>CM041628.1:6800764-6918942 GCA_023333625.1 Bothriochloa decipiens | reverse complement strand
AGACTAGCCATCTACGTGCCTGAACCATGACTTTTATGTGTTACTATGTGACCGGTTTTTTTCGGATTTCATCTCTAGCCTACCCTAACTTGTTTGGGAAAAATACTATGATAATGATGAGTCTTTTTCTTAGACTCAACTCTTCAAGTACAAGCTGCAATATCTAAAATCACGCACTAACTCACGCTTCGAACGTGATGGGCACGTCACCCTAACTACTGTGGCACATCCACATATGAGTGGGATATTTTCAAAGATTTAGCTATGAATAGGAGCGTTTGGAGACTAGCCATCTACGTGCCTGAACCATGACTTTTATGTGTTACTATGTGACCGTTTTTTTGATTTCATCTCTAGCCTACCTAACTTGCTTGGAAAAAAATACTATGATGATGATGAGTCTTTTTCTTAGACTCAACTCTTCAAGTACAAGCTGTAATATCTAAAATCACGCACTAACTCACGCTTCGAACGTGATGAGCACGTCACCCTAACTACTGTGGCACATCCACATATGAGACAATAGAAAATAGAAACTACTGTTCCCAGTTGAGACAACCTGGGTCGGCTGGGAATCGAACGCATGTGGGCTGCCTGAACACCGTCAGCGCTGGCCATCCGAGCACCGCTCGGTTCTCCTGGTTGGTTAGTCTTATGGCTTTATTTCTAAGGTCTCTTTTGAATATGATGAAACTGATGGGCTCTTTGGTATGGACCCTGACGGTGGCTTGTTATCAGGCCCAATTCAGTTATCTCGAACCGACTCTGTCTCATTCGATTGGTTACGACGAACATACAGTTCTGTCAGTTCCAAGTGCATATATTTTGCTTCAGACACTTCCCAGAGCAGAGCACGGATCACTAGATCTGGCAGCCGGAGAACGTGTACGAGGCAGGACGGCGATGACCCAAATAGTTGTCATGTCTGCCTCTGAAGTCTGAACTCTGAAGCGTTGTAGCAGTTGATAAAAAAAGCCGGGTAACCTGAAAACCAAACTGTTACAAAGTGGCCCAATAACAAATTGCAGCCTAGACCAGTTTCCATGCAGCCCTAACCCAGTAAGCCACGCACCAGACAGATTCCACTTCAGCCGCCGCACTCGTCGTTCGTTCCCCCTCCCATTTCCAAATCGAGCCACTCCGCCGCCGGCCGCCGCCGCTCCTCCGATGTCGGCCTCCGCGCGGGCGCGTGGATCTGCTCCACACATCCACGCTGGCTCCGCTCTCTCTCTATAGTGGAGAATATACGGTAGTGAAGAACCACGCCACCTGACCGATAAACACGCATCATCGATCCCTCCATTCTCCACCCATTGTCGTTCCACTGCCGCAGTCCGCAAGAGAGCCGCCGGGCTGATTCCATCCATTCTCTGCCTGCTTCCCCATCCGGTGGCCATGGAGTCTATCAAGAAGAAGGCGAACCAAGCGCCGGCGCCACCAAGCCCAACCGCTGACCGGGACGCCTCCGGCGCCGACCGGATCAACGCGCTGGACGACGACTTGTGCGAGCTCATCCTCAGGTTGGCGCACCTCAACGTGAGGGAGCTGGTGCGCACGAGCGTGCTGTCGAAGCGGTGGCGCAGCCTCTGGAAGCGCTTACCCGTCCTGGACTTCTTCGGGTGGCCGGACCTCAAGTCGGCCGGCGATGTCTCACAGTACATCGCCATCGTCAACCACGTATTGAAGGAGCGTGCTGGTGCAACATCGAAAGCTGGAATCGACGAAGTGAAGATCCCGCTGTTATTGGATGCGTCATCTCTCTATGGCCAAAGGCAGCAACTCGTGATGCCGGCCATGGAAGCAGCCAAGGCGTGGATTCGTTATGCTTTGCATCACCAAGTGAAGGGTTTACAGTTGAACCTTCGACTGACGCCACTAGTCAGCAAGGAGCTAGTCAACGAGGAGCGCAGCAAGCTTAAGAAGCCTGTAATGGATCTCGATAACCTTTTTCCGAGCTCCCCAAAGTTGGAGTTTATGCATTTAGAGTTAAGCCACACAAAAGTCGGACTGCCACGCACCGCTGTGTTCACGCCACTTAAGGTCCTCACGCTTGAATTTGTGGAGCTAGCAGCGGGCAGTGGCCACCTTCTTGCTCGCCTCTTGTCGTCAGCGTGCTGCCCAAGCTTGCAGAAGCTGCGCATGATGAGCATCAACTTTGCCTGGACCAATGAGCTGGTGCTCGATCGACGCCGGCGAGCTCTTGGAGCTGTCCATGGAGGATGTGAATGCGATAGAGTTGCTGGAACTGAGGACCCCGAAGCTCATATATCTCGAGATCAATGAGTGCGAGCTTATCGAGTCGCTCAGGGTCTAATCCCCGGGGCTCAAGGAGCTCACTTATTTCTGTAACACAGCCTTCATGCACGGTCCTTTGCCAAGTGTGTGGCGCTTAAAGATTGATTTGATCTCCCATATAGAGGAGGGCGTTGACGAAGACCCAAATAGTAGTCGTATCTGCCTCCTGAACCATTGTAGCTCATCACTTAGATGCCTGCACGTGCATCTTAATGTTCTAGAGGTACGCATATATCTTGTGAGACTGGCATTTTTTGTGCTATTTGTTGGCTTTGCAAGATGCAAAATTCAAATCTGATATATTGTCGACAATATTCCTTTCCAGTTTCTTAGTTTCATCTTTTTTTTTTCTTACCCTCTGATTTGATCGTCAGAAAATTCATCGGCAAGTTGACTTGATCGAAGATAAGATGCCACAGCTTCCTATGGTCACATCTTTATTGGTTAGCATTGATTTCCATTGTGAGCGCCATTCCTTCGGAGATGGGGTCGCAGGTCTCCTCACAAAATTTAAGAATCTTGAATATCTTTGTCTGCAGCTAAACGATTCACCAAACTGGATTAAGACGGTGAGCATCACATTATCCTAACTCCAAAATAAACAAACTTGCTGCCTTATATATTTGTTTTATCCGGTGTTTCCATCTCACTAAACCATGCATATCGATCACCATGTTGCAACAGGATGAATATTACTCAGAAGATGATATAGACTCAGCTTTCACCTGCGATCATCCAGACCACTGGTAATCAAGTGATATCACTTTAGCTAACCTTCGCGAAGCAGATTTTAGGGGAATGACGGGAACTAGCTGTGAACTCCGCTTCTTGCAGTTCGTGCTCGCAAGGGGTAAAAATCTTCCAATTTGTGACCGTGAGCTTCAACTTGTACTTCATTCAAGAAGAAGAAGAAGAAGAAGAGGAAGAGGAAGAAGAGGAAGAGGAGGAAGAAGAGGGAGTAGAATATTGCAGAATGCATTATTTTCTGCACACGCTGCTCGGACATGGGACATAGACTGCCTACGAGAATAAGGATCAGAACTTTGATAAGTTGCATAAGAGTAAGTTGTATAAGTGGACACCTTCTCCATGAACTGAGAGGTTGGACACCTTCTCCATGAACTGAGAGGTGAATGTGTAATTGCAGAGAGCACGTGCATCTATTGCTAAACATTAATATTGTTTTCTTGATTGGTTTCTTCAGTTCCTTGTTGTTAGACTTATATAATCTGTTTTCTGCTTTCGTAGACTATAATTTAAGGGCAAAGCACCTGTCAGCTGTCACAGTTGCTAAAAAAAAAGTTGACATAACAAAAATTGCTAAGAAAAAGTACTATGTCATTCTTGTTGCGACTTATATTACATAATTACATTGCTTGCCTATGTGCTGTGGCTTTCTTCTGTGAAAAAAAATTCATACCTTGAAGCAATATATATGTTCTTCCCTGCATCAATGATTTTTTTTGTATTATACTACAAGATATTTTTTGTGACTACATTGGAGCAATACATATATTTAGTTCCTCCCTGGGTCAATGATTTTTTTGGTTATACTATACAAGATTTACAAGATTCTTTCTGTGACTACATTGTTGAAGCAACCCACGCCAGCTTCGAAGGCGAAAGTTCTTCCACATGCAGTGTTTTTTTAATACTCATGCAAGGTGTGTTCGGGGGTGGGTATCTGTCATACTCCACTTTTAAGGATAAAAGTAGAATGCATAAATAGCCTTATATGCGTCTTAGGAATAGTCGTATATATAGGATGATAAATTACAAAGAGTATCATCACCCTGTTTATTACATAGCGTACCAATATTTATTACAGAGTATTACGCATAAACAATAAATAACTAAGATATCTTTATTGCGAAAACTCCACACAGGGACACGTCAACTGGTGAACACCAAGCCTAGTACTCATCACGATAGCTCTCATTCCAACCTTCATCTGTTACCCATCCGGAATTTTTCAAAATTAAAAGTAAAGCAAGTGTAAGTACACAATCGTACTCAACAAACATAACATGAGTTAATGAGGCTCAAATAAGCTGACACGATTTGACTACATTTAGCTTTTATAACTTAATCATATTGAAGCATAGCATCAAGGTAGTGATAATCACCATATTCTCATGATCAACATAACATTAACCAGTGTGTAGCGATAACGACATTAAGATGCACACATTAATAATTTGAGAACCATTATCTTTTGTAAATGTATCAAGGCCGTCCTAACCGAAGGGCACGGACAATATATTGATTTAAACTCTGATCAGAGGTATACACTTTCACTCTGAGTCATGTTTTGCAATGAGTGGACTTATAACTTTCAAACCACCATAAAACATATAAAGCCTCCTATAGGTTCTCCTAACCAATCAGAGATACGGAAATACATTGTGTGTAGAAACCCCCTTCCAATATGGCACAATCCTTCCCGGCTATACTCATAAGGACAGAGGCAGTCCTATACCCCAACTTCCAGACCACTAACCAGCTAGAAAAGGGCCTACAAGTGACCAGAGCCAGAGCCATATAGCCCTCACAGCTGTACGGATTCTCCATGATAAATCACTTACAGACAAGAGTCCATGTTTGTTAAAAGTTATCGTTTTTGTTGATAGCATAACACACATCAAGTTATAAGATCATGACCATTAGATCACTAGCATCATAACTACCCAATGCAACCCAAAAAGTTCAAGGAATCAGGATATCAAAGCTAGTTATAATTTCTAGGTCATCAAACGGACACATGCATATGAATTATTATTTATAGTGAATAGGTAACAAGGATGATCCATGCTATACTTGCCTTGATTCACAAAGTCCTGTTGATCCTGCTGATCCTCAAAGTAGCCTTGCTCAGCAAAAACCTCACCGTCTGAACTCGACATTAACAATCAACACCAGACAATCCAATCGAGCATACATACACGAAGCAAACAAAGAATTATTCGAGGAATAGTATATCAATCTTATCAAAACAGAATAAAAAGTTTATAAAACTATTCTACTCACTTCTACGATCACACAGACGTCAAGTTCACCAAAAACGGAGTTATAACGGCGAAGTTATGAATTTTCAAAGATTTTCTATAGATAAATAAATACATTAAATATAGACTAAAAATATAATATTTTTAAAATACTTCAACAGTAGCACCACCGTGTAGATTACGAAATTATAAATCTAACAAAATTTGAACGGACCAAATCGGAGTTAAAACGTGAAAGATATAAGCCTTTGAACATAGTGGCAAAACTATAAATAGAAAAAAGCGTATTCTGAAACTGAAAAGAGGAAATACATTTTCCATAGAAGAAAACATATTCTGTAAGCTGTTATAAGGAAAATACGCTTTCCAATGGACAAAGCGTATTATGGATCTGTTAAACAGAAAATACGCTTCCCAGTAGAGAAAACGTATCCTGTCGAGGCCGCTGTGGCAGAACCTCCTAAATCATATGGCCCACACGCATGATTATTGTCTAAACAGACTCCAAATAACCATGACTGTGTTCCATACAACTTAAAAAGTCTGTCGGGTAAATCCCGAATCATCCACGATTCTCCGAGCAGGATCAATCATTGTAGAGAGATATTGCAGTATTACAACAATTTGATATAAATTAAATACCACGGAGTAAAACAGCGGAAGACTTACAATAACATAAGTTTACAAACCTCTGAGTTTCAAATATTTACAACAATTGGTTTAGATTATACAACCCATAATAGTAGTGGAGCAGCAGTAGGTTACAATACTAAACAAAAGCTCTGCCCAAGAGCTAAACACCTTACTCGTCGTCGCTTTCCTCGACGACTGTCATGCAGCAGGATGCAAAACATTCCTGCCCATGAGGCTCACCTGCAACAAGGGTTCAACAAACCCTGAGTACAAAAGTACTCAACAAGACTGACACGACGAAAAAGAAGGGTAGAGACTTAAGAGATGCAGGCTAGATGGACAAGGTAAGGTCTGTAGGAGATAAGAATTTTTTTTTGCGGAAAAGCTTTACAGAAAGAGAAGTTGCTTGGGCTAACTCCCATTATCAACCAACTTCATTATTGATCCTTAATTTTTGTTCAAGTTATTACTACGATGATGAACACCGATCGAGTCTTCTTCTCCGAGAAGCAACGGCGATTCGAATCCATTTTTATACCCAGCTGGGACCTAGGTCACTGGAATACCGGAGACTTTAACTCCGATACACCCCAGGTAACCGATATACCGGGATAACAACCGCAGCCGTATATCACCACATGGCCCCCGTGAGCTCTGCGGCCCAGCGTACCGAGATACATGGGAATTTAAACCCCACAATAAAACACACTATGACACAGATAGGATCTCTGGCCCCACGCTAGGTCACTCCATGATATACACGACTTCAACCATCCGTATACCACTTCATGCATGTGGATTTCTAAATTCTCGATATCACCAGTTCACCAACGGACGGGACCTAGGGCATCAACAGACGAGAACACTACAGAGGGACTCCATTCCCAGTGCAAGTTCGCCGTCCGGACTCGATTTATTACTAATATCAAGATTCCAACAGGAAAACCAATCTCATTTTTTTCATTCTTTTAACTTTGAACATTTAAACAAATAAGCAGGGCTAAGCATTACTACTTATCTTTCCAAGCAGGTAACAAGGAATAAGGAAATAAGACAGGTAATGCAATTTGGGTGGGCTTTCACTCAACTCCTATTACCTAATGCAATATATCATAGCTAAAGCGGTAAAAATTTTATAAATAGAATAGGGTTTAAATGCATCCGGGGCTTGCCTTGATGTTCGGGGTAGACGTTCTCAAACTCTGGATCAACTTCCAACTCTTGAATCTGCTCGTCCTTCGGATCTGGGCGACAACGTTAACTCTTCGTTAACGGAAACTATTCGATGATTAATATGCTTTAACATGATGGAATAGTAAACATGATGCTCGATGGATGCATGATCAGATTAAGGGATCGAGTACAACTTTTCTTCACGATAAAGTTACAAGCTAACAAAACTTCGTTTATAAAACTCATTAGGGTTAACTATGTAATTTAAGAGGTTAATTAAACACATAAAATAACATTAATTAAGCCCTAATGACATGATTAAGATAAGCGCAAATAATTAATTAAAGTGCCAAATGTCATTAGGGTTAATGACCTAAGGTCATCAATCAATCCCAAAGTCAAACAAATCCTATAATGATTAAGTTAAACTAAAGGGTTAATTAATTATTTGAAAGCATTAAATAAAGGCATAAAAATTAAATTATCAAATTAAGCCCAAAATTTTATTTTAGAAAGCTCTTAGCCTAATTAGATGGAAAAACAAATTTCAGAATTAAAAGCCAATTATTTTATTTATTAAAAATCATTGAAGGTCCATTTTTCAATTAAAAGGGCTAATTTTAACTTATGCAAAAAGTACTCAAATTTGGCATTTCATATTTTTCCTAGGTAGATGACATCATAAGGAACACTCACAAAAATTTTCAAAATTTTTGGAGCTATATATGAATTACTATGATTTTTCAAAGAAAACAGCATTTAAATCATTTTCTGAAAATAGAAAAAGAAAATCGGCACAGTACCCCCGCGCTGACCGACGGCGGCGCAGCGGTTGACCGTCGATTCCTCGCCGTCGGCGAGGTTTCCGGCGACCGGACTTGTCCCTACAGGCTCATCTTGACACGGCGCGTCGATTGAGGTGGCTAACGGCGCGGCTGAGCGGCGGCGGCACCCACGTCGACGGCCATGGCGGCGCGGCGGAGCGGCGGCCCGACGGCGTCGCTCACCGGAGCGATTTCCGGCGACGGCAAGGTTACTGGCATGCGTAGGGTACTCAAACAGACGTGTTTGGCAACTAAATGACACCATCTCCGGGTCTCTAGCCAAGGCAGCAGCACACGCGACGGAGCGGTAACGTTGCGCCGGCGGCGAGCTACGGCTACCGGCGACCACGACAAGGGATTGATGAAATTGATGATGCAACCAGCTGCAGGAGCTCACCCCAGTGCTGATGCGCACGTTAATGGAGGCTCGGAGCGGCTGGGCTGAGCTGCGGTCGGCGGCGCTGATGGTGGCGGCGACGCTCCGATGGCAAGACGGCGTCACGGCGGTCTCCGGCAATGCGCTGCTCAAACCAAGGTGCGCATCAGGAGCAGTGGAACATGGAGAACATGGTAGCGGGGTTAAAGGTAAAATATATTCACCTCCGGCGGCGGCAAACGGCGGCGATGGCACGACGACTCGATGGCCGGCCGTGGAGAAGAAGGCGTTGTGCGGGTGGCTCAAGCGAGGAGAGCAAGCATGAACTGGCCCAAGATGACCGTGAGGATGTGACAGAGCTAATGGCAAGCGCAATCGGACAGAGGTGGAGCGTTGACGGCGAATTTCAGTGGCGGAGCGAGGTCGTCGGCGACGGCGGTGGGAGGAAGAAAGAAGAAGAATTCGGCCACGGCGACGGTATTTATAGGGCAAGGTCGATGGATGGACTGGCGACACGAAGGCGATGAAGTTTCTCGCGTCCATGAGCGCTCTGGCGGTCGAGCGGGTGCGGCGGTGGTCGGCGGCGCGCGATGAGAAGCCGGCCATGGCGATCGCCGATAGGGTTAGGTACTGTTCGAGTTAATTACAAAAATGCCATTCGTTTCAAAATACAATTACTTCAAAATTTATATAAGAACTTAAAAATCTCCAAAAATATCATTTGCATAACTTTTCAAGAGCTACACTTTTTCTTTAACTGGCATCCTCAAATTCTGTCTAGATTTTAAAATTTGAATTCAGATTCAAAAAGGGAATGAAACCCAAGAAATAAACATTTGAAATTACTTTTTATTTTCCAATAAAACTTGAAAATCTTCAAAACTATGAAATGTTGAGCTTGTCAAACCAAACATTTTTCATATACAAAATTTTCCAAATTTATGTATAGTTTTTGAATTATAGTTTTAAAATCAAAATGGAATAAATGCTAGAAACTATATTTTCAAATTAATTTGAAATTCCTTTTGGAAACTTGAAAAACTTTATATACCAACTTTGTAGCTCTTGTCAATATCTACAAACTGTCTTTTTCGAGTATCCCCAAATTCTTTATAGATTTTGAATTAGAGAAAAGGGGATGAAACTAGGTTTTGAAATAAAGGGTTTTTGAAATAGAATTTAAACTCAATTTGGTTTCTAACTTTAATTGGTTGGTTATTAGTGATCACAAACATCATCCAAGGACATTTTTAGGTCATTGACCCAATGACACCCTTGGTTGACCAAGTTGACTTTTTGAAAACCTTTTATAGCATTTCCAATTTGAATTTAAATTTGAATAGCGAGACTTGGAAATAAGCTTTGGAATCCAAATTTAATTTCAAATATGGAAATCATTTTTAGGGTTGGACTTAGACTTATACACTATGCTTGACACTAGTGTAAACATAGTTTACACCTCAAGTACATAGAGTATAAACTAAGTATTTGCGATGACATTCGAAAATAGGGTTTTATTATTTCATGTGACCAAACATTTCAGAAACGCAATCAACCTATGAAATATAAACTTGTTTTAGTTAATGCACATTAGGGTTGACTTAAACATGAATGCTTTGCAGTGCATATGATGACATGGCATGTTTTAGCTAATATAACACTAGAGGTGTTACAGCCGCCAAGGGCTCTTAACAGATTCGGCCGAAGGACAGGGGGTTATTTGTAACTTTGACAAACGAAGGGGTACGGGGCGATTAGATCCGTCCGATTCAAAACCGACGGTGCAGATCGGTCGAGGCGAGCGGCCTCACCGGGGACGACGGCCGACACGGCGGCGGACATGGCCGGCGATGAGAAAAGCTCGCCGGTGTTCACACAGACCGTGATTCCGGCCACCATTAGCAACGAAACCAGTACCATTCGAACGGGGAGCTCAAGCCATGCTCACCTGTGGAGAAGATGGAGACCGAGAGGCGACGGGGTCGGCGAGGAGCTCGACGCGGCGGACGGCGGCGGTCTGCACACGGTGGTGGCTCGGGTTAGATGAACTTGAACCAAATTGAAGGCACACACGTGCTCAGAAGATCAAGACGGAGCTTGCCAGCTAGTTGATGATGAAGATGACCCGTCGGTTGCGGCGAATTTTGAGCTTTGGCGGCTGGCGGCAATGTCGGCTAGGGTTCCGCGTGGCGGCTTTGACTCGAGACGAAGCAAATGCGGCGGATAGGGTTCGGGTGGAGTCGCGGACGCGTGATTTAAAGTCTAAATAGCCTGGCAAGGAGTGGGGCCGGCGTGCGGAGGGCGGCCGGGTCGGACTCGGTGCTTCGTGCACGAGTTCGGGTCGAGGACGAGTCGGAGGAATGGGAAGGTAGCGGGGTCCCCATGCGTCAGCGAGACAGAGGGAGTTACGCGGATGCGGTCGCGAGCTGGGCCGTGGCCTCGGCCCAAGAAGGAGGAAGGGAGGAGCAGGCCGCGCGGTAGCACTGTCGGGCCGAGCGAAACGGGCCAGCGCGAAGGGAAAGGAGTAGGCCGAGCTTGGGCCGCTTGGGTGGTTGCGGGCCAAAAGCAAGAAAGGAGGAGAGGGAAGAAAATGACCTTTTTCTTTTATTCAAACCCTTTTTCAAAGCAAATTCAATTGAATTTTAAAATTCAAACTCAAATTCAAGCATCACAACAAAGAATGTGCACCAGCATGAATGCTCAAGTTAGGTTCTACCATGATTCAACCTCATTTTCATAAAGATTTTTATTTTGCCTAATAATTTATTCACCAAAAATTTATTTTGCCATTTTTTTGAAAACTTGAAAATCTAGGATGTTACAGTATCAACGTATGCCCAGTGCTAAACACAAAAAGGAGCCTAGACAGTCTCTCTAGTCTCTGGCTAATCAACACCACCTTCGCACGATATACTCTAGGATACTATTGGCCGAGGCTAAAGCTCTCTAAGAAAATGAAATATTAATGTACCAATGTAGTAGTGGCCTTAGATCAAGGCAGACACTACACGCATGCCATTTTCCTGATGAATGAATATTTATTAATCAATATTGCTCCACTAATCTGCATCTCAGGTGGAGAATTCTTCTCTCGGCTTTTATAATTGGACATGGCAAAACGAACAAGAGGCTGTCAAGTGTCTGAGTGGCTGTGCTCTGCTTTCCGCAGAGACAGACTCTGATCTGTCTTCTGGTATACCGTGGACGTACTTGGAAAAGGGACACGCGTACGTGTTTGATTCCAGTTCCAACTTTGTCCGAACAACCTGTGCACGTCTATATATACACAAATTGTTATAGACTTCTTAGATCGAGAGCTCGATCGTCCATCAATCCATCCAGCTGCCATGGCGTTCATCGACGAGGCGAAACAAACGCCGCCGGCGCCAAGCCTTCCTGCCGACCAAGGCGCCGAGGGCGAGGGCGAGCATCGGATCAGCGGTCTCTGCGACGACGTGCTCGTGCGCATCCTCGGGTTGGCGGACATCGACGCGAGGGAGCTGGTGCGCACGGGCGTGCTTTCGCGGCTGTGGCGCGGCCTCTGGACATGCGTCCCCAGCCTGCACTTTATGTCTCCATGGCCCCTAGGCCTAGAGCTCAAGTCCGCCGGCGACGTCGGACAGTACGTTGCCTTCGTCAACAGCGTCCTCGCTCAGCGTGCGCGGTCGGAGGAGGCCAGCATCGACTCATTGTCGATCCCTCTATTCGTGCTCGTGGAATATCTCCGGGGCCAGCGGCCGAAGTTTGTGCCGCCGGTCGTGGAAGCGGCAGAGGCGTGGATCCGGTACGCCGTGCAGCACCACGTGAGGCGCTTCTACTTAGGACCTTCGCCTGCCGTTGAGGTGAGACAACGCTTCAGCGATCTCGACGAGATCCAAGAACTGGTAAAAGGGCTGATGGATTCTATTGATGATCCTGATGAGGAGCTGGAGGCAGATGAACAGGAGAAATGTTGAAGAGGAGGCGTCTTCTGACGAAGGCAACGAGGATGGTGAAGAGGTGGAAGACGAGAAGGTGACAGACGAGCAGGAGGAGACATGAGGAGCAAAGTGGCGGTGACCATGGCAACGACGATGAAGGCCTTGTTTAGGTACACTTAAAGTTCTTAACTTTTTTCACTCTTTTTTTATCACATCAATCTAGGGACAAATACATAAAGCAGTAAATATAGATAAAAAAGTAATTAATTGTACAGTTTGATTCTAAATCACGAGACAAATCTTTTAAGTTTGGTTAGTTTATGATTAGACAATATTTACCAAATAGAGTTCGAATTCTAACATTTTGAATTCTAACGTGTAACTTAACGAGGCCGAAGATGAAGACAAACCTGTAATCGATCTCGACGAGCTTCCCAGCTCGAGAAAGCTGGAAACTTTGTATTTTTGGTTAAGCCAAGAAAGAGTCCGACTCCCCTCCACCTCGATGTTCGCGTCACTCAAAAACCTCACGCTCGAATTCATGGAGCTAGCACCTGGCAGCGGCCACCTCCTGGCCCGCCTCTCCTCGTCGGCGTGCTGCCCGAGCTTACAGCAGCTGCGCATTGCGCACGTTCGCTTCAGACGCGCCGGGACGGGGGACCTGGTGCTCGACGCCGGCGAATTGTTGCAGCTGTCCTTGGTCGGCATGGACGGGATCAGGTTGCTGGAGCTAAGGACGCCGAACCTCCTGTGTCTTGAGGTCAAGGAGTGCAATGAGCTTAGATCGCTCACCGTCTCGGCCCCGGCGCTGGCGGAGCTCACTTTCCAGCACAACCACACCGCCGGGGTCGTTGCCATCCACGGGGACTTCCCGTGCGTGTGGCGCCTCAAGACTGACTTGGTCACCCATTTGTCCAACGACGACGACATTAATGATGCTACGATCTGCCTCATGAAGCGTTGTAGCTCGTCAGCCACAAGCCTGCTCGTCTACCTTGACGTTCCATCGGTATGTACCATGCTACACATCCCTCCGCCATTTGTTCGGACATGTAAGCGCCCTGCGCAAACAAAATACATCGTGACTTTTCATGGCCTAATTCAGGTGGCGGTGGTGGTGGTGATGATGAGGGGGGATCCCCTCCGTCAACTTATAAAAAAAATATGTCAAAGCTTAGTGTAGCTAAATTTGTATTTTTATAATAGGATTATAACAATTACGATACCGAATACGTATCTTAGATTTATCATTTAATTATATATTTATAGTATGCATATTTAATGTCATAACTCTTATTTTTTAAATATTTTTGCTTGAGACGCTTTGACTCTTAAAAAGTTGCACCTTATAATTTAAAATGGAGTGAGTATATATGTGTACATCCTTTTATTTTTCTTCGTCTATATATATGGTGTCTGAAATTGATGTTTTTATAGACTTTTTATTAGAAAAACTTACATTTTTCCTATGACGACCATTATATATGTGATCTTGATTTTGATCAGGAAATAGAGCGGCGTGTTGACTTGATCAAAGATAAGATACCACAGCTTCCTAACGTGACATCTTTGGAAGTTAACATTCATCCTATAGTTCAACGCCATTCCTTTGGAGACGGCCTAGCAAGTCTCCTCACAAGATTCAACAATCTCAAATATCTCAGTCTACAACTAGACGATTTTGGGCGCGCAAAGAGGGTGAGCAGAAACTTATCCTAATTAAATAACTCTAAACAAGCCTGCAAACTTAATTATTACATTTTTATCTAGCATTTTCAATAGTATTTATCGCACTAATCCATGCTACATGCAACATGATGAATATTACTCAAAAGATGATGATGGAGACTTAGTTTTCACCTGCAATCATGCAGACAATTGGGAATCAAATTCAAGCGACATCTCCTTGGGTAGCCTCCTGGAAGCTTGTTTCATGGGGATGACAGAAACTGGCTGTGAGCTCCGGTTCTTGCAGATGGTGCTCGCAGGCGCCACAGGTCTTGAAAGGGTCACTGTAAACTTCAGCGGCAACTACAATCTACAAGACAACAGGGTGCATCATTTTCTGCACACGCTGCTTGGAGATGGAACATGGACTACTATGGATGATTATGACCAGTCGTATGAGTGGACGCCCTGTCCAGGAATCCAGATGCAGATGTATAACTAGAACACATGCATGGCTTGATAAATATTGCATTTTGCCAATTAATTAGTAGTATTTCATTCTTGTCCGACTTATAGCATTATGCTTGCCCGTAACTACATCTGCGTAAACTAAATCATCCCTGTGAGCTTCTCCAACTTACCCGTGACGTGATCGATATATTACATAGATGGTACTATTATCACTGTATTACCAATTAGTGTCCACTCCATATGCATGATTTGGTGCCCGAGCCTACACAGGAGACTTTCTAGCGCCCGGAGGTCTGACCTCGGGCGCTAGCCATCATATTTGTTTTGTGGCAAGATGAAACAGCTTCATTTTCATTCGTTTCTCTGGAGCCAGGCCAGTCACCGTGCAGGCATTCCTAGCGTCCAATAACCAGGCTACTCTTCGGAGAGTAGCGGAAGAAGGGAACACCTGGGACCCCCGGGCGGCTTGAAAACTTGAACGGTTACAGAGAGGTCCAATAATGAATGCCAGATCAGCCCAGCCCACCATAGTTTTTTTTAAGACAGCCCTGCCAGTCTCCATGTACATGTAACCCACCGCACCAGGCAGACTCTTGCCTTCAGCCGGCGCTCTGCTCGTTGCCCCAACCCTCGGCCGCCGGCCGCCGGCGCTACTCCGATCTCGGCCTGCGCGCGGGCGCGTGTACCTGCTCCAGATCTCCGCCCTGGCTCCGCTCTCTCTACTACCCCTCCATTGATTCCCATTGATTCCCTGCCTGCTTCCCCATCCAGCGGCCATGGAATCCATGATGTTGAAGATGAGGGCGAAGCGGCGGCGGCTGCCGTTGCCAACCCCAACCGCTGACCAAGACAGCGACGATCGGATCAGCGCCCTGGACGACGACTTGCGCGAGCGCATCCTCAGGAAGGCGCGCCTCAACGTGAGGGAGCTGGTGCGCACGAGCGTGCTGTCGAAGCGGTGGCGCGGCCTCTGGAAGCGCGTACCCGCCCTGGACTTCTTCGGGTGGCCGGAGCTCAAGTCGGCCGGCGACGTCTAACGGTACATCGCCATCGTCAACCACGTACTGGAGCAGTGAGCGGGTGCGACATCGAAAGCCCCCATCGACGAAGTGAAGATCCCGCTGTTATTGGAAGCGTACTCTCTCTACGACCAAAGACAACAAATCCTGACGCCGGCCATGGAAGCAGCTGAGGCTTGGATTCGGTACGCTATGCATCACCAAGTGAAGGGCTTCCAGTTCAACCTTTGCATGATGCCGTTTATCACTCCGTGGCCTGTAATGGATCTCGATGAGCTTCTTCCTAGCCCCCAAAGCTGGAGTGTATGCGCTTGGGAATAAGGTGCAAAAGTTCGACTCCCACGCACCGCGGTGTTCACATCACTCAAGGAACTCACGCTCGAATTCCTGCGTCTAGCAGCGGGCAGTGGCCCCCTTCTTGCTCGCCTTTCGTCATCAGTGTGCTGCCTAACCTTGCAGAAGCTGCGTATGGTGCGTGTCAGCTTCGAGCGCTCCGGGACCAAGGAGCTGGTGCTCGACGCAGTAAAGCTCTTGGAGCTATCCATGGAGGGTGTCGAGGGGATGGAGTTGCTGGAACTGACGACCCCGAATCTCCTATATCTCCAGGTCAAGGAGTGCAGGGATCTGGAGTCGCTCACTGTCTCAGCCCCGGGGCTCAAGGACCTCACTTATTTCTAGAACGGAGGCCTCGTTTACGGCCCCTTGCCGTGCTTGTGGGTTGTGGCGCTTAAAGATTGACTTGAGCACCCATAAGAGGAAGAAGGACCGCAAGAAAGATGAAAATAGTAGTGATGGCTTGAGCACCCATAAGAGGAAGAAGGACCGCAAGAAAGACGAAAATAGTAGTAATATCTGCCTCCTGAAACGTTGTAGCTCATCAGTGAGATGCTTGCTCGTGCATCTCGATGTCCCATTGGTACGGGTATACCTTGTGAGACTGCGGCATTATATGCTGTTTGTTTCACTCTTTCTATTTGTTCGATTTGCATCTGTTATTTCTGACCCTTGATTTGATTGTCAGGTAGAAGAGCGACGCTTTGACTTGATCAAAGATAACATGCCAGAGCTTCCTAACGTGACATCTTTGTTGGTTAGCATTGCTGTGGAGTGTCAGCGCCATTCCTTTGGAGACGGCATCGCTAGTCTCCTCACTACGTTCAAAAATCTTGAATATCTCAGTCTACAGCTAGACGATCTGCCAGATATGTCTGTGTCAGGAATACATCTGCACCGGATTCGAATCAAGCAACCAATGAAGTCACCGCTGAAGGGAGCCAAGAAGCGGGAAGTAAGAATGTGTCTTCAGTCTTGAACAAGAACCCTGGGCCGGTCTCCAGCAGGCCCAAGTGAGTGCCACAGCCCAACCCGAAGTATGCGGACTTCACTTGAGCCCAAGTCGCAGCTAGCAGGCGCGTTACGCTATATGAGGGGCAGAGCACCTTCGTGAACCACAAGGTAGAACTTGAACATGAATTGAGCAGTTGCTCAGGCCAGTTGCGTCTGGAGTTTGGCAGGGGCTAGCGTCACCTGATGTATCTAGATTCTTGCTAAATTCATGATAAACTCGTTGAATTCGTAAGCTACATAGAAATTCTAGTTCAATTCTAGTCGAATCATAGTAGTGTGCTTACAATTGGTATCGGATTAGTTCGATCCGTGGTGGTTGGCTCGTCGCCGGCGAGCTCATCTCGCTGAGGTGCGTGGTCCAGTGCTGGTGTCTCCACCGGAGTACCTTCTTCGACCTCAGTACTAGACACGCGAGCAGAAGAAGATGGCGGTGATCGAGAACCAGATCGAGGATTTCTCCAAGCCGCTGAAGGGGATTCAGGATCACCTCGACAACCAGCACAACGAAGTCCAGAAGACGATCAAGGAGAACACCTCGGCGCTCAAGGAGCTCTCTGAGTGGAAGCCTCAAGTACAAGAGAAGGTGGAGAAGTTGCAAGTGGAAGTGCGCAAGCTCTTCGGCAAGCTCGACAAGTTGTACAACTACCACGACGAGCAAACCAACCCTGCCCGCAAGGTGTTCGACGAAGAGCACCTCGACTTCACCAATGGTGCTTCGGCAAGCAGATCCGCTCCACCTCTTCCTCAGCCTTGCACCAACGGCAACGAACATGCTCACCGGGGTCTAGGTAACGAGACATGCAACACTGCCGTTCTTACCCGGTCAAAGGCGCGACACACTCGGCTACCCCACCCCAGTCCCCTGTCGCTTATGGATCTAGAATTTCACATGCTTGTGGATCCGGTGTTGCTCATGCTTGTGGTGCAGGTATTCATCATGTTTATCCACCTGGTGCTATTCTATTTCAAGTTAATCACGCTATACCACCAATAGATTTCCCTGAATTTGATGGTACCAGTCCTAAGCTGTGGATTAAGAACCGTGAGAGATACTTTGACATTTATTCTATTCCTGATATAGTCAAGTCTAAGTTATCTTCTCTTCATTTTGTGGGAAATGCCGCTTTCTGGAAATAGTCCCTAGAATATTCTATTCATGATGTTGCTTGGTCTGAACTATGTAAGGCTGTCATAGATCGCTTTGAGAAGGGTCATCACAATTGTCTGCTTAGACAGTTTTTTAGGCTCAAACAGACAGACACAATAGCTGAATATATTGAAAAGTTTGATAGCATTGTTCATTAAATACTTGCTCATGATCCTACGTTCAGTCAAGCTACAATCACCAAAAGGTTCATAGATGGGCTAAAAGATGAAATTAGACAAGTTGTCTTGGTGCATATGATTCATAGTCCAGGAGATTTGTATACTGCTGCTTCTATTGCATTGATACAGGAAGAATCCAGTAAGGAATCTCCAGCCTTACCATCCAGGGACTATAAAAGATCTGATGTGAATGGCAAGTTTAAATTTGCCTCAAGACCTGAGGATTTTCATTCCAAGGATTCTGCAACCAAGAGTGATCATCAGTCTGGATCAGGTAAGAAGGCTACTGATCAGGGCAAGTCCATTTTGTCAGAAGATAAAGCAGCTACACTGATGAACTATAGAAAGCCAAAGGTTTATGCTACAAATGTGGTATGAAATGGCAGCCTAGTCACAAGTGTGCCCCTATGGTACCCCTCTATGTGGTTAAGGAATTCTGGGAAAATATGTGTGGAAAGGATACCCCTGAACCCACCCAGTCAGATACTGATGATGATGAAATAGAATCACCAGCTGACTTCATGGAGATATTAGCTAATGCAGCTCAAGGCACTCAGAATGACTGTACCACCCTGAGGATGATTGGGGAATTAGTTGGCAGAGAAGCAGTCATTCTCATTAACTCAGGAAGCACACATAGCTTCATCAGTGAATCTCTAGCAGCCAGATGCCGTGAGTGGACAGTTCTACCTGATGGTTTCAGAGTAAGAGTGGCTAATGGCCAGACCATGGACTGTACCCATCAAATTGAACCCTGTCCTATTTGGATAAATGGTCATCCATTCAAGCTGACACTCAAGATCTTGCCTCTGCAATCCTATGACATTATTCTTGGCATGGATTGGCTTCAGCAACATAATCCCATGGAGGTGGATTGGGTTGAAAAAACATGTCCTTTGTTTATCAAGGAAAAATAGTGTTTCTGCAGGGTATCTTTCCCAGGACAGTTCACTTGAGACTGCAACACACCAACAAATTCTGGCACTTGAACAGCAGGATAAGTTGTGGTGTGCAATTGAACTCCAGGCCATTTCTTCTGAAAATCCTCAACTTTAGCCCAAGATTCAGAAAATAGCGGATCAGTATGCTGATATCTTTCGGAAACTAATTTTAACACCCCTAATGTTAACTATATCTTTGCACTGCATATCATGAGCATAATCATGTCATTTGCATCAAACCACATTGCTTACATGTTTTACTTTGATGCCTATTTGCAATTCGTTTGAATTGTTTGGCCTGTATGCAGAGTTATAATGAATGTGTGCAAATTCTTATGGTTAGGATCTAAACATGTTTAGAAGGGTACTAGGGTCAATGTTTGCTTGGTCGTGTGGTTTCTAAATCAAGTATTGCCAAATTAGGATTTAATTACCCTGATTGTGACTGCTCGACCTAAACTAGAAAGGGTAGCTACAGGGTTTACCTCAAGTTGGATCCTTAATATGACTTGTAGATAAAAATATTTAGAACAAACTTTCTATTTTCACTGAAGTATGAAAATACTTTTAAGGCCTTCAAAAAGGTCAAAAACAGTGAAGGAAATATTAGAAATTAATATTTTTATAATTTAAATTTGACCCAAATTCACATTTTCAAATCTATGCCGAACTAGCCAAAACTTCATATATATGAAATGTTCTAATATTCAAATGGAACAACTTTCATATTCAAACTTTCTCAAAATTCTGCACCGTTTGAAAACTGTAGCTGGTCAAACTTTCAGTTCAAATTAAAGGGTGGTGGCACCCACCTGGACCCACCTGTCATCCTCTCTCTCACTTTCCCCTTCTTTCTCTGCTTCCCCGTACCAGGCCATAGCGACGCCGACGTCGCTGCCCTCTCTACCCGATTCGCCACTGCACCGCTGCTGCCTCGCCCGCCGCTGCGCCCTGCCCGACTGCCACCGCCCTGCTGCTGCGGTGCCAGTGAGCACGCGAGCTGCACTCGAGCATGCACATGGCCGCGCACTCGAGTGCGCACGCCCGACTCCGTTCACATGCCGCCCTGTCCACTTCGCACGCGCCCGGGTACAAATTGGATGAGCGTCCGGCCACTCCACCCCGTCCTGCCTTCACTCGCCCTCACTCTCTCACTCCATCCTCTCCTCGCACAGTGTAGAGCTCGCAGAGCCGCCATTGCCGCCGCCACGAGCTCGTGCGACCGCCGCACCTCGCCGCGGCCTCATTTTTCTTTCGTGCCCATGGTCCCGACTCCGCGGTGACATGCACCATTCTCTGCACGCGCTATGAAGCCCCGTCGATCGAAGGTGAGAGGCCTTTAGGCCATGTTGTCCGTCGTCGCTGTGAGCGGAGCTCCGACGAGCTCGGCAGCACCGCCACAACCCCTCTCTTGCCTCCCTTTCTCTCCCAATGGTGCGCATCATGTCCGCCCTGGCGCAACATCGGCCGACCCGCGCTAGTGGCCCTCTCTTGCTCTGGTTCGCCACATCGACGCATGCCGCCACCGAGTTCTGGTGAGCTCTGGCTCACACCATTGCTTTCCCGGTTCACCTCTATTCCCTCTTCATCTTTGTGCACGACATGACCGAATCGCTCTGCTGGGGCCGGTGCTTGCCCCGATTTGCGCCGTCGTGGCCGGGAGCAGCCTCGCAAGCGACATGCATGGCCGCCGAGCCGCCATGGCCGCGGATGTGCTTTCTCCGGTGAGTGGAGGCCCCCATTTTCTACCTCTTTCGGTGCGCCTCGTCGATTAGGTGAGCGTAGTGGTGGTGGTTCACTGGAAAAGCCGCCGCCGGTGAAGCTCCAGCGAGGTCAACGACCTCCCCTACCTCTTCGAGGCTGACGGGTGGGGTCGGCTGACCCACGTGGCCCGCTGGCGTCGGCGACCCTGAGTGCACAGCACAAGGTGCACCCAGCGATTTATGGTTTCAGCTGGGTAGATCTGGGGTACGCGTAGCAATTTCTGGATCATTTTTAGAAAAATGTATTTTAGCAGATTTGGTGAAAAAACTTGCAAAAATCATATCTTGCTCATTCTTGATCCAAATCGAGTGAAACCAATTTTGTTAGCTTTCTTGTGATGTGCACTACCTGTTAAAAATATAAAATGCCACGTTTGGGATACTTTTCTGTATAGTTTTATCTAAGTTAATTTATTTACATTAAATGCTTGATATCTTTGAAAATGCATAACTAATTCTATGTTGCTCATAAAAATGTGATTCCAGTTTTGTTAGTCTTCTTTGGTTAAAATGTATCATATGCATGTGTGGTGTAAAAGTATAAAGTTGTAGTTCAAGTGGGATTAAGGGGCTATTCTTGGAATAATTCATAAATGAATTATATAGACCTACTTTAGGGTTGATAATTTTTTTAGGCTACTTATATGCTATAAGGTAGCCCTTGATGTGATGAAACATGAGGTTTGGCATACTTCATAGTACAAAGTATTTTTAGGTCCGCTTTTATGTGCCGCCTTGTTATTTTTATGTAATGCCATGGGCACATCCAAATGAGGTGAAAATTTGGATAGTGGGTTAGAATTGCTATGCTTTATCTCCTGTAATTTTTGTAGATTTTTCTAGACCATTAACATGCATGTTGTAGTTATGCCCTATTTATACGAATGCATTGTTTGGACCTTGTTTTGTGATGACATGCCTTAAATGATGCTTGTCTAGACATTTGCGAGGTGTATAATCTGTTGGATGGTTGGTGTATTTCTAGTCTCTAGCAGAATAGGGTAAGCATGTGGTTGTTTTATAAAAGTCAAAATGTGACCATGTTAGAATGGTTTGAATAGGGTTGCAGTAAGTAGTGATTAGGGCATGATGAATGTGTTAAGATGGTTATGTTTAATATAGATCTTTGGATTTATGGGCTTGTTTGTTAGTGATAGTAGGATGGTTAGTTGCTTTACCGACTTGTTTACTAGCGATAAGTAGAAAGAAGGTTTCACCGATAGGCTTGTATGGTTTTTCGTAGAGAATGCAGTAGACGACATGTGCTTATGGTACATATCTTTGGATGATATTGACTACCTTGTAGAAAGGATATGCAAGAATTCCTGATCATCATATCCCATTATCATACCATGTGCATTCTTCATATTCATATGTGCACGTGCGTCATATAGGATCGCTAGAGGAACAGAACATGACGTGAAACAGGAATTCAGAAGAGGAATTCCAAAAGGAAGCTTCTGCACAGGAGGTGATCGAGAATCAGGAGCTAGACGTGGAGTAATCGAGTGCTTGGAGTTTCAACCTTGCTCGTCAGAGGAAGGCAAGCCCCGGAGCATTCCTCCCTACAGTTTACAAATAACTTAATTTGTGTCCTTTATTGTTTATGATGCATTAAGTTTATAGGCGTTGATCGATAGCGTTGATGCATTATGATTATCCTGGTCCACCTGAGTTACCCATACACCCTGTTAAGTTTAGGTTCATGTATATGCTTAGCCCTGCTTAAATTAGATCAGTAGAAGTGGTGACTCATAATGGCGAGCTAAGTTGTTATCTTGTAATAACCATGTGGAGTAATAAATCGAGACCAGGCAGGATTGGTGCTGTGGACAGAACTGGAGGTTCCATGTTGTTTTTATCCCATCTGTGTCGAACTAGGACCCCATCTGATGTCTCGGCCCTCTTGTCATGTTGAACGCATGCCCCACATTTAGCTGGAAGGATGCGATCATCCAACCACAAAGCCTTGAGTTCTGTTTGGGCCGGGTTTCGACTGAGAAGGCGCGGGTGGCTGCAGGGGCATGGAGAGTGAGTCCGAGGTCAGGGAACGCCCTGGATAAGGCAGCCAGTCGGCCCCTGGGTACGATGGTATTAGTTGATCCCGTGACTAACTTTTACCCGAATAACACCAAGGCGATCTAAGGCGACCAAGGAATGGGTTGTCTAGGTTTATATGGGGAATACCTCGCCAGCTGGTTTGTAATCGATTATAATCACCATCATTCTTGGATAGTGAACACTGACTTGAGCACCGGCATCATAGTAAAAATATGAACAAAGAGATGAAATGGTTATGATGTTGATGCTGAAAGATGCTCAACTGAAGATGGTTATTATTCTTGCTTGATAATTACACCATGACTGTTTAGATCAGGTGCTAATCTAGCATGATCAGGTTAATGACTTTAAAATGTAAAGCTTGAAGGTTATAATATTTATTCTTAATAAGCTCAAGCTTTTTATGCAAAAAATGAGTCAGCTAGCCTCCTTATAAAGCCTTGCATACTCCTTGGAGTCACTTTATTTTTGATTTATGATGGGTAAGTCTAGCTGAGTACATTCTCGTACTCAGGGTTTTATTCCCACTTGTTTCAAATCATAAGACTTTTGCTGTGGCGACAAGTTGGACATGTATCCCACTACGGGAGGATTAGACCTTAGGCAAGGTCATCTCTTATATCTCGTCTAATTACTGTTGTTGGATGTCGACTCTCACCTGGCACTATATTTCAAATCATAGGCGTGAGTATATGTGTCAAAAATATATCTACTTCCGCTATTTATTTGCAACTCTGATTCAAAAAAGAGTTAATGTAAGAACCGGTGATGTAATTATGCTATGTTTGAAATGTAAGAATAGGTGAATGGTGACTGCTGAACTATGTGATTCCTGGTGTGTCGTTGGAAAAGTTTGAGATCCTTCGAGATTTCACGGACTACCGGGTTAATATGAGGACAATGTGCTAACTAAATTGCCTCAGTGGTTTACTTAGCACCTTGGGTTTATATTAATTAGACGGTTCTGTTACACCAACCCAGTTACCTCCCAGTAGATCAACAACACATACCATTCCTTTACCACCTGGATCCCAACCATTTCGTATCAGACCATATAGGTATAATTCAGCTCAAAAAGATGAGATTGAACAACAAGTGAAGCAGTTACTTGACAATGGATGGATCCAAGAAAGTACTAGTCCCTATGCCTCACTAGTGCTGTTGGTGAAAAAGAAGACTGGGGACTGGAGACTCTGTGTTGACTACAGAAGACTAAATGCCATGACAGTCAAAAACAAATTTCCATTACTAGTTATTGATGAACTGTTAGATGAACTGGTTGGTGCCAAATGGTTCACCACTCTTGACATGTCTTCAGGTTTTCATCAAATCCTGGTAGTAGAAGAAGACATTCTAAAGACTGCATTTCAAACTCATCATGGCCATTATGAGTACAATGTGATGCCTTATGGTGTGACTGTTGGTCCTGCTACTTTCCAACATGTCATGAACACTGATTTGGCACCCATACTCAGAAAATTTGCAGTTGTCTTCATAGATGATATCCTTATTTATAGTAAGACTTGGGAAGATCATGTTACTCATTTGCAGCAAGTCTTCCAACTTCTTCAACAACATGACTTTAAGGTCAAGTTGAGCAAGTGTCATTTTGCTAAGCAAGAGCTGTCTTATTTAGGTCATGTCATCAGTGCACAAGGAGTTGCTACTGATCCACATAAAGTCAGTATTATCAAAGAATGGCCTACTCCTACAAATGTCAAAGAAGTTAGAAGCTTCCTAGGTCTAGCAGAATATTATAGGAAGTTTGTTAAAAACTTTGGTACCATATCCAGACCATTGACTAATCTATTGAAGAAGGGAGTTTTGTTTGTCTGGACACAGGAACATGACATAGCTTTTCAAGCTTTGAAAGCTGCTTTAATTTCTGCACCGGTCCTTGCTCTACCCAATCTAGACCAACCTTTTGTTGTTGAAACTGATGCTTCAGTTAAGGGTATAGGGGCTGTGTTGCAACAAAATGGGCACCTCATAGCCTATGTGAGCAAAGCACCGGGACCAAGAAATCAAGCTCTTTCTACTTATGAGAAGGAGTGCTTTGCAATATTGATGGCTGTTGAACATTGGAGAGCCTATTTGCAACATAATGAGTTTGTCTTGAAAACTGATTAGAAGAGTTTGGTGCACTTAGATGATCAGAGACTCAGTACACCCTGGCAGCATAAGGCATTGACCAATCTTATGGGACTCAAATACAAGATCTGTTACAAGAAGGGTGTTGAGAATAAAGTAGCTGATGCACTCTCTAGAGTACCTCACACCCTAGCTCAAGAAATTCTAGCTATATCTCACCTACAACCTGTCTGGCTTCAGGATTTAGTGCATGCTTATCAGTCTGATCCTATTACAACTAAGCTTCTGCAAACTCTTGCTGTCCAAGGGTCACATGGTGATTACACACTCCATCAAGGCATCATAAAGTTCAGAGAAAGAGTGTGGGTTGGCTCTAACCACACTATCCAGCAACAGATCATGCAGTCTCTGCATTCAGGTCCTTTGGGTGGGCATTCTGGTTTTCTAGTGACATACAAAGAATTGCCAGTCTATTTGCTTGGCCTAATATGAAATGAATGGTGAAAACCTTTGTGGCCCATTGTGAAGTCTGTCATTAGGCGAAACCAGAAAGAGTGAAATACCCAGGTTTACTGCAACCTTTACCTGTCCCTGATTATGCTTGGCAGATTGTGAGCTTAGACTTTATTGAAGGTTTACCTATGTCTCACAATTTTAACTTCATCTTGGTGTTGGTAGATAAGTTTTTAAAATATGCTCATTTTATACCACTCAAGCATCCTTTTACTGCTTTCCAAGTGGCTATGGCTTATGTGGAGAATGTCTTTAAACTGCATGGTTTTCTTGAAGCACTCATTTCAGACAGAGACGAAGTCTTTACCAGTCATGTCTGGAAATAGCTCTTCATTGCCACCAAGACTAAACTGAGAATGAGCACATCATATCATCCTCAATCTGATGGACAGACAAAAAGGGTGAATCAATGTCTTGAAGCTTATCTCAGATGTTTTGTTCTTGCTTGCCCTAATCAGTGGAAGTCATGGCTGTCTCTAGCAGAGTTTTGGTATAACAGCTGCTTTCACACTTCTCTGAACAGAACTCCATTTGAAGTTTTGTATGGGCAACATCTAAGAAACTTGGGAATTGATGTGGTTGAATCATGTGTTGTATCTGATCTTGATCTATGGCTCAAACAAAGAAGTACCATGGTCAGACTTCTTCAGCAACAGTTGGTCAGAGCTCAGCAGAGACAGAAAGCTCAAGCTGATAAACACAGGTCAGAAAGGCACTTTGCTATGGGAGATATGGTTTACATCAAACTCCATCTTTATGTGCAGACTTCTATAGTTACCAGATCCAACCATTAGCTTTCTTTCAAATATTTTGGGCCCTACAAAGTGCTGGCCAAGATTGGCACAGTAGCTTACAAACTGCAGTTACTAGCCTCTACTCAAGTGAATCCTATTTTTCATGTGTCCCAGCTCAAGAAGGCTCTTCCACCATTACTTGAGGTAGCATCTGACTCACCAAATACTATTGAGACTAATGCTTTCAAGTATCCCATCAATGTGTTTTAGCACCGTAAAATACAACACGGTGATCAACTGTTAACTGAAGTCCTCATTCAGTGGTCATCATGGCCTTCTTCTCTGTCTACCTGGGAGCTCGAAGATGAACTGAAGCTTTAGTTTCTGGCTACACCGGCTTGGGAGGAGGAATGTCAGGAATACATCTGCACTAGATTCGAATCAAGCAACTGATGAAGTCACCGCTGAAGGGAGCCAAGAAACGGGAAGCAAGAATGCGTCTTCAGTCTTGAACAAGAACCCTGGGCCGGTCTCCAACAGGCCCAAGCGAGTGCCATGACCCAACCCAAAGTATGCGGACTTCATTTGAGCCCAAGTCGCAGCTAGCAGGCGCGTTACGCTCTATGAGGGGCAGAGCATCTTCGTGAACCACAAGTTAGAACTTGAACCTGAATTGAGCAATTGCTCAGGCCGGCTGTGTCCGGAGTTTGGCAGGGGCTAGCGCTGCCTGATGTATCTAGATTCTTGCTAAATTCATAATAAACTCATTGAATTAGTAAGCTACATTGAAATTCTAGTTCAATTCTAGTTGAATCATATTAGTGTGCTTGCAGTCTGATAAGACGGTGAGGCACGCATTAGCCAAATTAGGCAAGCATGCAGCCTTATATATTAGTTTTATCCATTTTTTCCATCTCACTAAATAATATCGATCTCCATGCTGCAACAGGATGAATACGAGGATGAATACAACTCAGAAGATGATGATGATGAAGATTTTAGTTTCACCTGCAAACATCCAGACCACTGGGAATCAAGTGATATCTCTTTAGCTAACCTCCATGTAGCAGATTTTAAGGGAATGACTGGAACTAGCTGAAACATCCTCAATTTTCCATGAAGGGAAAATACACAGAATGAAGGATATAATGACCGCCCAGGAGGTCAAATCATCAATTATCCGATAACAATTGATTACAAAGCCATACATCGGATAAAATAATACAATAGAGGGGTTTATATAAATTATTACATCGCCTGATGGCGGAATTATTAGAGTATCTAGCATCCAGAACAGCTACAAAAGTAGAGGGATATCGCGGAAGCAATGTCTTGCACCGTCTTGAGAGTAGGCACGAGACCATCTAATCCTTGAGCCCTTCGTCGCCGTAGGCGTAGTAAGGCTCACCTGCCAAATAAGTTTTAGTACGATTTGTACTGGCCATCCGGCTCCCACCCTATGCTTTGCTTATGCTTTGTGGTAGGTGGATGCAAATGGATATAATCAAAGAGACCTATTATTTGGCTGTGGTTTCCTATGCAAGTATCATCAATATTAAATACAACAATTCATCAAGTTTTATTCATTCCCATCCCATACCTGTACCACCAACCATCAACCTCTCATCTCACTCAGCAAACCACGCTCTCACATGGTGACATGGACAACTCCCTCTCATCCATGCCTAACCAGCCATCATGCCGTAGGGTAACCACAACATCACTCAGGGGGAGGTAGAAGGGACTCATCTCACTACTCAAGAGAAGCGTAGGTCGAGGGAAAGGCCATGCCGAGGCCACGGACTATATATAGATTTAAAACTCTACAGAGCGTGTACTCCCGTAACCACAAGATCACCATCATCGGGGGTGCGCCCCGCCTAGGCTGATTCTGGCTGCTTTCTTACCGGTGCGATGCCACCCTACCACTCAGTACTGGGACATACCGGATAAATACCACCGGCACACTGAGACTGTGAGGCGTAGTTACCCGAGCCACCAAGGTAACCGTGCTGCTTTAAGGAGGGTGTGGGTCCCAAACACTCGTACCTCCTGACACTATCTGCTAATAACCTAGTAGTAGTGGCACCGTCCTAACTAGTCAGACATCTATCCCCGCCCATACAGGGGTGAGCAGTGAGCACGTAGGTCCCAAGGTTTTGGTTCTTAAGAGACAACAGGTCCTAGGGGGACTAGACAGGATATCTCCTCAAATAGGGCCTCAGCGCCCCCTTCCTTCTTGGGGCTTCGTTCCACAAAGGCTCTCACCCCCGGGATCACCATATACCTCACAATGTATCCACCACAGATACCTCACATAGGGATGCCCAGAACACACCCCTCGGCAAGACTCGCTCCAAAAGCTCTACATAGATCCTGTCCAGTCGACTCAACCCTCACCAGACAACCCTCCTGTGTTATATTACCCAGAGACACCCATATGATCACCAAGTCTGGCACCTCATGCCGAACCCACCCAGAGTCCACCAACAGCATCACATCACAGATATAATGCAAGTGGAGAAAAAGTAGCAAGTAACAAGCATTTTATAGCGTGTCTATCCTATAAGCGGGTGAGCAGGGTGAAGGTTATGACAAGGAATAGGCATACAAGTAATCTACCATGCAATCCTATCATAACATATCATAGCATTATTGCATAAAGTAGAGCACTAGCATTCTATATTGTTGCATACGTAATAGGATCTACGAGGTTGGGTGGGACGTGGCACCTGATCAGCTGTTACTCAAGTCATCCTTCAAGTTCTTGGCGTGCTCCTAGTCCTCTTCCTCGAGCAACTCCTTCGTAGGATCTGAAATTGAGACATAACGGTCGCGGGAGCGACCCCTATAGATTAACACAAAGAACCAAATGAAATCTAATTACTCCAACTGCAATCATATACAAGCCTATGACGTGGAGCTCTTTTTTATAAAAATTTGGTCACTTGGTTCATATTTTTCAAAGTTCGTATGAATTAGTTATGAATTTCTGAAGATTTAATCTATTTCTGAAAAAGAAAAAGATCTGGATAAACCAGAGGCTGACACGTGGCGCGATCTGGTAACGGACTAGGCCTGGTCCACACGGGGGAAAATCCCCTTCTCCTTCTCGCGCACGCGCAGCTGGGCATGGTGGGTTCTCGTCGAGCCCGAGGGCTCGAGTCGAGGGATCGAGCTCGAGGGTTGGTGTCGAGGGTTCGAGCTCGAGGGTTGGTGTTGAGGGTTCGAACGCGTGGTCCGTCGTGGACGAGATCGGCTTGAGCACGCGCGGCTGGGCACGGTGGGTGCTTGTCAGGTACGTCGAGCTAAGCTGGGCCGGCCCACGAATAGCATCGTTCAAGCCAAGACCGTCTCCATTCGACGGGGTCCTCGAGTGACAGACGTTCGCCCGGCGGACGACCCCCCCCCCGTCGGGTGACGGAGCGTCTCGGGCGGACGACCCCCCTCAGGTGACCGATCGCATCTCGGTCGGACGACCCCCCTCGGGTGACGGAGCGTGTCTCGAGCGGACGACCCCCCGTCGAAGTGACGAAGCGTGTCTCGAGCGAACGGCCCCCCATTGGGTGACGTAGCGGATCTCGGGCGGTCGACCCCCCTCCCGTCGGGTGACAGATCTCCGCGCGGGCGGACGACCCTTCCGTCGGGCGACAGAGCGTAACTCGGGCATATCATTGCATGTGATATAAAGTGTTGTTGATTTTATTTTTCATTACATAAAATCAATAAGAAGCAAATCATACTTTGTCATTAAAATACAAATATTTCATCTGGCTTTTAGGTGCTACTTGTGCAACTATTGGATGTCTTCCTACATGACACTCACTAACCATTGATTATTTTAGAAAAATATTTGTTGGTTGCGATTTTTGATGTTTGAGATTTTTAGGGATGTTACATTGGCTGTGAACTCCGCTTTTTGCGGTTCATGCTCAGAAACGCCACAAATCTTCAAAATGTGACCGTATGCTTCAACTTGTACTTCATTCAAGAAGAATTGCACGACAACAGGATACATTATTTTCTGCACACGCTGCTCGGAGATGGAACGTGGACCGCCTGCAAGAACGAGGATCAGGATTTTGATGAGCTGCAATGGAGTAAGTTATATAAGTGGACACCTTCTCCATGAAATGAGAGATGGATGTGTGGTTGCAGAAAGTGCATGCATCTCTTGCTAATAAACATTATATTTGTCAATTAATATCTAGTACTATGCCTGTTTTCTTGGTTGGGATATGTAATGCAGAGAGCAGATATGTAATGCAGAGAGCACATGCTTCTCTTGCTAAACAGTATATTTGCCAATTAATATCTAGTACTATGTCTGTTTTCTTGGTTCGTATCTTTAATTTCTTTGTCGTTGGAATTGTATATAAATAAACTATTTTCTGCTTTCCTACACCATAATTGAAAGGGCAGATATAAATAAACTATTTTTTCTGCTTTCCTACACTGTAATAAAAGGGCAGAGTGCCTGCCACAGTTGCTAAAAAAAATTAGTGCTGTCATTCTTGTTCCGAATGCTTGCCACACAAAGTGCTTTCACGCGCTAAGTGCTTTTCACTTCCTGCATTCATATCAAAATAGCATAACCGGCCGGGCTTCCATATATGTTTGCCGGTCAATAATCTAATCAAGACGTCAATTGCGGCAGCTGTTCTTGTGCTTGCCAAACTTGCCGTGGCCGTGGCTGCCTCCGTGGGACACCTTGTGAGCTCCATAAGCCGCTGCGGCGACGCCTCCGGCCAACATCGCCTCGAAACCTCTAGAACCCCCTGGCCTCCTCCATACATACACTACCAGAAACAGCTAATTTATCGGGTGTAAAATGCTTTGCCGGAGCTTTTTATTGGGCACCCGGCAAATGAACTCTTTGCCGGGTGCTAGGCCCGGCGGCACCCGGCAAAGAAAGGCCTCCGGCAAACCAGCCTTTGCCGGGTGCCGGGCACTCGGCAATGCCGTCGGCAAAAATTAGTGTTTGCGGGAGCTGGCACTCGGCAAAATATGGCAGCCGACAAAGGTGGCCGGCGTGACGGCGGCCACCTGCCGTCATCCTTTGCCGGGTGCCGCGCCGTTAGGCATCTGGCAAATTTTTTTATTTTTTTAAAAATTCTTTGCTGGGTGCCAGATACGGCACCCGGCAAAGATTTTTTTTAAAAAAATTCATTGCCGGGTGTCTCCAGAGCCGGCACCTGGCAAAGGCTCCTTTGCCGGGTGCTAGTTCTGGCACCTGGTAAATTATAAAATTTTTTTAGCCCCATTTTTTTTTGGGCCTTGCTACAGTAATTAAAACTCCATATCAAAATTTGGGATAATTTTGAGTTTTTATCCTATATTTATTTAATTATTTTCGTTTATTTGAATTTTTCTGACTACTCCAAATTTGAATTGCAGGTACATGAAATAATGAAATTTGGTCATTTAAAAAATAATATTCATGATGTTTGGCGTATGTTGAGACCGTATCTAGGACCTGGCATTAAATTAAGACCATCATGTTGTCGTAACCTGACGAGGTAATCACAAGAAAAGTGTATTTAAATTATAAAAAATCTAAACGAAGTTCGAAAATCACGAAACTTGACGATGTATGTTGTTATTATATGTGAAGGCCCTGATAAAAAATTAAGAAAGTTTCAACCAAGTTGCGACGTCCGATGTCTAAAACCCAGACATCTCCACATGTGATTACATGGCACTGATGGTCTCGAGTATGTGGAGATGTGTGAGCTTTAGGCATCTGATGTCGCAACTTGCTCAAAACTTTCTCAATTTTTTATCAGGGCCTCCACATGTGATAACAACATACATCGTCAAGTTTCGTTATTTTCGGACTTCGTTTGGATTTTATATAATTTAAATACACTTTTTTCGTGATTACCTCGTCAAGTTACGACAGCATGATGGTCGTAATTTAATGCCAGGTCCCAGATAGAGCCTCAACATATGCTAAATATCATGAATATCATTTTTTAAATGACCGAATTTTATTATTTTATGTACCTGTAGTTCAAATTTGAAGTATTCGAAAAAATTCAAGTGAACAAAAATAATTAAAAAAATATAGGATAAAAACTCAAAATTATTCCCAAATTTGATATGGACCTTTAGTTAGTGTAGTAAGGCCCCAGAAAAAAATGAGGCCAAAAAACCAAAAAAATTATAATTTGCCGGGTGCCAAATCTGACACCCGGCAAAGATTTTTTTTAAAAAAATAAAAGTTTCTTTGCCAGGTGCCGTCGTCACCTGACACCCGGCAAAGGCCCGTGAGAATTTTTTTTAAAAAAATATTCTTTGCCGGGTGCCTCCTGAACTGGCACCCGGCAAAGGCTTCTTTGCCGGGTGCCAGGTCAGGGGCACCCGGCAAAGAATATTATGAATATCACACAAATGTGAACTATATATATAAACGCAGTTTTATTTTATTTCGTGCTAATGATATCATTACCAAAGCAGTATTGGAAAATGGATGAGTCTAGTGAAGCCACCAGTACCTCCGGCCGGGCCACCCCACGACGCATCGCCTATTCGAGTAATGGGTGGCTACGCCCCGCCCCCTCTTCAACACACACAGTGACAGAGAGTCACAAAGGATTATTACAACCAGACAACATGGCCGTAGTCTGGACTCTCTGGACTCTGGAGTCTGGGCTCTCTGGACTCTGGAGTCTGGACCTGGACCTGGACTCTAGTGTACATGTACGTGTTTGATTTCACATCCAACTTTGTCCGAACAACCATGCATGTCATAATAGAGATATATCGAGAGCCGAATCGGTTGTACATCGATCCATCCAGAGGCCATGGCGTCCATCGACGAGAATGCAAACGCGAACGCGGCGAAACAAACGCCCCCGCCAAGCCCACCTCGCCATGATTGTCAGCTTATGGTCGCAAAACGCAGTTCATATATAATAAACTCCAAGTGTACCCAGTAGAATAGGTGGCATGGTTTAGATGCGGGCCGCTCGTCTTCGTCAAACTAAGCATATATTTAGGCCTATTGGTAACTCCATTCCTCTTAATGAAATAGGGGCTATATGTCTGCTCACGGAAAAAAACCAAGGCGACGACGACGAGGATCGGATCAGCGGCCCGTGCGACGATGTGCTCGTGCGCATCCTCGGGTTGGCGGACATCGACGCGAGGGAGCTGGTGCGCACGGGCGTGCTCTCGCGGCGGTGGCGCGGCCGGCGGTGGGGCGGCCTTTGGACGCGCGTCCACCGTCTGTGCTTCATGTCTCCATGGCCGCTAGAGCTCGAGTCCGCCGCCGGCGACGTCAGACGGTACGTCGCCTTCGTCAACAGCGTCCTCGTGCAGCGTGCACGGTCGGAGGCTAGCATCGAACGCATTGGCAATCCCGCTACACATGCTCGAGGAGTGTCCCAGGGGCCAACGACAACAGCTCGAGCGACGGCCGTCGATGCGGCAGAGGCGTGGACCCGTTACGCCGTGCAGCACCACGTGAGGCGCTTCTACTTCAACCTTATGTTACGCTGGATCCTAGCGTTGTCGAGGCCTCGACCTCCCTCGAAGTCCTCCCTGAATCAAGGAAGAAGACGAGCCGAGCTCTCTTCCCGCACACACACAGCAGACACTCTGCGAACCGAAGACTGGTGGCAAGAGCTACCTTGTTGTATTGCATTGCATACATATTTATACAAGTCATGTACCTACTACAGGGTACAGTGGACATGACTGACCTCAGCCTTCCTACTACTAATATTATATATGGGCCGGTGTACCTCTACCTACTGCTACCATGCTGCTACAGCACTAGAGATGGCCTAAGGTCATGCTGCTGCAGTGCATGGGATGGAGAGCACTGGCTGACCCATTCCTACTCCTTGACTGCATTAGGTAAGGGAGAGAGAGAGAAACAACAGATTATGTCTAACAATCTTTCCCTAATCCTGTTGTTCTCACTTGACTTCCACCATGCCAATCATCTTCCTCAGTTCCTGGAACCAAAGTCGCCCGAGTGACTTGGTGAGGATGTCAGCAAGCTACCGAGCAGTGTCGATGAACTCGATGACCAGCTGCCCTCCATCGACGCAATCACGAAGAAAGTGAAACTTCACGTCGATGTGCTTGCTTCTGTCGTGAAGGACGGGGTTCTTTGCCAGCGCGATTGCTGGCTGGTTGTCGACCTTGAGCGCCGGCGGCTGAGCCTGAACTCCGGTGAGCTTTGTCAGTAGCCGACGTAGCCAGACCACCTGGCACGCCGCAGTAGTCGCAGCCACGTACTCCGCCTCGCACGTAGATAAGGCCACCATCTTCTGCTTCAGCAACTGTCAGGCAATCGGCGCTCCTCCGAGGAAGACGAGCACGCCATAGGTAGTTCGCCGCCCATCCACACACCCGCCATGTCCGCGTCACTGAACGTCGTTTGCCCCGGCGCACCCGCCTTGGCCTCGGGTGGCGCTTTACTGAACACCTTCAGCTAAAGCCCACCGTGCTTGGGAAGACGATTCCCCACTCCGTCATGCCCTGGACGTAGCGCAACAAGCGCTTGACCGCCGTCCAGTGGTCCTCCCGCGGATCCTTCATGAACTGCTCACATAGCCCACTGTAAACGCGATGTCCGGCCGTGTGTGAGTCAGCCTGCGCAGCCCTCCGATGATGTTTTGATAGAGCGTAGCATCCACCTTCTGCCTCGAGAGCTTGATACGCTCCTCCATCGGTGTGGCCACAACCTTGCAGCTCGCCATGCCCGCCTGTTCGAGCAGCATCTGTGCGTAAGCGTGCTGCCCAAGTCTAATGGCATCCTCCCCCTACCCCACCTTGATCCCGAGGTAGTAGGACAGGGCACCCAGATCGCTCATCCGGAACCACGCGGCCATCTCTTCCTTGAAGTTGGCGATGTCCTGAGCCCGCGCGCCAGTGACGATGAGGTCGTCCACGTACACCCCGACGATGAGATGCCCCTTCCCTCTTTGGCGGGTGTACAGTGCGTGCTCCATGGCACACCTTCTGAACCCGAGCTCAGCCATGGTGGCGTCGAGCTTGGTGTTCCATGCCTGCGGTACCTGGCGCAGGCCGTAGAGGGCCTTGCACAGCCGCAACACCTTCTTTTTCGTGTCCTTGATGATAAACACCGGTGCCTGCTTGACGTAGACCGTCTCAGCCAGGTCTTGGTTGAGGAACGCTGACTTGATGTCGAGGTGGTGAACTTGCAACTCCTTGGCAGCGGCAAGGGCGACCAGGAGTCGCACTGACTCCATGCGCACGACGGGGGCAAAAACCTCCTCAAAGTCAACCCCTTCGCGCTGCACGAACCCTCGAGCGATGAAGCGCGCCTTGTGCTTCACTACGGCCCCACGCTCGTCCCACTTCACCTTGAAAACCCACTTGAGTCCGATCGGCCGGCAACCCACCGATGGATCGACCAATTCCCAGGTCTCGTTCTCCTCGATGGCCTTCATCTCCTCTAGCATTGCCTTCCGCCATGCTACGTCGCATTCTGCAACAGTGAATGTGGTCGGCTCCTCTGCACTTAACAAGAGTAGAGTATGGTCGTCGTCGAGGAGTCGCGCTGCCAACTAGGGCACCGTCATAACTGTCGCTATGTCATCCAAACGGCAGAACCGGACCTCCTCCCCTTCGTGGTATGCATCCACGAACTCAGTGGTGTCGGTAGGTGAGGTCGCGTACTCGACAGTTTCCACTCCCACCGTTGTCCCTCGAGGCGGGGTCGTTCGCAGCAGAGAGGTTCCGTCAGTCGAGACCCCCAGACCAGTGCACGAGGCCCCCTGTCCCACAGTCAAGGCCCCCTGTGCCTGGGTCGAGGCCCTCCTGTCTTTGGTGGAGGCCCCTTTTCCCTCGCTCGTGGCGTCCTGACCAGCGGTCGAGGTGGGGTCGTTCGAACCTGAAGTCCTTCCGTCAACCGAGGCCCCCGTCGAGGGGGTGTCTAGCGTATCAAAGTGCGATCGAGGCCAGGGGACCCTCCTTCGGGTGGACTGGGTGGCTCCTCCACCCTAGCCACCCTGGGCTCCTCTGCTTCCCTCGCCACGGTCTCCACTGCCTCAGCTTCCCTGGTCATCGACGCCTCCACAGCCTCGCCATGGCCATGGATAACCTGCTGCTCCATGACAAAAGAGTTGCACAGCCCGTCGCCGCCTTCCTCGAGGACTCCCACCTCCGGCCTGTCCTGGGTCCACAACGCAGCCTCGTCGAAGACCACATCTCGGGACACTACCACCTTGCCGCCGACTGGATTGTACAGCCATTAGGCCTTTGACCCCTCCTCATAGCCGAGGAACACCATGCGCGTGCTCCTATCCTCCAGCTTGCCGAGGCCTGTTTTGATTGCCTTTACGTGGCTGATGCAACCGAAGGTACGCAAGTATGAGACATTGGGCTTGCGCCTGTGCCATGCCTCGTACGGCATCATCCCCTTCAGGGCCTTAGTCGGTGACCGATTGAGGATGTGAACAGCGTTGGTGATCGTCTTTCCCCAAAACGCCACCGGCATCCCCTTTGCCTTCATCATCGACTGCGCCATGCTGACGATGGTCTGATTCTGGCGCTCCACAATGCCGTTCTGCTGCGTCGTGTAGGGTGCCATGAGGTGTCGACCCACACCTCCTCGGCACAGTACTCGGCAAACTCCACCACTGTGAACTCGCCACCACAATCCGTTCGCAGCACCCAGAGCCGCTTCCCCGACTCCGTCTTCGCCTGTGCTTTGAAGCGCTTGATGGCGTCCGCCACATCACTATTGCTCGTCAGGAGCTGTAGCCACATGTACCGGCTATAGTCGTCCATGAGCAGGAGGAAGTATTTCTGTCCGCCGTGCGTTGCCGGTGTGATCGGCCCGCAAAGGTCCCCATGGACCAGCTCGAGCGGATCTGCCGCGCGGTACTTCGTCGCCTTTGGAAATGGCTGCCGCCTCTGCTTCCTCGCCAGGTAGCTATCGCACCACTCCCCTACGTGCTCGATCCGTGGCAGACCGGTCAGCATCTTCCCAAGCCGGCCCAGGGCGTCGAAGCTCAGGTGGCCGAACCGACCATGCCACAGCCAGGGTTCCTCCGCGCATACCGCCACCAAACACACCGGCTGCTCCACCTTTAAGTCCAGAAGATAGAGCCAGTTATGAGAACGCGTTACCTTGGCAAGCAGACGCCGTTCCCAGTCCTGAATCTGTAGTACACCATCCCGGATCATCACCTCTGCCCCGCGCTCGTCAAGCTGCCCCAGGCTGACGATGCTCGCTCGGAGCTGTGGGATGAAATACATGTCTGTCAATGCGAGCTGCTCCCCATTCTGGCACCGGAAGACCACAGTGCCTTGGCTGCAGATGTTCACCCACGAACCATCCCCGAACTTGACCGTGCCGGTCTTGTTTGTGTCGAGGTCGGAGAAGGCGGCACGACACCCAGTCATATGGTTGCTCGCGCCGGAGTCAAGGTACCACCGCTGCTCCTTCTCATCGCCGACCACGCAAAGGTGCACTTGTGCCCGTGGCTCATCAAGTTCGATGGCCTGTGGCGCAGTCCTCTGCTCTGCTTCCGCCTTCCCTGCTTCACCATCCTGTAGCACGCAAAACTCACCCATCAGCAGTGCATGCTCGTCGTCGCTGTCGTCCTAAGCCAGATGCACCTCCTCCTTCTCCTTCCTCTTCGACACTCGTGTGCCCAGTGCCCTACCTTCCCTCACTTCCAACAAGAGTTGGGGGCAATGGTCTTGTTCTTCTTTTTCTTGTCCACGGGCGCCTTGCCACGGTTCTTGCCGCCATCGCCGTCGCGGTCACCACCGCCGCGGCTGGAAGAGCCTTCCCCAGACCTGCGCTTCTCTTTCATTCGTGCCGTCCAATCCTCCTCCATCAGCAACAGCTTGGGCTTCTCCTTCTCTGGCAGCGTCAAGCCATGGCCCTCCACCGCCTGCAGCCACCCCGCCACATCCTCGAGTGTCAGCGTGGACAAGTCCAGTATCGTCTCGATGGACAAGGCAAGCTAGGCGTACAAGGGAGGCACCACGCACAGGAGCTTGCTGACGAGGTCCTCGTCCTCCAGCGGCTTGCTGAAGGTGGCCAACTGGCTTGCCAACGACTGAAGACGCAGCGCGAAGTCCTCCACTGACTCGCCAGACTTGAACCAGATGTCGTTGAACTCTCGGCGCAGCTGCTGCACCTTGCCCCACTTGGCTCAATCTGAGCCGATACGAAACGACTCCAGCATCTCCCACGCCTCCTTCATCGTCTTCTTCTAGCCAAGCGCCTCATGGAACTTGCCCGGGGTGGAAGCCATGAGCGCCTCCATGACGCCCACCTCCGCATTCTCACCGGCGTTGCCAGTCTCCACAGCCGCCCACCACTTCCGCACGCGTAGCTTCCACTTCATCTGGACAGCCCACTCGCCGTAGTTGGTGCGTGTCGGCCCCTAATTTTTAGGGTCCACTGTGCATCATATATCACTCCCTGGATCAATAGGTGATACGCACAACTGAGACAAAGATTGATATCAAAAACCATACTTTTATTAATCTATGGAAAAACACGTTACAAGGTTCATATGCCTTTACATATCTTGGGTCATTGGCCTTACAATATATATATCAGAGTTTTTACTACAGCGGTCCTATCATGTCATGGTTCCATTCCTACAGGCAACTTGGAGTGCGGACGCAACCCTAGCCTTATGCGTACTTTTGTGTCCTAGTCATGATAATCCTCGATTAGATCCTTCGTGTAGCTACATGGCTCCGTCTTCAGGTATGCTCATGTTGTCCTATCCTTGTGTATTCTTCAGTAGTTTCATCCTCGTGTGCTCATCTGTAGCTCCACTCCTAAAAAAACATAGGATAGAGGGGATTGAGTACATAAAGTACTCAGCAAGCCCTAACTTTGGGGGGAGAGGGGTGGAAACGCTATATGTGAAAAAGTGGTTAGTGGTAAAGGTGGAGGTAAAGGTAGTATGGTGATGTAGTTATAAAATATAGGTTGGGCCTTGGTAGGGTATTTATACCATCCTCACCAGTTCACGGGTTAATCATAGGTTACCTTAACAGAAAACAATCTTACCAGATCATCATAGTTGTCGAAGCCTAATCATTTGTGACCTCATCCCAGCGGTTGCCCATTACCAAGGACGTGGCTATTCGAATAGGATTGGTAAACTCTACAGAGGTGTACAAATTTCCCCACATGATAGGCGTAGTCGAAGCCTAGGCCACAGGCTCGACAGGCCTAACGAGACCTCGTACCCGAGAGGGTGCTACCTTAGATTTTCATATAATTCCACCACGGACTACTCAGGGATCAGAACCCACAAGCATCAGGATAATCACACAGCATCCTAGATTATCGAGTGGTTGGATGATCACATAGCATCCGGTGGATGATCACATAGCATCTAAATTAAATAAAAAGGTGCTCAAAAATGGCAGAACAATAAATTTTACATGAAAGACCACATAGCAACCATGCCGATCAGACCACGGTAGATCACACAGAAGCCGCGCCTTCTCCTGTTAGTCCGTTGCCACTCCGGCCTCCTAGCGGAAATTATACTTCTATCTAACGGGGTGTGAGATCGAGTCTACCCATATAGACATGTGGTTGTACGGAAATTCTGGCTAGGCGAGATGGCAAATGAACTAGTCCATATGTGACTGAGGCGAGTATCTCCCACAGGATCCCACACAGGCTATCCTGCCAAGGTAACTCATACCACATGAATTACCCCCACTCGCCCCTGTCAGGTTAGTCCAATTTTACCAATTTAAGTTTTATAGTTATTATCGTCAAATTTATCATTCTCATATCTCATGAAGGTAACCAATATATTCTCATAAAACATATTATTATAAGCAATTCATCATAGTTCAATATTAATTCATGAATGTGAAAATAAGGAGTATATATATTAAGATTGGTAATTACTAGGTATGGTGGGTTTATGGTGGAGGCTAGCAAATGTAGAGGTAGCAAGAGGGATGTAATTAAAGGAATGGTAATGTAGGGAGTAAGGTGGGAATTAGGACTTCCCTCTATTCGTTGATGAGCACATCCGAGGTTTCGGTTCCAATGCTTCTGGTTCCTTCATCCTTATGTAGCAGTGCTTTAGGGGTCCTCCGGGTTTTCACGTCTTCTATGGTACGCTTTGCCTAGCATCGGTAAGCACGAAGGCACAACACAAGAAAACGAATCTAGAATTTAAATGGCACCAATTAATGGAACAAATGGTATGAATAGTTAGAGTTTAAATTTAGAAGATTTTTGGTGACAGATCAAATGATTCGGAGTCAGGACGAAGATGATATGAATATGCAAGGATTAATATATGGATGATAAAGTTGAGAATTAATTTTGGACATTGGAATAATGGAAATGATGTAGAAATGTCTAGGCAGGATATAGAGTGTACCTAGTTTATTTAGGAATTTTCTGGAAACTTAATAGAATAGGAAATCTCCTTCCGGGTGCACGTAGAATGTGGGGTATTTTATCCTCACCTTAGTTGCCAACGTGCACCTTCTCCAAGTCAGACATGAGCCTAGCATGGCACTATTCCATGAACCTGCTGGCTAGTTCATTTGTGCAGCGAACTCGCCTTCGTGATTCACGTATGCCCCGTTTACAGGGAATGTCTCTCGCAGCCGGCTCCTACTTGGATGATGCGTCGCACGATCATCGGCTCTCTTGACATAGCGAGCCTGAGATAACAACGTTCATTCGGCTCGCTTTCTCTGTGGTGCGGACGGTACCTTCCGTCTCTGTTTCCTACGTCGCGAGAGACAGGGGAAGGAAACAGAGCAGAGGGCGTGGTGTACAGAGAAGTAGCTTGACACCGTGCGGCGGCAGTCTCGGCTACAATGACTGGACCAGGAAGCAGTGGCTTCGACTCCAGCGAGTTCGACTCCGTTCACCGGGAAGGCGAGGTCGGTGCCACGAACGGCAATGCAGGAAGCTCTGCGGGCTTACGCTTGACTTGTCCATCAGCGGTGCAGGCAGCCATAGAGAAGGCAGGGCTCGTTCTCCTCCGTTGAGCTTGTTGTATGTCCGTCTTTGCTGAACTTGGCCAGCGGTATTGTGCTGCAAGTGGGGTGCACGCACTGCGTACGTCATGGAGACCGTGAGCTCTCTGTTTTCACAGACGTCACCCTTGTCAAGAGAGGAAGGAGTAGGGGGGTTGTGGCTGCCACATGGGGTCCACGCGATGGTATGGCGTAGCCCCCATTGATTGGGGTGACGTGGTCACGTACCTAGGCTCGAGTCACGTTCACGTTCACGTCTCCTCGTGTGTTCGTTCGATGTCGAGACAGAGAGAGGGAGTAACAGAGCAGAGTAGAGGTGGAGTGGAGCAGCGTGGAGGATGGAGTGGAGCAGTGGCAATAGGAGATTAGTCCCGGCGGCTCAGTCCTCTGCTCCGGTATGGCTAGCAGAGCGAGCACGGTGTTCGACGGTGGCGGCTCGCTGCGAGGTCCGAGGCGGCATCGTGGCCGAGTGTGGCAGCAGCTCCGGCGACGGTGCTTTGGAGCAGTGCTTGTGGTGCTCGGCGGCATTCTCGTAGACCACGACGGCGACTACGGCGTCGATGGTGCTCAGCTCCGGAGTCGTCCTTGCGTGCAGTAGCCCATGAGCTGCGTCGGCCTTCAGTAGCTGGGCGGCGGCAGTGCCGGCCATGGCTCCAGTTCGGCCCGCGGCGTCTATGGCGCGGCGGTGGCCTTGGCAACAGTGGTGTTGGGCCTCGGTGGATCCTGCGCGCGGTGGATGTGAGGGCGACAGCTTCGGCTCCGTCGTGCTGCTCGCATTGTCACGCCGGCGGGGAGAGAGTTCATTCCGGGCAGCGACTTCGGCTGGCGTCTTGGACATCTCCTTCGCATACTCCAGCTCGGATACCTCGGTCGTCTGGACAGCAAGCTCGACAGCCATTTTATAGGCAAAGTAAGGAGGTGGCTGGGAGAAAATATCTCCGGCGGCATCCATGGCAGGCAGGCAAGGCGGTGCACACAGTAAGGCGATTGGCGTCGGCGGAGGAAATATCTCCGGCCGAGGAGATTTTTGCCAGCAGCCATGGTAGCTCGGTATTGTTTTCGTGGCGCACACGCCGTGCTTGTGCTGGCGCTTGTTGGCGAGCTTGATGGGACATGGCAGCAGGTACAGCGACGAGAGACGGCCAGATGGGGCGCTGGGTTACCCATGCTAGCGTGCTTCCCGTGCTTCAGGAAGAAGACACACACGGTGGCAAAATATCTGGCCAAGGAACTCGTTGCCGGTGGCCAGCACAGGGCAGCTAATTTAATCTCGTGCTGGTGATGCGTTGTCGACGGAACTCGCGGAAGCAAGACGACATGCATCCATGCGACACGAGCAAGACAACGCACAGCACGGCTGCTGCCTTTGCTGGGCTTGCACGTGAGTAGAGAATGGAGAAAGGACACTTCTACATATATACACATATATATCTTTGTATTTATGTTCTTTTCATCTCCTGTAAGATAAGGGGATTATATATACCCATGTTTTCCCGAAAAATAAATTAGCACACATGAGTGGATTTGAATTAGATTTGAGGGGGATTGAATATGTGGTGAACTTGGTAACTGATGAAATGTTCAAGGATGATATTTGGTGGAGGATGGCATGAGAAAATTTGGGAGAAAATCAAGGAGGATTATTTAGTGGATAAAGACAAGGAAAATATTATTTAGTGCAAAAATAAATTCTAGGGCATGCAGCCAACCAAGCATTCAAACAATCAAATAACCGTGCAACCTAATTTTTACATGGTGCAGTTTAATGTAAGGTTTTGGAAAACATTTTATTTATAAAAGGTTGGTTTTGCAGGAAATAAACTAATCAGTTTAAATTTGTTAGGAAGTTTTAAAAAGTTCAAATTTTTAGTGAATTTTATAATAATGCAAAACACAAGGTGTTATAGTGCGAGTGAGCATCGGTCAAGAATTGCTCCCGCCGAATTCCCTCACCACGCGCACTTCCGTCACCTGCTGAGCAACTGGCGCGACCTGCTTGTCCTTATCGTCGTTGTTGCTCGACGTGCCCGCTCCGGTAAGCGTACCGACTCCAATACCACGTGTTGACGCTCGATCCTAGCATCATCGAGGCGAGCAGCACCTGCTCGACTCCCCCTCGAAGTCCTCCCTGAACCAAGGAAGAAGACGAGCCGAGCTCTCTTCCCGCACACACACAACACACACTCAACGAACTGAAGACTGATGGCAAGAGCTACTTGTTGCATTGTATTGCATACATATTTATACAAGTCATGTACCTACTACAGGGTACAGAGGACATGGTTGACCTCAGCCTTCCTACTCGTAGTACTATACCAGTCAAGACATGGGCCGGTGTACCTTTACCTACTGCTACCATGCTACTACAGCACTAGAGATGGCCTAAGACCATGCTGTTATAATGTAAGAGATGAACGGCACTGGCTAACCCATTCCTACTTCTTGACTGCATTAGGTAAGGGAGAGAGAGAGAGCAGATTATGTCAAACACCTTCGTCTGCCGCTTGATGCGGTACAGTCCTATGGCGACAGCGATCTCAAGCGGAGAGTGGAAGAGAGGTTAAAACAGCTGGAGTATGAGATAGATGAACTGGAGAATAATCCTGATGAGGAGCAGGAGGCAGATGAACAGGAGGATAATCCTGATGAGGCTCCTGACGAAGACGAAGAGTATCCAAACAATTATTACGAGGCAGATGGGGACCAAAGTGACGGCGACCAAGGCAACGATGATGAAGAAGACGACAGACCTGTAATCGATCTCGACGAGCTTCCTAGCGCGACAAAGCTGGAAACTTTGTATTTGTGGCTAAGCGACGCAAGAGTCCGGCTCCCCAGCACAGCGGTGTTCTCGTCACTCGAGCACCTGACGCTCGAATTCGTGGAGCTAGCACCGGGCAGCGGCCACCTTCTCGCTCGCCTCTCGTCGTCGGCGTGCTGCCCGAGCTTGCTGCGCCTGCGCATTGCGCACGTCAGCTTCAGGCGCGCCGGGACCAGGGAACTGGCTCTCGACGCGGGAGAGCTCTTGGTGCTGTCCATGGAGGGCATGGCTCAGGTCAAGTCGCTGGAGCTGAAGACTCCGAGCCTCCTGCGTCTCGAGATCACGGAGTGCAGGGAACTCAGGGCGCTAACGGTCTCGGCCACGGCGCTGCAGGAGCTCACTTTCGAGCGCAACCGCAGCCCGGTCGCCATCCTCGGGGACTTCCCGTGCGTGTGGCGCATCAAGACTGGCTTCATCACCCATTTGTTCAACAACAGCAACATTAATGATGATAAGATCTGCCTCCTTAAGCGTTGTAGCTCATCGGCCACAAGCCTCGTCGCGCAGCTTGAAGTTCCATCGGTATTGTTTGCTTCACACTCTCTCAATTAGTTTTTTCTTTCATTTTCGTAAAAAGAATATGTAACGGAATTTGATTCAGCAATTTATATATTATTATCCTTTTCTCTTTATTTTTCTTATTTCTTATAATATATGGAACTTCAAAATTAATGTTTTTAGACATTTCTTACAAGGACAGTTACATATTCTTGCTGCTTCAAACCTTTATTTGATTTTGATTTTTGATCAGGAAATAGAGCGGCGTGTTGGTTTTGATTTGATCAAAGACAAGATGCCACAGCTTCCTAATGTAACATCTTTGGCGGTTAACATTCATGCTATGGTTGAGCGCCATTCCTTTGGAGATGGCGTCGCAAGTCTCCTCACATGGTTCAACAATCTCAAATACCTCTGTCTAGAGCTAGACGAGTTACCAGCTGGCTGTGTCAAGACGGTGAGCAGAGTAGCAAATTCTATACATATCCTGATTCCAAACAAGATTACACCCTTAATTATGTTAGTTTTTTGTATGCAGTCATTGTTTTCAATTCATCACACTTAAATTAAACCATGCATTTCCCTACTGCATGCAACAGGATGAATATTACTCGAAAGATGATGATGGAGACTTGGCTTTCACCTGCAATCATGTAGACAATTGGGAATCAATTTCAAGCGAAATCTCCATGGGTAGCCTTCGGGAAGCAGGTTTCAAAGGGATGACTGGAACTGGCTGTGAGCTCCGGTTCTTGCAGATGGTGCTCGCAAGCGCCACAGCTCTTGAGAGGGTCACCGTAAGCTTCAGCATCAACTACAATTTGAAAGACAGTAGGATGCATTATTTTCTGCATACGCTGCTCGGAGATGGAACGTGGACCGCATGCGAGGATGGTTGCGGTCATTCTTATGAGTGGACACCCCGTCCATGAATCGAAGGATGCATGGTGTAATTGCATAGAACGCATGCATTGCAGGGTTAAATATAATATTTTTCAGTTAATTAGTACTTTTTCATTCCTTGTCGACTTATGGCAAGTTATGCCGTAGCTTAGGTACCTACAAAAACTAAAACCATGGAGTGGAACAATGTACACATATGCATAAGAAATAAATCATTCTTGTGAGCTTCTTCAACTCACCCATGACGTGGTCGATATAGCACCAGTATCAGTATACAATTTGGATAATGTGCACTCCCTAATCCCTATGATGCGTTGGCCGAGCCTGCGTATCTTGGTATGTAATGCAAGGTTTAAAACAGCGAGCTTGATGATACTCAAAAAAAAAAACAGCGACCTTGATCTTGTAGGACGGAGAGGTCCAAATTGTGTGGATCGAAAAAATACCGGGCGGCTTGAAAACCCACTGCTACAAAAGGGGCCCATTAACGAATGCTAGCCCATTTTCTGTGTAACCCTAATAACCCAGTAACCCACACACCAGACTCCCTAGTCCCTACACCTGCCGCCGCACTCGTTGCCCTCGTTCGTCCCCCACGATTTCCCCACTCATCCACCCCCCACACCGCCGGCCGCTCCACCGCTACTCCGAGTGTCTCCAATGTCGACCTCCGCGCGGGCGCGTGGATCTGCTCCTGACCTCCACGCTTCCACGCTGGATCCGCTATCTCTATGGAGTAGTATATGTTCTAGTCAACAACCACCACTTGATCCGCACCACACGCAGCAGCATCGACCCCTACCTCCATTCTTCAACCATTGCCGTTCCACTGCCGCAGCTCGCCCGTAAGAGAGCCACCGGCCTGATTCCGTTGGTTCCCTGCCTGGTTCCCGAGCCGGCGGCCATGGAGTCCATGAAGCAGAAGGCGAAGCAAACGCCGCTGCCGCCAAGCCCAACCGCTGACCAAGACGGCGGTGGCGGCGGCGACGACGATCGAATCAGCACACTGGACGACGACTTGCGTGTGCTCAAAATAACAACGCGCACAAGCTTAACAAACACTACTGACCCCTGCTTTTTTTACTCTGATGAGTACAGTTGCATTTTTGTTGAAATAGAAAGAGAATGGATACCATGAAAAAGTGTGTCAATTCATGAGTTAACTACTTGTGATGGTTCCCCAGGATCCAATAAATCCACTTAGGTCTACGTTGCCGCGATATTGTTCTATGGAAGCGGGTGGGCTGCTTTTTATAAGTTCGGCCCGGTTTTGATTGACCTTTCTAACGCATATTCCGTCGTACCGGCATAGCCCCACTGTCTGTCAGTCATAACTTCTAGTTTTCAAGACCAGGAGTATGTGGGATAATTTATATAGAAGATTCTCCTCAGGTTGGCGCACCTCAACGTGAGGGACCTCGTGCGCACGAGCGTGCTGTCGAAGCGGTGGCGCGGCCTGTGGAAGCGCGTACCCGTCCTGGACTTCTTCGGGTGGCCGAGGCTCAAGTCGGCTGGTGACGTTCGACAGTACATTGCCATCGTCAACGGCGTACTGGAGCAGCGTGCGGGTGCGGGTGCGGGTGCGATTCGGAAGCCCGCATTGACGAAGTGAACATACCGCTGTTATGCCAGCAACTCGTAATGCCGGCCATGGAAGCAGCTGAGGCGTGGATTAGGTACGCCGTGCATCACCAAGTGAAGGGCTTCCGGTTCGAACTTCTCCTGCCGCCAATACGCACGACGCCTGTGATGGATCTCAATGAACTTCTTTCTAACTCCCCAAAGCTGGAGTGTATGCGTTTGGTGTTAAGATTGGCATAAGTCCGACTCCCACGCACTGCTGTGTTCACATCACTCAAGGAGCTCTCGCTCAAACTGCTGGAGCTTGCAGCGGGCAGTGGCCACCTTCTTGCTCGCCTCTCGTCATCAGCGTGCTGCCCATGCTTGCAGAAGCTGTGCATAAAGCATGTCGTCTTTAACGGCACCTGGACCGAGAGCTGTCCATGGTGTATGCTGTAGGTATGAAGTTGCTGGAACTGACAACCCCAAAGCTCCTATATCTTGAGATCAATGATTGCATGGGTCTGGATTCGCCCACGGTCTTAGCCCCGGGGCTCAAGGAGCTCACTGATTTGAACGGAGGCCTCGTCACCGTCCATGGCCCCTTGATGGCTTGACGTGCGTGTGGCGCTTAAAGATTGACTTGGTCACCCATGTGGGGGAGGAGGACAACAACGGAGTTGAAAATATCTGCCTTCTGAAGCGTTGTAGCTCATCACTGAGATGCCTCCTTGTGCATCTCTATGTTCCATTGGTATGAATATCTTCTGAGACTAGCGTTATATGTTGTTTGTTTCACACTCTTTCTATATGTTCGCTTTGCATCTGTTTTTTTTATGTGACCCTTGATTTGATTGTCAGGTAGAAAATCGGCGCATTGACTTGATCAAAAATAACATACCACAACTTTCTGACGTCACATCTTTGTTTGTTAACATTGCTGGGAAATGTCAGCGCCATTCCTTTGGAGATGGTGTCTCAAGTCTCATCACTAGATTAAAAAATCTCGAATATCTCAGTCTACAGCTCGACAATACACATATGCGGCATAAGACGGTGAGCAGTACATTATCCTAACTCCAAATTAAACAAACCTGCAGCCTTATATATTTGTTTTATCTGGTGTTTCAATCTCACTAAACCATATCGATCTCCATGTTGCAACAGGATGAATATTACTCAAAAGATGACGTAGACTCAGCTTTTATCTACAATCATCCAGACCACTGGAAATCAAGCAATATCTCTTTAACTAACCTCCGCAGAGCAGATTTTAGGGGAATGACTGGAACTGGCCGCGAACTCCGCTTCTTGCGGTTCGTGCTCGCAAACGCCACAGATCTTCAAAGTGTGACCGTAAGCTTCAACTGGTACTTCATTCAAGAAGAAGAAGTACAAGACAACAGGATGCATTACTTTCTGCATACCCTGCTTGAATGTGGAACGTGGACTACCTGCGAGGACAAGGATTCTGATAAGCCGTAAAAGTGTAGTGTCAAGTTGTATAAGTGGACGCCTTCTCTATGAATTGAGAGATGGATGCGGAACGTGGACTACCTGCAAGGATGAGGATTATGGGATTATGATAAGCCGTATGAGTGTAGTAGTAAGTTGTATAAGTGGATGCCTTCTCTATGAATTGAGAGATGTACGCGGAACGTGGACTACCTGCAAGGATGATAGCTGTATAAGTGTAGTATTAAGTTGTATAGGTGGACGCCTTCTCTATGAATTGAGAGATGGATGCGTCGCAGAGTGCATCATCTCTTGCTAGACATTATATTTGACTGTAAGAAATTGAAAAAACTTACCAATACCAATGCAGTGATCTACACCATCTGCATTGACCAATGCAATAACCTATTACCATGAGCTCTATGCAGGACCGAAGAGCCAGGCTTAATCATGACAGTGTACCCAAAAAACTTTGTATTCTACTCCTATATCTACTAACAAGTGCTGAAGCACGAGGCGCAGCGAGGGCCGTTTGTTATTAGCAGCTAGCTTTAGTAGTCTGCTACCGCTAGTAACAGTATTTTCGGGCACCGAAGCTGGTGCTGAATCGATCGCCTGCTGGACTGCTGCCTGGGGCAAGAAAGACGCCAAGCACATGACCAGCTCTTCTTTGCGCGCGGTTTGCACCAAACATGCATTTGATGTTTAAATTCAGACTGCCAACATCCGTACAAAGATTAGGGAATCACTTCCCGTATTCATATCAAATTAGCATAAAACTGGCCCGGCTTCGATATATGTTTGCTGGTCAAGAATCTAATCAAGCCGTCAATTGCGGTAGCTGTGGTTTATAGATACTGCTAGTTTCATCTATCCCCCGTTCATTCATCACTTCCACTTGCGCCCGAACATCTTCTTGCTCTTGTGCTTGCCAAACTTGCCGTGCTTGAACTTGCCATGCTTGAACTTATCGTGGCCGTAGCCGTGGCCATACATCCCGTGGTCGCCTCCGTGGGACACCTTGTGAGCTCCATACGCCGCTGCTGCAGCGGCCGCACCTCCGGCCAACACCGCCCCAAAGCCTCCAGAACCCCCTGCACCGTGCCCTCCTCCATACATAGAACCATGACCTGCCAAAATTTATTTATTGTAATGGTTTGAATCATACTCCCTCGTCACTTTTTAATTGTCGCTTGCGCTTCTCAAGAAATAATCGTCGGTAATTATATATCAAAAAATATTAATATTTATACTACATAATTAGTATCATTAGAAAAATCTTTGAATCTAGTTTTTTAATAAATTTTTTTAGAGATACAAATATTGCACATATTTTCTACAAATCGAATCAAACTTGTGACACACTGTAAGGTCCTAGATGGCTAGAGGGGGGGTGAATAGCCTATTAAAATTGTACAAACCATTAGACAAAACTTGATTAGTATAACAAATGGCGTAACCGCGGTTTTGTCTAGCCTACAAGGTGAGCAAGCCTCCTATTGATAAATCTAGTATAAGTATGATCTCTATGTCACTCAAGGGCTATGTCACTACTTTCTAATCTATAGAGCTAGCAAGAACAACTATTCTAAAACAAGCTACACAAGATAAGTGCTAGAAAGTAATGCAAAGGTAGAGAGGTGATTCTTATACCGACGGTGGAGAGAAGATGTTGCCAATCACCAAGATGATATGTAATCAATACAATATGACAACAATCACAATATGAAGACCAATCACCGGGAACAAGAAGATGACACAATTACTTTTTGTTCACCCGGTGTTCACTTATGCACCGACAAGCTACGTCACCGGTTGTATCGACCAACACCTAGATGGATCCTCGGTGTGACCCTCAAGTCACTTGCCTCGCAAGGCACTCCCCCGCAAGGAAACCACAAGACACCACTCTCAAGCGTGGTAACTCAATGACACGCGCATTCCACTAGAGTTGCTTTTGGCACTCCGTCGAGGAAAAGCACAAGAACCTCTTACAAATCAATCACCGGAGGTGGGCAAGAACAATCACCAACTCTTCCCAACGCCTCCAAACAACCTCCAAGCCGGCTACGAGCGGTACTCTCCAAGAGTAACAAGAAATCACCGGCCAAACGACTCGCAAGTGCCACTAGATGAATCAACTCATGCAATGCACTTCGAATCATTCAATCTCACTCTAGATTAGCAATCAAGCAAGAGAGATGAGTAGGAGGGAGAAGCTTTAGCTCAAAGGATGCACAAGAGTGTTAGAAAAACCAAGAGACCTCCACAAGGACCGGCCACCTTCTATTTATAACCCCATCCTTTGAAACTAGCCGTTGCCCCTCGGGCGGCTCGATTACACACGCCGGACGCGTCTGCCGCTAGCGCCGGACGCGTCCGGCGCCTCTGCCGCTCAGCCTCCAACGGTCAACTCCCACGACACGTCAGCGTCCGGCGGTACCCCTCGGCGTTCGGCGGCCAGCGTCCGGCGACACCAACTGCTCTGCGACCCTCTCTGAGTAGCGTCCGGACGCACACCCTGGCGTCCGGCGCTTCACACGCGCTGAAACCTCGGCCTTCATTTCTCATGAGCGTCGGACGCTGAACAGTGCCGAGCCGGCGTCCGGCGCAAGCGTCTGGCGCAGCGTCCGGCGCTCTGTCTCTCAACCGGTACTCTCTGTGTAGCGTCCGGACGCTGGGCCAGCGTCCGGCGCTCAGCGTCCGACGCTTAGAATATGAGCATTCTCAATCCCGCGACGACGCCCTCTTTTCTCCAACGAATTTGCATCTGGCGCAATAGAAAATATCTCTCTCATTTTCTCGAAGGCGCCGAATCCCCCCGAGCTTGAGCGGTTACCAAACCCAACTCAACCTTACAATCATACCGCCGCCTTTGCAAATGTGCTAACACCACCAAGTGACATCTCCATGTGCATGTGTGTTAGCATTTTTCCAAAGCATTTTCAAAGGACTTTCATCGCGCACTAGATCCTAAATGCAATCACATGAAATGATGGACCTAGTGGCACTCATGAACCGAATTACCGAAGATCTCCCCTCTTCATAGTTCGGCTATCGATCCTAAACCACTCACACCCTCTATGGTGTCTTGAGTGCAAAAAACAAAATGGCCCTATAGGTTATACCTTTGCCTTGAGCCCATTTTGTCGATCCTTCAACCGCCAAGCCTTTACATGATACGTGACACTCCATGTCATCATGCAACGGTCTTGGTCCATCGATCTTGATATTACTTGCTCTTCACCGTTGGTCGGTCCATCGGCGCCAAGTCATGCCCAAGCTTCACCATCGCACGGTCCTTCGCTTTGAAGCCTTAACTTGCGCTTCACACTTCCAACCGATCCATCGAGCCAAGCCCATCTTGATCTTCACCATGCTTAGGTTGCATAACTTCATGTCATGCCTCAACATTGAGCTCCACTTGGCATGGACTACCTTTCTCTAAATCATCCACTTAGAAACAAGGTTAGTCCTTAGGTCTCATCAATTACCCAAAACCAAACTAGAGACTTTCACACGCACACCAACGACGACAATTAAATAGGGACGGAGGGAGTATAAGATAACACTATGAGTATCATACAAAATGTGAACTATATAAACACAGTTTTATTTTGTTGTCATGGTAATGACATGTTTCTGTAGCCTTTGTTGGTGGGGTGGGGAGGGGATCTAGCTAGCTATTCCCCTGAATCGTTCAATAAAAAATGTATTGCTATATATGAAACAACTTGTACTGATTACACTAATGAATGTTTTTGCTACCCAACGTCGCAAAAAATACTAATAACAATGCCAAAGGCTAAACAACAAGTTAATTAATTTCTAATAAAGAGAATAATTAATTAATGGACACATTACCAGCCATCGGTGGACCGTGACCAGGATAACCAGCCTGTGGGTAGCCTGGTTGATGGGGGTATCCGCTGGGAGGGTACGCGCCTGCACCAGGAGGGTACGCGCCGCCGCCAGGAGGATACACGCCGCCGTGCGACGGCGGATAACCGCCAGGCTGAGGGTAGCCTCCCGGAGGCGGGTACCCACCAGGTGGCACCGGGTACCCTTGTCCGGAGGCGGGAGGGTAAGCGCCGCCCGGTTGAGCAGGGTAGCCGGCGGGGTACTGGCCGTATCCACCACCCGGGTACCCTCCGCCGTGGAATCCCTTGTCCGCGTTCGAGGGATCGTGGCCGTCCTTCCCGCCCCCCATGACGCCTAGCTCCTCTCAAGCCTCGATAACCACAAGACAGGTTACCTGCTGGAGCTTGGTGACCAGGCAGAGCGTCCGGGGACGAATGAAACGGCGTCGGCGGCAATGGCGAACAACGGTCGGATTGGAAAGAGATATATGTGCAGGAAGCATGCTTCTCGGCGAAATCTGCTATTTTTAGAGTTTCGTGGTGTGGCTGTACGTGAAGTTAGGGGGGTGCGCGCCCTCCCTTCTCGCCACATTTTCTCTGCCGAAGCTAGCAGATGTCACCCGGTCGACGAGTCGACACAAACAGCGGGATCGGTTTCGGTCTGCACACATCCGTCTGACCTGAGGCGACAACGTTTGAACGGTCAAACGGATAATCATGACTTACCGTTATTTGTTATGAGAAATATGATCTTACACATGGAAACACATACTGAAATCCGTTGTAGTCTAGCTGGTTAGGATACTCGGCTCTCACCCGAGAGACCCGGGTTCGAGTCCCGGCAACGGAATATTTTTTTGTTTTTTTTTAGCTTCCTTTGTTTTCAGGTTGAAGACATTCTTTTTTATGTTTTTTAGCTTCCTTTGTTTCAGGCTGGAGACAACACGCCGCTTTTACAGATTCATTCACAAAAGATACTGTTTCTGGTATAAAACGGTGCATGCATTGCAGGGTGAAACACAGTACACAATGATCACTTCGACATTAGCATTAGCCCATCTCACATCATTCCCAAGCTGCATGGAAGGAGTGGCCTTGCAATCCCAGAACATTTAGGCAAAGCAAAATCTCATAACATACATTACTCAGGTACTAACGGTTCCGAGTCTCCTCATATTATAATATTATCAAGATGCAGTACCAGTCTCAAGTTTTTCCTAAGTCAGATCCAGGAAAGACGATAATTTTATCAAGAAGCAACTGAACAATCACCAGATCTCAGTTGCCCCCAACAGTGAATCGGGTGAGGACGCGGACAATGGATTTGCTAAACAAGAGTCTTGGCCTGCTTAGCTGTGCTTCGACAAAATGGACTCCGCGACACTGCGAGCTATTGGGTGGTAGAACTCTTGAGCCTCCGAGAAGATCCTCTGGGCCAGCATCTTCTCCTCGCTGGAGCACTTGGCCAGTGAGCTGTAGAGCGGGCGGAGGTACTTCATCCTTCCCACCTGCTTCAAGCATTTCTCAACCTCGTTGAAGTAGCATTTGCACCCGGTGGGGATCGTCAGCTGGAGGAATGCGACTTTGACCTCGTAATCACGGCTTTCAGATAGCTTGTACCGCTCGTCAAGAGCAGTGACCTGCATACAGACAAGATAAAGGCATGTGGTCAGTCGATCTTTAAATTTCTCATTGAATTATGCTGTAGTAGTTGTGTTAGAAAGAGGAAGATCCGGTACACAACAATAACATGCTATGTAGCAACTAACAACATGCCAAAGCCTTTCATATAAAGTGATCGACAGCCTCAGATTAACAGAAGCCCATTTCCTTTACTTTGTACTGAAGTCATTATAGTGAAGAACAAGCTAACTTTTAAGTTTTCTTCAATCAGCTAGCTATACGTTACAAGATGCTCAAATACATTGTGTCCGTATTTGCCAGTGAGAAATGGGGAAAACAATGGTTTATAGAGGCCATGTTTAGTTTGCTAAAGAAAAAAAAATGATCTAGTTACAGAAGTCTCTTCATGACTGAGTGGTATTCTGCCATACAATCGGCAAAGAATTTTTCATAACACAAAATGAGGAAACTGGAGAGGACAGAGGACAATGTGATTTTCAGTGTTGCTCTACATAGATCCTACAAAAGATTAACAGAAGCCCAGAGCTCATAATATGCAAGTTAGGTCATAAACAGAAGAAAATACGGTAGTCTAATCTCCTCCACATAGCTGGTATTTGATCTTTCAGCTACCTAACTGACAGAGCCAAAATAAATCAACATCATCTAACAAGTACAATGCATTTATAGTGTTGTGCCCAGCTAATCTAAACTGAATGACTCGAGGCTATATGCTTCTACCACCACAACGAAACCTCTAAGTCCCAAGTAAGTTGTGTTAGGCCTACATGCTTTTGCCACATGTTCATGTGTAATCCAGTTCAGTACAATTTACACTTCAGTACTGACTTATCAGTAAAACATTGATGCTGTCTTGCAAGTTACGCAACCCAATTGGAATAGATAGGACATAGATGCTATTAATGGAGGGATTCTGACTGATTGGAACAGGCAATGCAACATTCTGCAGTGCTCAACAACAGAAGATAGACCTAACAGGCTAACAGTTTGTACTATGGTAGTCATCATATTCTGAATAGAATCATCACAAGCAGCTGGGTAGCTTTCAAATGTACCAATAAATGAGAGATAACATTGGTACTCCCTCCGTTCCAAATTATAAGTCGTTTGACTTTTTTTGGTTCATGTTTTTGCTATTATGTCTAGATACATAGCAAAAGCATGAATCAAAAAAAGTCAAACGACTTATAATTTGGAATGGAGGGAGTATTTGGTAAGAACTCATACCTGTGAGGCTTCAACATCTGTTGGTAGATTTTCTAAGTAAAGTTCCCATTCTTGCCCACTCCAGTTTGCCACCTCATCTTCATTTGGAAGTTTTCCAGATTTGAATTCTGCAGCTAAGGAGCAAATCTTTTCGTAAGTAGCTGAATCTGGTTCCATTGCATCAGGAGGGATACCAGTCCCCTCAACCCACAGGTGAAGGTCAATTTGGTTTTCTATCCCAGGTACATTGGTTTTGAGGAATTCAAGAAATGTCTCTGTATCTATTGATTGGAACTTGAAGGTTGCAATGTACTTCTTTAAGAATTCATCAAAAGCAGGCCTGCCAATCTGGTACAAGCAACAAACATAAGACATCACACATTAGAAATTAGTCCAATACTGCAGTAATTTTACCGAAAGAACGTTGCAAGGTAGAGTAGAAGAGTTGTGATGTTCCATACTCCCACCCACCTCGCGCTCGATTCTCCAAAGAAACTGGAAACCTTTCTCATAGGGTACTTCAGAGTACACATCATCAGGGTCAATCCCTGCCATCTTTGGCTTCAACTTGGTGAACTCCATGTTATCCTTAAACCTCTCCATCATCCTGTTCAACCCCCTCCATCCAATCCCCATGTTTAAGGCTGCACGCTCCTTCCCTTGCACAACCTCAACAATCCTCCTCTCAGCATATGTTGTGAATCCCTGCATCAAGTGACAACAATATGAGAATGTAGCATCAAGTGACAACAATATGAGAATGTGAATTGTCAATATACAAGGATACAATATATATATTAAGTAGTTAGGCACTTGGGCATGAGAACCAGCATCATCATATAGCCAAGGAAAGTTGCACATGTACCTCTGTTTCCACACACCCCAACTGCAAACTTGCCCTTAAAAAAGGTCCAAGTTCAAATTTGCCACTGAACCATCAAAATTCTGATTTGATACTGCTTTAACTCGTTCGTTACTCCCTATTTTGTATCTTTGCAAAATAAATAAATTAAAATGTCAAAGGAAAACACTACATGAGCGTTGAAGAAAAAACAGCCCCTTCTCTTATTTCTCCATCTTCACCTGCCTGCCTACCAGCTCTCCCATCACTAGCCCGTGCTCACTCAAACCCAACTCTTTGCTAGCCCTCCTGCTACTCCCCATGGTGTACCTCCACCTACCCATCTGACACCCTTTTACTTCTGTTGCTGGCTCCCTGCAACCCACAGAAACCAATGGATGGTGACGTGCGTCGGGAAAGGCAGAGGAGAATGGCATCGCCCTCAAAGATGATCTCTGTGCAACCCTGTCAGATTCTTCAAGCAAATGACTGGCAGAGTGGAGGATGAGAAATTTGGCGGTGGTGGCAAGGAGAAAGGGATCACCTGCAGACTGGATTTGGATGGTGCACACTAGGCTTGATGAGGATGACCTTTATCTGGATCTCTGAGAACCAATATTGGTGACACCACCACCGTTCATCTCAGAGCAGCGCACTGCCCATGCTGCATGGTTCACACGAGGGCAGAGTGAGGAAGAGAACATTGTCGTCAAGGTGATGGCCACAAGGGCCAGGATGTGGAGGCAGAGAGCCAGATGGCGATGGACCTCGGTTTGTCAGTAGAGACAATGGTGGTATCCGTCCAGGAGTAGTGACAACCATCTTGTGTGGAAATATGAAAGTCACCATCCTAGGTCAATGGGGTCAAGGCACATGGTACACTACTTGCAAGAGATTTTTACAAGGTAGAGCCAAAAAGGGCCTCATATACCCAGGGAGTTGGACGATGTTCCTGAGTCATGGAACACCGCCTTCGACCCTGTTTTCTGTGACTATGGAAAACTAGGGGCATTTGTGCAAAAAAAATACTAGTCAAACCCGTCAGTCCAGTGGCAAGAATGGTAGGGTCCAGTCCATTCCATTCTGATGGCAAGTTTGCAGCTCCACATTTTTAATGGAAAATGTGCAATACTATTCTAAGTAGCGGCAAAAATGCAACTGTAAGAGGGGAAATCATAAGGTTTCACACAGTTTCAGAAAAATATGCTCTCTAGCATCTCCCACCTAACATTTCACACAATGGTCAGAGAAACGGTAAAAGCATTAGAAGATCTTTCTCGGAGTCATGGTGACGATGTACCCAGTGTAGAACCAGAGTACCAGAGCCCGGTTACTGGAGTGCAACCAATCTAGCAGAAAATGTAGACTGATATGAAGAGGTATATATTGGTAAAGAGACAAAGTTCCTGTAGAGTAAAATTCTTCTAATCTAAATTAGGGTTCTTACACTTCAGATCAATAATTGAAATCAAACATAAGCTACTGGCTAAAGTTGACTCGCGCAAATATTCAATGCCATGGGAAACTAAGCTAGTAGAATTTGGTAAAGAGACAAAGTTCTTGTAGAGTAAAATTCTCCTAATCTAAACTAGGGTTCTTACACTTCAGATCCATAATCAAAAGCATACATAAGCTACTGGCTAAACTTGACTCATGCAAATATTCAATGCCATGGGAGACTAAGCTAGTAGAATTTGGTAAAGAGACAATGTTCTTGTAGAGTAAAATTCTCCTAATCTAAACTACCCTTACACTTCAGATCCTTAATCAAAATCATACATAAGCTACTGGCTAAACTTGACTCACACAAATATTCAATGTCATGGGAGACTGCTCGGCTGCGCTTTTCAGCAGCTGCAAGGGCTGCTGTTGTTTTATTTTCTATTACAAGCTACAGTAAACACAAACTGGCTTGCGGCAGCAGCACTGCTGCAGGCAGTTCCGATCGGTTGGTAGCAAGGTCAGATATTCCACATAACATGGAATATAGGAGACGTGTGGAACTATACCAGATAGACTACCACATTGAATTTTGAGGAAAGCTACTGATTGCAAAGTAAAGGCTGACAGTGACAACATCAACAACAACGTGAGTTAGCTCACCTCATTTAGCCAGAAATCTTCATTGGTCTTGTTAGTAATCAGATTGCCAGTCCAGCTATGCGCAAGCTCATGCGCCACAACCTGAGCCCCTGCAGCATCCCCTTTGATGACCGTGGGAGTGAGGAACACCATCCTGGGGTTCTCCATGCCTCCATAGGGGAAGCTGGGTGGCAGCACGAGCAGATCGAACCTCTCCCATTCATACGGCCCAAAGAGCCCCTCCCCAACCTTGACCATCTCCTCCACCCCCGCGAACTCCCTGGCCGCCTCGTCCAGCACCTTGTCCCCTCCCTCCGCGTAAACCCGCGTCCTGGGGCCGAGGTCCCTGGACCCGATCCCGCCGGCGGCGAACGCGAAGAGGTAGGGCGGCACGGACTGCTCCATCTGGAACTCCTCGACGATGCGGCCGGGCGCGCACCACAGCTCGTCGTCGCACGCCCCGCGGTGGTCGGAGGGCATCGGGTCCCGGCGCGCGACGTGGCGCGCGGAGGCGACGGCGGAGAGCTGCTCGGGCACGTTGAGGAGCAGCGAGAAGGTGATGCGCGCGGCGGGGGTGTCGTGGCAGGGGAAGATGGAGCGGGCGTGGATGGACTGGCACTGCGAGAAGACGAAGGGCTGCGCGGAGGCGGTCTGCGGCGGGGCCAGCCACTGCAGCGCGGAGGCGTCGGGGGAGGTGGAGAAGGTGAGCCGGAAGGAGGCGGTGTCGGGGGGCAGGGTGAGGGTGAGCGCCGTGCCGAGGACCGGGTCGGCGGACGCGGCGAGGGAGAAGGGGATGGGCTCCGGCGCGTCGGCGTCGGTGGAGGCGGAGTGGACGGCGAGGGCGCGGGTGTCGAGGAGGAGGTCCCCGGAGTGCGGCGCGGAGAGGGTGAGCAGCGCGGACGCGTGGATGGTGGAGGCGGCGAAGTCGAGGTAGAAGGCGAGCGCGGCGCGCGACACCACCGGGTGCGCGCCGTCGGTGTACGAGTGGGGATCGACCGGCGCCATGGCTGCTGGCTGCTCCTGCTGCGGCGAACGGGAGAGCTAGTCGATGGGATTGGAGGGTTTGGTTGGTCGGGTCTTCGAGTCAAGTCGAGCCGGGGTTTTGGTTTCGGTGGGTTGCCGTTGGGTCGAGGCGTCGTCGCGTCGAGCAGACAAAACCCTTTTTGAGCTCCCCTTGGCTTTGCAGCCTGTAGGGCCTTGATTAGAAGGAACTGATTCCTCCGAAGAGATGAACCATTATATAGTATTATTAGTATCAATCAAATTCTCACTTTACATTACTTTAATATGTCCCTATACTTTTATATCTCCTTTACCACCTCCGTGTAACTTTGCGTGCAACGTAAAGTTAAGTGAGCAAGCTTAAAAATATGCATCAAGAAATTAAGCGAATTGATGCCTAATTTAGCCAACCTGACAACCTGGGCAGGGTTCACAGGCTGGCTTGCACCAATCCCATGATGAAAATGTCGAAACAACCCAGAAAGCCATAAGCACAGAGATTGTATGGATTATAAGCGCAATTCAGTCATCAGCATCAGGATTTAACACGACACCACAAGGAAACGAAAAACTCAAAAGGTTCCAAAGTGAATATTATTATACAATATGTACCAACTTTTAAAAAAACAAAGAGAGAGAACAAATTGCACTCATTAAAGAGAGAGAACAAATTGCACTCATAATAGCCATCATAAGCGTGCGCTCGATAGGGTAAACAGTAAATTCATGGTTTCCCCGTTGCTAATAGACCAAGCACAAGCCATGTCATGGCATCAAGATGTTCTTTATTCTATTTCATATGTCTTGCCACTATTTTCCTCCATCTGTGTTGCATCGTTTTCCTTCCAGTATCAAGCAGCAAGGAGCCATCGACGACAAGGTTCATGATTGAGAGGCAGGATAGCCAGTCGATCTCATATGGGCAGAAGTTATACTTCTTTGTAGCACGCTCATTACCAATCTTCCTCATTGACCCATCGCTCAGGCTGAAAAGAAAGAGGCCTTCATCATCAATCCAAAGAACTACCGTTCCACTCTTCCCTTGGAACAACTACTCCAACTTGATCTTTGCTCTGGCCTGCGTCTGGATCACCCTCATCGGCAAGGAACTTGCCAAATTGATTGTTTCAGAGAGGACCCAGCTGCTGGTGTCACTGCCATGCTTCCACAATGACATCTCTAGGCCATTTAATAAGAGTAGCAGAAGCCCCCCATCTGCAGAACTCGCTAGCAATGGCGCCTTGCTGCGTTTAGCATGAAGAGGGAGTTCTAGGTATGAAAACGTTGAATCTCTGGCGATATGCAGCGTGGCAACGTGGGTGAGGGTCCAGTTAGTCGAGCTGCCACAGAGAAAATGGATGGTGCCATGAGAAGTGGCCGCAGGTGACTTCACCACATAGAGGCCAGGCATTAGCTCAGGAGTTTCTGAAAACCACATCCAAAGTTTGACCGTTGAGCAGTAGGATCCAATAAAAAGATTCCTTTGTCTGATCCAAATGGCTACCAGCTGGAAGGACTGAGATACGCACTTGCCATTGTCGACATCCTCGGTGACAAGTAAGGTATACATGTCAGGTGATGTAATTGGCATCGAAGGTATGTGGAAGATTTCACCAGTGAAAGGATTGCCGACACATAATTTGTCCAACTGGGCTTGGTCACTAGTGCGTCGGCGGTGGAGGGCCAAGAGGCTGTCTTGTGATGCAATGGGCTCGTATAAGTTGAGATCACAACCGAGACCCTGAATGAAAGTACAAAGCTTAGCTGGTGTGAGTGCATTGCAACTGATTTTGCTTCCAATTGATTTTGACAATTCAGACATGGGCATGAAGCTTGGTGCCAGACTACGCCAATTGCCCTTATTATGCTGCAATAATTGTGGAGACTCAGTGCTGTCCTGGTAGAAGAAGCCAAGAAGCAGAGACAGAGTAAAACCATGGTCATGGTGACGCCTCATTAGGCGATCAAGGAAGGTTCTGTCCTTTATGATATTACGCCAAAACTTGCATGTTGAAGCAAGGCGGGCTAGGGAGGCAGGATCACTGATATGAGACAGGATCTTGTCGGTCATTTCTGCCGGAAGCTGCCGCATCGCACCATTCTCCATGATTGTTTCCTGCAAAAAAAAAAAAGATGGGTGCCAATTTTGTTTAGAACACCACCAAAAGAAGACTGTCTGTATACAGGCTTATCTTGGGCTCACTTTAATCCTGCACAGTTTTGCTGCTGCTGGAGTTGTGCCCACATGTGCACAGTAGGTTTGATCGTTGATCTATGTTCAGCAATGATCCTAGTGTTCGTTCTGATTGACTGATTCCATAAGTAACCTTAGCGATCACCGACTATAAATATACTTGTACTCGCTACTATGGTTAATCAATCTACTAATTCCATGAGCCAATCTCGGTTACATAAACCTACTCCAAATGAATTCAGAGTTCAGACAGCTGATTTCCTTAATTTCCCTCAAAGGCAATTTATTTTCAGCATAAACTCTAGCAGCACAGTCAAACAAGGATTCTGGATTCACCCCCAAAATAAATATACTGCAACATTACAGACATGCTCTTTATATTAATCTGTACTTCAACTGACAAAGAAGCTACACTCGAACTTGGCTAAATAACAGCGTTTTTGTTACAACTATAAGAAGGAACGGCCATGTTATGTTATCCCAAAAAACACAAAACGCAAAATCCCTAAACTATTCCAGCATTGGTCATCAGTCCTAGGGCTAATTTCGAGCAAAATCCAATCCTCAACCAGTGTCTACGCATCCAGAGGTTAGAAAACCAAAGCAATCAGTGTCACTCCTGATCGACGACCCAAATTCTATAACGAAGGAACATCAAACCCTAGCCTAGCTAGTAGGATGGGTGCGCACTACACTTTGGGGGGACCACCACCAGAGGAGAGATACCTGGGCGGAGAAGTAGTAGAGGACGGAGGTGATCTCCGGGTCCGGTGAGATCACCTCGTGCGTCCGCCCGTCGAGACACGTCGAAGGCCGCCAGTGAGAGGCGGAAGAGAAGACGGCGGTTAGTAACACGTGGTTCTTGAATCTTGCCACCGAAAAACAATTTGGCTATCTTTTGTTCTCCTTTTTTCCCTTCAAAAGAAACAACTTTATTGGTGGGCCCATCCTTCTGAAGCTCGAGCCCAGCACTTTTCGCTTAACTGGGTTGGGCCTCGGTAGCAAGTTACTGAGAAGGCCTGGCCAATGTATTGCTCAGGCACACACACATTCAGTTTCGCCCATTTGAAAGGCAAGAACTGTCCACTGCTCTTAGGTCGATCTAGCAGTCTTATCTGAATGTTCTACGTCACAGAAAAAAAAAAAAAGCCAAACTAAAATAGTAAGGTACCAAAACTTATTGCTTTTGTCACAAAGAGTAATACTGGTGGCTTCAAGTTTGATTACCTACTCATTTATCGACTGACTTTCAGAAGCAGGGATTCATTGGATTTGGTGATGGAGACGAAACACTTACAGCAGATGGCCAAAAGTATATTCCTGGATTCGGTTGTAGAGATTTCGCAACACTTGACACGGATATCCAAAGGTATATTAAGAAACATGAGTGACATTCTTTTTTGAATGAATAACATGAGTGAGATTCTAGTATTGGACTGGGTATCACTAGATTTTGTTGTGTAGGTCTTTTTTTTTTTCAAGTCTGTATTCTTTCTTATCAAGCATATGCCGCAAGAACTTTTCAAGACTCCGTAAATCACCATGATTTATTACACGAAGCAATCAAGCTGGAATATTGTATGAATCACTGTATGTAACACTAAGGCGCCGGGACCAGATGGTTTTACTGGCTCCTTCTACAAACATTGCTGGCAAACGATCAAATTGGATATCTTGCAGGCCTTCAACTCCTTCTATCACCTACAGGCTGGGCCGCTTGAACATCTAAACGGTGCAAACATAGTGCTCATTCCAAAGTCAGAGGTGTCAGAATATGCAAAAGATTTCAGACCAATAAGTCTGATCCACTCATTTGCGAAACTGATTGCCAAGACCCTATCCCTCCGGCTGTCAAAGAACATGGACAGACTGATCTCTTCTTCACAGAGCGCGTTTGTCAAGGGAAGGTGCATACATGACAACTTCATGTATGTCAGGAACTTGGCAAGGGCTTACCACCGAACTAAAACACCAGCCTTGCTTTTCAAATTGGACATCGCCAAGGCTTTTGACACTGTCTCATGGGAGTATGTCATAGAGATGATGGAACATAGAGGTTTCAGTGCTCGGTGGAGAAACTGGATTAGCCTGTTGCTACGTACTGCTCATTCTACTGTACTGCTAAATGGGACAGCAGGGGAGGAAATCAAGCATGCTAGAGGATTGAGACAAGGTGACTCATTATCGCCATACTTATTCATCCTAGCAATTGATGCGCTACAAAAGGTGTTAGATCTGGCCACCCAGGAAGGGATTCTCTCACCACTCAGAGGAAGACAATCAACCATCAGGCTATCTCTGTACGCAGATGACGCGGTCATTTTCCTAAACCCAGATCAGGACGAGGTGTCATCATTAGTGACCATCCTCACGCGATTTGGAGAAGCCACTGGGCTTAGACTGAACTGGAGCAAATGCTCTGTTGCCACAATCAGGTGTGGAGATCTTAACATGGACATCATCCTAAGCCCCTTTACTGGACAACGAGTAGGGTTCCCAATCACTTACTTGGGCTTACCTCTAACACTGGGACGACTGAAAGTGGTTCACTTGCAAGGAATCATGGATAAAACGAGGAAAAAGCTATGAGGATGGCAGGGGAAATTACTAAACCCGGCTGGGAGAAGGGAGTTGGTTCGCTCAGTGCTTAGTGTAATTCCAATTTACATGCTCACATCAATCAGGCCACCAAAACAAGTTATCCAAGACATTGATAAAGCTCGCAGGCGTTTTCTGTGGGCTGGCGATGGTGATTTAACGGGGGGAAATATAAGGTAGCCTGGACTTATGTGGCTCGGCCGATACATGTGGGAGGCCTAGGCTTCCTGGAACTCGAAAGATTCAGCAGGGCACTCAGGCTTCGGTGGCTCTGGTTTGAATGGGCGGCTGAGCGGAGACCGTGAATGGGCATGGAATTTCCGATTGATGATACAGACATTGGCACTTTTTTCAGCAGCCACGACAGTCATAGTGCACAACGGGAAGAGGGCCTCTTTCTGGCTATCCACATGGATCAATGGACGCTCACCGGCTTCATTATTCCCTATGTTGTTTCGCCACAGCATCAGGAAGAAAAGATCAGTCAGAGAAGCGATCACAGATGGGAAGTGGATCAATGATGTCGCTCATGACCTGAACGCAGAAATAATGAGAGATATCTATGCGCTGAGCCAGGCAATCAGTTCGATACAGCTGAACCTTGAATCGGACTTAGATGACCAGATCATATGGACGCTGGAGAGCTCGGGTGAATACTCAGCACGCTCGGCATATGAGATCCAATTCAGTGGACAGATCATCTCTAACTTCCCAAAATTGATTTGGAAAGCATGGGCAACTCCAAATTGCAAATTGTTCATCTGGTTGCTATTGCAGGATCGGATTTGGACAGGTGCTAGGCTCATGCAACGGGGATGGGAGAATAACTATTTTTGCGCTCTCTATATGGTGTCGAGTAAAATAAAAGATGAACACTCGGAATGGGTAAGGGCAAGAATTAGGAAGAACAACGACCAAAGGATAGCTCCAAACGTCGTGAGCAATTAAGCTCACATGGCGGTCTGCTGTGTGAGCTAGCGCTGCTCGCGCTCATTTGCTGTAATCTTATTAATATAATGCCGGGTAACCGGATCTTTTAAAAAAAAAATTGTATGTAACACTAGCAATTAAGTAGCACGACTACACAGGAGAGTGCTTCTTATCAAATATACTCTGGGCTATTTTTACTACCACACATGTTCTAAAACTCCATGAAAGAGAAGGACAGCAGTTTGGCGTCAATCTCATTGACCACCACGAAGGCGTAGTACTAGATGCAGCGTGGAATATCTCGAGATGTCGTAGTCCGCAAGGGTGTGATCATCCTCTAGCTGCCTCCCTGCATAGATGAGACGCTGCTCTCTAGGGGGGATGTGCTGCATATAATGAATCCTCTCCTTGATATCAGCAATGGTATCTGAGCTCTCGAACTCAAAAGTGATGGTGTCGCCCCTCAGATCCTTGACGAACACTTACATGGTACCTGTTGGTGTAAATAATAATTTGTATGAGGACTTTTATGTAAGAATGAGGAGATAAATGTAGTGAGCCTGTGCTGGTGAGAGTGAGCCAGCCAAAAACTTTCCCCATTCCCCAATTGCAACATGGTATACAGAGCCAAGGTTAGGGTTACCGTCACCGGCGGCGGCGGCTGCCCGTACCTGTGAAGGCGTGGCGCGGCGAGTGCTCCGGTGCAGGCGAGGCAAGCGTGCGAGCGGACACGCTGGCCAGGCTCATGAGCGTGCGGGCAGACGAGCAGGAGCTATCCATGGCCGAGCGGGCGCGGGTCGCGGCACGCGTGCACGAGTGGCAGACGGGCGCGCGTGGAGCGAGGGAAAGCAGAGGAGAACGGTGCCAGACTGCCGGTGTGCTACGGCTGGAGGAATTTACCTCGTGTGTGGGCTGTGTGGACCTGCGGCTCGTGGAGGTGACTGGCCGGAAGGAATTTCAGAGTCTAGCAAGCGGACGACAGGGAGCAGCTGAGCACACGGATGTGCAGGTGCTGCTGCTTGTGAAGGGGAAGAAGTGCTGCTGCTCCGTGCTGCTGTGCTGGTGGTGTGTGTAGTGTGTTGCTCCGTATTGCTGGAGTGGAGAAGGGGCTGCAAGTGCTAAGGAAGAAGGAAATGCTACTGTTGTTGAGGTGCTGGAGTTGAAAGGTTGGAGCTGAAGTTGCTATGCCGTGGTGGGGGAAACATCTAGGAGGCACGTGAACTAGAGGATAGGGTGTTGGTGTGCTTCTGTTGTAGGAAGAAGAGAAAAAAAAGCTATTGGATTTGTGGCCGAGTAAGGAGAGAAGGGGAGTGGGATTCATCCCTGAGTGCTGCTCTGTTTTTGGTGGAGGTTTGTGAGCAGCTCTAGTGTTGTGAGTTGTGTGCTGCTCTGTTTTTGGTGGAGGTTTGTGAGCAGCTCTACTGTTGTGAGAGGTAGGTTGCTGTGATAGCAGGGTGCAGAAAGGAAGAACAAGGGGTTGTGTTGTGTTGACGTGGTTGATGTGTTTGCTAGTGATGTTTTTCGGTAGTGGGGAGCTTCAGTGCTTGAAAAAATGGAGAAGATGGAGGCAGAGGTGTGGCGGCTGCGCGTGCAGTCCGACCAATGAAGCAAGGCTACGAAGGTGTACAAGGAGGTGATGATGAAGATGATGGACTTTGAAGGGGAGATGCCTGCAATAGAGGTTGCGACTGATGTTGAGCGTGAGTCGGACACTGACTTAGTCACTGTTGTAGATATATACAAGGAGGCGAGTCGAATGGTGTCTGGGGAGAAGGTAGAAATAGAGAGGATGTTGCATGAGTTTAGGAAGGTGACTGAGGCATATCGGTTGGGAATAGAAACCAAGGTGAAAGCAAAGGCGAAGGAATTGAGGGTCTGGAGTGCTAAGAAGACAGATATGGAATTGAGGATGCAGTCTTTGGAGGCGGAGCTCATTGCTGTTGTGTCTAGGATAGGGGAATTGGAGGCTGAGGTGTTGGCTAAGAAGAGGGAATTTGATTTTGCGAAGGAGAAGGAGGTCATTGCTGATTCAATTAATGCTGAAATGGCTAGACTTATGAGTTATTTGGAGGATCTAAAGAAGGAGAAGGCTCTACTTTTCACTTTGACAGAGGAGAAAGTTATGCAATGGGAACAATGGCAAAACAACAAGGCATCTGAGATCTCTATCAGCACCTCAGTTGATCCTACAGCTACCACCGGTTACTTTGGTAACTACGCCAACTATGCCCACTGGGGCGAAGGTACTCACACAAGCACTTGCATCCACATATAGGCATAATGTAGAATGGACCATAGACTCAGGAGCATCCAAGCATGTCACAGGCATGTCTAACTCTTTTAAATCATACACTCCATATACCCACTCTGAAACTATTCAAACTGCTGATGGCACCTCCCAACCTATCCATGGAGTAGGGTCCTTAGAGTGTACTCCATCCCTTTGTTTATCGTCAGTTTTACATGTCCCATCCTTCCCGTTCAATCTTCTCTCTGTTAGCTCCATTGTTGACCAGTTCAAGTGTATTGTTATCTTTGATGAAAATTCATGTATCTTTCAGGAGAAGAGTACGGGGAGGGTGATTGGGACTGGAGTCAGGCATAATGGGTCATGGATTGTCAACCATGAGAAGTCAGCATTGGCAGCAGTTTCTAGAGAACATGAGAGGGAGGTCTCATTGCTCCACTGTCGATTAGGACATGTTCCTTTTCAAAGCTTGAGCAGATTATATCCTGATGCTTTTAAGGAGGTAGGCAAAATTAAACTTGTTTGCGATGCATGTGAACTTGGCAAGCATACCAGATCGGTTTATCCTAGCATTGGTCTTCATAGTTGTGAACCTTTCATGTTGATACACTCTGATGTTTGGGGTCCCTGTTCAGTTACATTTGTGAGTGGATTCAAGGGATTTGTCACGTTTATTGATTGTTATACCCGTATGACATGGATCTACATGCTCAAGGGAAAAATGAAGTTCTTCGATGCTTCCAAGATTTTCATAAATTGGTCACAAATCAGTTTAATGCAAAGGTCCAGATTATCCATACTAACAATGGAAAGGAATATGTGAACAATGATTTTATGGCATATACTTCTGAACACAGGATCATACATCAAACCACTTGTCCTGGTACTCCACCACAGAATGGTGTAGCCGAGAGGAAGAATCGACACTTGTTGGAGGTAGCGAGATCCCTGATGTTTCAGATAAATGTGCCTAAGTACCTATGGAGTGAGGTTGTGTTGACAGCGGCGTATCTCATCAATCGCATGCCATCTAGGATTCTTGGCATGAAATCTCCGGTTGAACTTTTGTTGGGACAACAAGAATTCAAGGTACCCCTAAAGGTATTTGTTTGTGTTTGCTTTGATAGGGACCATAGACCTTCGGTTGGCAAGTTAGATCCTCAGGTGGTAAAATGTGTTTTTGTAGGATATTCCTCTAAACAGAATGGGTACAAGTGTTAGGACCCTATTGGAAAGAAATTGTTTGTGAGTATGGATGTAACATTTCATGAGTTTGAACCATACTATACAAAACCATAAGATCTTGACCCACTGTTGGAAGAATTCTCTCCAGCCACTGAGGGTGACCGTAGAGAGAGGGAGAACGAAGGAGCTGCTGCTCAAAAGGAGGTGATTGTTGGTGCTATCCCATGTCCAATGTCTAGAGATCAGGCGGTGGTTGATCAAGATAATGTTGTGGAGATGAGAAGTGGTGGCCATGAGAATGAAGAGATGATTGATGATGAGAGTGAGGAGGTGATTGTGGAAGGGGGTGAAGAGATGATTGTTGGGACGAACCCATGTTTCACAGAAATTAGGGAAACAATTGAGAAGGAGCCAATTGTGTATCAAAGGAGGCCGTTTAGGAGTCATAGGGAGCAAACAGCTGAGAAGGAGCCAATTGTGTATCAAAGAAAGCGGTTCAGGAGTCAGGGGGAGCAAATCGGTACACCACAGCCACAACAGCCTGTTTTACCAGTCCCAAGTCTCTCCTCGGACCTCTCTCCATTGAGCTCTTCAACCCAATCTGGGTCAAGTGGTAATGTCTCTCCTCCTCCTGAGCATGTAGAGTTACCTCTTGCACAACGCAGAGATACTAGATCTAGTTTTAGGAAACCTCCTATTCGCTATGGATTTCAGCATCCTACTACAGATCATGACATTGCTAATTTTCTCTCATACTCTCATCTTTCACCTGCATATAGAGCATTTGTTGCATCTTTACAAATTGTGCCTATTCCAAGGGACTGGAAGTGTGCAAAACAGGACCCTAAGTGGAAGGTAGCAATGGAAGAAGAGATGCATGCTCTTCAAAAGAACAAAATATGGGAATTGGTCCCACTTCCAAAGGGAAGAAAGCAGTGGGCTGTAAGTGGGTCTTCACTGTTAAGTAGAACCCAAAAGGTGAGGTGGATAGATACAAGGCAAGGTTAGTTGCAAAAGGGTATAGTCAAACATATGGCATTGATTATGATGAAACTTTTGCTCCTGTGGTGAAAATGGGAACTGTTAGGACTTTGATCTCTTGTGCAGTTAATTTTGGTTGGCCTCTTCATCAAATGGATGTGAAAAATGCATTTCTTCATGGTGACCTACGAGAGGAGGTTTATATGGAAATCCCAACGAGGTTTGCAAATAGTCAAACTGTTAGGAAGGTGTGCAGACTTAAGAAGTCATTCTATGGACTAAAGCAGTCACCCCGAACATGGTTTGATAGGTTTAGGAGAGCAGTTTGTGGCATAGGATACATTCAATGCAATGGTGATCATACAGTCTTCTATAAGCACAGAGGGACATTTATCACCATTATGGTAGTATATGTAGATGATATAGTAATTAGTGGAGATGATGAAGAGGAAATCAAATGCCTGAAGGAGAATCTGGGAAGAGCCTTTGAGGTGAAGGATCTAGGACCACTTCGGTATTTCCTTGGGATTGAGATTGCTAGATCAACTAAGGGGATTGTTCTCTCTCAAAAAAATGTCCTTGATTTGTTAGCAAAAACTAGAATGCTAGGATGTTGGCCATGTAGCACTCCAATTGACAAAAATCATCAAATCAATGTCCGGTGTGGAGATTCTGTTAATAGAGAAACATATCAAAGATTGGTCAGGAGATTGATATACCTTTGTCATACAAGGCCTGATATTTCCTATGCAGTGAGTGTAGTGAGTAGGTATATGCATGATCCTAGAATAGGACATATGGAGGTGGTCTATAGAATTTTAAGGTACTTGAAGGAAACTCCAGGGAGAGGATAATGGTTCAGAAAGAATGGACACCTAGACATAGAGGGATACTATGATGCAGATTGGGCAAGTTGAAAGGATGATAGGAGGTCTACCTCTGGATATTGTGAGTTTGTGGGAGGCAACCTTGTCTCATGGAGAAGCAAGAAGCAAGCAGTTGTGGCTCGATCTACCGCGAAGGCTGAGTATAGGGCAATGGTATTGAGCTTGTGTGAGATGTTGTGGTTAAAAGGCTTGCTAAAGGAGATGCGGGTGTTAAGAAATGATACAATGATGCTTCATTATGATAACATTGCTGCAATCAATATTGCAAACAATCAGGTCCAGTTTGACCGCACTAAGCATGTGAAAATTGATAGATTCTTCATTAAGAAGAAGCTTGATAGTGGGGTCTTAAGGCTAGGATATGTAAAATCACGCAGTCAATTAGCAGATTATTTCACAAAAGGTCTAGGACCTAATGAGAATGAGTTGAGTTATAGCAAGATGGGCATGTTAGATATTTTTAGCCCATCTTGAGGGGGAGTGTTGGTGTCAATAATGATTTGTATGAGGACTTTTGTGTAAGAATAAGGAGATAAATGTAGTGAGCCTGTGCTGGTGAGAGTGAGCCAGCTAGAAACTTTCCCCATTCCCCAATTGCAATAGTACCCCATGACCGTAGTTTGAGCTGGATAGTGTTTCTAGCCTTGATGTTATAATCGGACAAAGTACGGTTGTCCTCCAGTCTTTTCTCAGAAATCATGAGACGCTGCTTATCTTGAATCTTTGCCTTGATCACACTGATTGTGTCAAATGAGTACACATTGAGAGTGTGACAGAACCGACCAATTTATTAGAGCATAAGCATATAATTTACCATTAAGACGGCAAACTACATGATTGAGACCTAATAAACCCGGTAGTCATACCGAAATCTCGAAGGATTTCAAATATTTCTGGCACGACCAAGATCATAATGAGTTTAGCGTCGCCATTCACAACGTACATAGTTCGCACATAGTTTTACACCATCGAAGTACGAATAAAGTTATTACAAACCAAGTTTAAATTTCAAAATAGCGGAAGCGATTAAGTTCAAATACACCCACACCAGTTCAAATACCGTGCCAGGTCCTCGGTTAATATCCAACAAAAGCATAAGGTAGAGTAGAGTGACTATGCCCAAGGTCTAGTCATCTCCCAAGGCGGGATAGAAGCAGTGCTGACAATAGCCATAAAACATCTCACCATCTGCAACAACATGGGAAATAAAACTCTGAGTATGAGAATGTACTTAGCTAGACTTACCCGTCATAAACTAAAAATAAATTGACTCCAAGGAGTATGCAAGGCTATATAAATAGGATAGCTGACTCATCAGTTGAGAAAAAGCTTGCGTTAAGAAAGAATTGATCATGACCTTCTAGCATTGTATTTTAATTTGATTAACCTTATCATGCTAAATTAGCACCTATACTAAACAAGCATGGTAATAATTATTCAACAAGAATAGTAACCAATTCCGGTTGAGTATCTTTCAATCTCAACAGCTCAACCATCTCATCCCTTGTTCAAGTTCTTACTACGATGCTGCTGCTCAAGTCAAGTGTTCACTGTCTAGGAACGATGGCGATTATAATCGATTACTAACCAGCTGGCGGGTATTCCTCACACAAACCACACTCACCAGCCACGGCGAGCTACAGATCACCGAAAGTTCAATTCGGGAAAATCGCGAGATCAACAGGTACCATCGTATCCAGGAACCGCCCAGCTGCCTTATTCAGGACGACCCTGACCTCGGACTTACTCTCCGCGTAACCCGTGGTCCCCCATCTTCTCTAATACGATGTGTACAGCAGGTCAACTCCCGGCCCAAACCAAACCTAGGCTTCACGGTCGGAACGACTTATCCTTCCAGCTAAATGTGAGGCATAAATTCAATATGACTTGAGGACGTACAACGGACGGGGTCCTAGTTTGACACAGACGGGATAACCACACCGAACCTCCAGTTCAGTCTCAATACCAATCCCGCCCGGTCTCGATTTATTATCTCCACATGGTTATCCAAGATAACAATGTATTCAACCATTCCGAGTAACAACCTATAACTCGCGGATGACAGGAAATCACCCGACTTCTACCGATCTAGTTAAAGCAGGGCTAAGCAGATAATCGCACCTGAACCTAACAGGGTTGAAGTATAACAGTGGCAAGAAATATAAGTAATGCAGCAACGGTATAAAACAACGTCTATAACTTAACGCATCAAACAAGTAAAGGACTCAAGTTAGATATTTTACAAACCACAGGGAGAATGCTCTGGGGCTTGCCTTTCAGGAAAGAGCTTGGCTGGTGGTCGGGACACTCGAGAAGATCAACCTCGGAATCCTCTTCTGCTGCTATCCCTTGTACCAAGGCTTCCTGCTAGCCTTCCTCTCCTTGTACTCCGGGAACTACCGTTTCGAGCTCTGACGATCCTGTATGATGCATAGTGCATATGAATACCATGTATACATAGAATACAATGCTCATGCTGATGGTGAATGAATGCTTAGCTAATATAAATGATATGATTTTAAAACATGTAAGATAAGCACATGTCATCTGCATTCTCTTCTACCGACAAATCTTAAACAAGCCTCGTATTACAATTTACTCGTATGCTATAAGGAATTATAAACAACCATTGTTTTGCATACTATCCTCTACTGAACCAAAACCAATAACAGATCACACACATCACAAATATTATAAAAAATATTTTTACACACATGAAATAACAACTTAAAGCATTATTAACTATTTAAAAGAAATCAGGGTAGAACTGCAACATGACTCTAGACTATTCAAAAAATTCTGTAAAAATTACAGGAGCTTAAGAATGTCTAATGTAGACTACCATAAAAACTTCAGGTCAAAACAATAAGTACTTTATCCTACACAAAAATAACAAGGTAGCATAATTCACTGGGCATAAAATACTTTGTATATAGAAAAATGTTAAACAATAGATCTCAGAACATTCTTAGCTCTAGATTGACATAAAAATATCCTCCAAAAATTTTCATGCATAAATTCCTTATATATTATTTATTATAAATTATTTATCATCTAATGGAAATAGGCATCATAAATAGACAGAACAATCTTTCCATAGGACATAGCCTCACAATATTTTTCACAGATATAGCATGACATAAGAAGACTAACAAACTTGGTTTCACATTTTTCTGAGCAACGGAGAATTACTTATGCATTTTCTAAGATAAAAGCAATTAATAGAGATAAATAAATCTATATATAAAAGTATCACAAATTTCACTTTTCATATTTTTCATGCATAGATCTTCTCATAAGAAAAATACTGCAAGTTGAACCAACTCATTTGGACTAAAAATGAGGAAGTTATGATTTTTCAAAGCTTTTATCAAATTCTAGAAAATCCATTTTCGAAAACTAACTGAACTGAAAATGCTACGCGTACCCGACATGTATCCAGCGACTTGACTCTGCTAAGTGCACACGACGCTGTGCACCCAGACCGAACATATCCTGACGTCAGTGCTGACATCATGCTGACGTCACCACGGGACCCACACGTCAGTGGGACACAGCGGGGGAACCGGTCGTCGACCGACGGGATCTCGCCGGCGGCGAGGTCTCCGGTGACACTACGGTCATCACTCGACTCGTCTCAGCAGCACGGACTCATTGGTGTACAAGATGCAAGTTATTAGCGTGGTTTTGACCGGCGGCCACGAGCGACGGCGGACGGCGGCGAGGCTCGACGGTGAGCTCGCCGGGATGGGTCACGGCGGGACACAAGGGCTTGCCTACCAGCTGCAGCAGACCAAGACGACTCAGATTAGCTAGTCAAAGAGACGAAATACTAGCCAAAACAACAACGACGAGGTACGCCGACGAGCGGCGACGCGACCCGCGACGGCGGTCGGCCAAATCCGACGGACTCGAACCCTAATCGGTCCCATTAGCTACACCAACCTACACTACTCGAGCAGGCGAACACGATGCACAAGCTAATGGAGGGAGAGAGGGGTTGCTGCCCACGGCAGACCACGCGATGGTCGAGGCGGCCATGACCGGCGAAAGGGGAATCAGCCGATTTGACCTATACCTTATGGCTCGAGGGCAGGGAACGCGCGCAGGACGTGTACCATGTCAAGGCGGAGCTACTGGCGAGTTAAGGGAAAAATGTGTCAAGGCTGTGAGGTGCGGTGGCTGTGCGAGCTCGCGGCGGCGAAAAATGGCGGGCTCCGCGTTCGCTTGAGCTCGGGAAGAGGAAGGCGAGGTGAGGAGGGGCGTCTGGTGAAAGAGAAGAGAGCGGGGGAGAGAATGATGCGGTCGTGAAGCCTTGAAGCGGACGCTCGGGCTCGGACAGGCGAAGCGCGGCGTCGGGCTTCGACGAGCGCGTGGCGCGCATGCGAGCGGAGCGGGGCCGAGCGGAGGGGCGCGTGGGCGAGCGGTGGGGCCAGGCCGAGTGCAGGCGTGCGACGCGTGCGAGCGGCGCTCAGATGGGGAGGCCACACAGCGGGCAGCGGCGTCGCCCGACGTACGGACGCCACGCGGACGGCGTCAGCGCGGACAGCGTCGCGAGAAAGAAGAAGAGAGGAGGAAGAAGAGACTGGCAGGTGGGTCCCACTGCGCCAAGATTCGTGCAGAACCTGATTTCCTCCATATTTTCCAAAATAATCTGAATTTTAAAAAAAAATTTAAAAGATGAAATGTTCCTTTTGATGAGTAGAACATTTCACTTTTAGACATCAAAGCCTAATTCTGCCTAGAATTTGAATTTCAAAAATGAGGATTTAAAATCCATTTAAAATTAAAAGAAAAGCATTTTTATAAACTGTTTTTGACATTTTTGACCCACTTTCAAGCCTTTTCATGAAATGACCCAAAAATAAGTTTTGCTTCAAATAATTTTATCTACAAACTTCATTTAACACTCAACCCCAAACAAACAACCTATCACATAGCTCTAGTTCAAATCAAAGCAAGCACATTTTCATATTATCATTTCATGTAAACAATTGATGATGCCAATGAGATGGTTATGCTCATGATGTGCAAGACAATGCATGCTTAACACCTTGGGTGTTACAGAGAGGGATCAAGATCTCGCCGGCAAGAGTTTTCACAAAAATATGCATCCCTGTGCCCAAGTGATCTTCAAGTTTGATTTCTGATTCATTCCTAATGTGGTAATCAGCCAATGTAAATCTGTCACTCGTCAACTGCTTCCCATGATAGATGAGGAGCTAACTGTTAGAGGGAATGCCGATTTTATCTTGAATCTTTGCCTTGACGTCCTTAATGCTATCTGAGCTCGCGACCACGAGGCTGATTCTCTCTGTGCCGTGTGCTCTCTGGATGAAGATCTGCAATGGAGTGCCACTCTGCTCAAAGTGGAGATCAAGGTGCAGAGTTGATTGGTTCTCAGTGTTGTAATCGGCTAAACTACGAGAGTCCTCCATGGGTTGGTCATCAAGGATGAGTTGGATCTGCTCCTTAATTTTTGCAGTGACTCTGCAAACGGTTTCTAATGGGGCGAACTTGAGCGTTAGCGTCTTGCCGCCACTGGGATTCTTCATGAAAAGTTGCACCTACATCCGTACCAGACAGATGGTTGATTCCTTGCCAATGTTGTAATCTGCCAAAGAGCATCCTTCCTTCAGCTACTTGCCATCAAACGTGAGGCATTGTTGGTCCAATGGAATATCATCCATACAGTATATCATAGCCTTGACAGTGTTGATGGTATCTGTATTCTGGACATCAAGAGTGATGGTTATGCTTCTACCTGTCATCATTTTGATGAAGATTGGCATTGGCATCCCTCCACGATTGAGATCTAGGATGAGGCTGCATCCACTGTGGATTCCGTAATAGCCCAAACTACGTCTGTCATCCATCCACTTCCTTGTTGTGAATGACGGCGGATAAACGACGAAGAACACAAGATCAAATCACAGTGAGACACAAGATTTAATGTGGAAAACCCCTCCAATGCAAAGGAAAAAGATCGGGGCGCCAGCCAGCAAACACTCCTCACTATTATCAAGAGTCAGGTTACAACGCCATGCAGCGGCTTACAAGAGAATGAATGAATCAGTCACAGTGCTCCTGCCCAAGCCTCCCGGCGACGGGCCTCCGCTTCGCTCCATCAAAAGTCCGGCCATTATAATGTGCAAATGAATTTGGAATATATTCAATAAACTTCACCTTGAGACAAATTCATCTTGTAGCATCAATCAACACCTTCATCCTGAACATAACAAAGAAAAATACCACTGACGCCAAATAGCCTCTTGGGCTAATCCACTAAACCAACTAAGCATGAGCATAACTCAAACTTAGCAACAGAAACAGGCTTAGTCATCATATTATCATGAGTACTGATCTTGCATACCTTTAACTTACCATCCTCGATCACATCACAAATAAAATGATACTTGATATCAATATGTTTAGTCTTCTCATAAAACATCTGATCTTTGGTAAGATAAATAGCACTTTAACTGTCACAAAATAAATTAATACAAGAATCAACTCCATAAAGCTCAGCGTATAAACCTTTCAGCCAAATTAATTCTTTGCACGCCCCAGAAACAGCCATGTACTCTGCTTCAGTAGTAGACAAAGCAACAACAGACTGCAATATAGCCCTCCAATGTTCTTTACCAGGATTAGACATATATCTACTAACTAAACTCATAGCATATGACAAATCTAGACGAGAGCAAACCATGGCATACATCAAAGACCCAACAGCACTAGAATAAGGAACTCTTAACATGTATTTAATATCTGCATCTGTACTAGGACACTGTGCAGCTGATAATTTAAAATGAGGTGTAATAGGAGTACTAACAGGCTTTGCATTATGCATGTTGAAATGCTAAAGAACTTTCTTAATATAATTTTGCTGACTAAGAAATAGCAAATCAGATTTTCTGTCTGTAGTAATTACCATACCGAGAGTTTTTTTAACAGCACCAAGATCTTTCATGTCAAACTCACTACTCAATAATTTCTTCAATTTAGTAATTTTAACTTTACTCTTGGCAGCAATCAGCATATCATCAACATACAACAGCAACTATATAGGTGATCCATTAACATGCTTGATGTAAACACAGCTATCATATTTAGACCTCTTAAAACCATGCAACAACATAAATGAATCAAACCTCTTGTTTTATTGACGAAGGGACTGCTTCAAACCATACAAGGATCTCTTCAACTTGTAAATAAATTTCTCCTTGCTAAGCACTATGAACCCTTCCGGCTAGTCCATGTAAATATCCTCCTCAAGCTCTCCATGCAAAAACGCAGTCTTCACATCTAACTGATCAAGCTCAAAATCATGTGAAGCAATAATACTAAAAAAGTACGAATAGAACTGTGATTTACCACTGGAGAGAACGCATCATTATAGTCAATACCGAGAATCTGACTGTAGCCTTTTGCTACTAACCTTGCCTTAAACTTTAGAGACTTACTTGAAGTTAAACCCTCCTTTCTCTTGAAGATTCATTTGCAGCGGATGGTCTTCTTCTTCTTAGGCAAAGGAACAACCTCCCGTGTGCTATTCTTCTCAAGAGACTGCATCTCCTCATGCATAACTGAAATCCATTTCTCACGATCACCACAATCAATGGATTCACGATAAGTTGCTGGGTCATAAGTATTTTTCAACTATTTAGCATAACTCAAAACATAATAAGTCAAATTACATTCTTCAATAAGACGGGCTGGAGGTCCACAGCCCCTCTTTGATCTGCGATGAGCAATAGGTAATATCTCCTCTACTGCAAAACAGGAGGTGAGTGTTGTTGAACATCATCATGAGTATCATCATCAGCAACTTCATCATCATGAGTATCAACTAGCTCCACCTGCACACCTGTCTCATCATTCACATGCTCCACCAGCACACTTGTAAACTGCAGCTCCCTTTTAGGACTCTCTGGAATATGATCTGAAGACAAATTATCATAAAACATCACAGATTCATTGAAAATAACACTTCTACTCATGAAAGTCTTTCCTATTTCGGGATTTCATAATTTATATCCTTTAACCCCTGAACCATAACCAAGAAATAGATATTTAATAGCTCTAGGCTCTAATTTTTATTATCAACATGAGCATAAGCAGTGCAGCCAAAAAATTTCAATTGTGAATAATCTGCAGGTGTACCAGACCATACTTCAATGGGAGTTTTCTTATTAAGTGGAATAGAAGGCGGCCTGTTTATCAAATAACATGCGGTGTTAGCTGCTTCAGCCTAAAAACGCTTGCTCATCCTTGCATTGGACAGCATGCAACGAGCCTTTGAAATGATGGTTCTGTTTATATGCTCGGCTACACCATTTTGCTGCAGAGTGTGCGGTATGGTATGATGCCTAACAATGCCTTCATTCCTGCAATAATCATTAAAAGCATCCGAACAAAATTCTCCACCATTATCAGTACGAAGCAATTTCACCTTTCTTTCAGTTTGTCTTTCTATCATAACTTTTTAATCTTTAAAAGTAGCAAAGGTATCATCTTTATTTTTAGAAAATAAGGCCAGACTCTTTTAGAATAATCATCAATAATAGTAAGCATGTAACGAGCATCACCAAGAGAAGGCTTACGGAAAGGACCCCATAAATCAGCATGTACATAATCAAAAGTACATTTGGTGGTATGAACTGAGGTGTTGAATTTTACCCTCTTATGCTTCCCAAAAATACAATACTCACAAAACTTCATGTTACTCGAAGTGCAGCCATCCAGCAAGTTTCTCTTTATCAATTCTGTCATACCAAGTTGACTCATATGTCCCAAACGCATATGCAAAGGTTAGTTTTATTAGGTTTAGCATTAGTAACAGCAGCAGCAGCAGTCTTTGTGAAGACTGCGTTTTTATATGGAGAGCTTGAGAAGGATATTTACATGGACCAGCCGGAAAAGTTCATAGTGCCTGACAAGAAGAAATTTATTTATAAGTTGAAGGGATCCTTGTATGATTTGAAACGGTCCCCTAGTCAGCATTCCCATCATATAGGCGGTGCCGATCCAGAATCTTTGCTTTCACCACGTAGATGGTGTCTGGATCCAGAACCTCGAGACGGATGGTCTCCCCGGTGAGGGTGCTGACGAAGATCCACATCTGTTAAGCGGCCTGCATCCAGTGAACAAGCGCATAAATTTCAATTCAAAGGGTAACTACTTCACTAGCAAGGTTGCAAGCAGATATAGTTTCAACACGTCAGCAAAACTCCATGGTAGGATCACAACATAAATTAGCAATATAGCATATCATGGACGTGTTTCAACACGTCAACAAAACTCCATGGTAGGATCACAACATAAATTAGCAATATAGCATATCATGAACGCTGCTAGATATGCCTCGAAGGCGTATCTAGAATTTTAGCTTAGGGTATGACAGTCAAAGATTCTAAATTTGGTGTGTATTCATTCAACAAACAAAGACCAAAAGCACAAGGCATCAACAATCAACAATGCATCAAAGTCCAAAGAGGAGACACAGTACATCAATTAGCAACTTAGTTTCAAAGTCGTACTGCTATACACCAGTTTTACTGCCGTAGATCACAATTTTCAATAATTAAGTCTGTAACTGTAACTATTTTTTTAGAAATAGCCTGTAACTATTACCAAAGAGGAGAGGCAGTACATCATGTTTTTAATGGCATTGCATCTCCTTTCTACTCTATAGTCTGTGCTATTGTACATCAATTAGCAATTAGCAATTAGCAAGTGCTTTACATAATAAGTATATAGAATCGGTTAATCTAAATATTATATGTATATATATAGAATCGGTCATCACATATCCCACATTTTCATCCAAACCAAAGACCAAAGCGGAGAGGCAGCTAGAGTGCCAGATAGAGACCGGAGATGAGGACAGGCTCACGGAGTTACGGCTCACCAGGGTCCACGGCGGCTCAGCGGGCGGCGGATGCGGACGAAGGAGACAGGCAAAGGCGGAGCGGAGATGCGGCCTTGCCTGTGTGGGCAACTGGGCGTCGCCGTCCCGCGGTGGCGGCGTCGCCTTCGCGTGCAAAAGTCGAGGGACCGGCCGGTGGGATACAGATGGAAGTGTTTTTATCTTTCTATATTTATTAACGGGAGTAGATTTTGTGAGAATACGATAGAAGGAATAGTAAAAGTCCTTAACAGATTCGTTTAGGCTTGAGCTTGACCCGATATTATTTCAACTAAATTAATTAAATTTAAATGTCTATATTAAATGCTAGAGGTAGTATTAATCTCATATATGAAAAGTTGACTGGAGATTGACTAACTTAAATAGATGGATTCCATTTGCATGCGTAGCAACTAGCATGCAGTACAGGCTTAGGGGGTGTTTGGTTGCTGGCCACAACCCGCTATGCATAAAGTTTGGCTGCCGCACCCCCTAGGCCGCCGTTTGGTTCTCTTTTTTTTTTTTGAAAGATCCAGCACTAAGCCGGCTTAGATTAATAATAAGAGGGTAGCAGAACATAGCATCAATTACATGCGCGAGTTGCGCCTCCCCCAACTCAGCCTAGGCTGCTTGGGGCTTAGGCCATGTTTAGATTCTTCCAAAAGTTATAATTTTTTCACTCTCTCTTCGTCACATCAATATTTAGCTGCTTGTATGGAGGATTAAATATAGATAAAAAAATAACTAATTACACAGTTTAGTTGAAAATCACGAGATGAATCTTTTGAGCCTAGTTGGTCCACGATCGGATAATATTTATCAAATAAGACGAAAGTGATACTATTTATCGGATTTATTTTTTTCCACGATCTAAACAAAGCCTTAATGCAGAAAGCACTTTATGGTCTGTCATTTGGTTCTCATTTAACTTTTGGCAGCCACGAAGCTCTGCTATGTCGTCTTGCGCTTTATTGTCTGTCATTTAGCGCATGCAAAACTGAGGCTCGCTTTATTGTCTGTCATTTAGCGCATGCAAAACTGAGGCGAGCCTGTGGCTCAATTCCTCCGTCACAGATGTGTGGCGCGCCAAGTCTGCCGCATGTGTGGCGTGGCTTTCTATGGCCAGCAACTAAACAGCCCTTCCCGTGTCCAGTGACAGTGAGCCATCGCTGACAAGGTTTGTGACTGCAAGGCAGGATAGCCAATCGATCTCGTATGGGCAGAATCGGTACTTCTTTGTGACATGCTCATTGTCAATCTTCCTCATTGATCGATTCCCAAGGCTGAACGTGAAGAGACCTTCCCCCTCGATCCATAGCACCACCACGCCACTCTTCCCTCGGAAAATCTCCAATCTGATCTTTGCACTGGTATGCATCTTAAGCACCCGCATCGGCAAGGAATTTGTCATATCGATCATCTCAGAACAAGCCCAATTGCCGGTACCAGTACCTTTATGCTTCCACATCGACATGTGAAGACCCTTCATGAGCAGCAACAGAAGCCCCCCGTCTGCAGAATTTGCCAGCAACGGTGTCTTGTTGCGCTTTGCTTCAGATGGGAGCTCCAGGTACAACAGCTCTTCCCCGTCGACATGTAGCGTCACAACATGACTGGGCGCCATGCTTTTCCAGCACCCGCAGATCCAATGGATGGCACCATGGGAAGCAGCAGCTGGGGATGATGACACCAGGAATAGGCCAGCCATTAGATCAGGGAAGCCTGCAGGCTTCCACCATGCTCTACTCTTTGAACAGTAATACACATAGATAAACTTCTTTCTTATGTTCCAAATGGTGACCAGCCGGAAAGTCTGGGTCATGCACCCATCAAGGTTGATATCATCAGTGACAAGCAAAGCGTAGTGGTGTGGTGGCTTGTATGGAAGGCCAGGAAGATGAAACACTTCGCCGGTGAGAGGATTGCATACGCATACCACATCTGGCTTGGGATCACCTTCGTCGTCTTTTGAGCGATGGCAGAGGACCAGGAAGCTGTCCTGGGATGCCACAGGCTCATAAAAATTGAGGCTTGAATTAATACCCTGAATGGAGTTGCCAAGGGACAGTGGACTGGTTGGATTATAACCTTCTTTGCAGACAGCGAATGGTAACAATTCAGACATGGGCATGAAGCTCGGCGCCAAGCAGCGACTTTTGTCCCTGTGATGCTGCCACAAGTGGTCGGGAGCCTCGGCTTTGTCCTGGTAGAAGAAGCCAAGGAGGAGGGACGAGGTGAAATCATGGTTGAGGTGCCGTGCCATGAGGCCATCAAGAAAGGCGGTCTCTTTTATGATAGAGCGCCACAACTTGGAGGACGAAGCAACACGCGCTAGTGACACTGGATCAGATATGTATTCTGGGATCTTGTAGATGATGTCTAGTGGAAGATGAGGTTTCTCTTCTTCCTCCATTACTGCTTGCTGGCTTGCTGCAAAGAAAAAACGCAGTACTACGTTAACTCCCAAAAAAATAAATGGTTCCTCCAATGCACTCTAATGCAGGTCCCAAATCCTAATAGCAACACACTGTAATGGAACCCTATATCTGATATGCACCCAAAATAATACGAATAATAAGATAGGAGTACTTCTTTCTTCTCAACTTTTAAACAACAATTCAACATAACCTAAACAATCCTATACAATCACAGCATTACAGGAACTAGGAATCCACGGTTATGTTGTACTTGCACCTGAAACACAATGGCGGATCCACGGGGGTGCTGGGGGGGCTACCCCCCCCCCCCCCCCCCCCCCCCCAAGTAGAGTCAAACTATTGTAATTTTGACCAAACTTACAAAAACATTATGATATTCACCATACCAAGTAGAGTACTCTACCAAGTATATCTATTCTTTTTTTTGCAAAACACCAAGTATATCTATTCGGTGTCACAAACGTTGATAGTTTGCTCTATAAACTCTTATGGCTAAAAGTTTTGTTTGAAATAGAGAGAGTAGCCATATACCGTAGTAGATAGAGCAAATTAAGAGGAGAATGTCCCGGTGGATGCTTGATGCTGTAGCGGACTGGGTGCTTGATGCCCATATGGTCGTTTACTTCATGGTTCATGGCTCATCTTTTCAAGCATCCTCATGTCCCAGAAAATAGATGAGTCATGAGCCGCCCTGCCCGCCCATGCCCATCCATGTACAAATACTACAGAAATACAACTGGTGCGCAATGCGTATGCATGCAAGGACGAGACGAGTCAGCAGTGGCCACAGATACCCACATCCTAGGTTTGTTTAGATTGCGAAAAAATTTTAACTTAATAAATAGTAACTCTTTTGTCTTATTTAATAAATATTGTCCAATCATAGACAACTAGGTTTAAAAGATTCATCTCGTGATTTCAAACTAAACTGTGTAATTAGTTATTTTTTTACCTACATTTAATGCTCCATGCATAAGTCTAAAAATTAATGTGATGAAAAAAGAGCAAAAAAATTTGACAATCTAAACAAGGCCCTAGTATGTTTTATGATCTGGTTGGAATGGATCCCACTCCCACGTAGAGTACGCCACTCGCGTTCTTTTCTTTTCTCTTTCATCCTTTCCTTTATACAAAGGCAACGCAAGCCGCGCCCCATGTCGCCGCACCTGCGATCCTAATAACGCCTTTGTCTCCCTTGATCTCCCATGGTCACAGACTCACAGTCTCATAGCTAGATTCGTAATAGAGTCCCCTTTATTTGGAGGCCATGAATTTTTTTAATTTTTTATTTGCAAATAAAATGTTTTTTTTGTAAAGTTTACTTATAATCAATTGATGCCAAAAGGTACATAAAAGAAATGGTGTGCAGCTAGCTTGCATGCATGCACCGATGTACTCTGGGGTTGTCAGGGAGTGTTTGGTTCGTGTAGGAGTAGAGCCTGGCTCGTATTTAAGAGCCTGGCTTACATGGGACAGGTTGGGTGTATGTAATGTGTCGTGTATGGTTGATTGAATCTTCCTAGCCTGGCTGAGAAGAGATATTATTTGGTTGACTGTATGAATATATGTTGTATAGGATAAAAATACTATATTATTAGGATTATGATTTTTATTTTATACTAATACACTTCTAAAATACTTATTTTATCTAATTGTGTTTTAAACATCTTTATAACATATTAATATCATTTAATATTTACTAATCATATACTAATATAACATTACTCAGGCAAACAGTTGCACCTGGTGAGCCTGGCTCGCCGGATACGGTCGATTTGGGCATTTTTCTAGGGCCTGGCTGAGGGGTACTATTTGCATGACTAGAGCCTGGCCCGACGCCACGCGCAGACAACCAAACAGCCGGTCCCAGCATCCCGCCATCCTTGTTCGAGCTGATGCAGGGAACCAAACTGCCCCTTAATTAGCAGAACGCAGCATAGGATATATATATATATATATATATACACGTTCACAGCACTCTCTACGTAGTACGGTACGTCCCCTCTAGCTCTCGTCGCCAGGCAAAAAACAAGAATGGCGATGCATGGACTCCCTCCTTTTTCGATCTCAGACACACGCACACGCCGCATGCTCCCTGACTCCCTATGACGCTATATATGTATGTCCCGTGCTGTCTGCCATGCATAGATCGGTCATGCCAGCAGCACTGCTCCAATATATACTGTACGTTGGCATGCATGTACAATTAATATATATATATATAACGTCCTTATACATATGGAAGGATGCTACACTATGCTACTAGCATGTATACATATATACGCAATAGTATACAACAATAGTGTGAACAACGTACTACGTAGTACTACGTACGACCTTTGTGCTTGTCGCATTGCAGCAGCAAGGCAATAATACACACATGGTGGTACGTATCGATCGGTGCATATCTATACATGCCTGCTTTACACACCGGCCTAGCTAGAGAGGTGAGATGGTGGTTGCTGCAAATGGCAGACAGCAGGCCGGTTTAGGTCGTCTCTGTGGTTCTTTTGGGCTTCAAGACTTCTGACGCGCGGTGCTGTAGCGTATAGCTAGCGCACTCGATCTATAGCGTTACTGGAGCCGGTTTGAAAACTCAAACTGCCAATACGTACGCACAGTAACGTATGTATAGTACTCCTAGCTAGCTAGCTAATCCCTTCGTCTATAATTATAGCTTACTTTGACTTTTTTGATACATGCATTTTGCTATATCTAGATACAAAATTTATGTATCAAAAAATTAAAGCGAACTATAATTTGAGACGGATGGAGTAGTTCCGTATCGCGGGCCATGCACACTTGATGTAATGCATGCGGAGTAATAATACCTCTGTCCCAAAAAAACTAATTAATTCTCACTTAAAGTATGATAAATACATAGATGTAAAAAATTTGACGATGATACTTATTTGATACTGTATCATAACTATGTTTCAAATTATAACTTATTTTGCCTTTTTGTTATGCACCTAGACATGGCGTGTGTGGTATTTACATATATAATAGAGAAGCCAAAATGACTTACATAATTTAAAACAAAGTAAATGTAATTAACCAAACTTGAAATGTTTTAATTTATAGTGTGTACAATTTAGTTCTTTTATATAAAGGGGAAGAGTACTACACTGCAGGACCATGCAATGCAAGGCCATCACGATATTATACACAGCAGTAGTAGTACGTGCACACCCAAGGGGGCACGGCAGAGGCGGCACAAACAAAGGCGAGACTGTTGCGCAGAGGCCGCCAAGTTCGTATATATACCGGCCGGGGGTTGCAAATGCAAGCTTTACACTTAACCAGCCTGCTCGTTAGGCCTGGATTGGCTGGGCTGGCGCTGGTGCTGAACCAGCCAGCCAACAAGTTGCTGCCAGCCAGCCTGCCAGCACCCAGCCACAACAGCGACAAGTGAAGAGGAAAGCAGCGGACGCTGCCGGCGGCTAGTATTCCAGGCATTCGGCTGGTGCTCCAGGCGTTCGCATGGTACCACAAAGAAAACATCTACAACCACCATGTGATTCCAATGTAGAAGGAGCACAATTCAAGCAAATGATGTATATATAAGGGGTGTGGAAAACTAAATATGGTGAAAAATATATGGTCAAGTGTTCATATGGTACACGATCATGTAGAGAAACACGATTTTTCCTTTGTTAGAAGGCCAATTATATTACATTTTTATAATTTTTGTGAGATTTTATTTTTGCAGATTCTAGTGTCATATATATTTCTCTTGGGAGGATAAGGGGTCACATGTGTAATTTGTTATCCATAAATAATGTAATGTGTTATATTATCTTTTTCATGTAAATATAGATGGATAAAACGTGTGGAATTGCCTAGTACCGCTAAGGCTCGACAATACACGACCTATTTAGGGCAGACCATGCACCACGCTATGAAGGTTGTAACACTCTGGTGTTAAGCATGCATAATCACTTGCATTCTTCAGCATAAGCATCATTATGCATGGCATTGATGAAAAGGTTAATTGTTATTTTATGTGGATATTTGAATTATTCGAATTATGCTTGCATTTCACATGAATTGGATAAGTGATATGAGTGTTTGGTGTTTGATGACCTCTAAGATAACCTAGACATGATTAGGACACCAAATGAACCTAGGTTTATGTTCATGGTTTTGGTTAATTAAGCTTTGTTATCATGGTTGACCAAGGTGGACCACGAAAGTGGTTTTATTTGACTGATTTGAAAGTGGTAGCTAGATTGCTTGCATGTATGTGCACCCTAAATAAAGTTTGTAGATAATTTCATAAGGAACAAAAGTTGTAATTACCACTTTTCATGAAAATGCTTGGAAGATGTTCAAAAATGTTGAAAAAGGCAGGTTTGAGGGCTGTTTTTCTATTTTAGGGCATTTTAAAGGCATTTTCATTTGGATTTTTTTATTTCAAAATCTATGCAGAATCTGGCCAAACTTTGTATAGATGAAATGTTCTACTCTCCTAGAGCTATATTTTCTTCAATATAAGTTTTGGCTAATTCAGTTTGGTTTGGGAGTTATAGGGCAGAACAGTTTGTATTAGAGATTATGGAAATAGCATTTCAGTGACGGTTGGTCAAAGCCGTCAGGAAAATGGCCGGCCACCGCCCATCGCGCCCAGCCCGCGCGCTCCGCGTGGCGCGCGTCCACCGGCGGTCCGGGGCGGCCGCGACCATCCCGACCGCGTTAAACCGAGCGCGGCAGCTCCCTCCTTTCTGTCCCCCTCTCATTTCCCTCGCTCCCTGCCTCCTTCCCCGGCTCCGCGAGCTCGCCGTCGCTGAGCCACCTCCGCCGCTCATTTTTTCTCTGAGCCCGCCACCAGACTCGCCTCGTCTTGCTCGTGCTCGTGCGCCCCCTATCAGCCGTCCTCGCCGAGGGTAAGACACCCAATCGCGAGTTTCTTCCCCGTGGCCGGCGAGCCGGTGACCGTGTTGAGACTGAACTGGAGGTTTGGTGTGGTTATCCCGTCTGTGTCAAACTAGGACCCCGTCCGTTGTACGTCCTCAAGTCATATTGAATTTATGCCTCACATTTAGCTGGAAGGATAAGTCGTTCCGACCGCGAAGCCTAATTTTGATTTGGGCCAGGAGTCGACTTGCTGTACGCATCGTATTGGTGAAGATGGGGGACCACAGGTTACGCGGAGAGTAAGTCCGATGTCAGGGTCACCCTGAATAAGGCAGCCGGGCGGTTCCTGGATACGATGGTACCTGTTGATCCCGCGCTTTTCCCGAATTAAATGTCGGTGATCTGTAGCTCACCGTGGCTGGTGAGTGTGGTTTGTGTGAGGAATACCCGCCAGCTGGTTAGTAATCGATTATAATCGCCATCGTTCCTGGACAGTGAATACTTGACTTGAGCAGCGGCATTGTAGTAAGAACTTGAACAAGAGATGAGATGGTTGAGCTTTTGAGATTGAAAGATACTCAACCGGAATTGGTTACTATTGTTGTTGAATAATTATTACCAAGCTTGTTTAGTACAGGTGCTAATGTAGCATGATAAGGTTAATCAGATTAAAATACATTGCTAGAAGGTTCTTATTAATTGTTTCTTAATGCAAGCTTTTTTGTAATTAAATAAGTTAGCTATCCCTCTTATATAGCCTTGCATACTCCTTGGAGTCAATTTATTTTTAGTTTATGACGGGTAAGTCTAGCTGAGTACATCCTCGTACTCAGGGTTTTATTTCCCATATTTTTTATAGATGGTGAGATGTTTTATGGCTATTGTCAGAACTACTTCTATCCCGCCTTGGGAGATGACTAGACCTCGGGCATGGTCACTCTTCTCTACTTAATGCTTTTGTTGGATGTTGATCAAGAACTTGGCACTGTATTTGAACTAAGTGTGTGTGTGGATTTGAACTAAACTGCTTTCGCTTTATTTTGAACTTGGTCTGTAATAACTGATTTTGAATTCCGATGTTTTAAACTATGTGTGAACTATATACGTTGTGAATGGTGAACGCTAAACTCATTACGATCTTGGTCGTGCTAGAAATGTTTGAAATCCTTCGAGATTTCGGTATGACTACCGGGTTTATTAGGTCTCAATCATGTAGTTTGCTGTGGCGAATTATGTGCTTGTGCTCTAATAAATTGGTCGGTTCTGTCACAGCTGGCATCGGTGCAGGTTTAGCGTGTTACTGTTCATAAGTATTTAAAATAAAAGAGTTTTTGGTCTATAAAAAGTATTTACAAAAAGTATAGGTGTATATAGGTGTTCAAATCTATGGTTTTGAAAACTAGAGTGTGCCAGTGGTCATATCCTTTATGCCCAATAGGATTCAGGTGGCTTAATTAAGTACTGATTTGGGGGAAATTGCATCATATTTTCTGTTTTGTCGTTGCCTATACAATGACGGAGTCGTATGGGTGCCATTCACTTGAGTGGTAATGTATGGATCAAATTGCCTCTACGTCCTGTAAGTGTGAGTTGTGAGAGCATGATTGGATGCAATGCCAGTCTAGGGAAGTGCTTATTGATGCCGGATTATTCACATGTTGCACACATGTTTATATGAAGGTATCCCATGTTGGGACCGTCTTTTGGCGGTGTCGTCTTCTGTGCGACTGTTGGGGTAGTAAGTAATCGGTGTTTTCACCTTGTTCGGAAGGTGCGTGAATTTTTACGTCGAATTGCGTTCATATGGGATATGGGCTGAAATGAATTTTCTGCAGGTACACTAACCGCGAACGGTAGAACGAAGTAGTTACGTATAAATGAGAGAACGATGTATGCCACCGCATAGAGCGTTAGATTATTAGTTCGTGAGGACGTATGTAACGTGCATGCATCATGGTTAAAATTGCTCATTCATATATTCATGGTTCCTTCCCTTATAAATAAATTGTCTCATTTCTTTAAAATTTTAACTTATGGGATATACAACTTTTGGACAGATGCCGAGAACCAAGTATACTGCTCGCAAGTCCACTGGAGGAGGAGTGCCTCATGGTCCTTTGGCTGTCCGTGAGTCGGCACTAAGGGAGGTGGACACTTTTCTTGAGGAGCACGCCATGCCTAGCCTTCTTTGGAGGATTCTCTCCAACGCTAGGTACACGGTGGGCATGGAGCCTCACTACTACTAGGACAAGGATGACTTGGTGAACTATGGAGAGGCTCGGGTGGAGGTAGTTGTCCCACCTTTGGAAGGTGACCCCCACTGGGTTGGGTGGTGCTGTTTTGGTGCGAGCAGGACTGCCAAGACGGGTGCCACATTTGCAGCTTTTGACGTGGTGGAGCACCTGATGGAGGAGATACCTCACCAGCTTGCCCAGGCTTTTCCTGGAGTGTTTTCCTTTGCTCACCGCCTTTCTAGGTGGCCACATGCTGAGGGAAACCCACTGGAGGCAGGTCCTGAGGAGGTGCAGGGCAGCTACACGCCTGCCATGAGTGCTATGTTTGCAGTGATGAGGGCCTATGTCAGCATGGAGACTAAGGCACTTCGTCTGAGTGAGGAGTTCAAGGAGGCTCGAGCTGATGCACGCAAGGAGAAGCGTGAGTTGACACGTGAGCTTCAGCGCTCCCGAGAGGAGGTAGCTCGTGTCTCTCAGCATCGAGACAAGGTTGTGCTAGAGAGCCAGAAGATGGCTCAGGCTAGGGATGAAGCCTGGTCCAAGTTTCGTCGTCTTAGCATCCGGCAGCAGCAGGTGCTAGAGGACATGGAGGACGTTCGTGCTTACAATGCTAGTCTTCACGAGGAGGTGCACAGAAAGCAGGAGGAGATCCGTCAGCTGAGGGCAGCCTTAGCAGCAGCTAGGAGGTCCTTGGGCGGTGCTTCTAGTGAGAGTAGCAACAATGGAGAGTAGCCGTGTTGATGACCGCTAGTCTCTAGTTGTTCTTTTGTGTTCCTGTCGGGTGGTCATGTAACTCTTTTGCACGCTATTGAGACTTTGATGTAATGTGAAACATGGTGTTTGATGTGGCGATATACGTACACTTTTAAAAAGCCCAGTGTATGTATGCTAGCAAAATATGGATGTTGTAAGACGCTTTGCGATGGTTCGAAGTAATATTATTGGTGATATTGTGATGTGAAAATTGGAATTATTGTGCCTCTATTTATTGTGCGAATTTATTTCGTGAGAGCAGCTTCTTCGTGAGATCTTGGCCCGTGATGTTCGTCAGGGTCCTCAGCAAAATCAGTATAGCAGCTTCAAGGAATTTCAGGACACTAAACCTCCTGTGTTTAAAGATGCTCCTGAGCCACTTGAAGCAGATGAATGGCTCAACACCATGGAAGATAAATTTTGTCTTTTAAGGTTGACAGAAGAGCTGAAAGCGGAGTATGCAGCTCATCAACTTGCAGGGACATGGTGGAAGCAACATCGCACCACCTTTTCGCAGGGTGTTCCTAGTACTTGGGACCGCTTTGCATGTGCTTTTCGGGGAAATTTCATTCCTCCCAGTTTGATGGCTATGAAGAAAACTGAGTTTCTGTCGCTCACTATGGGAACTCGTAATATGAAGGAGTATCTGCACGCCTTTAATACTTTGAGTCGCTATGCTCCTGAGTTTGTCAACACTGATGAGAACAAGATAGCTAGTTTCAAGAGAGGCTTGAGTTCCAAGTTGATGAAGACCATGAGCACTTCTGCCCGTGTTACTTTCAATGACTTTCTGAATGATTGTATTATGCAATAAAACAGTAACAACATTCATGCTGCCGCCAAGAATCTCAAGAGAGCCCATGATGGAGGTGGTTCTTCTTAGGCAAGAGCCCCAACTGCTTTCCATACTCCGTATCGTCCACCTATGTCAGGTGCGAGATTCAGGCCCCCGCAGCAGAAAAGGCATAACAATTATCCAGCTCAGAATCCGCAAAAGCATCACAGAGCATTCAAAGTTCCTGCTCCACTGGGGAAACCAGGACAGAACAGCTTGACCGGTGCTAACAAGACACCTGTCAATGGACCTTGCTTCAACTGCAACCAGACAGGACACTTTGCTCGTTATTGCCCTTTTCACAAGAAGCAGCAGGCCCTGTACCAAGCTCGTGTGCACCACACCTTGATTGAGGAGATTCTTGCTGGTGAACCAGTGACTGCAGGTATGTTTTCTGTGAATCAAATCCCTGCCGCTGTTTTGTTTGATTCTGGATCATCGCATTCTTTCATGAGTCAAGCATTTGCACAGAAGCATGATCAAAAGATACTTGAATTGAGCATTGAATTCAAGGTTAGTTCAGCTGGGGCTGATATAACAACTAAACAGATAGTTCAGGGTGCAACCCTAGACCTAGATAAGTGGAGGTTTCGGTTGAACTTGATAGTTCTACCTGGCTTAGGAGTGGATGTGATAGTGGGGATGAGTTGGATGAAACTCTGGGGTGCTGTGATCGATACAGGTAATAGGATGCTATCTATCAGAAATCCTCTTGGGGAGGGTACCTTTCAAGTGCCATTACCCCGAAAGTTTAAGCTAGAGAGTGTATCCTATTCTACTCATGTGACCCCTCTTCCCGAAATTCCTGTCATGTGTGAGTTTCCGAATGTTTTTCCTGAAGAGCTTCCGGGTCTTCCACTAGATAGGGATGTTGAGTTTCGCATTGAGTTATTACATGGCACCGCCCTAATTTCTAGGAGGCCATATCGGATGCCGCCAAATGAATTGGCAGAGCTTAAAAATCAGTTGAAGGAATTGTTGGACAAGGGTCTTATTCGTCCTAGTGTGTCAAAATGGGGTTGTCCTGCTATCTTTGTGAAGAAGAAGGACAAATCTCTACGGATGTGCGTGGATTATCGTCCACTCAATATTGTGACCATTAAGAATAAGTATCCGTTACCCCGAATTGACATTCTTTTTGACCAGTTATCCAAGGCGAGAGTGTTTTCCAAGATTGATCTTAGGTCTGGTTACCATCAGATCAAGATTAGACCAAAAGATGTGCCTAAGACCGCTTTTTCTACCAGATATGGATTGTATGAGTATCTTGTTATGTCCTTTGGCTTAACAAATGCTCCTGCATACTTCATGTATCTGATGAATTCGGTCTTTATGTCAGAGTTAGACAAGTTTGTGGTGGTGTTTATCGATGACATCTTGGTGAAAATGAAGAAGATCATGCCGAGCATCTGAGGATTGTTTTAGACAGGCTTAGGGAACATAAGTTGTATGCCAAGTTTAGCAAGTGTGAGTTTTGGCTCAAGAAAGTTCAATTCCTTGGCCATGTTCTATCTGATGAGGGAATCTTAGTAGATCCGAGCAAAGTACAAGAGGTTATGAATTGGGAGGCACCAACTTCTGTGCATGAAGTTTGGAGTTTTCTTGGTGTAGCCGGATATTATCGTCGTTTCATTCTAGATTTCTCAAAGATTGCCAAACCTATGAAAAATCTGTTGCAGAAAGAGAAGAAGTTTATCTAGACAGAGGAGTGTGAAACAGCTTTTCGTACCTTGCGGGAATTATTGACCACTGCTCCTGTTCTTGCGCAACCAGATTTAGAAAAACCTTTTGATGTATATTGCGATGCGTCAAAAATAGGCTTAGGATGTGTGCTTATGCAAGAAGGAAGGGTCATAGCTTATGCCTCACGTCAGTTAAAGAAGCATGAAGGGAATTATCCAACCCATGATTTGGAGCTAGCAGCTGTTGTGCATGCTCTAAAAATCTGAAGGCATTACTTGCTGGGTAATTTTTGCAAAGTCTACACTGACCACAATAGTCTGAAGTATATCTTTACCCAACTCGAGTTGAACATGAGACAACATCGATGGATGGAGTTTATTAAGGACTTTAATATGGAGATCTTGTATCATCCAGGCAAGGCAAACATAGTCGTAGATGCGTTGAGTCAAAAATCACATTACCATGCTATTCAACCTTTGTTAGCAGATGGTTTTAGCCTCATGCATCCTGTTGTGCTGCGTAACATCCAAATTAGTTGTTCGCTTGAAAGCAAGATCATCGAGGGTCAGAAAACTGACAAGGGTATAGGTCATATCAAGGAGAAGATGCTGAAGCAAACAATCAAGCATTTCAGAGTAGATGAAAAGGGAATCTTATGGTTTGATAATCGTCTGGTTGTACCAAAGAATAGAGAACTCAGAAACCAAATCATGGATGAAGCTCACTTATCAAAGTTATCAATTCATCCTGGAGGTAGTAAAATGTTTCATGATCTAAAAGCTCGCTATTGGTGGACCAAAATGAGAAAAGAGATTGCCGCTTATGTTGCACGGTGTGACATCTGTTGTTGCATAAAGGCTGTTCATCTGAAGCCAGCCGGAATGCTTCAACCGTTGCCGATTCCTGAATGGAAATGGGAAGATATCAGTATAGATTTCATTACCGGACTTCCCACAACTCCAAAAGGGCATGACTCTATTTGGGTAATCATGGATCGACTTACCAAGAGTGCGCATTTTATTCAGTTCGTACAGATTATCGACCGGCTTAATATGCTGACATTTATCTTAAGGAGATTATTCGTTTGCATGGAATTCCCAAGACAATTGTACCTGATCGAGGATCTTAGTTTACTGCTCATTTCTGGGAACACTTGCAGAAGGATTTGGGGACAAAATTGAATTATAGTACAGCTTATCATCCTCAAACTTCAGGCTAGACAGAAAGAGTGAACCAAGTTCTGGAAGATCTCTTGAGGGCTTGTGTTTTATCATCCAAGGGTTCATGGGAGAAGTGGTTACCTTTGGCAGAATTCTCTTATAACAATAGTTACCAAGAGAGTATACAGATGGCTCCTTTTGATGCACTGTATGGGCGAAGATGTAGAACGCCTGTAAATTGGGTAGGACCTGGAGAAAGAAGATATTATGGTATTGACTTTGTTAAAGAAGCTAAAGAGCAGGTTTGAACAATTCAACAACACATACAAGCTACACAATCCTGTCAGAATAGTTATGCTGACAAGAGAAGAAGACCTCTGACTTTTAATGTGGGTGATTATGTGTATCTGAAGGTCTCTCCTATGAAGAAAGTGCAATGTTTTGGAGTTAAAAGAAAACTAGCACCTCGTTATGTCGGTCCATATCAGATAGTAGAAAGAAAAGGATTGTGGGCCTATAAGCTCAAACCGCCTGAAGAGATGAGTGTAGTGTTTCCTATTTTCCATGTATCCCAACTCAAGAAATGTCTACGTGTTCTAACCGAAGAAGTCGTTAAGGTTAAAGACATTAAGTTGAGTTTAGATTTAACTTATGAAGAGAAACCTATGAGACTCCTGGATGTCAAAGACAGAGTGACCAGAAATCAATTGGTCAGGCAATACAAGGTTTCTTGGAGCAACCATTATGATAGCGATGCCATTTGGGAAACCGAGGACTATTTAAAAGAAGTATATCCCGATTTTCATAAAGAATGGTTAGTCTACTTAAATCTCGGGACGAGATTTCCTTAAGGGGGGAAGGGCTGTAACACTCTGGTGTTAAGCATGCATAATCACTTGCATTCTTAAGCATAAGCATCATTATGTATGGCATTGATGAAAAGGTTAATTGTTATTTTATGTGGATGTTTGAATTATTCGAATTATGCTTGCATTCACATGAATTGGATAAGTGATATGAGTGTTTAGTGTTTTATGACCTCTAAGGTAACCTAGACATGATTAGGACACCAAATGAACCTAGGTTTATGTTCATGGTTTTGGTTAATTAAGCTTTGTTATCATGGTTGACCAAGGTGGACCACGAAAGTGGTTTTGTTTGACTAATTTAAAAGTGGTAGCTAGATTGCTTGCATGTGTGTGCACCCTAAATAAAGTTTGTAGATAATTTCATAAGGAACAAAAGTTTTAATTACCACTTTTCACGAAAATGCTTGGAAGATATTCAAAAATATTAAAAAAGGCAGGTTTGAGGGCTGTTTTTCTATTTTAAGGAATTTTAAAGGTATTTTCATTTGGATTTTTGTATTTCAAAATATATGTAGAATCTGGCCAAACTTTGTATAGATGAAATGTTCTACTCTCCTAGAGCTACATTTTCTTCAATATAAGTTTTGGCTAATTCAGCTTGGTTTGGGAGTTATAGGGCAGAATAGTTTGTATTAGAGATTATGGAAATAGCATTTCAGTGACGGTTGGTCAAAGCCGTCAGGAAAATGGCCGGCCACCGCCCATCGCGCCCAGCCCGCGCGCTCCGCGTGGCGCGCGTCCACCGGCGGTCCAGGACGGCCGCGACCGTCGCGACCGCGTTAAACCGAGCGCGGCAGCTCCCTCCTTTCTGTCCCCCTCTCATTTCCCTCGCTCCCTGCCTCCTTCCTCGGCTCCGTAAGCTCACCGTCGCTGAGCCACCTCCGCCGCTCATTTTTTTCTCTGAGCCCGCCACCGGACTCACCTCGTCTTGCTCGTGCTCGTGCGCCCCCTATCAGCCGTCCTCGCCGATGGTAAGACCCCCAATCGCGAGTTTCTTCCCCGTGGCCGGCGAGCCGGTGACCGCCGCCGCCGTGTCCCGGTCGACTCAGCCGACATTTTCTCTCTCTGACTAGAGCTATAGCTGCACTTTGACTTGTAGAAGCTATAACCGTAGTCAATGGAGCCAGTTAGGGTTTATCCTCGCCGGAATTTCGGCTGCGCCGCCGACGGAAAGTCGCCGTCCGCCTGCGCACTTGGCCGAAGCCGCCTCGGCCTTGCTCCGCCCTCAATAGAACCCTAGATCGACTCGCCTAGACGCGCTCGTGCTTCCCCTCTGCTCAATTTGGCCGGAGAACCCTGGCAACGGCCGGCGAAGCCGCGCTGACGCCGGCGACCTAACCCCTCTCTGTACAAGGACCTCGCCCTAGAATACGACAAAAGTTGAGGTTCTTCGTGCATAACTGCCAGACACAGAGAATTTTTTTTATCAGGCTTAGTGGATTTCTGGTAAACTCAGGGTCTTCGGTGCAAAAGCGTTTTTCTTTTTCTTTTAAGAAATCTGATTCCAGATTTTTGTTAAAACTTTGAAAATCCATAACTTCTTCATTTTTCATCCAAATGAGTTGGTTCAACTTGCAGTATTTTTCTTATGAGAAGCTCTATGCATGAAAAATATGAAATTTGAAATTTGTGATACTTTTCTATATAGATTTATTTATCTCTATTAATTGCTTTTATCTTAGAAAATGCATAAGTAATTCTCTGTTGCTCAGAAAAATGTGAGACCAAGTTTGTTAGTCTTCTTATGTCATGCTCTATCTGTGAAAAATGTTATGAGGTTATATCATGTGGAAAGTTTGCTCTGTCTAATTATGGTGCCTATTTCCATTAGGTGATAACTAATTCATAATAAATAAAATATAAGGAATTTGTGCATGAAAATTTTTACAGGGTGTTTTTATGTCAATCTAGAGCTAATAATGTTATGAGATCTATTGTTTGACATTTTCTATATACAAATTATTTTATGCCCAGTGAATTGTGCTGTCTTGTCATTTTTGTGTAGGATAAAGTACTTACTGTTTTGACCTAAATTTTTTGTGGTAGTATTTATTTGGTATTATTAAGCTTTTGTAATTTTTACAGAATTTTCTGAGTAATCTAAAGTCATGTTATAATTATACCCTGATTTCTTTTAATTATAAATAATGCTTTAAAGTGATCATTTCATGTGTGTAAAAATACTTTTTATGATATTTGTGAGATGTGTGATCTGCTATTGGTTTTGGTTCAGTAGAGTATAGTGTGCGAAACAATGGTTATTTATAATTTCTTATAGTGTGCGAGTAAATTATAATGCGAGGCTTGTTTGGAGAATTATCGGTAGAAGAGAATGCAGATGACATGTGCTTATCTTACATGTTTCAAAATCATATCATTTATCTTAGCTGAGCATTCATTCACCATCAGCATGAGCATTGTATTTCTATGTATGCATGGTATTCATACGCACTGTGCATCACACAGGATCGTCGGAGCTCGAAATGATAGTTTCCGGAGGACCAGGAGAGGAAGGCCAGCAGGAAGCTTTGGTGCGGGAAGCAGCAGCAAAAGAGGATCCCGAGGTTGATCTTCCGGAGTGTCCCGACCATCAGCCAAGCTCTTTGCTGAAAGGCAAGCCCCGGAGCATTCTTCCTGTGGTTTGCAAAATATCTAACTTGAGTCCTTTACTTGTTTGATGCATTAAGTTATAGGCATTGTTTTATACCGTTGCTGCATTACTTATATTCCTTGCCACTGTTATACTTTAACCCTGTTAGGTTTAGGTGCGATTATCTGCTTAGCCCTGCTTTAACTAGATCGGTAGAAGTCGGGTGATTTCCTGTCATCCGCGAGTTATAGGTGGTAACTCAGAATGGTTGAATACATTGTTATCTTAGATAACCATGTGGAGATAATAAATCGAGACCGGGCGGGATTGGTGTTGAGACTGAACTAGAGGTTCGGTGTGGTTATCCCGTCTGTGTCGAACTAGGACCCTGTCCATTGTACGTCCTCAAATCATATTGAATTTATGCCTCACATTTAGCTGGAAGGATAAGTCGTTTCGATCGCGAAGCCTAATTTTGATTTGGGCCAGGAGTCGACCTGCTGTACGCATCGTATTGGTGAAGATGGGGGACCACAGGTTACGTGGAGAGTAAGTCCGAGGTCAGGGTCGCCCTGAATAAGGCAGCCGGGCGGTTCCTGGATACGATGGTACCTGTTGATCCTGCGCTTTTCCTAAATTGAATGTCGGTGATCTGTAGCTCACCGTGGCTGGTGAGTGTGGTTTGTGTGAGGAATACCCGCCAGCTGGTTAGTAATCGATTATAATCGCCATCGTTCCTGGACAGTGAACACTTGACTTGAGCAGTGGCATCATAGTAAGAACTTGAACAAGAGATGAGATGGTTGAGCTGTTGAGATTGAAAGATACTCAACTGAAATTGGTTACTATTCTTGTTGAATAATTATACCATGCTTGTTTAGTACAGGTGCTAATGTAGCATGATAAGATTAATCAGATTAAAATACATTGCTAGAAGGTTCTTATTAATTGTTTCTTAATACAAGCTTTTTCGCAATTAAATAAGTCAGCTATCCCTCTTATATAGCCTTGCATACTCCTTGGAGTCAATTTATTTTTAGTTTTGTACGGGTAAGTCTAGCTGAGTACATCCTCGTACTTAGGGTTTTATTTCTCATGTTTTTTGCAGATGGTGAGATGTTTTATAGCTATTGTCAGAACTGCTTCTATCCCGCCTTGGGAGATGACTAGACCTCGGGCATGGTCACTCTTCTCTACTTAATGCTTTTGTTGGATGTTGATCAAGAACCTGGCACTGTATTTGAACTAATTGTGTGTGGATTTGAACTAAACCGCTTCCGCTTTATTTCGAATTTGAACTTGGTCTGTAATAACTGATTTCGAACTCCGATGTTTTAAACTATGTGCGAACTATGTACGTTGTGAATGGTGAATGCTAAACTCATTACGATCTTGGTCGTGCTGGACATGTTTGAAATCCTTCGAGATTTCGGTATGGCTACCGGGTTTATTAGGTCTCAATCATGTAGTTTGCCGTCCTAATGGCGAATTATGTGCTTGTGCTCTAATAAATTGGTCGGTTCTGTCACAAAGGTGACAGCTAACGGGTTGTGTCGTGCCGCCCAGCAAGCTCAACGATGACCTAAGCATAGCCATCTACACCTAATTTCCTTGGTTGACACAATAGGAAGATGGTGTATTCCTAAATCAACATTAGTGCCAACACAATAATGTGTGTTTGGTTACAATGATGATGCAAGGGAATGGGATGTGGCGATCATAGCTTCGAAGGTGTTTGTATTACTATTAGAGTTAGTGGGGATGAGATTGTTCCCTAAGAGAAAACATCCATTTGTTATAGAGACATGACCATATCAAAAGTTGAGATGACATTCTCATCTCTCTCTTGCCTATGCAAGTGGAAACAAGTGGATTGACGACTTTGGTCAAGTGCAAGGCATGGCGAAAGCTGAATGATTAGCTCTGAAAGGTGCTCGATGAACCAGGGGTGGAGCTCGTGCCGAGCAACAGAGCGAGGAAATCGAATCGTGGCAATGCTAGATGAATGCAGGCAATGTCAGTCAGTTAAAAATGTGTTAGACCAACAATGCTTAAGAAGGTGGAGAGACTAAGAAGCCCCAATGTAGAGAAACAGGATAAATGGAACTGCAATGCACCCACTTATCAGGAATGGGTCTATTGTAAGGTAGTCCTGAAACCGAACGCACGAAACTCGTAGTTTGATCGGGGCCAGTCCCGGCGGCGCAACAACAAACAAACACGGGACCGGCGACGCAACCACAGGAACAGGCATGCTGCTTGCTCGCCAAATGGCAAATGCCGAGACGGAGCGAAGCAGTAAAAATCAGAGAACTGGGCAAGTGGGCAGTGGGCCAGACGCGCCCAGTGGCTTTTCAGTGAAATAGTATTCCACTACTACCAGTGAGCGAGTGCCGAGTGGGGGAGGTGCCAAGCCGAGGGCCCCTAGACTGCAGTTGGAACAGCGCCACAAGCGCTAGCCGTCACGTCTCCCGGAACGGGACACGGGGGAGAGTCAGGACTCAGGAGAAAGTGCCGAATCCAACACCACCGAGGGCTTATCTGGTTCTTTCCGATTATAGCATCTGACGTTACGTAAAAATAAGATTATCTGTCATTTCAAAATATAGATATATATATATATATATATGATATATTAAATATAAATAAAATTAAAATTTAATTATATAGTTTGATTGTATTTTATGAGATAAATATTTAAAAACTAATTAATTAAAATTTAAATAATTTTTATTAAATATAAATAAAATACTATAAAAATTCAGCTATAAATTCTGCTCCCACCCAAAATGGCGTCTCGCCGCCCGCCGCCCGCCGCACGCCGCTGCCGAGTGACGACCTCGGGAGTGGTGGGACGAAACCGAGCCAAAACCGCGTAGCATAGCGCAAGCAGTGGGTGGGGTGGGGCGCACGGCGGTATTGGCCTATGTGGGCGGAGGTGCAGGCAAACGGGGAAAGGACGAGAAGCGGTAGATGGAACCATGGGGGCGCGACAGCGACGTGGGATGGTAAAAATCTTTGGCGCGCTGCAGTGGAGTGGAGCGCAGTGACGAGAACTCTGGCCTGAACTCTGGAGGATGGGATGCAGCCTGGGCGACGCAGGGGGCTCAGTCAGTCTCACTCGGTCAGTGCCAGTCTCTAGCAGTCAGTAGGCCAGTACTACTCCTGTTCAATATACAGCACAGCACATCATGCCAGTACAGTACGCTACTGGTAGCTCCTACTCAGTCTCTACCTCTACGTGTACGGAGTACACCAATACAGTATATACCACTACTCACAGAATCATACTTAACAGGGCGTCCGGGATCACTTCAATCTGCGTTTCTCCTCAAACCGGTGCTGCGTGCTGGCGGGCCTGGGTGTGGGTGTCAATGGCCATCGGACAACCGCTAGCAGACGACGAACGTACGAGGCACAGTTTTCCTGTAAAATCTGAAACGCAGTAAATGCCGTCAGATTTGCTCACGGGGCGGTTCACTGGTCCTGAAATGCATCTCATTATGTCAATGCTCGAGTCATAAATCTCAGCTAAACTTACACAGTAACAGTATTATCCTTCAAAGATCCAGTTAATGCATGGTCCAGTTGAACAAAATACTAGTACTATTTCAGAACCAATTCATGCACGGGGGTACACGTACACAACATCTCAACCATGGCAGATCAACGGCAATGTAGCAACAACAGCCCATATCTTAACAGGCAGAGAGACCAGCCATGTTGCTTCTTATGGCTCTCTCCCTCACAGACACACATAATTTCTCTCATTACTTAATTAATTAACAACAGTCACCGGTGGCAAGCAAAGCTGCTAGACACCGCCGGCCGACACACACAAGACCAGCTGCCCATTCCAGACGCCGAGAGAACAGCAAGCTGTCATGTCAAGGCGGTCTAGGGGAAGAAGAACGGGTTTGTAGTCGGGAACGGCGCCGGCGGGTGAGACGGCAGCGGCATGCCGCCGTTCGCCCCGGCGGCGGTAGAGAATCCTGATGATGCTGCAGAGTGGTGCAACGGCACGTGAGCGGAGTCCTGCGTTTGCCATGCCCAGGTGGGGAATGGCTGGGCACCCAGCTCAGGCCTGCGCTCCATTGGCCTTTCCTGAACCTGCAAAGGCATGAGCTTTGTTAAGTTTTGACCACAGTGAGCGTTTTCACCTGAAAGTTGTTCACAGGAAACAGAGTGATTGATGAGGTGAACAAACAACCAAGATGGGATCAGCTAATCTTGATTCGGTGAGCATGATAAATTATTCAGGATTCTGTTTTAACTAATTAATTTATTTATTGCATAGTAGTATAGTACTGTACTCCCTAAAGTATGTGTGTACATATGAAGCCAAATCAAGACTTGATGTTAGCACTATTTCCCGTAAATTCAGGAGCATCCTTAGGACTAAAGCTGCAACACGTGATCCCTGCTCAACGTACTAAGATGCATCCCATGTTATGTCAATAAACTGTGACCGAACAACCGTGTTTCAAAGAGGAAACTGGCAGGCCTGGTCGAAACATCAATCAGCTCACACGCCGAACAGTAGTACCTGCGATTAGTACTCCTCCGTAAGTAGGAGTACAGAGTACTCCTAGTACTAGCTGATACCCCCCAAGAAAGGGCTGTATAGTGTATTTCCAAGGAACAAGACATTTCACAAGAAATTTCGAAGCAAGTTACTAATCAAGCTAGGTAATCAAGCTAGCAATGTTTATCTAGCTAGTCTCAGTCAAAATGTCAGACATCTCGGACATATACGTATATTTGGCCTATTACTTTTCATTGTTTTCTTTTTGGAACACGGGCATGTTCAGCTAACCATCCTAGATTCTATAATAGTTTGGAATAACTGATGCCGTCGGAAAAGCAATTTTCATGTGTAACAAAGGGATCTTGGTGATACCTGGTGGTTCGGAAAGAAGCCATGACAAGCTGACGAGTACAAGCGCTGATGGTGAGATGACACTGCTGGGCTCTGGTGATACGGCCAAGGGGATGATGAGCTCATTGGCTACAGCAGCAGGAGATAGGAGCAAAAACTGTAAGATCAATAATAGTGGTAGGAGACCAGGACCACAAATTAATATCTCAACCAACCATATGCCAATCAAATAATCCTATGAATCTTTATAGGTCTGGAGTAACCAGTAGGAACTATAGTATCAGAGGTCCAAGATTCTACAAAGAAGACAATTAAACCAACAGTTGCTTCCATCTTAAGATTTTAAGTTTGCTTGACACCTCTTTAGCTACCATAAGTAGAAGGTTATATACTGAAAAATTGAACGGATCATTTTACCTGAGAGGCCACCGTATTTGAAGATGCAGGGGAATCACATGTTGGCTGGAGGCCAATTAAGGTATTGTCCCTTTTGGGATCTTGCACATTAGGTTGTGAAATCCGCAAATCCAAATCAATGGCATCACCATCAACAGTTGCTGAGAACGTAGAGAAAACCATAAGATACGTCTTGGACACTTTGGCTTATATGGAAAAAAAGATGTCAAATGATGTAATACCCTCGGTTTCAGTGTCAGGCAGGCTCTTATCTCCTGCATTGTAGGAGCTAGGCTCAAAGTTAGTAACAGCTTCCCTCCCATTGAAGCGAAGGGCTGCCCTGTCATAAGCCCTACCAAATTGAAATAAGCACTAAAAGTCAGCAAAGTTAATGAAGCTGATGAAACCAGCATGTCCTTACAAAATGGAACGTGAAAGCTACAGTTGTACCTTGCCGCTTCAACTTCGCTGTCAAAGAGCCCAAGATAGATGTACCTGCATGTGAATTCCAGTTGTGAGATACTCTTCTGTCTCACCAGAGGGATGCCTACACTACTAGGCCCTGACAAAATTGGTCCTAGACTACGGAGTGCAGAATTGCATTGTCTGCAAATGCTCATATATGAAATCTAGTGGTTGCTGCAAATAGATCTGTGTGATATTGGTAGGTACCATGGCAAAACAATGAGTGGTGGAAGTGCACTGCAGCTTCCACCAATATAACAGAGACATACTAACCACTCATACTAGACAACAAGCACACTGACCCCAGTGAGAATCACCTTATTGTATTCCTTAAAACTGCCCCCAAGCTGCACCTAACGTAAACTTAGATTATGTCGAATTAATCATTGACCACACCCATGTCATCCTAGAGCTTTTTGCTCATAACCATGGATAAAAGCATTTGAACTGGAGCTAACACTAACAGAGTATAAAAAGGGAAAGACAGGGGCTACTATGTATGCAGGTCAATTTTTTACTGCCAGCTTACTTCTTGCCAAGAAGTTGCCCCATCCTAGCTTCCCAGCGGCCGCACTTGTGCAGCGTCACGCCACGGTACTTGGAGCTTCCCCTGGCGAACCCGGTGCTCTGGCGCCGGAGTATGTGCACGAATTCCTCCTTGGTCCAATTCCTCATCTGGAAAGCGCACCCATCAATCAACCGCGAAACTATCGATCATGGGGAAACTGTAGATGCCATTTGATGTTTTCATGCAACTATTACCTGCTTCAAATCATCCTCGTAGTCGCCAATACTGAAGTTGATGTCCGCCTCGAGGCCGCGGAACTTGATCGCAGCTCGATCGTACGCCCTGGTTGATCCAAACTTGACCATTTCAACACGCTTATCGATCACAAAACTGCAAATCGCCATGAATTCAAACAAGGAAAAGCTCACTAACCTCGCAGCCGCGTGAGCTGTGTCAAAACCACCTGGGTAGAAGGTGCATCAGCACATCGAAACCAAATCAAACGCAGCTAAACTAATCAACAGTTCATACAAGAGCTCGAACGCGTGGAACTCAGGCACTCACCTAGGTAGACTTGCTTCCCGCAATCCCTGCTCAAATCAAGAAACAGCAGCAGCAAAAGGAGGAGAAGAAAGCGATCAAGAGCCATAAGCGGATGGATTAGTACATTAGTATTAGATGGTAATTACAAAGGGCGCAGGCGATGTCAGAGGTTGAGTACCAGATGTGCGACTCCCAGCGGCCCGTCCTCCTGTAGAAGGTGACGCCCCTGTACTGCGAGCTGCGGGACCTCGGCCCACGCCTCGTCTTCTTCGCAGGCGCAACCGGCCTCTGCGCCACGCCGAGATCCTCGGCGCGCCGCGGCTGCCACACCGGCACCGGCGCCGCCGGCGGCTCCGGCTCGGCCGGCGGGGTCGGAGTCGGGAAGAGCTGCCGCGTCATGAATCCCGTGGACGCGCCCGGCGCCATCTCGCCGGAGCAGTCGTCGTCGTCGACGGGGCTCCCGAGCAGGCCGAAGCGGAAGCCACCGTCCGCGGAGTTGAGGACGGAGGAGCTCGACGTGCCCGAGTCCGCCGGCGACGCTACATTGAGATCCAGCACCATCTCAGCTCCGGGGCCCGCCGGAGCCTGCCGAAGTCCACGTCCCGCCCAAGCTTCGACTCACCAGTCGACAGGTCACTCTGCCTGCCGGCCGGCCTGCTGCTCCGCCCGGAGCAGAGCTTGATCGGCGGCTTCGGTCCCACGCGTCTCTATGGCGCCTGAACAGGAGTGCCGCAGCCACGATAAGTAGCGTGGTGGGAGGAGCAGTAGTGGGTGGTGGTGGTGGCCGCGGCCATGGGTGGGGTGAGGGGAGGACGAGAGGAAGGGAGAGGGAAAAGGGCAGCGGAGCAGCAGTGCAGTGGGAGAAAAGGAAAGGGAGATGGGACGTCGAGGAGGGTGAAGAGTATCAAAGGTAAACTATTTTTGTGCAAGGGAGCTTCGCTACGGGCACGCGCGCCTGCGGCCACCGTGCTTAACGTGTCGCCGGCCGGCTGGCCGGACCGGAGTTTGCCATGGGTTTCATATATAGCTGCTGCATTAACCGAGGGTTGGGTTTCTGTAGCAGCTTCATTGACATTTTCTTTCTTTCTGCTCAGTATCTTAGGGTCTAGAAAGAGCGAGTGGTTCAAGAGAATCGAGACTTTTTATATATCGTCATCTTTAGTGGCAATGATTGATAGTTATTTAGCTAGTGTCATATAACAATTCTACGTGAGAAACATAAATTATAAATTATATATGTGTTTTTCTAATTTGGCTAAATTAAGTCTTATCATAGGACACATGGTACTACGAAAGTGGTAGACAACTTTAGCAAGATCCGATTTGTTTCAAAAAGTGACCTCTAAAATATTGGGTCGGTAAAGCTATAAGCACTGTCGTGGTACACTTGCGCAAGTGGTCTCGATATGAACGTAAGCATTCGTAAAACTTTACAGCTACAACGGAAAGATGGTTCTTATAAATGAAGTAATGCGCAATTGACAATATAATATTACGATCTTTTGAACTGTCCATTTAACAACGTACGTCGTTTTATATAGCACGTTGGCACGACTACTTTTAACATTGCAATCAAGTGTGTCTCGATGTTTTCGGAATCCTTGTGGTATTTTTCCCGATATGTACAAAACACCTATATCCATCTTAATAAGTCGAAAAAACCACTCGAGTGACTCTGATAGATAACTAGCTAAGCCCCTGGATTAAGTAGCAGGAGCATGCGGTGCGGCTATCTTTGGAAAGCTGGCGACCGCACTGACGCGGCACGAACAATGGGTAGGCACCGGTTCAGCTAGTCCAGTCCGGAGTCCGTCCCAGTCCTCCCTTGGCTTGGTACGCCAGGCCAGCGGCCAATCAGCAGCCGACAGTGCGTGGACCAATAATGCGCGCAGTGGCGCCGCGACCACAGCCAGCTCCTGTTGTACGGCCGGTACTTAATCGGCAAACAAATCACGCGCCCGTACGCATCGGACGCTACAATAGGCGCATTATTGACAGGCAAATCGCAGACTAATCCTGCACTGCCGCGCAGTGCCGCGGGGCCCCTTTCCTCCCGCGGCAGGGGTAGAAGTAGTAGTACAGAAATGGTCGAAGCCGCCGCCCGCCGCCGTTCGTGCGCCGACTCGGCGCGGCGGCGCGCGAGCTGCGGTGCAGCCCCTGGCGTCCGCCGTTCGCGCCGCTGTGGTCTGGCCTGGGGGCCTCTGGGTACGCGCGCTAGGCGTAGCGGCCGAGCTCCCGAAATCGCAAGGAGCTGTGCAGCTTTCTGCGGCGGGCACGAGATGCACGCGCGGGTTGGTTGGGTTGGCAATGGCAAGCGAACTATCAGATCAGATCCAGATCTTTTCTCGCCTCGAGCCCAACCCCTAACTGTGCTGAACCGTCCATCGGCCTATCTATATCAACAGTCGCTCGCACTCGCACTCACCGTGCTAACGTGCTGGGCCCGTCAGCTGCTGCGCTGCGCCCGACGCCCGCCATCAGGTAAGTCCGCGGCTCCCCGGGCCGTCTTCCTGCCGGGCCCGTTCGGCGTATGGCATGGTGCCGTACGTGCCGGCACAGTGCCACCGCGCCGCACCGAACGTACCTGTCCGTGCGCCGTGCGCCTCATGCTGTCATGCGCCGGCCGGCCCAGCGGGAAACGTTTCTGCGCTCGTGCCGTTTCTTGCGGCGCCGGCGGGCGGGCGGGAACAGGGCCCGGAAAAGGCACGGACGCGGGGGGCGAATCTGCGTGTTCCATCCTATTCCTATTCCTATTCCTATCCTATCGGCACGCTCGTGAGCCGTGCGGGGAGTAGGGGGCGGCCGAGGCGTGGACGACGGCGACAGCACCACCCGTGGCTTTGCGCCGGCCGGTACAGTGCTTTGACTTGAATGGTCAGTGAAAGCCTGCCTGTGCCGGGGCTGCCTTCGTCTGCAGTGGGTTCAGGATGGACGATGGATGATGGCGTGCGTACTCGACCCGTGCCGTGGCGTGCCCGTGCGTGGTGGGAACTGGGAAGAAAAGAAATGTGGAGAGGGTGCGAGAGTCCCGACGTATCCGCGTATTATGCAGGATCGCGTCGTACTCCGGCTTTGGAGGTCGTCTTTCTGTTCAGAGCGCATCGTGTTTTTTCGTCTGACTTGAGATTAGGGCTGTACAGTATACAGTATCACAATTAGTTAGGTAAACCACAGATCAGTACGTAAACAGAGGATGATTAGTACCGTGGTGGTCTTTGCTTGTTTTGTTTGGCATAGTCGCGTCTCATCCTGATCCCGACTGTACGGTTTGATTTGTTCAGTCGTTAGGCTTGCGTAAACCTAAACACTCTTTTTTTTTTAAAAAAAAAAAGAGGAGATCAGCAATGGTTGGAGAGCATCATGAAATTCTCTAGGCCCAGCATTACAAGCCTGAAAAGAGCCTCAACTCCTTCCATTTGGGGCCGACGACCCCAACTAGTATTTCGTGTAGGCCGTGTACTGAAAATAGCACAAAACTTGGCCCGACTCAGTTGACCCATAGGCCCATTTACTCCAAACAAGAGCCCTAGGCCCATTTCAGAGCAGAGAGGATATAAACGCTTCCCCCACAGCAGACTCCAAACCCTCTCCGCCGCCGCCTGATAGCTCCAGCGCCCTCGCCGTCGGCTGCTCGGCTGCCGTACTCCCGCTACGAGCTAGGCATCACCTTCGCCGATCCAACATGGGGTAATTCACGATGCTGTGCTCTCAATCTCGTTGCCTAGATGTCCTAAGCTATTCCGTGAAAATTTTGCCGTTTTTTCTCTCCCAGATCTATGATGGTAATAACAGCTTTTCAACATGTTATCTTCTGAGATGCGTTATCTTGTATCTAGTTGTTCGTTGGTTCTTGAATTTTTGTTGTCTTTCTACAAGAAAATCATATAAAATCATCAGATAAGTCAAACCTGTGTAGCAATCACAAGCCTCTCAGTCACGTAGGCCGACTAGTAAAATTTCTGATGGTTGTGGTAGAGGTTCCATGTGCTACTTGGTAGTGCGTACATTCTATTGCCTTGTTGGAAGTATGCTTTGTACCTTGAGCTGGCATAGTTTCATGCCTGATTTATCACATTTCTCTTATCTGTAATATACTGAATTAGCTCAAATTGCACACTAATTAATTAGACTTAAATGGTGGACTCACTGGTATACTGATAAGCACATGAATATTCATCATGCTTTATACTTCTGTAATATAATGATCTTTCCCCAGTTGCTGACTTAAGTGTGTATTGATGTTATACATTATCGGTATTATTTGTCTGTAATGCGGAGCGCTCGACCATATTATCTACAGTACTAACTTCTGTACACTCCTAAAAGTTAGAAATTCTGAAGCTTAGCACTCTGTTAATTCTGATGCAGCTAACTATGGTGTGTATGACTTTTTAGTGCCTTGAATTGTGGGTCCAGAGAGTAGTTTAATGTTCTTTTGGAGTTCCTTTTGGTTCTTTTATGATTATGTAGCAGGCTGCATAGAGCAAGTGCTGTAATCAGATCCTTTTCCCAGACACCACCAAATTTCTGCTGTACAATGCCTTATAAAATCAAATTGAATATTTTTTCACAATTAACCTGGATTTAAGGAGGTGCACCCTCATTAATGGAGACGATAGTCCTCATATGGCTCCATAGCTCATTGAGATATGGTAACATGTTGAATTATCGACCCTCTACGGTGTACATAGTCACATCTGCTATTACTGCCAGTTGCTATCCTTCGCCGCAGTTTTAGCCTGTTTTTTCATATAACTAGCTCATATGGTCACTGAATATGAAAAAGGTCCTTAGTGTGTTATGCTTTTGATTAAATGGAACTTCATGCCTCTGAAGTTAATTGTACTCTCAAGGATATACTTACAATCAAAAAGGAAATTCATTCCATAGGGGTTAGCAATCGGTAGAGTTCAGGTCTTAAACCATACAGATTAATACTAGTATGCTTTGTAAACTCTATTTTGTAGCCTAATAATCCTTTTGTACCTGGAGCTTTGTACATCTTAAACTGAGCCTACCAAGACTTAAAACTTTTTGCCATGTTATGCTTGCTGAATGAATTAGAATCCAGCCCTTTATTGTTTACGAGCAAGCAGCAACTTAAGCACTTAGTTGTATAGCTTTCTTGATGTTTAAAGAAAATGTTTAATGTGGCTACACTTGGTGTTAGCATATATTTTTGGATGCTAATCTTTGTGATTCTGCTGCAGTAAGACACGTGGTATGGGAGCTGGGCGCAAGCTCAAGACCCACAGAAGGAACCAGAGGTGGGCTGACAAAGCCTACAAGAAGAGCCATCTTGGCAATGAGTGGAAGAAACCCTTTGCTGGTTCATCTCACGCTAAGGGAATCGTCCTCGAAAAGATGTGAGTTCGTGAAACAGCAGATTACATTTCTTCTGAAGAACAGGCAAATTGACCAATACCTGACATGCAATGGTTCATTTGCAGCGGCATTGAGGCTAAGCAGCCTAACTCTGCTATCCGTAAGTGTGCTCGTGTCCAGCTGGTGAAGAACGGGAAGAAGATTGCTGCCTTTGTGCCAAACGATGGTTGCTTGAACTACATCGAGGAAAACGTAAGTTCTATTTCCCCAGCTCATAGGACTCTTCACGGGTAACTGATGTTATTCCTCCTTCCTGCTGTACCTCGCTGTTTGCGGCTAATTGCCACACTCCCTTTCGCTGCAGGATGAGGTGCTGATTGCGGGGTTTGGTCGTAAGGGCCACGCTGTGGGAGATATTCCCGGTGTCCGTTTCAAGGTCGTGAAGGTCTCTGGCGTTTCTCTGCTCGCCCTCTTCAAGGAGAAGAAGGAGAAGCCAAGATCTTAAAAACCCTAATTCCCCCTCGCCACTGTGAAACCTGTAATGCTTTTGGAGTCTTGGGCCTGTGGCACACCGCTCACCTGTGGGGCTCCCATATCAGACCTCATGTTGAGTTGAACCTAGCTGCTGTTTTGCCATAGTTTTGTTGAGAAGCATCTGAATTTGAACTCTATGTCCGAAACTGCTTATCATTGTGTGATCTGTGATAATGCAAGTATGGTCATTCCTTGGTATCCTCGTATGTTTCTGTCTTTCGTAGTCTGTGAGTCTTGTGTGGTCGAGCGTCGGTGCAGTCACTGTTGGGAACCCGACTGCCACTGTAGAACGGAATGACCTGAAGCTCTGAACCGCTGGTGCTGCGGTTATTTATGCTCTCGGTGACTAAGTACTTGCAGTATCCGTCAGCGAACTAGAACTAGCGAAGCAGTTGAAATCTGGAAACCGCGACCCGTTTGCAAATCGGGAGGCTCGGGTCCGTACCACATCCCTATCGTGCCAGGTCAGCAGCCTATCCGGGCTTGTCTTCCCTAGTATGTCCACACCTATCTGTCCCCTACACGCACTCCACGGATCTCACCTCCACGTGGGGCCGCACTGAATCTCACGCTCCTGGTCCGCCGTGTCAGTGTCAGTGCCCCACGAGGCGGCATCGCGTCGCGGGCCGCCAGGCGTGACCGAAACAAACGAACTTGCCTCGGCCTGGTGCCTGGGTGTGTGTTAAAAGATTGGCGACGAAGCAAGGAAGGCAGCCGAATCCCAACTCCTGTGTGTGCGCCATCCCCTCGTCGGCCGCTGCTGCTGCTGTGCCCCTCCCCAGCCGCTCCCGCCCGGAGCACGCCGGCGCGGGCGCGCACCGACGCCGTCGCGTCGCATGGATATGGCCCCCGCGTCCGTCTCCTCCAACCCGCGCTCGGTCGAGGAAATCTACAAGGACTTCTCCGGCCGCCGCGCGGGTCTGGTCCGCGCCCTCACCTCCGGTAACGACTGCTCTTCCCCCCGTCCGTCTCGCTGCTGCGCTCTGAGACCCGTGCAGATCTAACGAACGCCTTGCTTCTCGTGTCGTTCCGGTGCAGATGTGGACGCCTTTTGCAGCTCCTGCGACCCAGGTGAGAGATCGATCGATCCGCGGCGAGCTCTGGTGCGTGCGTGCGTCGAGTGGTGGATCCGGGCGGGGAATGAGCGGATCGGCGTTTCCTTTTCCTGCGTGCAGATAAGGAGAATTTGTGTCTCTACGGCCTTCCCAACGGGAGCTGGGAGGTGTCGCCGCCGGCGGAGGAGGTTCCTCCGGAGTTGCCCGAGCCGGCGCTCGGCATCAACTTTGCGCGCGACGGCATGCAGCGCCGCGACTGGCTCTCACTCGTCGCGGTCCACTCTGACTCGTGGCTCATCTCCGTCGCTTTCTTCTACGGTGCTCGCCTCAACGCCAACGACCGGTACCAATTCTGTTCTTCTACCAACGATGGAAATGCTGGATTCGATTCGCCTTCTCAATCAGTTGGCTGCTTTTGCGTGACAGCTTAGAATGCTTGTTCTTAAATTCACTCCTCGAATATGTGGTTTTGTTAACTTCATTGTTTGCCTTTTTTTTTGGTGAATCAGTTACTGGTTTGATCGACTGGGATACTTTGGGATGTTCGTGTTTATGATCTACAGTATATTTATTTTGTTTCACTTGGTGCATGTGTTTGCATGTGCACATGTTTATTGTGCTCCTCTTTTTGTTTCCTTTGAGTGAATTGGGGGTCATGCTTTGGGGATGAGCTCGCTTTATCGGTACTTTTGCACGCTGTCTTCTTTTCTTTTTGTTTCTTTTCATCCTGCATGAATGCATGGTGCAATCAGAATCATCAGTCTTTATATTTCATAATGACACATTTGGTAGAGTTCTGCTCTCGGAGTAGTACTGCGGAGATCATGGGTCCATCTGTTTATTATGGGGATGCCAAACTATCGGTCCCTTTTCCACTTTATTACAGAAGATCATGTGCATCAGTTGAGGATCTTGTGCTTTCATCTTGCTCTAGAACTGCATGTTTCATTGCTTCTAAGAATTCTGTAATCGATCATGTTTTTATTATCGACAACACTGCCACGGTTTAGAACAGAGTTTAAAGAGGCATCCCTCAGCAAGTACTCTTGTACATTTATTTGCTGGACCATCCATTTCCAAATGCATTCGGACACCTCAGCGAATCCTTTAATCTTTGATGCTTGCAACTCTAAACTCTTGCTGAACGTTCTAAAATGCTGCAGCTTGCTTGCTAGTGCAATTGCTCTATGTTTGCCTAGAAATTATTTTTAGCTAATTGGGAAGGTGGGAAACTATATGCATAATCTAGTTAAGATGTACCGTATTCATTTTTACAGTCAGGGTTAGCCAAACAACTGTGTGCCAATATAATAACCTACAGGTATGTTGATCACTGAAAATACATAACGTTATTATTCGCGAGATGTGTAGAGTCATGGCCAACATGGGCAGTATATTAGTGACATCTATTTATATTTCTTTTGCTCTCTTAATTTTCTGTTTTTCCTGCTAGACTAGTGTTTAAATTCCTTGGCTTTTCTTGAGTATTTAATGATTTTGTGTAAGCAAAATGTTATTTTTTTCCATCTAATTATACCTCTTGTGCCTCATATTAATATTCTAAGAATTTAAATGCTGACCCTTATGTACCATTTACTCGTAAGTGCCTACTTTCTGGAGGTTGAGAACAGCCTTCTTTATTGACTAGATTGCTGATTTGCACTTGTTCTTTCGTCTATCTCAAGTTTTCTTTTATGAGAATTACAGCGAGAATATTATGCACAATTAATCCTCTGCGATCCTTTTCTATATGTTTCCTTCAGTTGATCCCAGATAATTTTCAGTTTCAGGAGTTTTTTCAAACTCCAATTTGCCTTTTGTTCTTGGGACCTTAGTTGTTCATCTATGCACCTGAAAATAAAGTGAAATTCCCTTGAACACTTTTGGAAGGTGTAGATCTTAGTTGTTAAGTCATCACTTGTTCCACCGTTGGCCTGTTCTCTCTTTTGATAGTAGATATAGATTCTGAGCTACCCATCCCTTCATCTTTTTAGGACACATTTTTGGGCCTAAATATTCTGATACCCACCTTATTGTCTCAGTGATGTTTGGATATGTTGTCGAGATGGTGTTATTCTGACAACTTAATGACTCTGAATGTTTTCTTTGCGAACACTTATGTATTGTTTTCTTACTTTTGTAGTAACTTGAACTACTTGGATTCTTGGAGGGATTAATCTGGCACTGTTTTCCCCCAGAAAAGCTAATTAGACATTTGGACTGTGTTTGTCTCTGTACATACCCACCCCTTCCCCTGCCTCTGTGTGAAGCCATGTTGTGCGCTGGAGTCTATGTTTGTAGCAATAAGATACTATTAAAGATCAGGGCTGGAAAGCTGGTTGCAAGAGAAGGGTTCCTTTTTTTTCTAGTTTTTGACAGAATTGATGGAACCCCTGATTTGATTATTTGCTTTTTTAATATATCTCAGGAAGCGCTTATTCAGCATGATCAGTGATCATCCTTCTGTCTTTGAAGCATTTGCGGACAGGAAACACGGTAGAGATAGGTCTGGGGTTGATAGCAGCAGCAAGTCCAGACACTCATCAAAGGTGCCACATTAATCTTTCCGATAGTTTGTTTTGGCTCTAGTTTATGTACAAAATCTTACTTAGAATGAGTTGCTTCTTTCTCGTGTAGAGAGGAAACGATGGCCATGCAAAGAATTCAAGGGCAGCTGCTCCTGCTGCCAAAGAGTATGACGATGACGATGACGAGGAAGACGAGGAACACACAGAAACCTTTTGTGGAAGCTGCAGCGGCCTTTACAATGCGAACGAGTTCTGGATCGGCTGCGACATATGTGAACGGTGGTTCCACGGCAAGTGCGTGCGGATCACCCCTGCCAAAGCGGAGCACATAAAGCACTACAAGTGCCCGGACTGCAGCTCGAAGAAAATGAGGCAGTAGGTCCCCGTGCGCACCGGCCGTCGCTGACCCGTCTGATTTGATCCAAACCATACTCGGTTGTTTGCCCCACTTTGTGGGGACAGTGGGGTTGTTGTGTGGTGGTAGGAAGAGGCAAAGGTCTGATAGATACATGCTCGTCGCTCGTTTTTCTTTAATATAAATGGCTCGTTCATTGTTTATCGGTTTGCCTGCTTCGTCGCAGTCGTTGTTTGTTCCTGCTAGTTGTAGGTTGTTTCACTGATTTGCGTGTGTACGTGGACTCAAATTTGTTGGCCTGAAACCGTAGTTCCATTTGCGTGTACGTGGGCTGATTTACCGGTTCGCCTCTGCCATCTGTGTGGGCGTGGCATGGATGTATGGTCACGAAGTCCAGAATGGAGATACGCCTGAAAGCAATCGGCGGCAAAAGTGCTCGTTTGCTTGGCGCTCAGGAAGGTCGATCTGACCCTAGGAGATTTTAGCATTTTAGAAGAACTTGGGAGTCCTACATTAGCCTGAAGAACCTGCAGCTGATCAGGCCAGACGCGTCCATTGATTCACATGAACCATGTGACCTGATGGGTCAAGCAAGCCCCCGCCGCTCTCCTAAAGCTTCATCCTTAAAGCTTCATCGGCTGGGCTGCTGTCCAAACCGCCGCTTTTGAGGAAGCAAAAAGACGTGGGAAACAAGGATGTTGGGCATTACATTTGCACATACAAAATCATCACGAATAGGTACACTTCTCCATAAAATTTTAAAACCAATGGAACAATGAAGATGAACAAAAAATTTGGTGAAGTCGGAATGCATCAAGAACTCAAGATATATATAATAACAAGAAAAGGGGAAAAAAAAAAGAGACGTGCAACGAATGAAGATAGGAGGCGTAGAATAACATGTGGCTAGGCAAGCCATAACTCTTGGTCCACCCGTCATACATTTATCATTTCGACTAACTCCGTCACACTTATATTGCTTAAAAATTCTTTGGCCGCACTTTGCCTATCTTTACTTACGACAAAAATAGTAGCCGGCCACACGTGTGCCCTCAGTTTTCACCACCACCGTCGGTCGCTTCAACTGGACGACGACCCCGGCGCCGGTGCGGACGCCGGCGCATCGGACGAGCTGGATTCCGAATCAGCCAGCTTCAAATCCGCATAGACGACGCGGCCTTCGGGCGGCTCGGAGCTGCCGCCGTCGCTCGAGCCGTCGACGCTGCCGAGGACGTGGATGCCACTGCCTTTAGCGGAGGCGGTGGTGGCGAGGTGGCAAAGGAGCAGGCCCATCAGGGCCAAGCTCAGCATGGCCACGCTGATCTTGTTGCGGGACGGCATGCTGTTAGATTGTAATGCGTTGTCTTCTTCCAAGGTTTTTGGTTGATTGCTTTCTCTTATTCTAGCTCGAATGCTCCCAGAGGCAAGGTTTTATAGTGCTGGGAATCCATGGCCGTTTGTGGTGTTTGCGTGAAAGTGGGTGCCTTGTTAGTCCTAATTTTGGGGGGTTGTGAATGCAGCCCTCCGTTGCCTGCTTTTAATAGTTCTGCGTACCGCTTGCCACGCATGCCTTTCATCCGTGTTTAAGGTCTCGCAAATACCGATTTAGCATTCGAAATTGCAGTGCTAGACCCAACGTCGATTGCGGACACGCTTCACCTTGATTTATTGTTACTCATTGAGCTTTGCCTAATCATTTTAGATCATGTTTGGATAAACTTGAGTTATAGAAATATAATAAAAAATAATCTCTAGGTGATTCAAACACTCTAGATTATGGAATAGATTAATTTCCCAACTCATGGGTTTACAATATCCACATCCGACGCTTGATTGAGAGTTTACAAGTGGCCGCGCCCTCGGCATGGACCATGATGGGTGATGATGGGGTGTTCCAAGAAACTGATGCAAGCCTCAGATGGGGATACATGATTAGAGATGACACATGAGAGATTGGATTTCTCATTTTCTCCTGCAATCTGAAGGTGTTAACGATGTAGTGCAAATGGTCATCATCAGTATCGCGCTGGAGGAGACAGACGCACGTAACAAGTCCAGATGACATCCGGTCCATTTTCATTTCGTTGGGCCTAAAAGGCCGTGGCCGTCCATCCAAGTCCAGATCTCCAGCCCAAGGCAAAATTCCAGTCACCTCACGTGATGGCACGTGCCCACACTGGCATGTGGTCCCACGCCGAAGCCACCAGCGAAACGGGGAGAAGAACAGAAGAAGCGGAGGCGAGAGGACAACTGCCGCACGGAGACACAGACGCGGACGGCGGAAAGACCGAGTGATTGGTCGGCGACCACCTCACCTCCGCGGCCGCCCACTCCCCGGCTCAGCTCCACGGTGAGCACTCGCCGCACTCTCCTTCTTCCCCCGTCGCCGCCCTCTCCCCTCTCACCCCATGGCACATCGCGATCCCACGGGCTGCTGCGTGCCAGCCTTTTGCAGTGTGGGACTTAAATTCGTTTAGGGGTGGTCGGTGCTGGATCCGAGTCCTGAAGCTTTGCGATTCGCAGCTTGGACTGGGCTCATTTGAAGGGCGCGCCAGTTGCTTTGCTGATCGTGCGTGCGCTGGGGGTTTGGAAATTTGGTTGGTTCGTTTGGAGTTTGGATAGTTTGAGACGGGATTAGGCTTATCTCGAGTAGCATGCTTGTGTTCGCAGCACGCTTGCTCCTTTTGAGACCCAATTTTTTTTCTTTGCTGAACTGGGTTTCAAACGAGGAGTTCATCTGTAAGTGTTTTTTTGAAGGCAACGGAGGGGAGAGATTCCCCACCTAAATTTCATTTCAAAACTCCACACGCGTGGAGGTGTCCGAAGTATTACAGCAGAGAAGAAAAGAGCGCCAGCAATTAAGGCTGGATACATCATCATCACTCCTAAAACGCTTACGCCAGATTACAAGGTCATCACAGACTTTTGAGATCACAGATCGGCTAGAAGGGTGCTCGTTCCTGAAGATCTCACCATTTCTGGCATGTTCATCTGTAAGTGTGGGTCTCAATTAGGGAACTGTTATTGATGGCAAACCCTTTCATCTGCCCATTGCATACCTAATAGTTCAATTAAGTAATCTCTAGGTTCACTAAGTAGTTTTGGCTGGGGATCATACATATTGTTTTGTATCTGTATACTACCTCGGGTGCCAATGTTTGGTGGGCAGCCTCCTGCTCAGCTTGCTCATAGGCTAAACAATATTCACACCCATTACGCTTTCGATCGAAATAGGTATGAGTTGGAACACTGTCCTATTGGCTTGTTGTCCTCAAGCTAATCATCTACTGCATTTATCATATTTTAGCATTATTTTAGCAGTCATCATGTGTGTTTTCTATTTAAATGCCCACTTAGTTCATAATTTAGTTTTTCCAAGTTTTTTTTAAATAAGACAACAAGTAAACTTAGCTTATTGAGCTTCTTTTTTTGCGTGTCTATCATTTTGAAGCATTTGTTTGTACTTTGGTTTCAATGTATTTAATAATGAGCTACATTCCTTTTCTGTATGATTGTATCATCTCTCCATGTCCTGTTCAGCTGTTGTCTAATTCCTTCTATTTTCTGGTTTCTTTTCAAGCAATGTTACATGTTACCATCATTAGCAGTTGATGAGCATACGAACGATGTCCACATCTCGTCAGATAGATGATGGACCTGCTGTACTACAGTTATGCAGATGGACGGTGTTACAACCCCATCTCGAACTATCAAAATTTCGAGAGGCTTTTATATCTCCAACGAGGCGTCGTTTTGGACTGCTCTCAGAACATGGTAAGGCTTTATCGCTATCCATTGTTCTCCATTGATCATGTTGGAGCCTTTGTTGTTGGTGTACTCGTAATATTGTTCTTATTTTCTACCATGGTTTTGCAATCCAGGGGATCTTGTCCTGGCAACTGCTGAGGTCAACCCATCACAAGTTGAGTCACATAGAGCTCTCTCAGATACCAGTACTCAGGCAATCTTCGAAACACTTTCTACTATTCCGAGAGTGAAGTCTTTGTCATGGGGATACTGTTCTGATGCTTTTGATGACTCAAGATTTAATGAAATTCTTGTGGTATCTAGTGATGCTTCTATCACAGTCCATGCATTCTGCCATTCTCTTAAAAGCTCACCAACAGTTAATTCCACGTCTGATGCTAAAGAGTTACATGGGGAGTGGAAAGAGTGGCACCCCACTGAATCTGCAGTGTTGGAGGATGGTGCGTCAGGTCCAAAAAA
>CM041628.1:6718492-6795764 GCA_023333625.1 Bothriochloa decipiens | reverse complement strand
GGCTCAAGCCTGTGCAGAACACCTGTACAATTCTTGTGGGTGGGTGTGTTGGGGGGGGGGGGATGCATGTGTTGAACCTATGATGGGGCTGCACCATTGGAGCCACTCTAGGGTCATGGAACTTTACGGATACTACTAAATACTTCAAATACAAGCCATTTCTATTTATGATATTTCAAAATATCATTTGTACAGAATGGGTTCACACTTCTACTAGCAATATTAGTGTAACCATAATGTATTTTGACACCAACTGCTAGTTTGCAATGCTTTTTTATGATGCCATTTGTTGTTTAGCCTGCAAAACAAAAACCTGTGCTAATAGTGTGCAACAGATCCAACAACATAATGCCTTATATCCTCAAAGCTCATTGCTGTACATTGATACGTCCATCCCTCAAATTTGGTGGAATGACTCCATTCCTCTTGCTTATACTAATTATTAGCTTGTGGGGAAATGAACTGGTGATGGACCATCTCATTCCATTCCACAGGCACAAACCAAACAAATAAAGTAAGGAGTGAGAAGATGATGGACTATGTCATTCCTCAAACCAAACACCCCCTTAGGAGTACCTACTATACGAGACATGATTTTTATTCTTTGTCCTAGCAGTTTCCTTGTGTTAATGTAGTTTGCTATGTGTCACACTTTTAGCTTCGTGTAATTTGTAAACTTACAGTGTGAAAACAGGTTAATGGTTTTAGCTGTCCGCTTTGCAACAAGAATGATCAAATGTTATGGACTACAAAAGCAAAACACAGGTAATTCCTTTTTATTGTACTATTTTCTTTGTCATATGTGAGATTTATTCTCTTTATGCCTCTGACATGCCAGATAATAATTCTGTAAAGCTTCATGAAATGGCTCTCCTTTTGATGGTAATACGAAGCATCCAGAGCCGAATCTCCACAAAGAATCAGAATTCTGTTCGGACGGTAAAGTGACAACAGTGCTTATTGGTTTATAGTTGTCTTCAAATGATCATTTACTTAATGTTGTGCTTATACTGTGGCAGGGAGATGATAAGAACTCATTGAAAATAGGTACAGAAGTACTTCAGAATGATTCTTTGCTTCCAGTTGTTGTAGTGGATGGTGTTTCATCAGGGCCATCAGGTGGTTTAGATGCTTATGACAGGCAAGAGTCAGCTGATAGCAACAGCATGTTAGCTCTAACACCAGTTGAGTCATCTGTTAGTGCTTCAACTCTCCATGACATTGATACTAATAAAGGGAATAAAGTCGGAAGACAAATTATTCAAGGAAATATCAAGGAGATGATTAACAGATGGGAAATGAATAACTTTGACTTGAAAACTGTAGTCAGAGAAGCACTACAGTCCGGTCGCCTGCCTTTGGCAGTTCTTCAGTTGCAGCTTCTGCGCCAGAGGGAATTTGTCTCCAATGATGATTCAGAAGATGCTTTCTCTGAAATTCATGAAATTGGAAGATCCATTGTATATGATCTGTTGGTGAAGGTAATTTAGTATACTTAGTCTAGTAAAGTATTTGTGTTCCTGTTGCTGTTTCTGACAATTGTACTTTGCAGGGTGAAAGTGGATTAGCTGTAGCAACACTAGAAAGGCTAGGAGATGATGTAGAGGCAGAACTAAGACAACTTATGCAAGGTACTGTCAGGAGGTCACTAAGGCTACAAATTGCTGACGAGATGAAGAAGCGTGGGTACATAAGACCAAATGAGTGGAAGATGCTAGAAACTATAACACTAATTGAGGTTCATTGTACACATGCTTTGGCTCATTTATTTACAAATTCTAACACTTCAATTTAGCTCAATGCTGATCAACATTTTTTCCTTTATGGAAAGCGGCTCTACCCGAGCAGCAGCTTCTGGGACACATATTTTTGCAGGGCGAATGTCATACGTGATGCTGCAAAGATTGTCACACTGCCAGGAGAAGATAAACCTGTATTGGCTCTACATATTCGCAACCACCTAGTTATTGAATGTGGTGATGTTGATGGAGCAGTGCTTGGTTCTTGGGTGAACATTAATGATTACACTAAGGAGTTCTCTGGTACCAACATTTCTGATGGTTATTGGGCCTGTGCTGCTGTATGGTCAGATGTGTGGGATCAGAGAACTGTGGACCGTGTAAGTCATGATTATCGTTTTAACTTACTGATAGGGTACTTGCACCTTATTTCTGATAAGAACCATGTGTTGTAGCTCATTGTAAGAAATTCTTGGAAAAAAATCTTGTAGCATGAGCTGTAAGTACAAACTGCCATAAAAAAGTGAGAAAACTAAGTTCTTACCCAATTGATTTCTGCACATTTTGACCCATTGCAGGAGCATTTGATACCACATACGATCTACTGTTACAAATACCAGATTCTTTCTCTTGGTTTCATTATTTTTGACATGAGAATATGCCTTGGGGTGCGATTTATTTTTTATGATGCTTTTGTTATGATTGTAGCTCGCCAAATTCTGATTGAGGTCCTGGATTACTTGTAATTTTATGGATTCATGATTTTAACTATATGTTCTGTAGATATTGCTGGACCAGCCTTATCATGTACATGCTCATATCCCATGGGAATCTCAGTTTGAATATTTTGTTGCTCATAATGATGTGGGGAAAGTCTGCAAACTCCTGAACATGATTCCGAATAGCATACTTTCAGAAGGGATTATAAGAGTAAATGGGGACAGTTTACAAACTGCTGCCAACACTCTTTCTGATTTAACACTCCCTGATTACAGCATGTACATATGTGACTCAGAAGAGCTTGAACCAGTCTGTATGGAGATACCACAGGTTAAAGTATTTAGATCTTCGTGCAATCATGAATCGACGTTATATATTCGAATGGTAATGCAGCAGGAATTGGCAAAGAAACACATCTTTATGAAAGAGTACTGGCAAAGTACTACTGAAATTATACCTTTGCTTGCTCGTGCTGGCATACTTATAAAGGTTGATTCAAAGGAAGAATGTTCTACGGCATCTTTTGCTTCAGAGATGCCAGATGATGCCCATCACCAGGGTCGTGAAGTTGCACTGCATAAGTTAATTATACGTTTCTGTGTGCAACATAACTTGCCATATCTACTGGACCTCTATCTGGACATCTGTAATTTGGCTCCTGAAAAGGATTGTATTCGTTTGCTTGAAGAAACTGCAGTAAGTTCTGGTGCAATTCTAGTATATAATACTTGCTATTCAACATTGTTGTTTGTATTGAGCTCTCTGATCTCTAGCAGTGCAGAGCTGATAGTAACCAGCTGGTTGCCAGGCAAACTAGATTTATTATTTTTTAGTAACAATAAAAAGATTAGGCACTAGGTAGTTAGTTAGGTGTTCTATAGCCTTGAGTAGTCGTGGTTGTCTTCTTTTCTTGTATTCTGTCAAACCTTTTCTTCTTATTAATGATGGCGTTGCGACTCTTCTGCATGTTCCAGAAAAAAGGAACATGGACTATAAATTTGCTATAACATGGTTGTCATTTATATGTTTTGAGGACCAAGTTATGACTGTTGTAGCCCCTTCAGTCTACATGTAAACACTCTGTTTGAAAATATCCTTTGGAAAAGTATAAGAAGGTTAAGTTTAATTGTAACCACCAGAGATTAATTTGCTCAACATGTTCCTGTTCAGTACTATACGTGTAGTTTTGTTTGATTTGGTTGTTATGTTGCTGATATTTTCAGGGTGATTGCACGTGGGCACAATGGTTACTCTTCTCCAGGATCAAAGGTTACGAGTATGAGGCATCATTCTCTAATGCCCGTTGGAATTTGTCAAAGAAAACGGTCAGTAATAGTAGTCTTACTGCTGTTGAGAAAGATGAAATGTTGTATACAGTAGATGATATGGCTGAACGAATTGGTGAAATGTCTGCACTAGCTACCTTGATGTATACTTCATTACCAATTCAGAAATCAATATGTACTGGAAGTGTGAACAGAAGTGGTTCTTCTTCCCAGTGCACATTGGAGAACCTGGCTCCTTGTCTCCAGCAGTTTCCAACGCTATGGAAAACCCTTTTTTCTTCTTGTTTTGGCCAAGATGAATATGGGTGTTTAAACTGCTCTTCTGGTAATGGTAATCAACCAAAAACCTCATACACTATATTCAGATTGTTGAAGCTCTGGATTTGAGAAGAAAAAATTACCATTCATTATTTCCTTATGCTAAGAAAAGAAATGTGTTTTTTCAGTGTTTGGAAAAAGATCAATTTCAGAGTACTTGAGATGGCGCTATAGCATTTTTTCCTCTGCTGGAGGAGACACTTCGTTGTTGCAAATGCTTCCATGTTGGGTCCCAAAGTCTATTAGAAGATTAATTCAAATATTTGAACAGGTTTGTCTTTTCTTTGGAAGGCACATTTCAGTTAACACAGTATAATTCAATTCTTTGAACAGGTTTTGAAGGATAGTTGGACAAGCCTGACAATACAATACATCCCCCTTACATTATGTGCAAGCGAATGCATTCCATTGACCTATTAGAAGTCCTAATGTAATTCAGTTGTAAAATTTATTTTCTAACCATGAAGGAAACCATATTAGTGTTTGAATTTCTGGGCTAACTTCACTTCTTTTTTCTTTCTTTTTCCTTGAATGTCCAGGAGAATTACTTCACTTCTAGTTTTGTCTTAATTTCTATATGGGCACATGTTTATTGTCCAGTTGTATTTGTAGCAGGGATAATCCTTTACATTCTTCTTCACCATAATCTATTGGCAGGGCCCTTTCGGAATGCATCTTCTATCAAATGTCCCATCATCTGAAGAGTTATTCACTCACAATGTCACTGATTATATATACAATTCCACTAGATATACTGAAGTCAATGCACTGTCCTTAGAAGCATCGATCCAAAAAAGTGTTGAAGAAGAATTATATTCTTCCCTTGAGGTACATTAATCTTGCTCATCTTGGAAACTTTTTTTCTTTGTTTTCTGTATCTCATGTCGGCTTCTTTACATGTTATACTGTTCTCTGTTAAAAGCTGAATACTTAGCTCTGGATCATCTTGGATATATGCTAATATGTGTACTAGGTCAACTATGGAGAATGCAAAACTGTATTAGAGAAGCTCATCCAAATGTCTTGGCTTCTAGATGCTTTATGCATGTCATAAGCCTGCCTACAGGGGATGAGCATTAATCTTAAACTCCTGTCACCTAACATTTTCCTGAAGCGAATAAATCCTACAAGTTCATGCCCTTGACTTCTCCCTGACTTTTGTTATGCTATAGTATTGTGACCTTATTGTTTCAAAAAAAAAAGTATTGTGACCTTCCTGTCTAAACGCATTTTCATTATTCACCTCTTCAGGAGAAAGATGTGAGAGTGGAACACCATTTGCACCGTGGTCGAGCCCTAGCTGCTTTCAGGCATCTTATTGCTAAGAGGGCTTCACAGTTGAAATCAGCTAGTGCACGTCAAGTGATATCCGCACAGTCTAATGTTCAAGCAGATGTACAGTTGATGCTTGCTCCTCTAAGTCAAGCTGAACGATCAATTCTTATATCGGTATGTCCATTCTCCTGAATTGATTTTATACCCAATGACTGTTCATGCTGTCAGTGTCCATCAAGTTTTTGCATCGCATCTGAAGCATTACTGAAACACTGAGTTCTGCTTTATAGATAAGCAGTCATACAAATTTGTCCATAGTATATATTGTCCATTTGCGGCTTATCAGGTGGCAGTATCCCAGTTGTTTTCCTGGAAATGATGACAAGTTTTGGTTCCACTTCTGAATTTGGTACTGTAAATAAATTATGTTGCATTGGGCAATGTTTCTTCAAATGTTTAGAACTTCGATTATTCATATATTAGTAAATATGTGATGAACTGAGTAAAAGCGGCACTAATATTTTATTCATATAAAATTATTCCCTTATAGAATATTGTCATAATATTACAAATATATTACCTGTTGGGTAGTATTCCAATGTCTGAAGCATCATAAATTTATATGAAGGTGGCAGGCTATGGGTGTGTCACTTTCTTACCATTTTTCTCTTCTCCAAAACAGGTGGCTCCACTAGCTATTACAAACTTTGAGGACTCGACTCTAGTTGCTTCCTGTATATTCTTGTTGGAACTTTGTGGCCTCTGTGCCAACATGCTTCGTTTAGATATTGCTGCACTAAGACGCATCTCTTCCTACTACAAGTCAGTTCAAGAAAATAAACATGCTGATCTATCTTCACCAGGGGCCCCAGAGCTCCATGTGCAATCCCATGGAGCTGGCATAGCTCCTGCTCTAGCTCGAGCACTAGCTGAAGATTATGTCCAATCTGATCATCTGCATGTTTTGGAGCAGACTCAAACCTCGAGGACTCCCAAAAAGGAACAGCCGCAACATCCTCTTATTGCTATTCTGCAGCACCTTGAAAAAGCAAGTTTGCCATCATTGGAGGAAGATAAAACTTGTGGATTTTGGCTTTTGACTGGTGTTGGTAATGCGTCTCTTTACAGATCGCAACAAAATGAAGCGAGTCAACACTGGAATTTGGTTACTGAATTCTGTCAGGCACACAATCTCCCACTAAGTACAAAATATCTTGCTTTACTGGCCAATGACAATGATTGGGTATTAATCTTTTTCTTCTCTTGGTTGCTATGTTTTTTTAGTTTTTTTTTATTTAGATAAGTTCCCACACTGATTGTAATTGTGCCTTTGGCAGGTTGGCTTTTTAACAGAAGCTCAGATAGCTGGATTTCCTATTGAAGTTGTTATTGAAGTGGTAATTTTTTTATATCTTTGTACCACATAACTTTAGTTGCAAATACCACATACTAATTTATTGCCATTGGTGTTTTGTTCACTGTTCAGGCAGCCAAAGAGATCAGGGATTCAAGATTGAGGACTCACATACTGACTGTTCTGAAAAATATGATGTCACTTAGAAGGAAATCATCTGGTAATATACCTTCAGGAAGCAGTTATTCATCTTTCTCTGCTGTTGATAGCAATAATCCCATGGAACTTTTCTCCATTCTTGGAGTCTGTGAAAAGCGAAAAAACCCTGGGGAGGCACTCCTGATTAAAGCAAAAGAAATGCAGTGGTCTTTGCTTGCCATGATTGCTTCATGCTTTCCAGATGTAACTCCTCTCTCATGCTTAAGTGTTTGGCTTGAGATTACAGCCGCAAGGTAATAACTTGAGCATAGTATGATTTTTTTTTGCTAACAATATTTCACATGCTTCATTGTTGTTTTACTGTTTAATTTTGTTGCCTTCGTGTTTGTCGCTCATCTTAAGGGAGATGTCCTCGATCAAGGTGGATGATGTTTCTTCGAAAATAGCAAAGAATGTTGGATCTGCTGTTGAGGCCACAAATAAATTGCCAAGTTCTGGCAGAAATGTTGAATTTCGTTACAACAGGAAGAATCCAAAGCGAAGACGGTTCTTGGAAGCATCACAGGAAAAGCTCACAATATGCTCCTCACTAGATAGCACATGTGGGCCAGATTCTGCTGCAACTTCCAATCCTACCTATATTGATGATCATCAGGAAAGAGGAAAGCCAATCTCTGGAGAAACCATAATGTCTGTTGATATTGATGAAAGGCTTGCATCTTTATCAAACATGGTAGCAGTGCTTTGTGAACAACAACTGTTTCTACCATTACTTAGAGCTTTTGAAATGTTTTTGCCTTCCTGTTCCCTTCTTTCCTTCATCCGTTCTCTCCAGGTCAGTAGTAATAGTTTATTTAGTTTGTGATTTTTTTTTCTCCGAGCATGCAGGAGAACTGAGTGTCAATGCATCATGATTTAATTTGCAAGTAATATTCAACTAATTTGAGTATTTCTGTGTTACCCTTGAAAGGCATTTTCTCAAATGCGTCTATCCGAGGCTTCTGCACATTTGGCATCATTTTCAGCAAGAATAAAAGATGAAGCCTCTCATACTCAACTAAACTCTTTCAAAGAAGTGTCAGTTGTAGCAGAATGGGTGGCCGTTACTGCTGTAAAAGCTGCAGATGCTGTCCTCTCAACCTGTCCATCAATTTATGAGAAGAGGTGTTTACTGCAGCTTCTTTCAGCAGTGGATTTCGCCGATGGTGGCACTTCATCATCTTACTTTAGCCGAAGATATTGGAAGATTAATCTGTCTGAACCTTCTTTGTGTAAAGATGGTGATATCTACAACTGGAATGATTTGATGGATGATGCTTCTCTGTTGACATCATTAGAAAAGGACGGTCAGTGGGAGCAAGCTCGAACTTGGGCAAGACAACTGGAGTCAAGTGGCATAGCTTGGGAGTCTACTCTTGACCATGTCACTGAATCACAGGTATGTGGCTTGCCCCTTAATTTCTGTATATAGTCCATCTATGTATGTACAAATGAAATTACGACTTTCGACTTATACACCTGATCACTTTTTTGAACACATTTTGTCTTACTGTATTTGAATTTAACGGTTATTATTAGTGTTTGAATTTGCACGACTCATTTAGCACAATTCGTCAATGACAGGCAGCTTAGTACCATTCCCAAACCATCGCACATGTTTGCTGTCTGAGATAAATTGTACTACTTGTGTAAAAAATGCCTTCTTATGTTATGCTGACATCCAGCTGCGGGACATCTGTAGGCAGAAGCCATGGTTGCTGAATGGAAGGAGTTTCTTTGGGATATCCCACAAGAACGTGCAGCCTTGTGGGGTCACTGTCAATCTCTCTTTATGAGACATTCTTTCCCTCCTTTTAAGGTATTCTTTTCGATAAGTAAAATGCACAGAATTGCTGTACTCCCTCCATTTGAATGAAAGGTGTCCTAGTTCTAGGCACATATATTAAGGAGGCATTAAGATGAGAGTAGTCTTCCTCTTTCTACCAAAGAAACAAACATGAAATGATCAATGCCATCTAGCTGTTGCATGTGTGGATAAAATCTTGCTTGCATTATTTGTTAGACCACGGTTATTGCTGGCAGTTTTCAGTTCCATTGTAAGATAACCCATTAATAACCAATAAGGGCACATTAGGAACACTCATAGATGCATGCTTGGAGAATGTAGTATGCCTTGTAATAAAGAACTGCCTCAGATCCTAAACACCTTGTATTATGAAATGGAGGGAGTATTTGTTTTCCCTTATCCTTGTAAATCACTAAATTGTATTGTATGTTCATTCGCCGTACATGCAGGCTGGATTATTTTTCCTTAAGCATGCTGAAGCAGTAGGAAAAGAGATACCGGCACGAGAGCTTCATGAAATACTATTGCTCTCTCTACAATGGCTAAGTGGAACTATGACTAAATCCCCTCCGTAAGCTTCATTTTTCCTTAGTAATGTTCACATTGTGCTCAATCTTATCATCTCCTTGCCAATTAGCAATTCTCTTTTTTGCAGGGTCTATCCTCTTCATCTTCTGCGGGAAATTGAGACTAGAGTGTGGCTCCTGGCTGTTGAGTCAGAAAGTCAATCTAAGGCCGATGGTGAATTTGCCACTTCTGCTGTTGCTCATAACATAGCTGTTGGAAACAGTAGCAGTATTATAGAACAGACTGCTGACGTCATCACAAAAATAGACAGTAATATGAGCTCACCGCACATGAAAGTTACAGAAAGGAATGGCACACGGGACAGTTTATCAAACCAACATGTGCAACTCTTTGAGTCTAACAGCGAAGCATCTTCAACAACAATAAATAACACGAGAGCAAAGCGAAGGGTGAAAACAAATTCACCACTTAGACGAGGGGCCAATGACAATATTGAAAGCAGAACTAACGAGCTGGATAACAATTCTAACAGTTTTCATAGTTCAAAGATTGGAGAACAAGCTAAAAATTTACTTTCTGAAGAGGAATTTGCAAAAATGGAAGCATCTTTATCTGGCTGGGAACAAAATGTTAGGCCTGTAGATATGGAGAAGGCTGTGCTCTCCTTACTGGAATTTGGGCAAATAACTGCTGCTAAGCAACTCCAACAAAAGCTGTCTCCATCATATATTCCTGAAGAGCTTGTCCTTGTTGATGTTGCTTTAAGAATTGCCAATAGCAGCAGTAGTGGAGAGTTCAGTTTGTCATGCTTGGACACACAGGCTCTTTCGATACTTCAGTCACTGGAAGTAGCAAGTAGCTGCGATACGATTAGCCCATCACAGGTCTGTTTATTTTATCTCATTCTTTTATGACGTGATTCTGTTAGAAACTAGTGAGCGCCTGGAAATTTCCATTTTTACACCAGCAGTTACACCAAAATAATGGAGTTGCTGTTTTTGCCACTTCTTCCAGGGTGGTGCGGGTTATTTCGGGGTGTTGTTCGACAATTATCTAGATAGAACTATCCTGTTACTCCCTCTATCCTAAACTCCTAATATATAAGGCATAACCACTTTTATTCGTTCTATAATGCAAGGCGTGCTCTCTTTCTCTCCCATGTAGACGTGCATGCATCCATGCAGTCTTTGGACCAGAGGTAGTTATGCCTTGTATGCTACGACCGGGGGGGGGGGGGGGAACAATGTATTATTGTAACCATATCCTTGGAAAGTGAAGAGAATCGATTAAATGGTACACATGTAAAGAAATATTTTCTCAAGTTTAGCGGCTTACAATGTTTTATGCATGATAAAAAATTTACAATAATTCTATCTAAAGCATTCCATCACCTTTCCTGTTAATTATTGGCTAGTGGCTATAGTTGTAAAGTTATTGATGTTATATCAAGATGCTAGCATATAAAAAAAACATTTTATGCTGTGATACAATAATTCTCTTCTACCATAGGTTTGCATCCATGTTGGTGTGTAAACTTGCATCTACATTTTGTAAGTGTTGGTGCAACTCAGGTCCATTTTATTCTGTCACATCAAAACTGCTTAGTATATCAAAGTAGTTCTGGCTGTATCATGAAAATGTACTTGGCTGTGAAGTGCTAGGTAGGTATGGTTCTAATCAATCTGATATCAGGCAAAACAACTTCATTTATTACTTCCGTGATTTTATTGGTTAAACAAGCTTGTGAAATCTCTTAGGCCGTGTTTAGTTTGGTGGGGATTGGCAGGGGATTAAATCCCCCTACACTTCAAAGTCCCCCTCATCCCCTCCAATCCCCTTGGGGAGGGGATGGACCCAACAAGGCCTTATCTGCTTGAGATTAGTAGATCATGATCATGACGCAGTGTTCTTAGATCTGGGGCTGGTTATTGAATATTAATTACATGTTTGTTCCTTATTAAGGTAGTGCTTCAAGGTGAATCATTGATGCAAATGATACTGATTTTGTCCATGCTCATCACTCCATGTATGTTAAAATGATGTTAATAAGTGTTACTGTGATCCAGAAATAAGAATGATGTTTTATCTCAGGTTATGGAAATACTAGCTGCAAAATGTGGTGAGGGTCGTGGGCGAGCTCTTATTAGGAGAATAATAGCAGTTGTTCGAACTGCTAAATTATTGGGACTCCCGTTTTCTGAAGCATTTGAGAAACAGCCAATTGAACTTCTACAGTTGCTTTCCCTGAAAGCCCAGGATTCTTTTGATGAAGCGAAATTTCTGGTGGAGACACACATCATGCCTGCATCTAGCATTGCCAGAATTCTAGCAGATTCGTTTCTAAAGGTCTGTTCATTGCTCAGGGTTTTAACAGTACATTTTTTTGGGTATGTGATATTGCATACTGCTATGTTACATGATATGCTTTCAATCCAGGGGCTTTTAGCCGCGCATCGGGGAGGCTATTTGAATTCCCAAAAGGAAGAGGGTCCTGCACCTCTATTGTGGAGATCAAGTGACTTCTTAAAGTGGGCAAAACTATGTCCATCGGAATCAGAAATTGGCCATGCTTTGATGCGTTTGGTAATGACTGGACATGAAGTACCGCATGCTTGCGAGGTTGGTGTATCTTCTGACCCCTTGTTTTTCTTTTCAATATTTTTTCCGCCTCTTAGTTGTCTTGAAATGTCATCGCAGGTTGAACTCCTAATATTGTCGCACCACTTCTACATGTCATCTTCTTGTCTTGATGGAGTGGATGTTCTTGTCACATTTGCAGCAAATAGAGTGGAGTCATATGTTTCAGAGGGGGATTTTTCCTGTTTAGCTCGCTTGATCACTGGAGTGAGCAATTTCCATTCCTTGAGCTTCATTCTTTCGATCCTTGTAGAGAATGGCCAATTGGAGTTGCTGCTTCAAAAGTATTCTGCCACTGACACAGCCACAGGGACACCTGCATCGGTTCGAGGATTTAGGATGGCTGTTATTACATCACTGAAACAGTTTAACCCGAATGATGATGATGCTCTCTCTATGGTCTCTCCCCCCCTATCCCTCACCTCTTGTTACTACTACAAATCTATTTACTATTCCCACGTTCCAAATTATAAGCCGCTTTGACTTTTTTTTGTTACATCCATTTGCTATGCATCTAATATAATAATATGTCTACATACATAGCAAAATGGATGAACCACAGTAGGTTCAAAAGTAGATTTAACACATTGCCAAACAGAATTTAATCATTTATTAATCATAAAAGATCATCCGTATAGACATTATCACTACGAATGTTAACATTCTGTTTCCTTATACTGTATTATGTCTGTGTCTAATGCAGGTATACAAGCATTTTGACATGAAGCATGAGGCGGCTTCTCTCCTTGAATTGCGTGCAGAGCAATACATGAACAGCTGGTTATCTCGATATGACAAGGAACGGCGAAATGATGAGCTTCTTGAGGCTATGCATCACCTTGTAGAGACAGCTGAGGTTCTTTCAACTATTGATGCTGGCCAAAGAACACATCGTGCTTGTGCCCGTGCTTCTCTTCTGTCACTTCAGATCCGAATACCTGATCTTATGTGGATTGGTCTATCGGAGACCAATGCCCGGCGAATTTTTGTGGAACAATCTAGGTTCCAGGAAGCTCTTATTGTTGCTGAAGCATACAACATAAATCAACCTATAGAATGGGCTCCAGTCTTTTGGAATCAAATGCTAAAGCCGGATCTAATCGAGCAATTCGTGGCTGAGTTTGTCTCAGTGCTGCCCCTGCAGCCACCAATGCTTCTCGAGCTTGCAAGGTTTTACAGGGCAGAGGTCGCAGCCAGGGGAGAGCAATCACACTTCTCTGTCTGGCTTTCGCCTGGAGGCTTGCCTGCGGAGTGGGTGAAACATCTTGGCAGATCATTCAGGAGCCTGCTGCGTAGAACAAGAGACATGAGGCTGAGGCTGCAGTTGGCAACTCTGGCGACAGGCTTCATTGACGTGCTTGACATTTGCAATAGAGTTTTGGATAAAGTCCCGGACAATGCTGGCCCGCTGATCCTAAGGAAGGGCCATGGTGGGGCGTACCTTCCTCTCATGTAAATATTTCCCTTTTCTTTTTGATGCATTTGGTTCAGAACTTTTTGGCAGTTAGGCTATCTTTTTTTTTTACGGTAAAAACTGTAGGGGAGATCCCTACAGTAAACTTTGTATTAAATTAAAAAGAAAAACACAGGGTTATACTTACAACCAGATTAACTGAAAGCATCAAGCCAAAAATAAAAGGACGACCTAACATCATCCTTGAATCTAAGAGATTGAAGAAGACATTGATTCTTGAAGTTAGCCAACCAAAGCGATGTAGTGGGGTCCCTTCTCTGGAAAACTTTATTATTGTGCAATTTCCATAGCTCTCAAGCAGCAACCATCGCAGCTTCAGTGAAGAACGGCAAGGAGTGTGTCTCACCACCCTTGATCAATCTGTCATGCAGGTTCAGAGATTCATCCCAAGTGAAATTGATTGTCTCCCAACAAATTTGTGCAAAGGGGCATGTGAAGAAGAGGTGCTCTATGGTCTCATGCACCCCAGCATTGCACATAACATAATTTGCATCACCCTGGATATTAATATGACGGCGTTGGAGCATTGTCTTTGTGTTAAGTCTATCCACCAAGACTAGCTAGACAAAGAACTTAATCTGTGGCATGCATTTTGACTTCCATATTATTCTGAACACTGGGTGAGCATCCACTAGTGAAAAGGCCTCGCGATAGAATCTCCTTGATGAGTATTTGTTGCCCCAAACCGGCACCCAGGTATCTGCATTTTCATCATCATAGGGCATAGTTTGAAACTGCGCTTGTAGGTTATCCAGTTCCTCTAACGCCTCTGCAGACAGTGGTAAAATAAAGAGAGCATCTAAATCTTCAGCTTGCATAACTTCTAGGACAGACGCATCCGCTTTTCTTGCAAATAAGACTAGCCTTGGGTACTTAATAGAGAGCACAGAATCTGTCCATAAGTCATCCCAGAAGCATACCATCGAGCCATCACCAACTGTGCATGTCGCTATGCCTCTGTAGATGGTATTTAGCTTGAGTATATCCTTCCACCAGAAGGAGCCCATCTCTCTAGCAGCATGTGGTACTTTTGATTCATAATATTTGCTCCAGACTAGCTGAACCCAAGGTGTGTCCACCTTGTTGTAGAATTTGTTTAATTGCTTTAGGAGCAAAGCATCATTTAGCAACCGTAGATTGAGTACACCAAGGCCACCCTTGTCTTTTGGCTGCCGCACTATCTCCTAGGCTACTAAATTTCCACCTTTCTTTTCTGGGTCATTGCCACACCATAAACATTGTTTTCTCGCTCTGTCAATGTTATCAATCATACCTCTCGGCAGCTTAACTGTACACATCGCATAAGTTGTGATTGGCTTGATGGCTGAATTCAACATCTCTAGACGCCCCGAGTGAGATAACCATGTAGAACAGGCAGATAGACGTCGTTCCACCCTGTCCATCATTGGCACAAAGTCATCAACACTAGGTTTGGTGGTGCCCATGGGTAACCCCAAATATGTAAATGGCATGACGCCAATTTCACATCCAAAAGTGCATGCAAGCTGCACCATCTTTTCTTGAGTTACGTTGATAGGAATCATTTGTGATTTCCTATAATTCACCTTAAGGCCTGTTGACTCTTCAAAGCTGTGGAGGAGGGCTTTGAGAAAGGCTAATTGTCGTGCATCTGCTTGGAGAATTAGAAGGGTATCGTCTGCGTACTAAACAATCAGGAAATCTGTGGTTGGTTGGGGGATAGGGGCCTTAAGCAAGTTCATGTTTGCTGCCTTGTTGATCAAAATTTGCAGTAGTTTAGCCGCTAGAACAAACAGTAGAGGCGATAGTGGATCCCCTTGACGTACACCCCTTTTGTATTTAAAATATTTACCTGGCACTCCATTTAGTAGGACAGTCGATGATGCTGAAGATAGGATGCCACGTACCCAGACTATCCATCTCGGGGGAAGCCCATATGTGACAAGATTTGGATGATTGTTGAATGCTCCACTAAGTCAAATGCTTTTTCAAAATCCAGTTTGAGAATGATTGCTTCCCTCTTTGATTGATGACATTGGTGAATATACTCAAAACTCCAAGCCAAGCAGTCCTGGATTGTACGCGAACAAATGAAGCCATACTGATTACGGTGTACTAGGCGTAGAATGACTGCCTGGAGCCTATCTGCAAGAATTTTTGTTAATACTTTGAGGCCAATGTTCAAGAGTGAGATCGGCCTAAAATCATTAACCGTCTCTGGCTGCGGTTTCTTGGGCACCAAGGTGATAAAAGATGTGTTGATGCTCTCTAGATCAGCTGCCCCTGAATAAAATTCAGAACAAAGAGAGTAGAAATCGTTCTTGATAATAGGCCAGCATTTTTTAAGGAATAAGCCATTGAAACCATCAGGCCCTGGAGCCTTGTCCGAGGGCATGAATCTGACCACTCTATCAATTTCTTCATGGGAGAAAGGTGCACTAATATCATCAAGACCACCAACCGGAGCAATGGAGCTATCAAGATTGAAGCACATTAATGGATTTATTAAAATTCCCAACCTGTTCCTGAAGGATGTCCAAAGTGAGCCAGCCTTGCTTTCATGATCTTGTATCAGCATTCCTTGCTCATCCATTAATTGGGGGATAGAATTATGTCTATGTGAAATGGTTGTCATCCCATGGAAAAATTTGGTACACTCATCACCTAGTCTGATACGATTAACGGTGTACCTCTTCTTCCAATATAGGTTTTTGCAATGTAGCCAAAACTTTAATTGTCTTCTGATAGCTGCCCGGAGGTTGATCTCTGGATTAAATAAGCCTCTGCTATCTTCCAAATTATCTAGAAAACAAATGACCATGTTACAGTTGGCTATAAGAAGCTTGAGATTAGAGATGTTCTTGCTCCAGAGTTTCAAAGCTGATCTCAAACTCTTGAATTTGGAAGAGATGGTTCTAGTTGCTGTGTGCAAGTTGGGGGATGCAAGCTAGGAGCTCTGGACTGTTTCAATGAAGTCATCTTGTTCTGCCCAATAATTCTCAAAGCGGAATAGATTAGACCGAGGCATAGAAGAACTAATGACTACCTTGCATGGAATATGGTCTGACGTAATCTTTGCCATAGGTAGCACCTCCGTGTTTGGATGATCAATCGTCCAGTTGGATGATGTGAAAAACCAATCAAGTTGTTCAAGCAACGGATCAGCCTGCATGTTGCTCCAGGTGAATGTTCTTCCTTTCAGTGGCAGCTCTACTAGACCAAGGTGCCCAATTGCATCATTGAAAATGAATGTGTCGGACAGAGAACCGCCTGGCTTGTTACGGTTACTCAGGGATCGATAGAAATTAAAATCGCCAAGAAAAATCCAATTCTCCTCATCATCTATCTCATAGTTTTTGAACCAATTAATAAATTCCGTTCTAGCAGGCTCGGTGCAAGGGCCATACACATTGGTTAGCTTCCATGTCTCATTATTGTGAACCGAGGTGTATTTGATAGTGATACCGAAGGATCTCTTATCTAGTATATCACCTTTAAAAATGGAGCTGCTCCAAAGAACGAGGATACCCCCCGAGGCGCCTACCGAAGGTATAAAATCAAAGCAATCAAAACGTCTTGGAGTAAACTTTCTGATAAAATACATTTGAAAGTGCTCTCTCTTCGTCTCCTGTAGGCAAATGATCGAGCAAGCACTTTCTTCTATTTTATCCCTGACCGCGTCCTATTTGTCAGAGCCATTTATCCCACGTATGTTCCAGCATAAAATATTCCAATTCCGTGCATTCATGTTGGAATCAAATGGGAATGATCAGAAAGCCTGAGATGTCTAGCATCCTCAGGAAGAAATCGCTGAGTTAAACAATGAAGCACAGGCACCATCCCCAAAACACCAGGACTACTAAACAGATAAAGATAGGAGACAGAGTCTGAGACTGAGTATAAATCAATGATGAAGTAAAGGAAGCTGTAGGTCAAAGATAGACAATACTTCAAAAGAAACTTGAATCTCTATCTCCACCACGGATGCTCTGAATTATGTACCGTCATTGGAAACATTTGGATCAGGCGCCTGGAGCAGCGCATCCTCAGTGAGCTCTCCAGGAGCTACACCGCACTTTACTCCCCATTCTTGCAGCATGAAGAGGGGAACGGGACCGGCCTTGCCTGTATCTTTATTAATCATGATGGAGATGGTCTTGCGCATCTTACTTGGTTCTTTATCAATTATTACTTCACGAAAACCCGCCTTGTTGGCACTAAGACGGGAGCAACGCCTGACACTGCCTTCAGCTAATGGCGTGGAGGGGCTAGAATTGGAGATGACTATAGGCAGAGACAGAGTCTTCCCTTTAGCAGTCTGCCTGCGCTTGTAGCATTTGTATGTGGGTGGGCTGGGCCTATTGTTTTTAGCTTGAAATTCAAACTCTGCTGGGCTGGATCTTTCTGTGCCAGTATTGACAGGATAGTCAAGATGGATGACCTGTGAGGGAGCAGCACAATGTCTGGCTTTTACAATTTCCGGCCAGAGTTGGAGAGCAATAACATCAAGCACTGGGCGCCAGGGAACGATTTCCAGGCCAGTAACTACTGGGGCTTCCACAATTGCTCTGTCAATGCAGATCGGCCTAAAAGCCAGAGAAGTTGAAGCACCTAGACTGAAACTACTTGGTATGCCCTTGCGATGAAAAAAAGTGTTGTTTGCACAGTGATTCTGGGGGGCGAGCAGCCCATTGTTGCTGTAAAAGAGGTGATCTAGCTTGTTGGCTGCCAAGGATTTGAGAACCTCTTCATCAACCTGAGGAAAGGAGGCATCACTAGAAGACGAGCTGCAAAATCTGAAATCTCAAATGGCAAACCCATTGGGATATCTGGCCCATTGGCCAGGGCTGGAACTTGCATGTCCTCGGCGACGGTGGAGTTAACAGGATTTCCTTAAGAAGGATGCGGCGGCGGAGGCGGGTGCATGGGAGATTGGGGGTGCAGCTGTTCCTTAGCTTGGGAAGGCAGAGAGTCTGGCTTCTCAGTGTTGACTGCGCGGAAGTCAATGATGTTTTGACAATCAGTGAGATTTGTTGGTGTTTCCTTTGGTATCCACATTAATCTGCGCCGGGCCCTGGTGAGGCATTGCCTCTGGATATGACCATAGTTGAAACATGCCCGACATCTAATTTTATTAGCGCATTTCGAGCGGACGTGCCCAGTAAGCAAACAACGGCTGCAACACAAGGGGCCCAAAGAGGGATTTGTATTTGAGATCAATCTGTTAGCTTCCCAAGAATCCACCGTGCACTCAACATCTTCATGCAAACTGCCATGAAGAACATGGCCACGATCCAGATGAAAATCAAATTTGTCCCCAACAAACAGAAGAGAAATTACTCCGGTTTCAGGCTCAAGAGGGAGAGGAACCAGAAAAGAACCAAGTTGGTTCAAACCATTGGGCCACGCTGGCTTGCACGGAGACTTCTGAACCAAATGCTTCGCAAAAGAGACATGCTTGCTGTTTTCTTTTTTGATCGATCTCTTTGTGCTCTTAGAGAGAACAGTAGACCATTCCTTTTCCTGTTCCTCTTCCCAGAGACGCTTTTCTCGTTCCCAGTTGGGCATGCCATTACTCCAAAGGTGGAAATAGACATCAAATTGGGACGTGATCACACGACGAAGATGATACACATGAAACCCAACTTGCCTGCAGGAAACAGAGAAACGAAAGTGATTTCTACTCAAGAATTGGACATGGAAACCAGCAGCGCGACCACCCAAACATGATTGGAGGGCCAGAGAGACCGAGTCCTCAGTCAAGCGAAACAAGAAACGGCAAAAAGTGGCAAGCAGGAAGAAAGAACCATCAGACGAGGGAGAGGGGTGATGAACCAGGGTACCAAAACGACGATCCACCTCTTCTTCAAACGAACGACCATGGGAGAAATCCAGCCGAGCAGCAAGGTCTAAGGAAGACCCCATGGTGAAACGAAGACAGTCGATCAACGGGGAGGGTGGAGGAGTCCGGAGGCGATGGCGATCTCTTCAGCGGGGAGGCGCAAGACGTGGGAGCGCGTCATCTTCCTTTACATGGCGTCTTGCGGGAATGCGAAGATGAAGACAAGCATGGCGTGTGGAGAAGATGGTGCAGCCGTCCTTCCCTCGATGGCGGCGAAGTGGCCGCAACAGATTAACGGGAGAAGCCGACGACGGCGCCGCAGCAGCAGGGGAGGGCGGTGGTGGTGGAGGCGACGGTGCCACAACAGCAGGGGATGGCGGCGGGCGTGGAGGCGATGTCGCAGCGGGAGGGACAGCTCGCCGCGGGCCGCGACGCCCAATCTGGCACCGCGAGATGAGCGGGCAGACGTCGAGAGGCACCAAGGAGGCAGGCTGTTTCACCACCAGCCCCACGCGCCCCAGATGCGGGACCGGATAGCGGCCAGTCGGCCACGGCGGCGCTGGAGCCCACCGACGAGCTCAGGGCAGGGAACGGACGGAGCGTCACTCCGGGCCATGCCTGATTGATGGTATGAGCGTAGGAGAAGGAGGCTGCCCTTGTCGAGGAAGGCGTGGACCCGTAGGCCCGGCGGCGGCGGCGGACGCTGGGAAGTCTTCCTGGTTGTGGGCGGCGGTTGTGGAGCGGCGGCGGCGGCGGCGGCGTGTCGAGCGGAGAGTGAGCTCGATCTGCTCCGGTCGTGGCTGCTGCAAAGCTGCGAGGGCACACTGGGCTTGGTGGCGTGCCGGAGGACGCCGGGGCTGAGCGGATCTGGGAGGTGGAGCTCGGGCGGCGGAGGATCTGGGGCTGCGGCGGCGGGCGTACCCTTATTGCAGCACTTGTTGAGAGAAAGAGCAGTTAGGCTATCTTGAGAGGCAGATTATATTATTATATGTATCAGCTTTCTTTGGTTCGGCATCTTGACATTCAAGCTTGGCTGTGGTCTTCGACTTGGATTTTCATCGGTGATGGAAGACTTTTCTGATTATATGTACAGCAGTTTGAGTGGAAAAGCCGGCAGAAGTCGGGTTTTTGCAGCTTCATCCGGCAGGTGTTTTCTCACTCATGATATATTGGATGCTTGTATTGTTTTTACCGTACCCAAATAATTAAATCTTGTGTTGGCTTGGTCAAAGATTTTGTTTTACCAAGATGCACCCCGTATTTTTGTCCCTTTTTTTCTGTCTTGCAAGTGAGACACTAGCTGCCTGTCATTATAGGTCGCTGATTTGCTGTATGTTTGTGATTAGGACTACAACCAGACGGCAGATGCTTCTAGTGTCCAGTCCAGCGAAAATGCACGCAGAACATGCAAGTTAACCAGTCCGGCGAAAGCGTAAAACTTTTTTGAGATGCCATTTCTCGCAGAAAACAGAAAACATAGCAAAAACACGACAGATAAGCATGGTTCTTCAAATTGGATGTGACGCTACATGCCGATTATCTATATATTCACGCGCCTGCCCCAAGTAATCACGCCACGCCATTACACCAAGCTCCACGAAATGATCTGTCAACGTTCCTTATGCACAGAATGTATGACGGCAGCAAGAAGAGTAGACTCCAGGATATTGAGCTCTTCCACGTGTAAAATAGAAGTACTTTCTTCGTCTCAAATTATAAGTCATTTTAAGAATTTTGAAGAGTCAAAGCATCTGATCGAATTTATATAATAATATAATAATATTTAGGATGTTAACTAAATATCATTGAATTCTTCATTAATAATATTTTCATAGTATACTTATTTGATATCACAGAACTTTGTAATTTTTTTTATAACCTTGGTCAAACTTAAAATACTTTGACTCTCCAAAATTCTTAAAATGACTTATAATTCGAGACACAGAGAATACAATATATACAAGGGCCGCTTTCAAACGGAATGTTGAATGACGTGATGCATCGAATGCTTTGTAATTTGTACGCATCCAATCGTATCAGACTATCAGTCACATACGAGCTGAGTCAAATCCCAACAACCATACCTGATTTTAAACAAATCCTTGTCTGCGGCAGTTACAAAGAAGGCAATAAATTACCACCACGTCAACTCTTTCCTCCAACCATATGACGTGGAGCTGCATATTCCTTGAATATTCGAGAGGTACATAATCTTATGTATAATACATCATCACCTTGCATTGTCTTCCTTGGCCAAATAGACTCTTTCCAGGACTGTACTCAAGCTCAATAGGCCTGTCTTCTCTAACCACCGTTTCTTCTACAGACAGCTAGCAGGCTCAGGATGTTCTTATTGGCAACCAGACGTTTCGGAGCTTTGACATGGAGGGCATGATCTACATAGCCGTTGGGAAGGACTACAAGTCCGACAAGCGCAACCTGTTATTTGTTCTACAACAGTTTTCAGGCCCAATTGGCATCCTCCATGTCCACAGGCCATCCAAGCTGATACCCATCTGTAAGAGCTGAAACTGTATTTCACTATTCTTTCCTGCAAGGTACATGTACATGTGTCAGATTACACTTCTCTTGAAAAAGGCATTTCTCAGAAAGAAAGTAAAGAAAAAACATGCAGACTTCTAGCTTATTGTTTGGGAATAACTCATTATGCTCTAAAACAAGAAATTTCACTGATTTATCTTAGAGTATTGGTCATAAGGAAGAAAAAATCAGAAAATTTGCCAGTGAAATAATACATATGTAAGTTGAGGACCAACATGAACATGACTGTTCAATGTCAATCTAGTCCTCAATATCGTGATGTGTCAGAGAAATACGCAAGGCCACGTTTCCCAATGAGATCAAAAGGCAATAGTAACTGGCTACACATAAAACTTCTGGCTATCTGCTATCTCTTGTACTGAACGAAGAAACTCACTGATAAGATTTTGCTGAACAATCCTACAGTGGGTGCTCGAGTACCAGAGAAGTTAGCAAGAGAGGATGTAAAGGAACAGCACAGGAGGAGAGAGAAGGAAAAGATGCTGAAGTTATTAAGAAGTTATGTGATGCTGTGCTCTGAACGAGAGGTAATCTCTCCTTCATTGTCCATTTTTTAAGGCATTCATTATGCACTTTTAGTAACTGCTTCAAAGAAAGATTCACAAAGGGATTGGTGTGCAAGTAAAAGAAAATAGTACCTCTAACAATTGCTAGATAATGCCTACAGCCTAAGTGGAACACCTACTAAGCCCCATTGGTTACTGAAATTTTAGATGCATCGAAGAACTTATGACTCCAAATTTTTTACAGAAAAGGTTTCAGTGACTTCAAAATTAAGATATAAATAATGTAGGCACACCATAAAAGTGGCAAGACTGTACAGCAGAGTCTCTGATATGTTAAAACAGGTTCCTTCTAAAAGTTCAAAGATAAGATTAATTCCTACAATTCACTTATATTCACATAACACTTCTGCTATAACAGTTACTACAAGATTATTAAACATATGTATCTGCTTCTTATGAAAGAATAAGTTTTGATTAAGTATTTTACTAACCCCTGGCAGGTCAAGGTACAGTATGTAACTAATGAGGACACCCTCCTTGGCCTTCAGCAGCTGGTTTTGATGAATCAAGTTAGAAAATTAGTCATGGCTTCAAGGTATGAGCTGCAAAATATACCATGTGTCTATGTTGCAGAAATAATGATCATGGTAGATCATCACATTGATGTTGCACACACTATTCTGTTAGAGAATGACCAACAGAATTGTATTCAGGCCCAAAGGGGCAACTCAGTGTACATATGCAAGAAGGTCCTCCAAGTGGAGAGAAAATACATATACATCCTATACATCTAACACCCCCCCTCAAACTCATGGTGTATCTACAACATTGAGTTTGGAGAGAAGAAATCTATGTTGGGCCCGAGTCTGTGCTTTGGTGAAGAAGTCTGCCAGCTGAACTTCGGAAGGCACATGATGGAGGGACACAACCTTTTCATTCACCTGTGATCTCATGTAGAAAGCATCAACGCCAATGTGTTTGGTGAGTTCATGCTTGACGGGTCCCGAGCAATACTGATCGCACCAGTGCTATCAGAGGAGAGAGGAGTGGGTGCAGTGACAGACACACCAAGGTCCTCAAGAAGCCATCGTAACCAGGTCACCTCTCCAGTCACAGTCGCCATAGCACGCAGCTCAGCCTCAGCACTCGAGCGGGAAATCACAGTCTGCTTCTTGGTTTTCGAGGCAATCAAGGAGGGGCCTAGAAAAACACAATAAGCAGAGAGAGATTGGCGGTCTGTGGGATCACTCGCCCAGGTCGCATCAGAGTATGCCTGAAGCTGAAAAGAACTAGAGCGAGGAAAGAAAAGGCATCGAGAGGTAGTTCCACGAAGATATCGTAGAACATGAAGGAGGTGAGCATAGTGAAGCTGGGTAGGAGCCGAGACAAACTGACTCAAGATGTGGACAGAGTGAGTAATTTCAGGACGAGTGATCCCAAGATAAACAAGGCTCCCAACAAGCTGACGATAGCGAGTGGGATCAGCAAGTGGTGCACCATCAGTGGGTATTAGGTGAACACCAAGTTCCATAAGAGTATCAACAGTGCGATGATCATTAAGAGCAGCACGGGAAATGAGTTCCCGAGTGTACTTCTCTTGAGAGAGGAAGATACCACCAGGGGTGGAGGTGACCTCAAGACCAAAGAAATAACGAGAGGACCCAAATCAGACATCAAAAATTTCTCACTGAGACGCTGCTTCACAAAAGCAATGTGCTGAGAATCATCACCCGTGACAATCATGTCATCGACATAGAGAAGAAGAAGAGTGCGACCACGAGGAGAAATGTGAACAAAAAGCGCAGGGTCGTGGTCACTAGGCTTGAAGCTAGCATCGATGACAACAGAGGAAAAAAACTCAAACCAAGCCCGAAGAGCTCGCTTGAGGCCATAGAGGGAACGACGCAGCCGACAAACAAGGCCATCAGGCATAGAATAGCCAGGGGGTGGCTGCATATAGACTTCTTCTCGGAGCTCACCATTTAGAAAAGCATTCTTAACATCCAACTGAGAGATCGACTACTGACGAATTGCTGCAACAGCAAGAAGAGTACGAACAGTAGTCATATGAGCAACAGGAGCAAAAGTCTCCTTATAGTCAATACCATACTCTTGTTGGAACCCCCGCGCCACAAGACGAGCCTTGTAGCGCTCAAGAGAGCCATCAAAGCGAGTCTTGACCTTGTACACCCACTTGCATGTGATAGGAGTGGCATGAGGTAAAGAAACAAGATCCCAAGTACCGGTACGCTCTAGGGCAGCAATCTCCTCAGCCATGGCATGCTGCCACTCCTGATGAGATAAAGCCTCCTGATATGTCGTGGGCTCAGCCAAAACAGCAGCGGTGAAACCAAGGCGATCAGAGGTCGAAGGGTGCTGCGATCACTAAGAGCATAGTGAGGAGGAGACTCAGGAAGAGGTCCAAGGACGGATGGGGAAGAGTCAAGCGGTGGCGCAGGTCGCAAACGACGAGTGTAGTAGTGAATGATCTCACGGGAAGGACCCACTAAGGATGGGGCAGGAGAGGTAGAGGTGGAGGAGGTGGGAAGGTGAAGAAGGATGAGGCGGTGAAGGTGGAGGAGGTGGGGAAGGTGAAGAAGGATGAGGTGGTGAAGGTGGAGAAGTAGGAGAAGATGGCAATGGAAGATACCACTCACATAAAGTAAGGAACGAGAGGTCCTCGGCAGTACCTGAAGGACCAGAGGAGGGACGAGGATAATACGTCTGAGACTCATCGAAGGTGACATCCCGAGAAATCCTCATCCGACGAGCAACAGGATCATAGCAACGATAACCCTTGTGTTCCGTACTGTACCCAAGGAAAACACACTCAACGGATTGAGCGGTAACTTTGGTGCGCTCACAAGGTGGAAGAAGGACGTAACAGACACACCTAAAACACGAAGATGGCTATAGGAAGGTGGGGTGCCAAAGAGACGCTCATAGGGTGTGCAACCCTGGAGAACAGTAGAGGGTTGGCGGTTTATAAGGAAAACAACCATAGAAACCACCTCAACCCAGAAATGTGGAGCAAACCCAGAAGAAATCAAGAGAGCACGGGCAGTCTCAAGAATATGACGATGCTTGCGCTCGGCAACTCCATTTTGAGCATGAGCACCAGGACATATAAGGAAAACAGCCGTAGAAACCGCCTCAACCCAGAAATGTGGAGCAAACGCAGAAGAAATCAAGAGAGCACGGGCAGTCTCAAGAATATGACGATGCTTGCGCTCGGCAACTCCATTTTGAGCATGAGCACCAGGACATGAAAATTGGGCAAGAGTACCCTGCTCATCAAGATAGGAGCGATGAGCAGTAGAGATGTACTCACCAACAGAGTCCGCACGAAAACGACGAATGGAAGAGTTATATTGGGTGCGGATCATGGTTGCAAATTGTTGGTAAATAGAAAGAAATTGACCACGAGAAGACATCGGATAGATCCATGTAAATCTTGAATAGTCATCAACGAATAGAACATAATATGATTGACCTCCTTTTGAAACAAAAGGCGTAGGACCCCATACATCAGAGTGAACAAGATCAAAAGGTCTCTGAGACTTGGACTTACTAGAAGGATAGGGGATTGTAACTGTTTGCAAGTTTACAACCCATACACTGGAGAGCGGTATCACCAGAAACAGGACCTACAACACCACTACCAACAAGAGTGGACAACGGGGAGCCAGAAAGTTGACCAAGACGACGATGCCACTGTGCAAAAGTAGAAGACGAAGTGGCAGACGTAGACGCAGAGGCTGGTGAACTGAGTGACGAAGGAGCCAGAATACGTGAAGGAAGACGCGGCCAATCAAGCTCCCACAGGTGTTGTGAGTCCTGACGCCTAGGCCCAGTTCCCACCAAATGGCCCGTACGGAGGTCCTGGACACAACAAGAATGAGACTCAAGGATTATGTGACAGCCATGATCGATGATTTGACCCGCAGACAACAATTGCATGGTGAGTTTTGGAACATGTGAAACAATAGGAACATCAAAAGAAGATGTGGAAAGAACACCTCTCCCAACAACAGGAAGTGAAGTGCCATCTGCGGTGCGAATAGGAGGATCGATGGAAACCACAGATGACAAGTGTGTAGAATGAAGTGTCATATGAAAAGAGGCACCAGAATCAAGAAACCATGGGGATGATGTACCTGGTGGAGGAGGAGCGGAACTAGAAGCCTGAGCAATAGTCCCAGAAGCAGACTGAGCGGTAGTCCCCGAAGAAGATGCCTGGCTGCAGTGGTAAGGCGACGAAACATAGCAAGAACCTCCTGTTCCGCTGCAGACACAGAACGAGTGCCCTAGGAGGGGCCCTGTGAGGAGCGTCGGCCACGACGCCCTGACCGGTCATGCTGCTTCTTACGACAATCCTTTTCCTCATGACCATAGATCTTGCAGTAGCCACACTGAATACTAGAAGGTGCCCCCGCCACAACAGGGGAGTGCTGAGGCGGAGACGAGACCTGTGGAGTTGTAGCTGACAGGACGGAGGGCTGTGCTGGAACACGGCTCACACTCCCAGCTCGAAGACATGTCTCCTCAGCTCGCAGCTCAGGCATCGCCTCTGAAAGCGATGGGCGCGGACGACGAGTCAAGAGCTGTGCCCGAACAGTCTCGAACTCAGGGCGAAGGCGAGAGAGAAACTCGTGAAGGCGAAGGGTGTCTCTCTGCTCCCGGTGGCGATCACAACACCGACAAGTACCACCACCACAGAACTCCACACCCAAGTTGTCCAGGCGATGCCAGATATCTGTCATCTGACGGTGGAAGTCCTCAATTGTAGAGTCAAGCTGACGAAGTGACTGAGCCTCCTCAACAACAGCGAGGTACATCGCCTCATTGCGGATCTCATAACTGCGACGAAGGTGATCCCACATGAGGTGTGAAGTGGCAAGACCTCTGAGGGACCGAGTGAGATCAATCTCCATGCTTGCAAGTAAGATAGCCTTGGCAGATTTCTCCTCGCGCAGCCAAGTCTCATAGAGACCAAGATCAGAGTGGTAGTTCTCCATCTGAGCCTCAAAAGCATCAAGCAAAGCAGTCTTGGCCTCATCATCAGCATCGGGCGGATATGTGAGCGGCGCGGGAAGAGTAGGACATGGAGGACAGACCCGATCTCCCGTAAGGTAGCCCCACAGTAGCTGTCCATCCATGTGCACCTCCATATGGAAAACAAAATCGCCCCAATTTGTGCCATTAAAAATGACAAGACACTTTGGGACCGCAATAGCACCTGGACGCCCAGGAGACGCCATGGAAGCCTATGTTTGTTCTTGTCCTTCCTCTCTTTCCTTTTTTCTTTTTTTTTGAGGGGAAGAAACAGAGCAGAGCCGACCTGCTCGCTAAACAAGCGACCGCAACAGAGGAGCGGCTGTGGGGCAAGAAGCAGAGGAGCAGAGTCGGAGCAGAGGGAGCCGGCCCGGCCGCGCGAGCGAAGGGAGAGGCACGCGAGGGGCTCGCGTGAGCGGGCGACAGGCGGGCGGTGCGCTTGAGCGAGCGGCGCTGGCAGGGGCCGCAAGGGCGCGCGGCGATGGCGCGGCGGGAGGGCACGAGCCGCAAGCGGGCGGCGCTGGCTGGAACCGCAACGGCCGGTGCGAGGGCGCGCGGCGATGGCGCGCAGGGCCGCGGCGTACGGACACGGCGCGGCGGGATTGGTCTGAAGGTGAGGAAACCCTAGCTCTTTGATACTATGTTAGAGAATGACCAACAGAATTGTATTCAGGCCCAAAGGGGCAACTGTATACAGTGTACATATACAATAAGGTCCTCCAAGTGGAAAGAAAATACATATACATCCTATACATCTAACATATTCAACTATTGAAAAGGCTACCAACCATAAAGACTCCACATACGCAGGTCCATGTCAAAAGAGAATGCACTCCTCCAGTTCTGCCAGATATTGCTTGTCCGAAACGGTAGACATGAGTGGACCAGGTATTTTCAATCATGGAACAAATTGAAAGTCTTGTGATTCTAGATCTTCTGTTTCAATATCTGTATTATGCTTAAAGTTGACATGCTAGTTGAGTTTAATAATCTAAATTATATCATGTAAAAATATTTTTATATGGTTGACTGAGAACATGCTTGAAGCAGCCCTGCAACACCACAGTGGACACCAGAGCACCTTACAGGAGAATCTGAAGGAGCCACAGCACCATGGGGTCAGCTGGTGTGATATAATCATCATTGCAAATTTCCACACAAACACATTGTGCGCAAATTTCAAGTATCTACTAAGTGGGTAATGCACTGTGTTATTGCAATATGCCACATTTGTTAGGTAGACAGAAGTAGTGAGCTACATGAGGACCAAACAACATATGAGAGCATTCCAACAACTACGGGAGACATAACAAGTGAAGGCTCCAGAGACAACAACCAGTTGCAAATGGTAGGTAACACAAGTTTCTGAACCTAAACTACTTACATGATTATAAAAAATACGTCCTTTTCTTTTATACATGTTATAAGCAGGGTAATATAACAGATACTACACATCTAAAGGAAAAGGTGCTCAGGCCCGATCAAGACAGATGGGAAATTTCACCTGGGGAAACTTCTAACAGATCTTACCACCACGGATGTTTTCAAGGGCCAAATACATCAGAAAATCTGCTTCATCATCACATCGTCCACGAGAAGAGCCAAATAGAGTTATTAATGGTACTATTAGCACACATATTTTAGAAAACACTAAAGTGATACATTGAATATCAAAGACTAGCTAAGCAACTCTAGGCCTAGGTAGAGATCTGAAAGCCAGAATCTAATGCATTGATCCTTTATATCAGGAAAAAGTTGAAGAAATTGAAAGGAAGCTAAATTCCCTGGAGGAGTGTGCCAAGTTAAAACAGGAAAAACAATCTATACCAGAAAACTCATTAGAACAAGGAGTTCCAAACTTACACTGCATGAATCCAACAACCAGCAGAGAGGAAAACATGCAATACCAGGTTAATATCATTGAGTTCTCAGACTATGAGCTTAGGCAAGCCACCAACAACTTTCACCACTTGAACAAGATTGGTCAAGGAGGTTTTGGACCAGTCTACTTTGGCAAGCTCCGAGGCCGACATGTAGCAGTAAAGATGTTTAACCCTCGTGGAAAGCAAGGCTATTTCGAGTTTGAGCAAGAGGTAAACCACATCAACTCATACAGATCTTCTATGGTTAAGTTTCAGTTGTACTTTTCAGCAGTAATTAAGCCATGTTCTAGAACAGATAGGATGGTATAGTCAACAAGTGAAAAGTAAATAGTCTTTTATTTGTGCATGTTTACATGATGTATACCCCCAAAAAATACATGACCGAACTGCTTTCATAGGAGTCTTACGACCATATCATTTCAATGATGAATTCATTTTTACTTATACCTTGTCTCAAGTGTAACCAACTTTACATACTACCAATTTAGGCACTGATATTAAGCAGCGTGAGGCATCCAAACATTGTCAAGCTCTTTGGTCTCTGCTCTGAGTCCATGGCTCTTGTATATGAATATTTAAGCAACGGAAGCCTAGAGCGAAGCCTAAGGGTGCTGGCATGGCAGGATAGAGTCCGCATCATCCAAGAAGTACGATCAGCTCTCATCCACCTCCATTTCAACAGGCCTTATGCCATAGTCCACTCAGACATAAAACCTGCCAACATACTTCTTGATGAGTATAATGTGAGCCGGTTAGGGGACTTTGGTACTGCTAGGCTTCTGCGTCAGGACCCATCTGGCAAAAAGAATATTAGTCGGATGACAATGCCAATGGGAACTACTGGATACATGGACCCCGTCTACCTGAAAACACAGATGCTGAGCACCCAAGCAGACATTTACTCCTTTGGAATCATCATCATCCAACTACTAACAGGATGGGAATCGGTGATTGGCATAACAGATGAGGTTCAAAAATGGGTAGGACACAAGGAGTGCCCCAGGAGGATATTTGATGTGAATGCAGGAAATTGGCCATATGTGGAAGCTAAGCAACTTCTATGCGTGGCGCTGCAATGCTGCGATTAATTCAAAAGCAGGTTAGTTATTACAATCAAAATGAACCAATTTGTATATTGTTATACTGAAGCTTGAATAAATATTTGTTAAGTTGTGCATGCGGGCTTTTCTACATGAACAAGTATAATAGTCCTATAATGATTTTGATAATACTGATATCAATTTTGATAATGCTTTAACTATGAAATTAAGACTATTTCTTTTAATCAGTGAATAGTAAGATGCAGATTACTGTGAGGGTTTACGTGCTTGTGGTTTTGTCTTGTTCAGATGGTTTTCTTGCTCATGTTTTCCAGAAGACATTCCCACAAATTCTATAATAATGGATAATTTACAAACAACCAGAAAGATTTAACATTTGTTGCAACTTGTTTTTGCAGAGAAAACACTAAAGAAGTGCACATGACAACTAGATGCTTGATGGGACAATGCACACTGCTGACGAAGGACGAACTAACTGCAGATGATTTAAGTTGCTTGAGCTGTCTGCAAATGACATGGGAGATTAAACCAAACAGAACGTACAAACAACTTACAGATGCAGGGATTGTTTGGGTTGAGATTAGTATTTCTGTGGATATTCAATCTTCCAATTCTTTTGTACTACGCGATAGAAGAACTCATTGTATCTATGTGCAACTAAATTGAACGCAACACAGGAACTGTACATGCTAGAAGGGGATACACAGTCCAATGAACAGATAGGTTACAACTAATTACTTACTGGAAGAGCAAGTCGTAGTACCTTTCCTCGCTGCAAAGACCGATTGGGCATCGCATCGTGAAGGGTAAGAAGACCCGACCGCTCTCGGGAGAGCGAACCCTAGGAGACCATTGCCTTGGAGTGATTTTCCCGCATGGCGAACTCGGGCGGAGCCCGCAGGAGGGGAGGATACCACGGGCCTGCGGGCTGCTGCGTACGCTTTCACCGTCGAGCAAGCTGGACCGAATTCATGCGGCGCGGGCGCTTGGCTTTGTCTAGTTGGCTTGCAAGTTACTCGTCATCAGTGCGACTGAGACACGAGTGCTGCGCTGCAAGTGAAACCACACGCCAGCGCCCCAAATTGGCACGCTGGAGCAGTGGAGCTGGACCCGTATAGCAATGAATCACCTCCGGCCAAAAGGTTGTTGTGGCTCCGATCCAAAGTCCAAACGCATCAGGCGTTGCTCGGGTAAAACAAAACCATGTCACAAGTTGTGGGAGGAGCATCTCAATTCTGATCGAAATCAACCGAAAAACACGGGCAATGCACGGTGGCCGGTGGATGTCGATCCTGCTGCAAAACTGATCGGCGGCCGGTTGCCGGTGTGCAGTCGGCGCCGCCGCTATTACGGGGCAGTAGTAACCCACACCAATCGAAGCACTCAGATCAGAGTAAAATTTTAGAGTGCTTCGGCCGCGCCACAGTCATCATTCCGCCGCCTTCTTGTTCTCGAGCGCACGAACCCAGCTCACGCTCCACCTCTGCAGCGGCAGCTTTGCGTCCCTTCTACTCCCCTCCACCGCATCTTTTCCCTTTCTTTCGGCTTCCTCGGCTTCGCATTCCTTGCCGTTTCCAAGTTGCTTGTCACGCATGCAACCCTGCGTAACCAACTCCGTTCCGCGGCCCCGCCAACCATAACCACCTTCACACTACCCAGACCCAGGTCATGATAGCTATCTAGTAGCAGTGCCATTGCTGCCACTTCCGCCAGCACCCGTCGCTGGCACAGTAGCAGCTCTGTTTGCCAATGCTATTGCCACCAACCCTCGTGTCATTGCAACAAAAGAACAAGGAAAGAAAGCAATCATGCAGGTAGCGGCATGCAGTGGTAGATGCACGTAGTGTGTGCGTGTGAGCAACATTTGTTTTTGTAGCTTAATTAATCACCCAACATGATTTGTCAGTGCTACTCGGACCCTTAAATATGCTTCTTCCCCTACCTCACTCTGCCTGCATATCCACTTCAGTTACCTGGCACGGCTCGGGCAGAGCAGGGAAGCAAATCAAGCAATTGCAGAGACTGAGACCAAGCATATCCTTCCATATCCAGCGCAGAGCAATTAAATGAGTGCGCTACACTACTCGCTCGGGATCCTACTCCTGCTCACGGCGCCGGCGCCGGCGCCGGCACTGTCGGCGGACGGGCTTTCCTTGCTGGCCTTCAAGTCAGCAATCACCGACGACCCGTCCTCGGCTCTCTCCTCCTGGTCCGACGCCGACGCGGACCCGTGCCGCTGGCTGGGCGTCACCTGCGTCAACACCACCTCCGGACTGCCGCGCGTCGTCGGGGTGGCGGTCGCCGGCAAGAACCTGTCCGGCTACATCCCCTCCGAGCTCGGCTCGCTCGCGTTCCTACGCCGGCTCAACCTCCACGGGAACCGCCTGTCGGGCACCGTCCCGGCCGCCCTCGCCAACGCCACCGCGCTGCGCTCCCTCTTCCTCTACGACAACCGACTCACGGGGCCGGTCCCGGCCGCCGCGCTGTGCGGCGGGATACCGAGGCTGCAGAACCTCGACCTGTCGCGGAACGCCCTGACGGGCGAGCTGCCGCCGGAGCTCGGGCGGTGCAGGCAGCTGGAGCGGCTGCTGCTCACCGAGAATGAGCTCTCCGGCGACGTACCGGCGGCGGGTGTATGGCAGGAGATGGTGGGCCTGCAGATGCTGGACCTGTCGTCCAACAACCTCACCGGCGTGATACCGAGAGACTTCGGCAAGCTCTCCGCGCTTGCTGGCACGCTGAACCTCTCCCACAACCACCTCTCCGGCGGGGTGCCCGTCGAGCTCGGTCGCCTCCCGGCCACCGTCACGCTCGACCTCCGCTTCAACAACCTCTCAGGCGAGATCCCGCAGTCGGGGTCCCTCGCCAGCCAGGGCCCCACCGCGTTCCTCAACAACCCGGGGCTCTGCGGCTTCCCGCTGCAGGTCCCCTGCCGCGCCGCTCCTCCGTCGTCATCGTCGTCGTCTCCCCCACCGCCTCCGTCGTCCGCTTCCAACGGCGGCGCGGGCGGTGCAGCACGGCAGCCGATCAAGACCAGCCTCATCGTGCTCATCTCGGTGGCCGACGCGGTGGCCGTCGCGCTGGTCGGTGTCATCGTGGTCTACGTGTACTGGAAGGCCCGTGACCGGCGCCGGGCCGCCAAAGCCAACAAAGGCGATGACGACGACGACGAGGAAGGGCGGGGCCTATTCCCTTGCCCGTGCTGCATTCGCGTCGACGACTCGTCCTCGGAGTGCTCCGAGCACGACGACGGGAAGTGCAACGGTGGTGGAGGAACCGAGGAAGCCGCCGGCGAACTGGTGGCGATCGACAAGGGGTTCAGGATGGAGCTGGACGAGCTGCTGAGGTCGTCGGCGTACGTGCTAGGCAAGGGCGGGAAGGGGATCGTGTACAAGGTGGTGGTGGACAACGGCACGACGCCCGTGGCCGTGCGCCGGCTCGGCGGTGGCGCCGCGGCGCCCGAGCGGTACCGGGAGTTCGCCGCGGAGGCAGGCGCCGTCGGGCGCGTGCGCCACCCCAACGTCGTAAGGCTGCGCGCCTACTACTGGTCCGCCGACGAGAAGCTCGTCGTCACCGACTTCATCAACAATGGCAACCTCGCCACGGCGTTGCGCGGTGAGTCTCCTCTGCCAATGCCAGGTCCCAAACAATTCACTGGAAAGCTACTGTATCAGAGTGGGCCAAAGCCCCAGCTAGAAAGTGTGTTTGCAAGCTAACCACTGTGACATGTTTTCGTGCAGGCCGGTCCGGGCAGCCAACCCTATCATGGACCCTACGACTGCGGATCGCCAAGGGTGCAGCACGCGGGCTTGCGCACCTTCACGAGTGCAGCCCACGCCGGTTTGTCCATGGGGAGGTCAAGCCCTCCAACATCCTGCTGGACGCCGACTACAACGCGCTCGTCGCCGACTTCGGCCTCGCTCGCCTCCTCACCATCGCCGGTTGCACCGACGTTTACTCCGTGGCGGGGTCCGGCGGCATCATGGGCGGCGCGCTGCCGTACGCTAGGCCCGCCGCCGCTCTACTGGACAAGTCCAGCGCGTATCGCGCCCCCGAGGCACGCGCGCTGGGGGCCGCACAGCCGCCGAGCCAGAAGTCCGACGTGTACTCGTTCGGCGTCCTGCTACTGGAGTTGCTCACGGGGAAGTCGCCGGAGCATGCCTCGCCGTGCGTGTCGTCCTCGTCAGGTCACGATGGACAGCGGGAGCTAGAGCAACAAGCTCCGGAGCTCGTGAGGTGGGTGCTGCAGGGGTTCGAGGACGTGCGGCCGCTGTCGGAGCTGGCTGATGCCACCTTGCTGAGGGACGACGCCGCACGGAAAGAGGTTGTCGCGGCGTTCCACGTTGCGCTAGGGTGCGTTGAGGCAGACCCGGAGCGCCGACCACGGATGAAGGCCGTGTCCGAAAGCCTTGACAAGATTGGGGCTTGACTTTTCACCGCGGGGTCGAAAATGGTGCTGGAGTTCTATATTTTCGCTTGTAACTATACATATACAATTGTTATTGCTTTTCTTTCTTTATTTCATTTCCTCCCCTTGGATGCAAATTGTTGAAATATACTATACGCTAGGAGCAGGCCGGGACCGGAGTTGTTGCTTTGGTATCACCGATTTTGTGGAGATGTATTCTTAGTTAAGTACAACACGTGGGTGTTGATTGATTGATAACCAAAATTGTCAAAAGTGCTATACCTAGAATTTCCAACAGAAATAGGTTTAGCTGGTTTCCAGATTGGCTAAGTTGGTTTTGGGTTTTGGCACGTCAAAATGCATAACAGACTATACCATTAGGTTCCTCTTGTTGCAGTGATTGAAAAAGATACACGGATCATCCGATTTGGATTCCGGATAAATTAAAATTAACTAGCTAAGTTGGCTTTGAAAACTCATCCAAATTGAAGAGTGGACTTCACCATTGCATTTCTTTAGTTGAGATGATCGAACAACACATAAATAGAGCATCCAATTTAGAGTTCAGATGGGGAATTACGGCCAATAAGTTTTCACCCTGCACACGCACAAAGCCAGATTCAGAATGAAAAAGTTTTCACCCTGCACACGCACAAACCAGCTAAACCAGTTTCAGAATGCAGCTAAACCGATTTCCCCGGGTCCAATTAAAATTCTAATTCGATAGGAACTCGCCTAATGCTATGGAAAACTTGTAGATTTCGTTTGAAAAGGGTTTCCTACTAGGTTAGTTTATTTAAATCAGGTCAGTTAAGTGGGTGACACTTGATTTAGGTTAATCAACACGACGATATGAGGGATGTAAAGTGTGAGGGATCGCCGTGTTGATTAAAATGAAATGTTTATTTAAATCTTTTGTTTGAACTAGATTGTCTTCACAACAATACATCACTTTGACTATTCATTTTAATGTAATATGAAAAATCATCAAGTTTGCCTTTATCAATGGACGTTTTAAATAATACAACATTTCATATCTCAAATGTATGTAATCAATTACCTGTTTAACATTTGAGATATTTTACCACGCTTGAAGATAATGTGAATCGTTCGTTTCCTTAGATCTGACGGTCTACAGACAGGAGGAACCACGGGACCAGAATTTAAGCTGTGGAACGGATCCAGAAAATTCGTGGGCCCGGAAAGGGTAATATTGTATTTTAATGTTTTATGAGCAGCTTCTATGAATCAATAAGAAAGGAGATTCTGCCGTGAATAGAAAAAAGAAGCTATGTCTACGAATTAAAGAAAAAGAGAGCTGCTTCTGAATCTGAATCTTATGAAACGTTCTCTTCGTTCTTCTCTCCGGACAGGCACGCTAGCCGCGAGCCGCCGCCATCCTCCGATGCCCCCTCCCTTTCGCCGGTCCGTCGCTGCCGCCCATTACCTTCTTCCCCCATCCCCCCACCGTTGGAGCGCCGTGGACGCAGCATGCGGGCCTCCTTCGTCGACGACGGCGAGGCCATGACCATGGCCATGGAAGCCGTGACCAAATGTGTATCTCGGCCTCGACGGATCTCCGGCCTACGATACTCGGCCGGGGGTGTCGAGGTCGCGTGGCTCAACGATGCGTTCGTCGTCGCAGGTTTCGACGGGGCGACGCGTTGTGGCGATGTGGGCGCGTCGACTCTCCCACGGCCGCACATGACATCGGAGGCAGGGACGGTGCTCGCGTCGAGGATGCGGTCAGGTCGCCGTGCTGTGAACGCTCGAGAGACGGCCAGAGCTAGGGGAGCAGAGCAGCTAGGCTGGTGGTGGCGGGGAGGGGACGATGGTGATGGAGAGCGGCGGCTGAGGGGGGTTCGCTAGACTTCCGCCCTGCCGGCCTCCACCGTGTTCTGGGCTGATGCTCCAGGCCTCGAGCTCGGGCAGCGGCGAGCGCACATCCGAGGCTGAGGGGTGGCGGCCGCTGCTCCAGCTCGAGTTGTCGGGTCAAGTTTCATCCTCCAGGTGTACGCGAGCAAGCAAGCATCGTTGTGTAAGGCCAAGCTTCAGCTCTTGCCATCCGCCTCGGCGATTGGTAGAGTGGAAATGCCGGCAGAATTCGGCCGATTTGATTTATAATAGTATTATGTGATTTATAATAATATTATGTAAGAAAAAATAAGCCGAATTAAATCGAAATATATCTACTTATGTCCGGCCGAACAGGGCGATAAGCGTATCTGTTGCTGCATCGGTCAACTGAAGATTCATGAACACAATGGCCTGCGTGAACACGAGTGAAGAAGTTCAGACTTACTAATCATCTGAGCATACACGAACAAGCATAAAGGTTCTGACTATTTTATAAGAGAGCATAGTTTAGTTTCGTTGACAGGTCAATCAAACTTAAATTGACATTTACATGTTCGGTAAAATATCTTACACCAATGATAGAATTGTCCACTAAATTGTGACGAAGCAAAAAAAACAAATCTAGGCAGTAGGATCCCTAAATGGAATGCAAATAGAGGAAGGTAGCAATCTTCAGTGGGCTCTATGTCCTGAATAGCTCCAGGAATCACATTTCCTGTACTCCAGAGGAAGAGCTGCTACATCTAAAAAGAAAACCAAAAGATAGTCAATTAACAGATCCAACTTGAAATAGCAGAACATAAGTTAACTGCTCAGTTTAAAAATTGAGGAACACAAAAATATGCAACTAGTCACAATATGGCAGTAGCGTTAGGATATATTTAACATAGCAGAAAGGAATTGTAATCTTGATTGCTGAATTCTGAAAACTACTTCTAATTACGTAGCACACAAGTCCTGCAACTACTATTGTGAAGACACAGTGCAGTTGTTCTACCTAGATAAGAGTTTCTATGAAGGAATCAATTATGGCTAAGAAAAATTTTAGAGAAACTTGCATACCCTTTGACCATTACGGCTGCGTATACGGGCTCAAGTAAAACTGGCTGGGAAGGGAAACTCTGCGATTTTCGCGATGCATAGTTGGAGCAACGATGTTCCTATTGTTTGTTCTATTCTTGTTTGTTGAAGTCGTTTCTTGTGCATCTTTCCTTGGCCGTCCACGCTTATTTGGCACTTGAGATGATTGACCTGATTCGTTTTTTTTTTGGTACCACTAGTGTTCTTTGATGTAATCTTGTGTTTCTTTGTACCGGTTTGTGATTCAAATATGTAGACATCGCCATTATCAGACTCTGCTTTATTCATGTGCTTAGCATCACGGAACCCCTGGCGACTGCACACAAATTTCCTTAGACATATTTCCTTAGTTGTTGTGTCTCTTTCCACATAGCATCTCCTTACGGAAAACCCTCTATCAAATGCGTATCTGTTGTAGAACCCATAGCCTTCTTCCTCACTGCGGAACGTCTTGCTGACCATTTCGTAATAATCCAATAGAGCCTCTTCACTCAGATCAACCATTTTTTCATGCATCATACATGTGGTTTCGATAAGTGTTACTACATAAATAATAAAATTGTAGCAGTTAAAAGCATTAATACAATATTCAGTTATTCAACAAATTTGCTACATGTCGCTTCCGCCACAGCAACAGGTCACGCATACAACACTTCTGCATCCTAATAGATATTATGATTCTATGGAATATACAAATGGAATATACAAATGTACACTGAATCAATGTTAATAATACTAGCGTACTAAACTATAAATAGAACACATGACAAATCAAAATGACTGTGAATAGATGACAGATCCTAATGGGAAATTAAATTATATTGCAGCAAAAACCGTATAGCTTCAGCTCAAGAGATCTGAATGATACAAGAATCTGAGGCAAGCACCATCAGCCGGGCCTATTGCATTCACTTCAATAAAAATATGATCCATGATCACAACTCAACACAAGTGTCCAGGTGTCTTTGTAATTATTGTGCTACTTTAGTAAATTCATAGATAAATAAATCATTATGCATCAGGGAGCACTCATATCTCTGTCAATGTCCTCCTCTATTGAATTTGCATCAACTACATCTAGTAACGATTCAGTCACAAACAGATAATTTAATAAAGCAAATGATTTAAGATCCATGAAATTGACACTTTTCCACACTTCTACCTTTGGCCAAAATGATGGAAGATGAATCCAGTGATTCACAAAGCTGTACATGAGGAGCGGGCAAATGCAGAGATATCATACCTGTAGGATGACGAACACCTGCAAGCGCCCACCACTCCCTCCTCCGTGAGAAGGCCAGGCGCGCAAGGGCAGGCCACCTGCTACCAATCCTGTGCCAACCTCTCTGCTGCAGCAGGCGGTAACCCACACAGGTGAGGGCGGCAATCTGGGAGCGATGAAGGGCGCGATGGGGAAGGGCGGCGATAGATCGGCGCCGCGGGCGGGGAAGGGCGCGATGGGGGAGGAGGAGAAGGAACGGCGGCGCGGCTCACATCGGGCTCGCGGCGGCAGAGAGACGACGACGCAGCGATGGGGCAGGGCAGCGATGGGGAAGGGCGGCGATGGATCGGGGGCACGACGCAAGGCTCGCGGCGGCGGAACCGTTGTTCCGGAGGCAAGCAGTTCTATTGCTTCGAGCCGTGCGTGGAGCGGGATTAGGAGCCGAGAAGCTGTGCGACAGAAGAAAGGACTGAATCACCCTTAATTATGATTAAGGGGGAGGAACCGGCTGATAAGGAGATTAACGGGAGGAACCCGTGGTTCCATCCAAGCACAGTAAAAATTCTCTTAACATTTAGCAAATTTGTAGAGTGTCTTAGTCGACCTTCTATGAAGGGTATGAACCTTCGGTCTTAACAAAGGTTTAGAGAGGTTGATTTTATTTTCATTTTAAGATGGGAGTTCGCGGGGAACATTAGATTAGATTAGTACAAGGGGCGCCAAGAATGTTAACGGATAAGTTCGCCGTCCCTCTACCCAGAACCTCAGACCGCCACAGCCCGCCGCACCGCCCCATACCGGAACGTCACCGGCCGCTGGCCTCCAACCCGCCGCCGCTCCGCTGACCGCCCAACCCGCCTCCCACTCGCCGCGCGCGCTTCGTCGCCACCATCCCATCGCTTCGTCTCCAAGAGTCCATGTTTCTCTCCCCTGACCTGTCGCTTGCCTGCGCCGTCGTCGCCTTCCCATGGAGATGGAGGCCCTCATCCCAACTAACCCCACGGGTCCCCTCCCGCTGCAACCTCACATGCCACGCAGCGGCGCCCAAAGTGCCCCTCCCCATCGCCTCGCCGGCCTCCCTCGGGGACGACCCTAGCAAGTGGGACCCCGCCGAGTGCGACGCCCTCCTCCGCGGCGGGGAGCAGGTCACCTCCGTGCTGCAGGAGATGCTCACGCTGGTCAGCATGCCCTTCCACCACTTTTTTTTTCTTTTTACTCTTCCACCGTTTCTTCGGTTGCTTCAATGAATCACTGACAGCGGTTAGTATGAATTTATGAAATGAAGAGTGCTTCATACAATTGCGTAGTTTCTCGGATTTCCAATCTTGTTAGGTCGTTATTTATATTACAAAAAGTTGAGCTGTTCCGGAATGAACTATTCTACTAGTTTGTTTCGTGGCCAGATAGTATGCTAATGGAGTTTGGTCCTCCTGGAGGACCTGGACTAATTGACAATGACTTTTGAAAGCTTACCCCATTGCTACAGTCAATTTATCCTCCATTTCCTTTCTTGTACGACTTATTGGTTTGTTCTAGATTATAATTCACTCTAAAATTGTCCAAGAACTATCATTGGGGAGTCTTGAATGCTGAATGTGCTAGGTGTTAATCTTATGTAGTTGTGCAGAATATAACTGCTATTCATGTGGTCTGACTAAATGGCTATACCTTATAATTGTATTATTGATATTGTTCTTGTATGTGGCTGGTCGTTGGTGTTTCTAGATGGAGGACATGGAGATGGATGGTGCATTTGAGCCGGTTGCTGTGGAGCTGGTGGCACAGGGAGTTATTGGGAAGAGGGTTGACGAGATGGAGTCCGGCTTTCTTATGGCACTTGATTACATGATACAACTTGCACAGAAAGACGCAGATGATGAGGTACTTGATAGAGTCATTGCCTAACTCCCCCAAAGTACTTGTTTGCATAACACATTATTTATTCTTCACTAGGCGTCATTGAAGAGAGAGCAGAACACCTCACACCACTTGGGTTCGGCTTTCATATTTATAGTCACAAGGACTTAAGTACAATTACAATTAGACTTCAAAATATACACGTATCTAACACCCCCACAGTAGTAGCGGGAGGTACACAAACACATAGGCTGTGTTGATGTGATAGCCATAAAATCCATATATGCTTCGAGACATTGTTGTCAGACTGGAGTGCTTACTAAATCCTGCTATATGCATATTTCCCCTTAGCTTATTCTACATCTTTACATGCTTGTCTTATGATGGCAGCGTAAGTCTCTTCTTGAGGTAATTAAGCAGACAATGCTAGACCATCTGACAAAGAAATGTCCTCCACATGTAAGTGTTGTTTCAAGTGCCCAGTATTATCTGCATATATGTGTGTATGGCTGTGGGCGTGTTTGTGTCTTCTGACTGGTGGTGTTGTATTTTACAAACCAGGTCCAGGTTGTTGGACTCCTTTGCCAGACTGAAAAGAAAGAGAGCAGGCATGAATTGTTGCGCCGTGTAGCTGCTGGTGGAGGTGTTTTTAAGAGCGATAAAGGTCTTAAGTGCCAATTCCTGGAGCAAATCTTAGTGACATTGCAAACCAGGCAGATGATCTACTAGAGGTAAGTTGAAAAGCATGAGTACAGGCATCCTTTACTGATGGCCTTCCATGAAAACCTAGAATCTCAAGTATATAACTCTATATACTTCTTCTGTATTGGCCCCACATGTCAGTGCGGGTTTGGTGGGTTTGTGGGTTGGCACGCTATTTTCTTGGAGTCTTTTCCATGTATGCCATTAGCAAAGTTGGCAGTTCCACCGAAGCCATCAAAAAGTTGAAGCGGTCGCGTGTGCCATCGCACTAAACTTTTTTACCGCTGAAGCCATTCCGTTCGTCTTCTGTCATGTTTTCACCGTTTAACACCCCAGACATGTGGGCCTGGACAGCTAAGAAGTCATTTTTGCCCCTTTGTCTCCGTACCTTATCCCCTTCTCCTTCACCCGAACAAAGAACGAAGAGCGACCGTGGACTCCCATGAGTGCGCCTGGGAGATCCCCGCGAGCGAGAGCACGCGGAGCTCCGTGGCGTTGAGCAGCGTGGGCGTGGTGGCGCAGGTGCTCGACGCGGCCGAGCTCGCCCGTCGTCGCGTTGGGTGCAAGCGCGGGCGCGGAGTTGCCGTCGGTCGCGGGCACGGTGCAGCCTGCACAGCGCCCGCGGTGGAGCTCACCCTGCCCCGTCGCGTCCTTCCTGCTCGACGGAGACGTGCCCCAACCCCCCACCCCCAGCGCCAAAGCCGCCATCTTCGGAGCCGGCGCCCCCTGCAGTAACGAACGAGAGCGGTTGTCTCCGCTGGAACCGATCAGTGCACCGCCGGTACCGCTCCCTCTCCCCGTTTCGCATCCGCCTACTCTCGCCGTCGTCGTTGCCACCTGCTCCGGCGGCAAAGTCCATGGAGCCAGCAGCGGCGGGCGAGGCCGAGGCCCGAGGTGGCCCCGTCGGCGTCACGGTCGTCGTCGTCCTCCTCGACGGCACTGGACCCAACGACGCACGCCGCAACCGCGAGGCCGGGGCGCATCGCCCGCGAAGCAAACGGTCGTGCCCCTGCAGCTGGAGCGGGCGCGAACACCTGAGACGGCATAGGTGTCGCTGACTCCTCTATCGCAGCACCAATGGCGGCATGCTTATCCTCCACCGCCGTCACGGGCATGAGCGGCTGCAGTGTCGCCGTGGCAGAGGACGAGCGGGGCGCCGCGCGGAGGAAGACCGGGGCAGCAGCAGCGCTTAGCCGAGCCGGCGGAGGAGGCACGGGGCAGCCCTGCTGCGAGTCGCCGCGGGAATTGGACCTGCTGCGAGGTCGCGCCCAAGGAGCGGCCGGGTGTGTGGAATAGCTCGTGATTGGAAGGATAAAGAGAGAACATGAAAAAGAAAAAAAAGAAAAAATGACAAAACTAAGGGCATGTTTTACTTTTTGCAGTGCCATATGACACCGTTACCCGTGAATCTGACGGAAGTGGCTTGGACGGTAAAAAAGTTCGGAGCGATGGCATACACGACCGCTTCAACTTTTTAGTGGCTTCGGTGGAACTTCAAACTTTTCTAATGGCACACATGGAAAAGACTCATTTTCTTGCCCGTCTACCTTTGCACGCTGGGCACAACTCTGTATCCACGCTCGTGCCTGCGGGCACAGGTTCATGCCCGTATCCACACCCACCGGGTCGGGTGCCCGTGGGTACACGGATTTTTTCTGTCCGTTGCCATCTTTACTAGGGTCACAAATGCCTGAAGCACCAAGGTTCAATGTGCACTCATGGGCCACCACGTCGGCAAAACCAAGGTTGAAAACCACCTCTTCAAGAGGTTATATACACGGTTAGAAGATGTTTGTGGGGGCAGAATACATGGTTTTATAGTTCAGTTGGCGAAGTAGACACCAAGGCAAACATCAGGAGGTTATATATAAGACTTTTTCCTTGCATATTTTGCATCATCTGAAAATGCCCACAGTACTATTGTTGGAAATTGAACTTTCATGAGTGATTCATTCTTGCTTGTTCTAATAATTCATTGAATGCCGGTCTTTTTATTTCTGGAGAGAGGGAAAGGTTGTGCTACTTGTCAACCAAACACTAAAATTCCCCTCTAGTCATAGCCATGTGGACTGTGTTACCAGTGTGTTCTAAACAACTTCAACTTACAAATATAGAATGCTAGAATGCTAGGGCTGCCTCACTATTTTATAATTTTATCTCACACTGCTTAAAATAGGTCATCACATCTAGAATGCTGGTATGCCTAGTTAGAATTGCAAAGCCCAAAGGATACTTTAAACTCCCAAATGGAACAGAGACAAGATGCTAGAGGTGAAGATCATTCCATATCACTTTGCTTCTTGGAGATGATAAGAGTAGGCTGATAACTTTTCGAAAAGAACTGCTTGTAGTAGTTAATTATTGCTGCTTCCATGTTGAAGAATTTCCATGAATCTTCTAACATCTTGGTTATTATTACAGTCAATGGAATCTAGGGACACCATTCCTGATCGAAAACTTCTTGCAAGACTAGTTATAGTAAGAGAAGAAGCTCGGAATATGATGGGAGGTGGCCTGTTAGATGAGAGAAATGATCGTGGTTTGACTACCCTCCCTGAGGCAGAGGTATCTTTGAACTTGGAAATCCTAATGTGACAGGGTAAACATGTATTGCATGACTAATTACAAAATATCAAAGGGTCTTTAGTCTATTTGGATTACTTATATATGGTTGTTGAGATGCAATGAAGTGACATCATCAATTTGCTTGTCAGCATATATCTCAGTGTCTATAATATTGTTTAGCAATTTGATGTTTAACAACTACATGAACTTTTCCATTTTATCACTTTGAGGAGTTAAGACCTTTAAAGCTTTGTTCTCTTTTCTTCCTATTTATATGAACTCAAATTTGAGTGCCGTCCGACGTCCGTTATGAGTGCAAAAGGATTATTTTTATTTTCTTGTTTGTTGGCCAAATATGATCTGAGTATGTTTTTGTATAATAAAGATTGAAATATATTAAAAATGTGAAAGCTCGATACAAAGGCTTGGGAATTATCTTCCCAAGAAATGAACTTTTAGCTCCCTAGCTACTGTTACGAATAAAGAAAGACTCAACTGGATAATGATATGAGGTCCAGTAGAGATTATATGTAGAGTAAAGAGAAAGACCCTAGACTAGCAAATATCTCAAGTTTTCACGAAACGGTACTTCAAACATGAACCTTTGCTTTGGAGACTTTGAACTCGAGAATAGAGATGTGTCTTTCTTTCTTTTTTATTTTTTGCAATTAGAATAGAGATGTGTCATGACAAACCAAAAGAAGTGCAAGACAACGCACAGAAGTCCTGTCAATCAACCAGGGATATTTTGTTCTTAGAGAAATTGGCAAGAAAGATGCAAGAAATTGGCAACTGAAAAACAGAAGTTTGCACTAACGACTTGTGGGTAATGGCAAAGAGGAGTTAAAACTTATTCTGTAATTAAAAGGAAGGATGTTTTTTTACTGGCTGAAAAAATGCTCGAACTATTATACGATTTATCGAGATCATTCATTTATATGTCACTGAATTCAAGGTATTCTTTCACATTAAATTGACAGGTAAACTTTTTGAGCAAGCTCGTTGCTCTTAAACCTGGGAAGGCATTGGAAAGGATGATAAAGGATGTTATGAATGGCAGAGGGGAAGGTGCTGATAACATTGAACCAAGTGCTTCTTCGCATTCTGAACAGGAGAGTCTAACTGGAGTATTAGGAAGGGTGAGTTTTGAGTTCAAATTGGTTCATTAGTTTGTTCAGAAATTAGCAGATATTTTGCATTAATAAGTATTCGCTGCACATACTTATGTGACCTCTAGGGAAGTGTACCTGGCCACAAGCCACGACCAGTCCGCCCTGGAATGTTCCTTGAGACTGTTTCCAAGGTATTGATCTCATCTTTCATTTTATACAACACATTCACTTTTTTAGCATGACATACGTTTTCCTTTTGTCTGCAATTTCGTCGCATCACTGTAAGGTCCTGGGTGGTGTATATGCAAGTAACACATCTGGCATTACAGCTCAACATCTGGAATGGGTGAGCACCTTGCTGGTCCATTCTTTGACTGATCTCTTGGCTTATAATCTACTCTTGTATGCCAATCATGACCGTATTCTCTCATTTTAGGTACATCAAACAACACTGAAAATTCTTCAGGAAATGGCCTTCTAGCATTGGTATCAGGTTTCACTGATAGTTTGTGAACATAAGGAGTATATAGCTGCACATCTGTAGCCATTGAAGGTACATGATATCAGATAGCCTTGTGTGCACCAAGGTATGGACTGTTTTCTACTAACCGTATCTACTGGTCCAACCGGTCCCGCTGTGGTTGTTATGAGAGACCTTTTTTAAGTTGTCAGTTTGTCACATGTCTTTTTGTTCAGAAGTGGGGTGGAAGAAACAGGTTATCTAAAGGCCGTAGATCACTCGTGGGAAGAATTTGGGTGCAGTGATGCAGTCTAGAAGTAACATACAGGCTTTTTTTTAGAGAAAAGGGAAAACTCCCCTGCTTTTGTATTACCAAAAGCACAAAGTAACATCATCCAGGAGTAACATACAGGCTTGGAAGCGGTAATGTGGTATAACCATGCGGTTGCCCTTGCCAATTGACTATTTTTAAGTACTAGACTCATAACAGATGAGGCGTAATACCATTATTGACATTAGTGTTTGTTCCTTGGCAATCTGTAAATTTATCTTTTTCACACATTTTTCCGGACTTCTGCTTGTTTATTCGTCATAAATGATATTCGGTTAGAAGAAGCTACAGCTAGGAGTGCTATCTTGGAATACAATAAAATATGGCTACAGTAGTCTGAAACACTGAATATAATCAGCCTGCGGTGGATGTGTACCCCCGCACCGCCGACCATGCCGGACAGTGCGTGGCCGTGGAACACGGCTGCACCCCCTGTTTTTCCATTTCCAAATTCCTAGTTTTTCTATTTTCTATGAAACTAAACCAATTCAAGAGAAATTTAAATATGATTCTTTTTTTAGTAAAATTTAACCGATCCGTATGAAATTCTTACATTACAAATAAACTGTATTTGGAGCCTTTTGATGCGGATTTTGATTATCCATTACATGAATTTTCCTCCAAGGCCGTGAATCGGATGGATCGAACATGTTACTATTCCCGCCGCTTTAAATTATAGTTCACTTTGATTTTTTTTTATGTATTTTGCTATGTATATAGACATATTATTTATCTAAGTACATAATAAAAATGCATGTATCAAAAAAAAATTAAAGTAAACTATAATTTGGAACGGATGGAGTACTGTGTATCGGAAAAAAACCAGAACCAACTGGGCTGGGCGATGAATCCGTGGCCTGTGAGCGGCCCCGAAAGCCTAGAACCGATGATGACGCTAACATGGGGATGAAAATTTTCACTTTTAGACGAATCTGCTGCGAGTAGAATTGCGAGAAAGTAAAAAAGAGACAGAATGTAGGCAAAATGAACTCGTATTCTCATTGATCATTGATGGTTGCATATATAGAGAGGAGGAGAGGGGAGGAAACTCCTCTATCAAGTAACCACGACGCATAATGCCTTCACGGGGAAGGCTTCCCACATACGGTGGGTGTGCGGTGTATAGGAGACTTGACAGAGAATTAATCTAGGAGGCTGTTGAGATCACCCTGTAGAAATATTTGTAACACTCCCCCTTTTGAATCGATCCTTGAGATCAATGTATTAAATAATTTCTTCAAAAACCCTATGGGGAAAAATATGGAGAAATATGTGTGGATATGCCATAAAAAACTCCTTAAAACCCAGTGAGAAAAATAAGGATAAAAATGGTATGGCATATGTTGATTATTGTCTCATTATAAACTCATATGGGGAAAAACCTTGGAAGGAAAACCCATGATCAAGTTTAGAGAACAATAAATATGATCTGAGGATCATATGGGGAAAATAGAAGATATGACATAGGCTATGTCTTTGATATCCCAAATAAAAACCCCTGTGGAGAAAACAAGATATATGACATATGAACTTGTATTGATATTGCCTCATTAAAAACCTTCTATGAGAAACCTATGCAAGGAAAAACACATAGAGAAAAAGAGTGCAATATGATGTTTTAAACAGGTTATAGTTTTAAGAGGAGTCTCCCCCTGAACCTTGCAACTCTCAAAGTCATTGCATAGCAATTTCAACAACGTTTTGTGAAATGTGAAAATTGGTTGGGACTTTGTGAACAAATCTAGTAAAGTCATCACTTGATTCAGCTTGCAAGGTGTTTACCTCCTCATTTTCATGGGAATAAACATTTTTAGAAGGCAATATAATGATATTGCTCTTATGTAACCTGCTTACATCCAAGCAACACAAGTTGCATTATCTTTAAAGATAATGTCTAGTGATTCAATGGAATCAAATATGATCATTCAATGAAGCCATACATGTTTATGTACTACTTCAAAATGAGAAGTGGAAGAAGCCATTAGAGTCAAGTGTGATGACTCCTATGAGAACTTTATCACTGTAACATCAGTGTATGATTTGACGTTATGGGGATTAAATAGCCAGTATTTTGGTACTCCACATGATCATATCTTAATTTACATGATAGTAAATCTAGATCCTTTGTGCCATATAGATATCTGTGGATATCCTCTTTGGCTCCTACCTTTTGGTATTAGAGGAGCTGCACTTTTTCAAGCAGCAGCAAGTATATGCAATTGCAATGTCAGACCTGTTGCGATATGCAAGATACATGAGTGCTTTGATGGCACTAAGGTTATCATCCCAAGGGTCAGAATGGATATTGATCCATATTTAGGGATTGAATGACCATAGTGTTGATAGTACAATTGTCCAATATTATTTGGATATTGGTGGTCAATATCAATGGAATATTGGAATACTGATGCGTGTGCTTAAGTTATGGACTTAAGCATAATTTGGTTTTACCTAAATCTTTAATCTCAAATTCTGTCTTATATGATGACTACCTATTTTGATGTGTACCATAGGAGATGTGTAAAAGTCAATGGAATTTTACTATGGTCACACAGGTGAAATCATCAAGATGGGAGGCATCCTTCTGTGGAAGGGACTCACCTAGTCAGTTGTACCACAATCAACTTGACTATTACTAGTCATGAGTGACTTGATGTATGTTGCGATTTATTTTTGATTTAGAATACAAAGTCCATTGGGACTTATAATCCAAATATATCCAAATCAAATTTGATATGCCAATTATTGATATAGGAACATAATTTCCACACATACCTATGGGTATGTTATGCTAGGTCTCTGCGTGAAACCATGTGCTACAAGCTCTCACTATTTCACCACCTTATGGATTTGTGAATCCGTAATGCTTGCATAGGGAAGGCATTGCGAGGAGGAGTCATTACTGAGGTAAAGACCTCACTATTTGGGTGAAAGCGATTCTCTCTAACTGCCACCTTTGATTGACCCAATGTGAGTGTGTGAACACTCTGCCTAGGACTTGTGGTCTGGATCCAGATAAGGTGTATGGCAATTTTTGAGGAGTATGCCAGCATTTTATAGTCTTCTGTATGATTGATTCAATGGAATCAATTTTAGCATGTAGAAATGTTTAACCTTTGAACTCCATGTCATTTCCCATAATAACAGAGTTAGGGCATTCCAGTGACCCAGCGCCTATATTTGTGCACAAGTTGTGCTGGGCTTTTGGATGTTAAACATCCATAGGCTTTGGATAGTAAATATCCATAATGTCTATCAACATGAGGTTGATATGCATGTACTGTCTTGGAGAATTCTTCTCCCCCTAATCCGAGCGTGCTTGCAAGAAGCTGTATTCCAATGTGGCCATACTTCTCCCCCTCTTATTCAGATTTAGGAGTTGAGTGGTTTTGTTAGGTACCTCCACTCTTTCTGGCACACCACATGGGAATCGGATTTGGTGACACTTGTATGACAAGTAAATGCATTTGGCAGACTATTTGCAATGTGTTGCAAATATAAGAGATTCTGAACTGTTGGTTCAGATTCTTTGGTACGTGGATATGAGGATCGAATATCAATAGTGACATTCTATTTTTGATTCCTAGCATTCTTTGTGTGGTAAGTGTCTCCCCCTAATGCCTAGAATCTTCCTCAAAGATGTATTCAACATACGAGCAATAATTGAATCCCTAATTAGAGATCTAAGGTATTATTGAATGATGGATAATGATACCTCATGTGTAGACCTCCAATGCCCTTTGATGTATGTTGCGGTGGTGATATCGGTACGTGCAAAATATTACCGATTCGCAGATGGGAAATGTTTTAGCTATAGAGCCAAACTTTTCCACGTACTAACTGCAACGGGGGAGCCGTATGACTGCAGTTTGATGGATTGGATTTATGATACGTTGTGTAAATACGCATGCCACCAACTAGATGTTGGTAAATTGCAATTCTATTTTTTGGGTCATCAATCAACAAGTTTGTTTCTCTCGATAAGAGATTCACTTGAGCCATTATGTGTATGAACATAAGATACTTAATGATGTAGTCCATAAGAAAACAAACAATTCCATGTGAATGGATGAGATCCCGCGTCCAGGATCGTTGCTCTAATCTGAGGAGTTTGAGCAGTGAGTTTAGTAGATTTGTGGTTCCTTATGAGTAAGGTACACACTTAGGACAACAATGTAGATGCAATAAATGTGCATTACATAGTATCTTTGTGGTCCAAAAATGGGAAATGGAGTCATATGTATGTTCTTGAATTTCTTCAAGAAATTTGGTGGCTTACATTGATGTTATGACCAATAGAATTGATAATAATTTTCTCATCATTCTAAATGTAGAATGATCAAGGCAAATGTGCCTAAATCTTGATTAAGATCAAGAGAAAAAATTAATTTGTACGCAACATATAATATGGGATTGATGTATGTGTAATACATCCTAGATGATATGGAAGGAATTTGCACAATTATATAGTTTTCATATATGTTGCATTATTGTGTTTCTATGAGGAAACCATGCAACTAGATAATATGAAAACACCATGGGGTATTTATAGAATCAGGATACATGATGCATCCACGATTAATTGAATACCACAGGGAGAGCACAATCTCTCATAATTGTGTTAGCAGGACAATGTTCCACTAAACAAGATTCCTTTCCATCTAGTTGAATCCCAAATTATTCCATATATATCGAGGCAATATTCGTGCTTGAATTTGCGCTCATATAGAATAAGTATACCAAGTTTTGAGGTACATGATATTATTTTGGAATGGACAACATACTACATGTGGTAGTATGACATTAGGCTAATAATATTTCCAATGAAAATATATAGACTTTAGCAAGCGTTTGCTTGTTGAAGTGGACTTCAAATTGATCCAAAGAACTCGCTTGCCTCCAATGAGTTGAAGGTATATTGGAGCCAAATATTAGATTTGGCATTTCTGTGTACATGATTGTACATTCACATTTTTGTGAAAATGTGAGATTTGTCACACATGATCACTTTTCTAGATGAAAAATGATATTTGAATGCATAGAAATCCATTACATTGTAAATTGCCATGGATCAAAGATCCTTGATAAATGAATGTGTAAACAATCATTTATAGTTTGGACAATCTTACATCCTTTGTTCAAATCCCTAATGAGGGACTTGCAAAAGGTAGACGGATCTCACTCCTTGCATACACGAATTAGTAGAAATCCTAGCGTTGGAGTTGCATTAAAATGCAAAAAAAGTGTGACAATATCTAGAATGAACTAAGAATTTTTGTTGGGGTTGAGCAACAATAGCAGAGCGTATGCCCCCAATGATATTATTGATATTGCTCATGGTGGAAAAATAAATTCCATCCAATGCGAGGTTGGAAAAGTCTAACATTGAAAATATTAGCCATGTCCTACATGAGTTAATCATGTATGAATTTACTTGGTAGTAAATTGTATAGCAATAATGGCTAAATTTTGGGTTCAAGGTGGTACTTGATTATAGACTAACCATTCTATAAAGTACAGGCGACAAAGTCGCTGCTAATGTTTTGGGATCCACTCCTGAGGGAATAGATGATGTAAAAATCTTTGCCAAAACATAGACTCTGTATATGATAGAAGGAGTCCCCAAATTAATGCACTATATGTTGCTATTTATTTAAGCAAATGGTACTTAAATAACTTCAGATTCAAGATGTGTCTTGAATTGGCATATGCAAATTGTGAAGTCAAGATGAGTCTCGAATCACATGTGGTGTTTACCTCATATTGGATAGGTGACAGAAAATCACTACTAACATCATTGTGTACAATAATTATTGCCAAGATATAGTCTCAATAATTATATATTAGCAAATTCAACACACAAAGGTGCAAGGCAAATTGGTGTCCTTGCATTAGGGGAGTATAATCTGCAAATATGTGTATGTGCAGTAGATGACATCCCATTACCTTGTGTTTATGCTAATAGTATGTGTTGATCACACTTTGAAGGTGGTCAAATGACATCGACCTTATTGGGTGATTCAACTTGGAGGTAGTCACTATGTTTGTAGAAACACGGTGTAGACCTCAAATTATGAGACTGTTGCTTTCAAAGTAAACACTGAAATGATGTAAACTTTGTACAATTCATATTTAGATTAGAAAACACATGCGGATAATCACTATGTGATGGACATAGTGTAGATCCTGCAATAGTATTGAGATACTAGCTTGTGTATGGCCAATCTAAAAATGAATTATGGCAATCACCTACAAGTAGACCACTTTTGTAGTTCACATCTAAAATTGGGTACGCACATTGAGGATGAAATCCCATGGTAGTACTGTGGTACACCATGTGTATGGCCAATTTTATAAAATGAACAAAAGTTGTCACCATAAAGGTGAAGATCATTTGTTCTAAAATTTAGTATTGGATACGCACGGTGCGGATAATCACTATGTGTGACATAGTGTAGATCTCGCATGTAGTACTATGGTACTACCGTGTGGTTTGCTAATATGCAAAATTTAGAACATTGTAAACTAATGGTGAGGTAATCACATAAATATTTACATGAGTACATGTAATAGGGAATTGAAATGGACAAAACGTATTGAACATGTACTAAAAAGTAAATTCATAATGTAATTGCAATAAATAAAAATTGCATAAAGTAAGGCAAGGTAACTTGCATGTGATATATGGGATTTTATCTCATTTTATGGAACGTAGGTAATCATCATGTGGGTGTAGACCTTTAGTCATAATTATTTTACATCGAGATGTGGTCCTTGTATGTTTATTAATTAAATGGGAGAGCACTTTGAGGAATAAATCCCACTGTAGTATGAGGTACTACCTTGTGTTCACCAAATTAATAAAGCAAGGTGACATCGAGTGAAAAGCGTTCCAAATAGGGAGAAAAAATCGACCATAGACTTAGTTTAAACATGCAAAAAATAAATTACATATAAATAAATTGCATGAAAAATAAACTTCTAGAAATGGAATTTATGAATTTACCGTGGTAAATTCATATGGGGCAGTACATACTATGATACAATTTTGATGACTGACGGTCTCAAAACTATTATTTACATGAGGTAAATATAGTGCATCATAGAGTCTTTACCTGAGGTGAATGTAATACACTACAGTTATGATAAAACCTGAGGGCTAAAACATTATTCTGGAATATACTAATAATCCATTGGACTATCATGTAATTCACAAAGTTAGAGGGGGTTTTGTGCAAGCACAACCTTATCCTCTTCCCCACTATACCTGAGCAAAATTGGCCCGGCCCAGCCCGGCCTGTGGGCCCGGCCCAAGCCCGATGGGTTTTGGCCCGCCCACGAACCATACTGGACAGGGGCTGGACACAGATTTTGCAGCCCGAACAAAATTTTTTGGCCCGAACCTGGCTCGAAATGCTATTTTATATTACAAAATACACGGGCGGCTCGCCCAAGCCCGGGCCCGGCCCAAAATTGAGGCCCAAGAAAGGCCCGTAGGCTGTTCATGGGCAGGATACTGACAAACTGAGAAGCCCAAAAAATTTTTTGGCCCAGCCCGAACCCGGCCCGGCCCGCAAAATACTCAGGTAAATTCCCCACGCACGGACGGTTTTGCGTATGGAAAATCCTCTCGGTCGAGGCCATTACTGCCGCCGCCTGCGGGCAATCCGCGTATCGCGGACGAAGCGTGGGGGGCGCGACGCGCCGCGTGGGCCACCCGCGCGGGGTGGGCCCGCCCAGCCGGTCCGCCTGGCCGCCCTGTCCGAAGCCGCGCGGGCGTCGCGCGCAGCCGTGGGGGCCAGGCCGCGCCACTGGGGCGCCGTCGTCTCCTGGGTGCCTGGCCGCGCGGGTGCAGTGCCGCGGGCGCGAGCCACCTCGAGCACGCGAGCGTGGAGCTGAGGCACGAGGCCGCGCGCTGCCCCGCAGTAGTCGCGGCATGAGGCCGTGCGGGGATCGGGGGGGTGTCGGGCCTTGCTTGCGGCGTTCGAAGACCGCGCGGGGCCGGGCACAGCACGGGGCCGCAGCCACGGGCCATTGGCAGGAGGCAGCAACGCGAGGGCCGCCGACGTCGTCGAGTTGCCTGTCCGCCTGTGGGAGGACGTCGCCGCCGTCAGGCGCCAGCCACGCGAAGCCGCTCGGGCGTGAAGCCCGCCGTCGCCTGGTCCGCGCGAGGCTGCCAGCGTCAATGCGTCGGGTTGCGAGGTTGCGCGAGGTTGTCGCGGGCGTGCGGAGGCGCGAGGCCGCCGGGGGCAGCCATCGCAGCCACGTTTGGGCCGTCGGTGCCCTGCTCGCCGGGCCGGACACCTCTCCGTCAAAGCCGCGGGGGAGGGGGCCCGATCCGCGCTGTGCAGGCGTGGGAGGGCGTGCCGCGTGTGGCCGCGCGTTGCGGGGTGGGCCCGCCTGTGAGCTGTCCGTCCGCTGCTGGTCCGAAGCCGGGACGAGGACCCTCAAGGTCGCGATGTTGGGCGAGGCGCAAGGCCGCTGCGGGCGAAGGCCGCCCCATACGCGGGCATGGGGCCACGCCGCGTGGGCGCAGGGGCCGCGGCGTGAGGCCGGGCGCGAGCCGCCGTGGGTCCGATCTCGGACCGCTAGCCGCAGTGGATGATCGTGGAGGCTCAGGTTACGGTCCTGGTCGCCGTGATCTGGCCGCAAAGGGCCAGCAGTCGTCTCCGTGGAGCGCAACCGCTTGTTCGCCTCCTTCCATCTCGTGGCGCCGAGGCCGATGAAAGGAGCGCTGTCCTTATCCTCGTTGGAGGAGAGGTAACAGATTGGAGAGCTGATCGATGTAGAGGCGATTGGTATTGTTACCTTGTTCCACCTCGTCTTGATTGATTTCTCAATCGATGTTCTAACCAATTGAGGAGGGATGGCTCAGTTGGATAGAGCGTAAGTGTTGATAACATGTTACGAGTAAAATTGCGAGAAAGTAAAAGAGAGATAGAATGTAGACAAAATGAACTCGTTGTATTCTCATTGATCATCGATGATTACGTATAGAGAGGAGAAGAGGGAAGAAAACTCCTCCGTCAAGTAACCACGATGCATGATGCCTTCACGGGGAAGGCTTCCCACGTACGGTGGATGTGCGGTGTATAGGATACTTGACGGAGAAGTAATCCACGAGGCGGTTGATATCACCTGTAGAAATATTTATTAACAGAATCGATCGAGAAGGCTCCGATCTGCGCAAACGCAATCCACGATAGCATGGTAAAGGAGGAGGCGAGGGGCGACGAGATCCAAGCGGCGGCGGCGGCGCCGCCGAGAAACCCAGTTACGTATATGAGGAAGAGGAAGCGGATGGGAGGAGCTAGCGGTAGTCCCGCCGCCGCGTCAGGCGGCGGCGTGGGCATGTGCGACGACGTCCTCCGCGGCATCTTCGCCCGCGTCCCGGCGCGAATCTCGGTCGCGTCCATGGCGCTCTCCAGGCACCACCAGGCCCTGCTCCGCTGCTCCGAGTTCAGGGCCCTCCACTGCCGTCTCGCCCCAGCACTGCCCGGCCCCCACGTCGCGTACATCGCGACGGCGAAGGTGAAGAGGGGCGACGGCGGCCGGAAGGAGCCCGTCAGCGGGTTCCACGGCTTCCACGTCGCCGGCGCGGGTCTCAGCGGCAACGCGCCGATGCGCGCGCTCGCGGGGGCAACGTGCCCAAGGATGACGTACGTCAGCACGTGCCATGGCGTCGTGCTACTCGCTGTCAAGGCCAGGCTTGCCACGTGCGTCCTCTGGAATCCGGCCATCGCCGACGCCGAGGAGGAGGTGAGGGTCCCGGTTTCGGACGACGACGATTGCGCCGTCTTGGGGCTGGGCTGCGGCCTGAGGAGCAAAACCTACAAACTTCTCCTGTCACGCCAGCGGAAGCTGACGGCGCCCTCGGCGAAGAGGGATCCAAAAGAGCTGTTGGTTTATGTTCTCAGTGGCGGCGGCGGCGGCGGCCGGGAGCAACCACGACTACGGACGCTGCTATCAGACGGGCTGGACGGAGAGATCAGCGGCGAGTCCCTATATCTTGACGGCATGATTTACCTCCTCCACGTCAACAAGGCAGACTTCCAGGACCTCCTCGTCGACAAGGCAGTGATCTTGGCTTTTGACGTTGACGACGAGACGGTCACCACCATCGATTTGCCAGGCGAGGGAGACGAACACGGCTGCAAAATAATGTCCAAGACGCTCTTGTTGATCTCCGGCCGTCCTTGTGTGGACACGCAGGATAGCCACGGCAGGGCGCTGTGGCTGCTCACGGTGGACCACCAGTGGGAGCCGATGTTCATCATCGACGACAAGGCGTCGATTTCTCGTAGAGGCAACCGCCTTGATCACTACTCGATCACCGGAGTTTGGGACTGCAGCGGCGTGCTATTCATGTACTTACGCAACAAAGGATACATTTGGTGCGACGACAAAGACGACTGGTTCCGGCTGGTGCTACAGTGCCGCGTGAGAGCCGACCAGCCGGAATCTGCCGGCACAGCACCAGCCGAACACGGTCAAGCTCTTCATGTACCGTACCGCATCCACGAAGATGATCGAGGTAAACCTGCGGCGCAAAGTGCCACCGCCGGAGGAGTGGGAGTATGCGATATGCTGGGGTTACAAGCCGACGCTCGTGTCGCCTGCGAGCATCGTCATCGGTGACGGCGAGGCCATCATCAGTCAAGATGAAGATGAAGTGGAGCGCAGAGCCCGGACCACTGATATAATGGCTGCCCTGATGCCGCTGAATGAGCGAGACAGGAGGCAAGGGCACAAGGCAACGCTCCACACCGTGTGCTTCATGGATTTCTTGGTCCGCATCATGCAGAAGCTGCCAGAGAACATGAACGAAGTAGCCGAAATGCCACTGCTGAATCCAAAAGATTCAGGGAAGGAACTTTACTATTCAGATTCAGATCCCGGTATGGATTCAGATTCAGAATTTGCGGATAAATACAGGAGGTACATGCGTAAACCCAGACTGATTATGTATTGAAATAAAATGTAAGTCTACGATCTGAAACTTCTCTCAGAGGAGAAGGAGCTCTGTCGGCATGGCCTATTCAGATTCAGCTTCAGGTTCAGATCTCGGACATAGACTCGTAGTTACAACTCGTCCATTTGAGTTTTTTTCAGTAACCAACCTTTGCATGTGTAACTCATTGAAAATTTTGTTCATGTTCGTGATTTCACTTTCCAAAATTTGCTACTAGCATCAAAATTTGATTGGCATCTTCGAGATTTCCCAGTGTCTGAGCTTGATTTATACTTAGTTTCACATTGTAAACAGTGCCTTATTTTCTAGTTACATCTATCGAAACCATACCAGCAGCTTATCGACGTCTACGAAATGTAGCCTCTGTTCTTGAGGCTCTCCACGGCATCCCTGATGATCTTCTCCATGGGCCTGAACTGCAGCCCAAGCGCACTGAGCTTCTTCGACGCCACCTCCGCTTCTGCTCTCACCAGCCCAGCCTGGGTATCCTTGGGGAACCTGCCAAAAAGCAACACCACTGGTTTCAATTCCAACAGAGGAGAGGCAAGCATTCCTAGATGTTTTCATGCAGTTTTCATCGCGGAAAGAATTAGGGGTTTTGAAAATGTGGCTTACTTTGGCACTTCGTAGATGGGGTTGAACTCGGTGAGTTTGCGGAGTCGCTCAAGTGATTGATGGACTCGGCGCAGATGTGCCTCCCGGAAGCTGATGGGTTCTCGAACACCAGGAGATGGGCCAAGGCAACGTCTTCCACATGGACTACCCCCATCCATATGTCCTTGTACTCCTCTGTGCAACCTGCATGGCCAAAATGTTCAGACCCGAGCATAATGGCACGGCATAATGAGCTACCAAGCAAGAACAACAATGTTTCTGTATACTGCATGAGGATTCAAGCTAGCAAATCAAGTGGGAAAGAACAGGATTTTGGCCTGGACGCAACTGCAAGTGCATATGCATCGTTTGGGAATCATATATTGATTCAAATTCAACCACTAAGGTAGACATTACCAAAAACTACAGCAGCTCATATTTCATATTTGGATGTGCTTCAGTGTTCTCTTCATCCAATGAACATCATAATGAGCAAAGAAATAAGATTATTCTCAACACTGCATATAATTTGAAACTTGCATGAACTGGTAAAAGAAAAGGGGAAATCTAAAAGAAGAAGTAAGAAACAATTGTTCTGTTTTGCAAGTGCATGAATCATTTGGAAACCATATACATTGATTTAAACTGAAACCACTAAGGTAGACATGATCAAATACTTCAACTCAAAATTCATATTTGGAGGCCTAAATAAAGCTTTACCCTGAAGGAAGGACATGCTAGAATTGATGGTTGGCGGGATTATCGTGCCCAGGACAGACATTGGATTAACCACAACCACATCCAGCCCATTCTTCTCTGCCAGCGTCTTGGAAACAGGGTACCAAACCTATGCAAAAGACAAGCAGAGAGAATCTGAGATTGCAGCAAAATTACTGATGAAACCGAAGCTTTGCAGAGGTTGCATCTCGCATGCGTCCTGGAAACCTTGTCCAGTTTCGGCGTGAGTTTCCCAAGCTGATCATTCCATCACAGATGCATAGTATTAGCTAGGCTGAGAGGCTCACCCCGTTCTTCTCGCAGTAGTCGATGTCAGTCCAGCAGCTCTCGTCGCGGACCTCGCCGGCGGGCCACCGGGGGCTGGGCATGATGGCGGCGCTGGACGAGGTGACCACCACCCGCCGCACGCTACCGGCCTCCTTGGCGGCGCGCAGCACATTCAGCGTCCCTTCCACCACCGCCGGCACTATCAGTTGCTTCGGCAACCAACCATGTCAGCATGGGTTCGAGACGAAGAGGAGAGGACAGTGACGTGGCGATAGCCAGCGGGCACGGGGCACGCACGCACCTGGGGCTGGGGATCGCTGACGGGGTCGACGATGCTGGGCGAGGCGAGGTGGGAGACGCCCGAGCTGCCCCGCGCGGCGTCGATCAGCGCGGCGCCGTCGAGGATGTCGCCGCGGAAGATGCGGAGGCGCCTATTCCCGGCGCCGGCGGCGCCCAGGGCGAGCAGGTGCTCCGTCTCCGCGCTGTCATCTGCACCGCCCAAATAGGAACATCTGTGTACGTGTCGCGTGAGCAACTGCTACGTACTGACCGGGGTTCAGGACGCCGGCGTGGACGGTGTAGCCGCGGCCGAGGAGGAGACGCACGAGGGTCGAGCCGATGAAGCCGCTAGCGCCGGTGACCAGCACCGTCTCTCCCGCCATCTCCTCGCGTCCTTTCCCTGAGCTGACTGACTAGCCGGCTGAGCTGGGTCTCCACTCTCCAGTCACTCCGAGCGTGCTGCGACTGTGAGTTGGATTATCCACAGCAGCAGTACAGTCACCGTGATTGCGTCCCGTAGCACACATTGTGCAACTGCAGACGATTATACTGAGCTTTCTGCAGACTGCGTGCCAAAGAAAAGGAGGAGCAAATGGAGTGGCCAAGTACAGTTCACGTAGATATCAGAACGTTCAGTGTGTCTGTCTAGCCTTCATCTTCGACAAGCACTGCCCATGAAGGAGGAGCAAATGGGGGGAACCACAGAGAGTAAAATGCAGCTGCAGCTTGCAGTAGGAGCAGCCACAATAAGAACCCAATCCAATTTGGTACTTGAAACTTCAAGATTAACAAGTGAAAATCGAACTAGCTCGATTTTCTGTTTCAGATTGCACGGTTCCAACGCTATCTTATTATTACCATCATCATCTGGTGACATCATTATTCCTACTAGTTACAAGCCACGCTAGCAACTTAGCAAAGGTCCATGACGGCCTCACATCACAAGCACTGCCCATCCTGCCATCCATCCATTAGGATTCAGGAGATGTGGCCTCGGCCCTTGAGGCTCTCCACGGCGTCCCTGATGATCTTCTCCATAGGCGTGACCTGAAGCCCCAGCGCGATGAGCTTCTTGGACCCTACCTCCTCTCTCACCAGCCCAGGCTGGGTGTCCTTAGGGAACCTGCAGGTGAAGAAACAGCACAAGGTGAGAGACTGATCACGATCGACACCTAAATTTCAGGCGATTTTCTTGGTGAAAACTGGAAACGATGTATGGTTCCGCGTACTTGGGCACTTTATAGTTGGGGTAGAGCTCGGCGACCTTGGCGGCGAAGTCGCTCCAGTGACAGATGGACTGGACGCACATGTGCCTCCCCGACGCCGACGGGTTCTCGAAAACCAGGATATGCGCCATGGCGACGTCTTCAACATGCACGGGTCCTATGAAGAAATCGGCATACCCCTCTGTGCAGCCTGCATACAAGCAGAAACTTACTCCTATAAGGAGCATGCAAGAACAGTGTTCTGGACATTACATACATGTGGGTATTGTATTTGTTACCACAATGGCAATGCATGGTCAATTGGTGGTTTATTTATCAACTCACACTGCTGGTGCCTGAACTGAGTCTGGAAGGGACATTTGGCCATGTAGAATATCAAGTAGAAAAGGAACATTTGGCCATGTGATTTTGTTAGCACTCCTACTCATCATGACGACATGGGCTTATCGAATAAACAATGCATGATAAGTTAACAATTCCGCTAATTTGAATGGACGACTAACAAAATCACAAATTCTCCAACCTTAGCAAGAAGAGATAGTGCAGGTTTTTTCTGAACTACCATATACAATATGCTTACCATCAAGGAGGCGACAAAACATGGCCATGCTAGCGTTGATGGCTGGTGGAATCATGTGGCCCAGCACGGTCCCCGGGTTAACCACAACCACATCCAGCCCGTTCTCCTCTGCAAACTTGCACGCGGCCTTCTCTGCCAGTGCCTTGGAAGCAGGGTACCAAACCTAAAAGCAAAACCAAATGGGGCCTCAGAGATAGCCAGATAGGAGTAACAGCCAACAAATTGCTGATGGAACTGAAGCACTGCAGACGTTGCATTGCATTGCATCCTGGAAATTCTGCAGATGATTTTCACTGTCGAAGTTCACTGAGAATGCTTTCCTTTCAGAGTTCAGATGTTGGAGTTGACAGGTAGGCGAGACTCACCCCGTTCTTCTCGCAGTAGTCGATGTCGGTCCAGCAACGCTCGTCGAGGACCTCGCCGACGGGCCACCCGGGGTTGGGCACCATGGCCGAGATGGACGAGGTCACCACCACCCGCCGCACGCCGCCGGCGTCCTTGGCCGCGCGCACCACGTTCAGCGTCCCTTCCACCGCTGGCACCATCAGCTCATTCTGTAACAGCGAACGAACGGAGCAGGTCGGTTGGCACGCCAACGGGTGCGGGACGAATGGGCAAGCAGTCAGGCGGCGTCGGGGCAGGTAGCACTACGGCGCACCCGCACCGGCACGCGTACATACCTGGGGGTCCTTGACGGGGTCGACGGTGCAGGGTGACGCGAGGTGGAAGACGCCCGAGCACCCCCGCGCGGCGTCGAGCAGCGCGGCGCCGTCCAGGAGGTCGCAGCGGAAGAAGCTGAGGCGGCCGGCGCCGGCGCCGCCGGCGAGCGCGAGGAGGTGGTCCGTCTCCGCCCTGTCATCTGCACAACACCGCGCACTCGATGAGCTCCCGACATCATGGCGACGCTTGTCCACAACCACGAAGCAAAGCCGGAGAGTGCGGTGCTACTGACCGGGGTTGAGGACGCCGGCGCGGATGTTGTAGCCGCGGTTGAGAAGGCCGCGAACGAGGGTCGAGCCGATGAAGCCGCTGGCGCCGGTGACCAGCATCGTCTCCCCGTTGCCTTCTTCCCCGCTTGCCATCTCGCCGTCCGTCCTTCCTCTGAGCTGAGCTGAGGTAGTGAGGTCTCGTCGAGTGAGAGCGTGACAGTGGAGTGGCTACGGGACACCCGATCTCTAGGCTCTAGGGATGCGGTTGGTACGGAGTAGTAGTTTGGCACCCGCCTCTCGGAGTCGGATCTGGTCAACCTCTTTTGGATTTTCCACATAAATGTCACACACAGCCTTGCACACTCATCACACAGCCTCACTTGTTTGTAGCAGTGTAAGTAAATAACACAGTACAGTCCACATGTGTCATTAGCACAACGGACGCTATCAAGCTACAGTGACATGGCAGCAACGGCCAAAGCCACAGCCACGCGTCCCTCGACGACGTGCACTTCTTTCTGCGCGGAAGGAACTGGCGCATCCTGTCCTACATATTCGGCTCGCCCCGTACAAAAGCACCGCAGGTTAGTGCATCGGTTAGTCTGATCCCCTGATCGTGCTCGCTGCTAGCAGACGGTGAGAGGCGGCACCGTGGTAGATCGCTGCTACAGCTCGGTCTCGACGCCTTCAGCGGCCACGGCGCGGTACCCTCTCTGCGAGAAGAGTGCTAGGAAGAAATTGGACACCCTGGAGGGGAACGAGGCAGGCTCCTCGCTTGCCACTGGGGGGTTGATCTTGCATATCATGTTGTAGTCGTGCCTCAGGTGCGGTTTCACAATCTTCTCCTGTGGCACAGACAAGGGTGATAAGAACCCATCTTGAATGGTTGGCTGTCTATCAAAAAGAAATGCAGAGGCCATGTTGTGTTTACCTTGAACTCCTCGAATGGACAGAAATCTTTGTTGCCACACCCCTGCATACATATGGTCCAACTTAGCAACGATGCATTAGGGTCTTACAATGCAAGCAAAACGTTTACGTATACAATAACAACAGAGCCTTTTAGTCCCAAGAAAGTTGGGTTAGGCCAAGCCACCTACTTATACAAATGAAACATAATGCTGTCCAAGTATTTAGAGCCTTTCCGTCCAAGTTAGGAGTAGAAAGCATTTCCAATAGTTATTTGAGATTGTGTTTGCCCATCCCTCTGTCCAAGTATTTAAAGCCCAAAAATATTTATTTATCGGCAGCTGTACCTCTACAGAAGGTATAAACAAGAAATATCTGCTGTACGTGTTAACTGTTAACATCTTTTAGGTTGAGATTATTTAATTGTTTGACTTCACAAGATACCTCTCGGTCCCAAAAATTTAGGGGAGTAAAATAGGGGGTAACAAATTTAGTTATATATCCTGCAGCAGGGTGGAACAAATAGATGAAGAAAACACAAATACTACAAAGGAAGTTATATTATAGGTCTTACAGGCATTGAAACTGGGGCTTCGTTGTGTAGAACTTGAATGAGGTATGAGTTATTTTGGCCGCTGCCATCCGCAATTTTGCTTGGGCATTGGTATAAAACCAGCATGTTGTTACCAGCAAAAGGTGCAACAACACTGCCTTTCCAGTTTCTTCCCTGCGGCGGCAAAGGGGGTAGGTCCAGCGCTTCCTCCCTTTGTATCTTCTCAAAATCTAGGCAGTCAAAAGTTCATATATATTAGATGTGTCAAATGAGGCATCAATCATCAATATATAATTCAGGGGAAAAAATCATGAAGAGGACTAAGAGAAGAGGTGGAAATATACCTGGACCTTCAAGAAAAAGACCGAGAAGGCAGCTAAAAGGAACAACAGTTTCTGCATGAGCAAATCGGAGCCTTGCCTTTTCATAGGTACCATCAGGGCTGTTTTCTACAATACCAAGGATTATGTAGCTATCTTGCCACGAAGCACATACTGAAGATCAGAATTAGTTTGCTGAAAGCATGGATGGAATACACCTACTTTCTCTAGCTATGATTGCTTCTTCCATTGACTGGACAACATCCTTGAGCAAAGGCAGTCCCATCCTATAATTAATTGATTCACCATAGCCTTTTAGAACAAAACCCTCTAAATCATCTGTCCACTCTAGAAAACGAACCTGAACAGAACATTTTTTTTACATTAATTAAAAAAAAGCAAAGCAAATCAAAAGCATTAAGAAAATGAGTTACTTAAAAGTATATAAACACAAGTCACAAAGCACAATAACAAATTGCTTAAGAAAGAACGATAAACCGAGGGTGCCTATCAGGAACTTGTCATCTGTTAGCTGAAGACACATTTTTATGTAGCATTCTCAAATTTACTGTCAGTATTGGATCCAGTAGAGTTTTCTCTCAACCCACCAAACATTAGTGGAACAACGAGTTCGAGTTGAGGAATGAACGAATGAGAATATTTCAGGGTCTACCAAATGGGGAGGTTTAATTGCATGGATCACTTGAGCATTAAACTGCTTGACTAGGTGCTTTGAACAAACCAAATAACTCACCAATATACAACTATTAAAAACATGTAAACAACACCACCTCATGTAGATGACACAATATTTGAAAATGCAGTAAACTTTACAAAATTGAAAATTCAAGGCTTAATATCTATGCAGCATTTCTGCCCACCAAGCACAGAAAGGAAAAACTTGTTATTACAGATAGATAAACAAGAATTTGAACCATGAAGCATGGCACAATAGATGTCCAGAGATAACCCACCTCAGCTTCATTGAAAAGCCCACAAGCTTGATTGGTTATATTCAACAAAGATGCTTCCTGCATTTAAAACATTCAAAGGTTATTAACATCTAACTCAAGAGCCTAGCAGGTAGGTATCTTCCGAAACATATGGCAGAAATCATCAGTTCCCTTTTCCATGTTTCACTCTTTACCTGCTTACAAAGAAACCAGAGGGATGAAACATCCTGAGTTGTAAATTTTAGGTGATAACGACTGGCAAGTGCAGCTGTGACATGCTCTAGAATTGGTTCTTTTTTCTTATCTACATCAGGCTCCTTCCTTTTCCTGTATGCCTGGAAATGGTCCCAAAGTTAATTTCCCTTATTCAACAATATGTAGCTTACTATACACATAGAATTAACTTTTAAGTCGAAAAAAAGGAGAAACACATGAAGATGAGTGCATAGCCTTCTAAAACAGAAAGAGGAGAAAAGCTGGTAAGTGCAACTAATAAGCTGTAAAGGTGAAACAGAAGCGTGGATGCATTGTATGAAACAGATAAAGTAGCGTGTATAATGAGGAATGAAATTGCTTAGTAACTACTAAATAGCACAACATGGTAGCACCATTTGGTATTGCTATCATCAATTTATCTTCTGCTATCATCAATTTATCTTCTGTTACCGATATTCTACAGGCCTGATCAGAGTAGGATACTTCAAATATCAAGAAAAATTCAAGTCGCATTAGCCAATCTGCCAACGTTTTTTTTCTTATTCTTCCTCAAAAATTTTACTGCTACCATGAATATTACCTTATAGGTCTCACAGCTGTCAAAGAATCTCAGACAAATATCACTTGCACGACTCTCGCTCAGAACGGAAAAGGCACGGTTCTTCCCTTGTCCAAGCTTTCCTTTCCCAGAAAGTAGTCCCAAACCAAATGCCACTGCACTAGCTGATGCTCGAGGAACCTGTATTTTAAAACACAGTTAATCTGCTGAAAGAGTAGAAATCAGCAACATTTGATGACTGTGGTTGTGTGTCTACGTCATTTTGGAACAATTTTGCTGGTTCACCTATTCTCCTGAGTAATCAGATTTGATTTTGTGTAAATTATTAATATTTTCACAATAGGACCCTTCCGTAAAAAACAACAGTGGAGGAGGGCTCATGATACAGGGTCGCTTTAGATGCAAGAATATACACAGAAGTAAATTAAAGAATCTATGTCCAAGCTGACCTGAGTTGCTCTTATTGAATATACATCAGGGTGATATTCGTCGTCAAGTAGATCTTGAAACCTCTCCCTCACTCTGGTAGCTAAATTGTACAGCTCCTCTTCCCCTTCACTAATCAGCTCACCACCTTTAGTCCTTCCCTTCCAACGTGACTCCCAGCCTTTAATCCAGGATGGAATTTTATTCAGAGAATCACTATCAAGGCCCTGATTTGCCTCTTTCGTAAAGGCTTCCAGCCGAACTGCCAATCTATCCAGCTCCTTGATTCGCTTCTTGGTAGGAGCACGAGTCCCATGTCTTGCCTAGTTAAAGAGAAACAGGTAATATCAGGATACCACCTAATATGTTCTGTGAGTATATCATTTTATCTCTTATTCGTAATTATCTTAAAATAAAAATAGTTTGTCCACTGCACGTTAGTATTTTTCTAAACTCCGAAGAGAGTTTAGCGCCATATAGCCATATATTTTCCTCAAAACAAACTGAACCAACACGAAGTCATGAACATGTATGAATGCATATAATGGGTAGCGAAAAAAAACAGCATAATGTAGGGAAGCAAACTTACCACAAGATTGAGGTGAATAGCACGGCACCCGTCTGGCACCGACGGCATGGGGATGGCACTACTGGACTCTCTAGCCACATCATACCTGGACATCACCAGGGGATTAGATCATCTCGTTCAAAGAAGAAATGGAGAGAGTAGTAGCGTCAGCCCGAAGCAAAGCTGCGGATGATTCGTGGCCGGCGAAACGTAGAGGTGGCAGTTCATCAGTCCTCCCCAACCCCGGCAAGCCTCAAAATCCCCCCACCTTCATCAGTCCCCCCCCAACCCCGGCAAACCTCAAAATCCCCCCAAAATCCCTATGACCTAGGCCCAGTCTTACCAGTAACGCGATGGAACACATAACACCCCAATTAACACGCCAACCCAACAGAACAAGTTTATTTAGATCAGCGGGCAGAGAGCCTCGAGCAGCAACACACCTGGTGACGGTGGAGAGGTGGCGGCGGACGTCGAACTCGTCCGCCGCGGCCGCCCTATGGAGGGGAGCGGCGGCGAGGAGAGCGGCGACGACGAAGAGCAGCAGCTGGGGGAGAGGCAGCGGCGCGCGCGGAGCAGCCATGCCCATGGCGAATTCGAGCCTCCCTTCCCCTTCCCTTTCCAGGTGAGAAGAAGCGCGGCTGGGTGGGGTACTCGTGGGTTCGAGTCGACGGTGTGGACGGCGACCGGGCCGTCCAACTTCCGGGTTTGTTGGTGGGCGGTGGCGCGTGGACGTGAAACCCTGACACGTTTCCCGGGCATCTGGATGCTCGGATCGTGTGCGGCAGTCGCGCTGGACGGCTGCGATGCAGCGGTGGATGGCGTGTTGTGGATTTAAAATGTATCCGTGTGACGCGAGGCTGCCACGTGCTACGTAGGAGTATCTTACTCTCACGTGGCTCAACAGCTGTACCTCTAACGCTCAAAGTTAAGAGCGCCCGAACAATCTTCTCCAAGCTAGCTGACGTTTTTCTTTTCTTTTTTGAAACTGAGCTAGCTGACGTTGGATTCTCACGTTCGTAGCCGAAAGGGTTGTAAAATCTTAACACTAGCGACGAGTTCCTCACTAGGTGTTTTGTTTGTCTTGATGACATCTGCCACATCATTCAAAGGGTCCTGCTCTCTCTGTCTCTCCTCTCATCTTCTCACGATACCATTAAAGAAATTTAAAAATTATACTCATGTGTGCTTTGGGTGTCCTGAACGGTTAGGGAGATGGGTTGTTGTGCTAATCTTGAGGTGATGTGGATGTCAAATCGCTAGCAAGGTCGTTAGATCGTTGCAAAACACCCTTAAGTCAATCAAATCTCAAAAAGTAAACCATCAGCGGGGGCCATGTCCTACCCCGTCTAGCTCTTATATCTGAACACGTCGTCGATGATTACTGCCACCAGCGGCGAAGCCAGAGTGAAATGACGGAGGGTGCCTTCTTATGCCGGGAAGCAAAGCTGCCTATATGATGGGCTTCAGCCGACCAGTGGTAGGTGCCTTCTTTTAGCCTAAAGGGGTGCACAAACGGTGAAAATCTGTTCCTCGCAACGTGTTTTTGATTTTGTCGTGGGTGCCTGGGCATTCAGCAGCCACAACGTGGCTTCGCGCGTGACTGCCACCATTCATCTCACCCATAACTTGCCCCTACCCATATTCAAAAGACTCGTTAAGATGATATGTCTACTCGTGTGTCAATCTCCATCCTCCGCCCTTATTATATATTGCCTCTTCTCACCTCACACAGCCACCTCTAACTAAGACAACCACTTCCACTTACCGGGGGTCGATTAGGAGGACAAAATAATCGGTGTTGAGAGAGCGATGACGAATACTGTTAATCATAGTGTTGTGGCGCAATGATGGTGGCATGACACGGCCACACCCGGACAGGCATACAAGTTTTCCTTATCTAGAAGTACTAATGCGTATTATGAAAAAAAAAATCTCAAAAAGTTAATCAAAGTGTCAAGTTTAATCAAGTTGTTTAATATAAAAGAACCATTACAATTTATATTATCCACTGAACATATTTCATAGATATTCAAATTGAATACATAAATGCTATTTAACGCAATTGAATACATACATGTTGGTATTATTCTTTATTTGAACCTATTTCGTGGCCATTCGAATTGAATACATAAATGTTGGTATTGTTCTCGATTTGAACGTATTCCATAGCCATTCGAATTGAATTCAATAATTTTTGACTTCATCCAAACTATAAAAAGAACAAAGTGAGTACTCGTTATGTCAAGATTCCCATGGCCTTATTCTTATGTTCCGTGTGCCGACAAGTCTTTTTGAAGTAGGGAAACTTAAGCACAATTGTCTCATAATAAAGAAGACTCGGGACCAGGTTACCATCTGAGTATCAATTTTTGTGTATTACACCCATGGCCTAAAAACAAATCGACTCAAATTACTATAGCACTCATCGGAAGTAAAAACAAACTAACTACGTAGTCTGTTATGGAGTCTGGACCCTTCTCCCCGTTCTCCGAGACGTCTGAGAGAAAGGGCCAATTCCCTATATGTTTTCGGATTTTCAGAGATATCATCCGTTCAGACAATTTAAGGGGAGAACAGAATTTATTTATTAAGGCGCAACAATAAGGACTTCAATGTTGTCATATTGTGGTTACTCCTCCGTTGAACCTAATGGCCCCCATAAAGATATTTCTTAAATATAAAGGAGGGCTAGAATTTTCTAAATCATTTTGTTGTCTTGTACTCGAATGCCTTCTTTTCAAAGCTACTCCGTACCTTCCTCTTATAACTTTGCTAAAACAAAAAAAAAATGGAAACAGTTCTCATAAAGTTAAACACAGCTGTGAACATTTTTGTGATAATCATTGAATAATCCAACATTTGTGAAATGCCATTTTTTGGGATATTTGTCATCAAATAATTCGAGCTTTTTCTACATGTACAGCAGTCAACGAACTATTTCCACATGGACAGCAGGTAAAGACAAGTAGTGCAGCAAACTAAAATTTGCCAAGTAGGGACCCAGCGAGCACTGGACATAGAGTCCCAACTAAAAAGACGTACAAGGGCCTAACCCAAAATTTGCCTTGAACAAGTTCGCATGATAGAGCTCTGAACAAGGGTCGAGGTTTAATTTCCAAGATTTGGCGGGGGCCGCGCGAACGCGTACCCCCTCTACCACAAATTATGACGTTCACTCTCCCACTTGGGGAGATGATAAGCCAGCGCGCCCTCCAAGTGCAATGAGGGCCACTGACCTAGGCCACGGGCTTTCTTGATCGCTCGTCGACCCCGTCCAGGTAAGTATGGAATAAGGGTGCACGGGGGGCTCTTCTTATAGCGAGAGCACGGGCACGTCTGTCTTCCGCTGGCGAGGTGGTGCTAAACGCTCAGACCAAACGAGCGCTCGTCTCCGCTCTGCTGAGTTCTCGTGGGCTACCGAGACATGAGTATATGGGCCTCCAGGTCAGTCCGAGACGAGCCAGGCCGCGGTCTGCAATGGATCGGTTTAGGCTTGCAATTAGCTTTCGGGTCGTAGACGCTTTGTTTTCTTTTTCTTGCAGCTACATGCTCCAGTTGTACTTTTCCTCAAAAAAGAAAAATGCTCCCGTTGTTTTGAGAAAAGAGAACTCCTAAAAAAAGAGGCAAAGCGAGCAGATGCTGGCACTTTATATTCAGAAACATCTGCAAACTGCAAGAGAATGGCTTAACGCCTGCCTGGAGCGAAGAGGTGTATGATTATTTCTTCATTCTGAACACAAATGCATAACGTACAGACAAAATGTCGTCCTCGCAAAATTTCAGTGTTGCAGTCGCAGGCAACCGTCCAACAGCAGCAAATCTTGATCTTGGCGAACATAGATGATCGCATTCGCATGCATAAATTAACGCAACCTGCTGTCGCTATTCAATTATATGTACACAAATGGCTAGAGGCATCATCGTCCCTGAATCATAACACCACCAGTTTGCAGAACTAACTGACGAATCATCAGGGTAGTACATGGTGAAGCGAGAAAGATTTTTGTCCCAACTAGTTAGCCAGCAAAGAAAAAACAATAACATGAGGACTTCCAGCACTTCAATGCAATGGATTTCTATAACATGCTTAATTTGGTGGATTCTTCGACTATCCTTTTACAATGAGATGGCAGGCAAGTCAAAGCTATCTTGTGCTGGCAGTCATCTTTGAACATTGGTGTGCTGGCTCTCGTATTGTCCATAAGAAACAGGTTGACTCATGTAGTGAGAATTGGCGCCGGTGTGCATGTGAGGCTGTAAAGTAGAACACAGATATGTCAATATCATATTCAGGCTGAGCTGCTTGTTGCGTTGTGCAGTATACTTTTTAAAAATATGATTTGGAAAAGGCAATTAAAAATAATAAATAAAAATCTGAATCTTTTTGACAAAAAATATATATATATATATGTCAAAAGCTCGGTTGTTCCATTATCCGAAACACAATGGTGCCTAAGTTTAGGAAGAAGGGATGTTCAGCTAACCAGACCAAAAATATCTAAAGTGACACTGGATGAGATTATCACAGCTAGCATTATGCTAACAGTAGAAGCAAACTACATATCAACAGGCATATTTCCAGAAATTAATTCCCAAAACAGGATACAAGTTTGTTTCTGCAGCAGCCACGCAAGTGGTTCCCATAGTTATGGGCCTACATAGTATAGAACACACATACTACACAAGTTATATCTCATAGAAAGGAGGTTATTTAACTGGGGAAGGTATTAAAGAGCAGCATCATGTCATTCTACTAAACTTCTTACTACAAACAAAAAGGGAAATCTGGAACTATAGATGTGAATTATTCAGAATGGTAAAACAACATAGAAGAGAAGAAATAAGAGACGAAGGGTTGATCATTAATCAAGCAAAATAAACAACTGAGGTTCAAACAACAGAAATAAGAAATTAAATTGTGGAATCATATTTTTTTTTTATTTTCATTAGTGACTCAATAGACAAATTGTTGTAGTTAAATCAAAAACAAATGAGAGAACGATCATAAAGCAAGTAAACAAACCTGATTAGTGCTATAAGCATCAGGATAAGCCTGTGCAGTATATGTCGAATCAGGATTGCCATACATTCCAGTATATGTTGCCTCATTGCCATAAGCCGCAACATACCCTGAGATAGGATTACACAAAAAAATAGTTGAGAATAATTACACAAGAAAGTAGATGCAATTGAAGTTAGACCTAGCTTCCACTATAACCCAGGCTAAGAGAAGGCGGGAGCTAAATGGATGGCTTCTTCACCTAGTTTCTTAATAAAAACTGCCCTATTTAAAGAATCCAGAAGATTATCTTCTGAACAGAATCCCAAGGCCCACCCAAGCAACCACCTCTCACATAAGATGGTAGCCTAATGCTACTATTACCAAACGGTCACTTTGATTCCTACATGGACATAATCCGCCTGCCCTTATTCCCCGCTGATCCCAAGAACTAGAGTACTAGATAACCTAGTAAGCAAGGGACAAATGGCTCTATACTTAATATCATGTCGGGCTTTCAAATACACTTACAAGTTTCTTCAGTAGGATATTAAAATTAAACTAAAGCTTTTTTTTTGAGCTATAAACAACAGGAAAAACTCATTGGAATTTGCACATATTTCACAAAACTAGCTGCAACCATACAGATGATCTAAGCTGCTGAAGGCAATTGGTTTTGTGTTTAACAGCCTACAATGAATGATGGTTATTATGCTAAGTGCCTAAGCCCATTCTCCCAAAATACATAAATTCTACTTAAAGAGAAGTGACAGTACACTCAGAGCAGATTCAGTATGGTACCAGAGTTACCAACAGCTGCTGCTGGGTTGACAGCAGTGGCCCCTCTTTCAGCATTTGCAAGCTCTCCTCGAAGCCTCTCAATCTCACTAGCCACGGCAATCATTTTTTCCTCCATTGCTTTACTTTGTTCAAGGTTATCAGAGTGTGCCTTCTTTTCAAAATCAACCGCAGCTCTGTCATATTATGGAAAGACGTCAGGGACAAAACAGCATATCCACTCTATTGAATTACAGACATGGATTGTCATTTGGAGCGAGCTACTTAAAAAGGTTCAAGGACACAGATCCTCAGTTTGAGAGTTCGTTATGGGACTACATGACAATCTAGGCAAAGGACGCCCAGTGCATTTCAGTGAAAAAATATTTTTGAGCAGAAAGACTAGAGTTGTTCAGGTGGACTAGTGAGATTAGTGGATACAGTGGCAGAACATGATTAATGGACTGGTACAAATGAGCTGATAAGCTACTTTTCATAACATGCCGCCACACCATGCTTCATTTTTTGTTGAATTTCGCTTATTGTGCACACCCTGGAGCACAAACATTTTGTATTTGCATAAAAATAATTTGGCTTTAACCAATTAGTTTTTTGCCAGATGAAGGTATGACATATATATTTAGATCTAAATCAGGTTTATGCCAACTATGAGCTAGCACGTCTGGCAAAAATGTTCAAGCACGAGTAAGTGCAAAACCTATAACTGATTTGACATTTCCCCATGTATTTTAAATTTTTAATATTACAGGGCTAGTAGGTACAATGCTTGGCCAAAACAAGTACACTCCTTATGGCCTCTGGAAACATTGAAGCATGAAATGTGTGGTAGAATGGCCTGCATGTGGATTTCACGTTTTCCCCACCAAAGAGAAGAATCATGTTCTATTCAGCCAAAATCCTTAGATGTGAATAGCACAAAAAAATAATTATCTACTATGCATCTCAGTCTCGATAACCAGTTACAAGCTGAAATCACAACTCGCAGCAGAATCAGATTACTCTGATTAGATCCCTATGCACATGTTATTATTAGTAAGTACCAGAGTGTGACAGGATGCTACTTCTGCAAATCTATTTGACGTTTCATTCTATCCAAAATGCATTAGCTCGTAAGTCAGAAAATGTAATCACGGAAACACTAACAGACTATCAACTCATATCATACACGCATGGTTTCAAAACAAGAGGGAAGAGCTCCTAAGGTAGAAAATCATGAAAACGTACGTTTAGCAGTGGGCATTAAATGTAATAATAAAGTGATTAATAAAGCAACAGCAATACCTGCCCTTCTGGATCTCCCGGCGCATGGTTTCAATCTGGGCGCGGACGGAATCGGTCTTACTCGCCTCAGCCTTCTTGTGCGCGAGGTTCTCCCGTAGGCTCTGGAGCCGGTTGACGAGGTCGGTGCGCGCCGTGGCGAGCACCTGGACGTCGGCGTGGACCTGGTCGACCTCCGCGCGCGCGGCGGCGACGGCCCGGGCCTCGGCCTCGATGTGCGCCGCCTGGTCGGCGAGGGCGCGCACCTCGCCCTCCCGCTCGGCGCGCGCCCTGGTGGCGGCGACGGAGACCGCCCGGAGCTCGTGCTGCGCCGCGATGAGCTGCTGCTGGAGCGCGACGTGGGTGGCGGCGAACCGCTGGTTGTCGATGAGGAGCTCCTGGATGTCCTGGTCCCGGGTGACGAGGCGCTCCTCGATGAGGGCGAAGGCCGGGTGCGTGGCGGAGGCGCTCGAGGGGGCGGCGCGCGGGTGCTGTGCGAGGATGCCCTCGTCTCGCGAGGGCGCGGGGACGGCGGCCGCCGCGGGACCTGGCGCCCGGCCGAGGAGGGGCGGATTGGGATCGTGAAGCTTGATGACGTGGGGCCCGCGCCGGACGGCCATCGCAGGCGGCAGAGGCGGCTGTCGTCGCCGCGCTGGGGTTTGGGTGGATTCGTTGCTCGCCTCGGCGATGGCAGCAGAGGCGATGGGAAAGGGGGAAAAAAAAATAGCAAGTCGAGTCGAGGACGGGCAGTAACTGTCGACGCTCCTCTGTATTTTGGGCTTTAGTCGGTCGAATTTGCTGGTGCATATGGGCCAGGAGAGCCCATACGCTGCGATGCAGCTGCGAGGCAAATTTAAAAAAAAAAGCTCCCCACAAGGCCCTATTCACATTCAGACCATAAAGAAGCAGCGGGCTCCACCTAGCATATTTTTTAGGACCTGTTTGGTTTCCACGACTAAAACTAAAGTTGACTAAGATATTTTGATTAAAAAAAAGTGGACTAAGATATTTTAGTCACCTTATAGTCCACTTGAGTAACTAGTGTTTTAGTGACTTTTTAGTTATTTTATTTAGCACTTTAGTCCCTAAGTGACTAAAGTTTAGTCCACTTTAGTTTTAGTGATGAAAACCAGACATGGCCTTACTACTCTTTATTTTTTTCTCTTGTGCTTGCCTCCTCTGACGGAAAACTCGCCACCGCCTACCTCGTGCTCCACTCCTGGTGCCGCTGCTCATCCTCCCCGTCCTCTCCACGCTGAGCCACGAATCCTAGCCTGTGCGTCGCCGAGCCACCGCTAGCGCACGCCTCTCTTCCGCCGCATCCGCTGGAGAAGATTGAAGGTAGGAGAAGCGCTGACGGAGCGCGATGTTGTCAAACAAGGATGACTCTGTCCCTCGATTTTGAGGGACGGCTCTGCCTTCAATATCATAGGATGTCCTCTTCAATTTTTTCTTTGACTTCATTGATTTGACTCTTTCTCCGATCTGATTTCTTCTTTGATCAATTTGTGTATGGATAGAGAAGGAATCAATTTGCTTTGGAGGTCAGGAAATAACATCAATTTTTAATTTGAATTTTTATGTTGGTGTGATTCTATTAGTCTGATTTGGATTTAGATTGCTGTGCTGATTTTGATTCAATCTCGGTTTCATCCCTTGCCTTGCTTGCAGATTTGGAAAAAATAATATTCTTTACATATATATTTTTTTAAGGGAGAACCTAATTAGGGACGGAGGGGTGTTCGGACTCGGACGGCTAGGATAGGACGGATTGATATTGCATCGAAGTTTGGGCCTCGGGTTTGCGGGTTTGGCGACCCGAAAGGGGCGGGGCGGGGCGGGCCGGGTGCGGGTTTCAAATCTCCCCCGCGGGTATCCATTGGGGACCCGAAATCAGGCAATCCCGTAAAAAAGGGCCCGGCTGCGTGGCCCATATAAGCTATAACCCGTATATAACCAGCCAATCCCCCATTCCAGCACAAGCCGGACCCCTTCCCAGCCGCCAGCACAAGCCCCGACCCCGTCACCGTGTCTCTGTCTCAACTCCGTTCCCGATCCTTATCAAAAAAAAGAAAAAACCTCCGTTCCCCATCCGTCCTCAGCGGTTCCGCCGTCCATGGCACCGCCCTCCCGGTGCCCTGCTCACCGACCAGACTCCGCCGGCCCGCTCCCTGGCCTCCAGCCCCTGTTCTCCGGCGCCTTACTCGCCTACTCTGCGCGGAGGGGTAGTCTTGTGTGATGCTGTGTTCGGACTCGGACGGCTAGGATAGGACGGATTAAATTCCCCAATTCCTTATCGGGCTCGGTGTGCCCAACAGTTCTTCCTGTGCCTGCCTCGCCGCCCCAAATATAATAATCGATCGAGAGGGGAAAGTGAAATCAGATCCGCAGATAGGGGAGAGGAAGCCAATCAAATCGTCGACGTAATAGAGAGGGCAAGGTGAAATAAGATCTTCCAGGGATTGTGTTCATGGCAGCGTCAGCGCTTCTTCGATCCGTGGCGAGAAAGCTAGCACGCGCACAGCCGCCGCATCCTCTCGTGGACTCCGTGACGGTGCCCGCTCAGGTCCTGGTTCCTTGCCGCCGCCAACCAGCGACCAGGTAAGTACCTACCTGCGGCCGATCAATCGGGATCTATGTGAAAAAATCGGTCCTTTTTTCTTCTAAAAATACTCTAATAATAAAAAAAAATTATGTATAAATGGTACAGCAAGGGATGGCGGATCGATTGGCTGTGGGGATGGCCGCCGCCGCAGGGCTTCGATCCGGAGGCTCCCATCTTTGGCGAGGAAGATAGCACGCGCGCCGCCGCAGGGGTATCATCATCGCCTTCTTTACAAGCGTGGACTTCACAGCAGCACGTCCCCTAATCCTGGTGCTCCTGGTTCCACGCCGCCGCCGACCAGTGACAAGGTACATATGTGCTCTTGGATTCAATTTTTACTACCTATCTCCAATTTGGCGAGGTTTGTATGCTTCGATGTATCATGTATGTTGACCCTTCCTTTTTTTTTCCCTTATACTTAGAACCAAACTTTGATATCTTTTTTTTTATTTCTTCAGGATCTAATTGAGAATCTCCATATTCGTCTTAGATTCACTAGAGCTTTAGCCGGTGCATTTGGTTCTGTCGCGGTTTACTTGTATTTTTGGGCGCTGCCTGAGGCTAAGGCTCAGGCTTATTCCAGAAGAAAAAGTTCCAACCGGGACGATAGCCTAACGCACGCTATTGAGTCTATTCTAGTTGAACATGCGGAAAATATGCAAAGCTCAGGTACACATTCTAGTCCCATGATATTTGACGAAACAGTTTGTGTTTATTGTGTTTATCCCGCGTGAACGAGCACTGGCCGCACCTTGCTAATGTTCAATTACGTGCGACGTGCAGAACATTGTGGAACAAGTGTTGATAAATCAGAAGTGGACCAAGTTTTGAAGGCTTTTCCTGTCGTGAAGGAGATAGCAGATGGCATCAAGGATATCCAAGATACTTCTGAGGCGATTGGAGTTAGCATCAAGAACCGCCGAGCTGCTGATGCCGAGCTTACCGCTGCATTGGAGTCGGCTTTTCCCGAAGGAGAACTAAAGGAGTTGCTGAGTGCTGAGAAAAATGAATGATGAATCAGAATATGTTAGAGCTGCTGCTGCCGAGCTTACCGCTGCATTGGAGTCGGCTCTTCCCCAAGGAAGATCGTAAGAAGTAGCTGAGTGCTGAGAAGATGAGTCAGAATATGTTAGTTGTTAAGTGCGTCATCAGTTAATGTTGTCGAGTCTGTCGGGGTTGATTGAGACATAATGTTTGTTTGCACTTTTTTTGCTGCTTTGTTGTGTTGCAGTGCTTGCTCGCTGATTAGTTTCGTTTTAGCTGTTATTGGTGTCACAGAACTCAAATTACACAAATAGACAAGCAGGTCAAGTAGATGCATCTCCAAGTGAACCCCTCGAACAAATTCCCCTTATATGTACAGAAACAAGAATCCAATGTTATCCCCCCTTTTCCCTATGTTAATTAACTCTACTAGTACTGCCTGTGCCGCCATCAATCCGATGTCAATCCCCCTTACAACCGGGCTAAATGAAGGCCGAGTTACCAGCTTCAGACAAGCCTAAATGAACTTAATAGCCATTAAGCTAATTAATTTAAACAAAATGCAGAATCACTGGAGGCCAACAAACTAAGTAACAACTAAGATCACTATGCATAACTCATTACTGATGCTCAATACTCCTCCAACCATAATGCTCAGTACTCCTCCAGCGTCCATGTAATTTGTGAAGCACTTGGTCCCTCACCTGTAGAGGCCGCTC
>CM041628.1:6671389-6718392 GCA_023333625.1 Bothriochloa decipiens | reverse complement strand
CCATGTAATTTGTGAAGCACTTGGTCCCTCACCTGTAGAGGCCGCTCCCAATGGTGCATAGATTCACAAATTGTCAAATAATACCAGTTGGCGAGAATGGATTTGCCCTCAATGACCATTTGTCACTAAACAGTCACACAAGCTAATGCTGGTATCAGGTATCGAACTATAGTAAACAGTTAACTGGCGAACACAAGCATTCTTAATCTTCCATGGTGTTTGGTTAAATATGGTTTAAAATGCTTATCCTCCAACATCACAGTCTAGGGAAAAAAACAGTCAGAATCACTACCACCTGTTGCCCGAGTCCTAATCAGTGCTCAGCAAAGGAGCAAAAGAAACCTGATATATAAATCAGAAATGGACCAGCAACAATGAAGTCACAACGCTCGATTTCTAAAATATTGTTGGACAACTAACGCATGCCACAAAAACTTTGGCACAAGCACAACTGACACAGGGCACCTACACTGAAAATTTATCTATGAAAAGGCGTCTGAATGACTCCTACGTTCTGAATAGAAAGATACTCTCGCATTCTATTAAAAACAAACATTGTGGAATCATACTTGGCAACATATAGGAAGAAAGACACCTCCATCCATGCATCGAAATTGACCAAATGATCAAATTTAGCCTCAGTAACTGCAACACTATACACATAATAAGGTAACAAGGGTTCTTTACTTAGCGTAGCAATGCAATTATGCAACATGGTATCCTGAGTACACCGTAGTAATGCCAACTCACTTAACGTAACCAAAATATTAATAAAAGCACCCTGGAATCAGTTGATAGCTTGCAGAAACACTGACCACTGAGGGATCCATAAAACAAAAGGAAGCTATTAAACCATAGTCATTTTACCCAGCAGCCAATGGTGGTGAAGTAAAGACACTTAGGCGTCACCAACTACGACGATAGCAAAGATATAATTGTAAGAAAAAATACACTTTTTTTGGCATTTTGATTTATTTTGGCTGCCAATAGCGGTGAGCATAAGGCACTGCAGTTCTCACTCTTCTCACAAAGTCAGAATAGCAACTTGGCTCAACCATTTAATCATGTGACACGATATGCAACTATATACCACACAAATGGACTGAAGAGAACTTGCAACCATGTACAGATTGCATCCTAATGAAATCAGGTGATAAATCTAGGAAAGTAAAATGGAAAACAAATGTAGCAAGCATAAGAAGAGGGTTTTCATCAAATTTTAAGCGTCACATATATGTTTTGAAAAGCTCACATCATTCAGTCACAAAAGCACAGTACACAAAAAATCAGATTCCAGCAGAGTGATTAAGGTAATCTGAACCTTGTCATGTGAACTTCAGTGATCTGGATCTAATTAATGATTAATTTTTGTTATAATGATGTAACATCGATCAAAATTGTGAACTATAGTGACAAATTATATGACAAAAACTATACCCAAATGCTTCGGTATGCAAGGCGCTGGAGTACCGTGGCGATCGACGAAGGAGAAGCGAATTGCTCTCATACCTTTTTAAAGTAGGAGAGAAAAGGAGTCAGTTCAAGTTGAACATAACTATGGCAACCCAAGTGCAAAACATGCTTTGGGAGTGGCAACTGGAGCAGCAGAAAAACCATATGTGCAGTTGTCCGGGTAAAACAAACACAGACGATGGACCGAATGGAGGCACTGAGCGCTTTTTAATTAGTAGAGACAGAGATTGCCTAGCCCAGCATCACTTGGTTCATAAGACAATTTTCTCCGTGAATTTGTTATTCTGAAACCCAAACACTTCAAATACACAACTCTGCTACAAGTTTGTCTAAATCATTTCGAGTATTGGAGCAGAAACAATGCACCTTAGCTAGCTGTTTTATGAAAGCTACAAATTCTTATTTCTATAAAATGGCTGGTTCACACCTAGTTTGCGTCAGCGTCATGCATTGTTTAGCTAGCATAACAACCAAGCACCAATGCACTATGCAGGAATTATTAAAACAGGTACTCAAGTGCCGGCATATTCTCATCTTCTGATACTTGCATGTCTACTCGGCAATGACCTTGATCTAAATGAAGGGGATTTTATGACCTTCAAGATACAATTTAGGAATAAATAAATCTGTAGCTGTAGTGTGCTTCATTTGAGTATATCCTTTCTGCAGTCGGAGTCCTAACACCACCGATCGAGCTCCAGCATTTCTTCTACTGTTCATCAAGAAGCGCCAAGCAAATGGAGGAGGCGGGAGCGAGGTGCTAAACAACACCTTCCCCGACCCCCGAGCCCCCCCGCTAGGGCGACTCGAGGGAACCCCCCCGCCGGCCAAACCACACCCGCGCCCACCTCCTCTCCGGCCGCCGTCGTCGCCCTCCTGCGCGGCGGCGGCGGCCCACGCCGTTTGCTGCTCCTCTTCCCTCCCACCTCCCCCCTCTAGCTCCCCCCTCCGCCTCCAGCCCAATGGCTTCGACGGCGATGAACGACGACGAGCGGCGGCGGCTGAGGGCCGACCCGGGCTCCTGCCCGCCGGATTTGCCCCCTGGGGGCCGGATTTGGTCATGGGCGCCTGTGTGTAACACCTCTGGTGTTATATTAACTAAAACATGTCATGTCATCATATGCATCGCAAAGCATTCATGTTTAAGTCAACCTTAATGTGCATCAACTAAAACAAGTTTACATCTCATAGGTTGATTGAGCTTCTGTAATGTTTTGTCACATGAAATGATAAAACCCTATTTTCGAATGTCATCGCAAATGCTTAGTTTATACTCTATGTACTTGAGGTGTAAACTGTGTTTACACTAGTGTCAAGCATAGTGTATAAGTCTGAGTCCAACCCTAAAAATGATTTTCATATTTGAAATTAAATTTGGATTCCAAAGCTTATTCCTGAGTCTGGAAATTCAAATTTAAATTCAAATTAGAAATGCTATAGAAGGTTTTTCAAAAGTCAACTTGGTCAACCAAGGGTGTCATTGGGTCCATGACCTAAAGATGTCCTTGGATGATGTTTGTGATCACTAATAACCAACCAATTAAGTTAGAAACCAAATTGAGTTTAAATTCTATTTCAAAAACCCTTTATTTCAAAACCTAGTTTTACCCCCTTTTCCCTAATTCAAAATATATAAAGAATTTGGGGATACTCTAAAAATATAGTTTGTAGATCTTGACAAGAGCTACAAAGTCGGTATACAAAGTTTTTCAAGTTTCCAAAAGGAATTTTAAATTAATTTGAAAATACAGTTTCTAGCATTTATCCCCTTTTGATTTTAAAACCATAATTCAAAAATTATGCATAATTTGAGAAAACTTTGTATATGAAAAATGTTTGGTTTGACAAGCTCAACATTTCATAGTTTTGAAGATTTTCAAGTTTTATTGAAAAATCAAAAGTAATTTCAAATGTTTATTTCTAGGGTTTCATTTCCTTTTTGAATCTGATTTCAAATTTCAAAATCTAGATAGAATTTGAGGATGCCAGTTAAATAAAAAGTGTATCTCTTGAAAAGTTATGCAAATGATATTTTTGGAGATTTTCAAGTTCTTATATAAATTTTGAAGTAATTTGTATTTTGAAAAGAATAGTATTTCTGTAATTAACTCGAACAGTAACTAACCCTATCGGCGCCCGCCATGGCTGGCTTCTCATCGCGCGCCCCCGACCACCGCCGCACCTTCTCGGCCGCCCGCGCGCTCCCGGACGCGCGAAGGTTCACCGTCGTCGTGTCGCTCGCTCGAATATCGACTCCGTGCTATAAATACCGATCGGACACCGTTGTTCTTCTTCTTTCTTCCTCCCGCCGCCGTCGCCGACGACCTCGCTCCGCAGCTCAAATTCACCGTCGATGCTTCATCTCTGTCCGATTGCGCTTGCCAACAGCTCCGCCACATCCTCACGATCATTTTGGGCCAGTCCGTGCTCGCGCTCCTCGCCCGAGCCACCCGCACGCCGCCTTCTTCCCTGCGGCCGGCAAGCCGAGCCGCCGCGCCATCTCCGCCGTTTGCCGCCGCCGGAGGTGAAAATATTTTACCTTTGACCCCGCTACCGTGTTCTCCGTGTCATCTTGCACCTGATGCGCACCTTGGTTTGAGCAACGCATTGCCGGAGACCGCTGTGACGCCGTCTTGCCATCGGAGCGCCGCCGCCGCCGTCAGCGCCGACGACCGCAGCTCAACCTAGCAGCTCTGAGCCTCCATTAACGTGCGCGTCAGCACCGTGGTGAGCTCCTACATCTATCCGTGCCATCAATTTCACTCCTCTCGCATCCCGCCGGCCACCGTGGCTCGCCGCCGGCACGGCCATGCCGCTCCGCCGCGTGCGTTGCTGCCTTGGCCAGGGACCATGAAGTGCCATCATCTAGTTATCAAACCAGTCCGTTTGAGTACCCTGCGTGAGTCCGTGTGGTCGCCGTCGCTGAAAATCGCTCCGGTGAGCGACACCGCCGCGCCCGAGCTCCGCCGCGCCGCCATGGCCGCCGGCGTGGGTGCCGCCGCCGCTCCTCCGCTCCTCCGCGCCGTTAGCTAGCTTGTTGGACTCCCCGTGCCGAGCTGAGTCTGATGGACCAAGTACGGTCGCCGGAGACCTCGCCGACGGCGAGGAATCGACGGTCAACCGCCGCGCCGCCGTCGGTCAGCGCGGGGGTACTCTGCCGATTTTATTTTTCCATTTTCAAAAAATGATTTAAATGCTATTTTCTTTGAAAAATCATAGTAATTCATATATAGCTCCAAAAATTCTAAAAATTTTTGTGAGTATTCCTTATAATGTCATCTACCTAGGAAAAATATGAAATGCTAAATTTGAGTACTTTTTTCATATTTTAAAATTAGCCGTTTTAATTTAAAAATGGACCTTCAATGATTTTTAATAAATAAAATAATTGGCTTCTATTTTTGAAATTTGTTTTGCCATCTAATTAGGCTAAGAGCTTTCTAAAATAAAATTTTGGGCTTAATTTGATAACTTTAACTTTTATGCCTTTATTTAATGCTTTTAAATAATTAATTAACCCCTTTAGTTAAACTTAATCATTATAGGATTTGATTGACTTTGGGATTGATTGATGACCCTAGGTCATTAACCCTAATGACCTTTGGCACTTTAATTAATTATTTGCGCTTACCTTAATCATGTCATTAGGGCTTAATTAACGTTATTTTATGTGTTTAATTAACCCCTTAAATGGCGTAGTTAACCCTAATGAGTTTTATAAGCGAAGTTTTGTTAGCTTGCAACTTTATCGTGAAGAAAAGTTATACTCAAACCCTTAATCCGATCATGCATCCATCGAGCATCATGTTTACTATTCCATCATGTTGAAGCATATTAATTATCGAATAGTTTCCGTTAACGGAGAGTTAACGTTATCGCCTAGATCCGAAGGACGAGCAGATTCAAGAATCGAGAGTTGATCCAGAGTTTGAGAACTTCTACCCCGAACATCAAGGCAAGCCCCGGATGCATTTAAACCCTACTCTATTTATAAAAGTTTTACCGCTTCAGCTATGATATGTTGCATTAGGTAATAGGAGTTGAGTGAAAACCCACCTAATTGCATTACCTGTCTCGTTTCCTTATTCCTTGTTACCTGTTTAGAAAGATAAGTAGTAATGCTTAGCCCTGCTTATTTATTTATTTGTTTAAAGGCAAAAGAATAAAAAAGATGAGACTGGTTTTCTTATTGAAATCTTGATGATAGTAATAAATCGAGTCCAGACGGCGAACTTGCACTGGGAATGGAGTCCCTCTGTAGTGTTCTCATCTGTTGATGCCCTAGGTCCCGTTCGTTGGTGAACTGGTGATATCGAGAATTTAGAAATCCACATGCATGAAGTGGTATACGGATGGTTGGAGCCGTGTATATCATGGAGTGACCTAGCGTGGGGCCAGAGATCCCATCTGTGTCATAGTGTGTTTTACTGTAGGGTTTAAGTTCCCATATATCTCGGTACGCTGGGCCGCAGAGCTCACGGGTGCCATGTGGTGATATACGGCTGCGGTTGTTATCCCGGTATATCGGTTACCTGGGGTGCATCGGAGTTAAAGTCTCCGATACTTCTAGTGACCTAGGTCCCAGCTGGGTATAAAAATGGATTCGAATCGTCGTTGCTTCTCGGAGAAGAAGACTCAATCGGTGTTCATCGTCGTAGTAACAACTTGAACAAAAATTAAGGATCAATAATGAAGATGGTTGATAATGGGAGTTAGCCCAAGCAACTTCTCTTTCTGTAAAGCTTTTCTGCAAAAATTTCTTATCTTCTACAGACCTCACTTTGTCCCTCTAGCCTGCATTTCTTGATTTTCCACCCTTCTCTTTCGTCGGGTCAGTCTTGTTGAGTACTGTTGTACTCAGGGTTTGTTGAACCCTTGTTGCAGGCGAGCCTCATGGGCAGGAATGTTTTGCCTCCTGCTGCATGACAGTCGTCGAGGAAAGCGACGACGAGTAAAGAAGTTTAGCTCTTGGGCAGAGCTTTTGTTTAGTATTGTAATTTACTGTTACTACACTATTATTATGGTATGTATAACCTAAATCTACTGTTGTAAATATTTGAACTCAAAAGTTTGTAAACTTATGTTATTGTAAGTCTTCCGCTGTTTTACTCCGTGGTATTCTATTTATATCAAACTGTTGTAATACTGCAATATCTCTCTACAATGATTGATCCTGCTCGGAGAATCGTGGATGATTCGGGATTTACCCGACAGACTTTTTAAGTCGTATGGAACACAGTCATGGTTATTTGGAGTCTATTTAGACAATAATCATGCGTGTGGGCCATATGATTTAGGAGGTTCTGCCACACTGTGTGGCAAAACCTCCTAAATTATGTGGCAGAACCTCCTAAATCATATGGCCCACACGCACCTGTCATTGTTCTAAAGATCTTCGACAGCCATGCATGTGTTCCATACAACCTAGAAAGCCCTGTCGGATGTCCTCAAAGAACCCCGATTAAACCACATTTTACTCACACCAGGATCAACAAAGGAGTAACTTCAATATTACAGCATTTGTTATAAAATATACATCAGAGTGCGAAAGAATAGTACTATAAAATTTACAAAATATGAGTAAGTTAACTTTTACAACTTAACTTCAATTACGGAAGCAGAGTAGAACTACAGAAGACAACTTAGATAGAGCGCCTAAGTTGGGAGAGGGCAACCAGATCACACCGAGCCCACCGACATAACATTGGTTCGAACACCAATTAGAACCTGCAACAGGGGTTCAACAAACCCTGAGTACAAAAGTACTCAATAAGACTGACCCGACAAAAAAGTGGGGTGAAGAATCAGGAATGCAGGCCAGAGGGACAAGGTAAGGCTCGCAAGAAATAAGAATTTTTACAGAAAAGCTCTTCTGGATCAATTTTTAACTTATCATTGATTATAACAAAAAGTAAAGTTGTCTTGCTCTAGCTCAAGATTATCAACCAACTTTATTTTGATACCTTATCATCATTCCAGTTGTTACTACGATGCAGGTCAGTGATCAAGTCTCCTCCGAGGAGCAACGGCAATTCAAATCAATTTTTACCTAGCTAGGACCTAGATCATCGATATACAGGAGACTCCAACTCCTAAGCATATCAGGTCACACGATATATCGGGATAACAACCGTTGTCATATATCAACCACATGATACACATGGGACCTCTGACCCACAGTGTATCGATATACGTGGGACTCAAACCCACAGTATACCACACCATGCATGTGGCTATCTAGTCTTGATCTAGCAAGCCTACAAAGGACGGGGCCTAGGTCATCAACAGACGGAAACACTATAGAGGGACTCCTTTTCCAATGCAAGTTACTCGTCCAGACTCAATTTATTAACTATCATCATGATTTCAACAATAAAGTCAATCTCATCTTTTTCATTCTTTTACTTTTTGAAAACCTATCTAATTAAGCAAGGCTAAGCATTACTACGCATTTTCTAAATAAACAGGTAGCAAGGAGATGGAAGTAAGACAGGTAATGCAACTGGTAGGTTATCACCCAACTCCTATTACTTAATGCAACAGAGCATAACTTAAGTGATAAAACTTTTATAAAAACAAGGATAGAGTTTAAATGCATCCGGGGCTTGCCTTTGTTGCAGCGGTGGTTAGTTTCGTCGAGATCATAGGTGTTACTTTTGACACCAGCTCCAGGGATGGATGACACCAACATCATGGATGGTACTTTTCGAAATATACCACGATCCAACTCACTCTCGAAATAACTACACATAATTAATGATGTATGTTTTAAAATGATGAGCTCATGGCATGATACATGATGATGCATTGGTGAAAGCATAACAAGATTAGTTAACTAACTAATCATAAAACATTTAACAAGCATAAAACAATATAAATCAATTATTAGCAAGATAAATTCATAACTAAAACATACGGCATCCAATAACCATAATATTTTTACTTAGTACACACATGGCATCAGAAACATGTCATAAAAATTTCAAGAGAAAAGAAGCTACACAACAAGATATATGGATTTTTCTTCTTTTCTATCATAAAATAAAGGCATAAAATATGACTAATTATTTTACTACTAAACATAGCATGTTTTATATTTTTAATAAAAACTAGGCATCATAAGGAACACAACAAAATTTGTTTCACCAAAAACGGAGTTATCAAACTTCAGATATGAATTTTTAAATATTCAAACAAACATCTATAAACAGGTCCCTTGGGTACTATTCATCTGAGTCATGGACTTCGCAGAAAGGACCTTTCCTTTAGTAGAATTCTTGCGTGAAGTCTGTGGTTGCGATTTGAAGAACAGAGGTCACCGGGTCGGCGATTTCCGGCGAGATGAAGCCCTTCGGGTGGCTGAGGAGTGGTGGTGTAGATCAGGAGGTCCCCGCGCACTCGAGGGTTGCCTCATTTTGCCCCGCAGCGGCTCGTGGTGGCCTGGCCACGCGAGCCTGCGGCACGGTGGCAGCGGCTCTCCGGTGGCACTTAGGGGCTGCGAGCGCGCATGTGAGAGACAGTGGATGAAGACTAAGCTGTTGATGGTGCTGGTTGTGCGCAGAGATGGACGGGGAGACGGGAACGGTGGCACAGGTGGAGCTTCGCGGCCGCAGCGAAGTAGGAGGCAGCGCGCGCCGGCTCAGCGAAAATTGGGCGACACGAGGGGGCTCAAAGGGGTCGCGAGGAGGAGGCGAGCCCGATGGCATGCTCAATACAGCCGGAGACGGCTCGACGACGATGGCGTAACACGACAGGGGGAGGGTGGCGGCGGCGGCCGAGCAGGAAGGAAAAACGGCCACGACGGCCTGGGCTTTATAGCGCGGCGCGAGAAATGGCGAAATGACACGTAGGGGCTCCCTCGCCACGTCAAGCAGCTGCTGGCGGTCGTGGACGCGCGGAGAAGGCCGTTCAAGCTCGCACGGCGATAGTGAGGAAGAAGGACGACGATGACGTCATCGGTACTGTAGCGGCTGAGGTTATTAAGAACTTTGCAAATTACTCCCAAAATCTAAAAATAAAGTTGGTATAAATTTTCAAGAGCTATACTTTTCCTTTAATAAACATTTTCAAATTTTATGTAGATTTTAAAATATGAATTCAAAATCAAAAGGGATTAAAACCCTAGATTTTTTATTTTTTAAATTCCTTTTAAAATTTCATTGAAATTAGAAAAACTTTGAATACCACTATTGTAGGTCTCAACAAGATCTACAAAAGTGCTTTTTTGAACCAACCCCAAATTTTTTGTAAATTTTTGAATAAATAAAAAGGGGTAAAAGAGACATTTTGAATTTGAGGGTTTTTGAAAATAAACAAATACACATAAATAACCATTTGGCATTTAAATAGAAACTAACATTACTCAAACAATTCATTCCATAAAAGAATTACTTAAAACAATAAAATTTAATTAATTAGTTGATTTTAATTGCAAGCAAAATCACATACAATGATAAGGAGTTTAATGAAACCTTAAACATCATCATTTCATGTATAAAACAAAGCACCACATAAAAGACATTATTAAAATATGAATGCATTTATGCCATGATGCTCAATGATTATGCTTGATAATATACTTGATTAATATTTTACTTGCTTATTAACATCTAAGATGTTACAGCCTGGCTCCCCTCATCCTGGTTGGTGGCCGGCCTACCGAGCCAGATCGATAGCGGCCCTCCGGGGATGGCGTCTAGGGTGGCTATGGGGAGGCGGTCGGTCGGATCTGGCCCTGTTGGCGCCGGATCTGTTGCCGGAGGTCCCCCCTCTGCTTCTTCGATTGTGGCGTCTATCGGCCGGCCTTGGGCCCCCGGGTGCCGGATCTGGTGCCTAGCGGCCCCTTGCCTCCCCCCTCACTGGCGGCTTGGCGGGCCGGCTGCTGCGCCGGGCAGCCGTGGCGGGCGCCGGCTAGTGCCTCCGGTGGCCGGGGACGCTGCTCGCTCGTCGGATCCATGCCCCTGGGGCCGGGCCTGGCAGGTGGCGGTGCCCCTCCTCGTCTGCAGTTGGAGGGCACCCATGGCGGGCCCGCGGTGGCTCCTACCATCGCTGGTGGCCGTGCTTGGGTGGCCGGACCTGTCGAGGGTCCCCATGGGGCCGGGCTCCTGGACGGGCGAACCCTTTGCCCGCCGAGGTCGCCGGCGGCTCGAGGTGGCCAGATTTGTCGCTGTCTCGCACTGTGGTGGTGCGGGCGGCCGCTCTGGCTGTACGTTATTGACGTCGTGGTGCTGTGGTTAACGTCGTCCTGCTCGTCTGTGTGTGACTTGGTTGCACGGAGCTCCGAGCAAAAGCCCAGCCTGACGGTGTTCGAGCGGAAGATGGTGACGCCTTGTGGCGCCACTTCGTTCTTGAAGGCGTCGTCTTCGAGTTTCATGCTCCGGTCGTCGGCGCCGGTTTCTAGACAAAAGCACGCCTTAGTTCTCTAAGGCCAGCGACAGTGACGTTATCGGCGTCACACCCTTCGTGAAGGCGTCGCTGAAGAACTCTACGACCCGCAGCTCCTCCATTATCGTCGTCTTGGTCATTTTGCTGCACCTTTTTGTGCGTCATGTTTCTCCTCGCCTGGGTTTTCCTTGCTAGTGTTTGTTGTAGCCATAGTCGTGGCTGTGCCGGTGGATGCTTTGCCACCGAGGTGTTTCCGGCGGATGCTTTGCCGCCGAGGGGTTCGTTGTTTGGGCGGATGCTTTGCTGCCAAGGTTGGCTTCAACGGATGCTTTGCCGTCGGAAGTTCTTTTCAGCTATGGCTCCGAACTTTGCTAGCTAACTAGGTGTTGAGTTTGTATTAGGTGCAGCTTTCTGGGGTTGTTAGGTGGAGGGTTCCCCCCTCATGTTTCTTGCTTTATGTTTGTGTTGAGGTTTTTGTTGGTAATCTATGGATTACCTGTGAATCCTCTTGTATTAGCTATTTATAGGTCTATTGACCATTCTCTTCTACTTAATGAAAAACGGGCTATATCCCCTGTCTCTAAAAAAAGTCGAAGTCCTAAGATTTTATATGGGCTAAGAACTGGTCGCATTTTCAGGGGAATTTCAACAAATACACTACCTACACTACGCGCAACATCTGGAAGGGTGGAGCTTTGGCATCACAAGTGAAGGTTCATTGGAGTGGTCAACCTGCTTCTATGGCCTCATGGGAAGATGAGCATGACATGAAGTGTCACTACTGGACAGCTTGGGGTCAAGCTGCTTCTAAAGCGGGCGACAATGTCACGACTCAGGTGGTGGCGACCCAGAAGACAACTGTGAAATGTGATGCATCAAGGAGTGGCTGATGTACAAGTGAAGGCGGGAAGGAATATTCGTATGGTTAAGGAGTATTCATGAGTGGGCTTGGCCTGGTAGGCTGTAAGGGCTCGGCCCGGTTATGGAGTTGAGTTGCGTGGCTATAAACCGTTGTACCCGAACCTAGTAAGATTAACGAAGAAGAAGCTTGTTAACCAACTCCCTCTCGGTTCCCTTCCCCTGTTCTTCCTCCTCCAATTCTCCAATCCTCCAACCCCGTCCAATTTATCTGTTACTTTCGTGACACACCGCCGATTGACCGCGCGGAGGTGTCTAACTCCAGCGCAGGCAAGCTCCATTTGAGCGCAGCGCGGTGGCAGGAAGACGTTACAATGACCATGACTTTGTGCAGTAAAATGAATTCATGCATGATAGACAGCAGTGGCGGAGCTGAGACAAAAATTTAGGCGAGGCGGACTAAGAACATAATTTTTAATGATGTCGTAAGAATGCATATGGATATCTAACATTGATAAATTTAAAGATTGATTAAAATATAATGGTACTTTTCATTAGATGATAGCAGTCAATAGACCAAAACACCAATTAAATAAGAGACTAAAATCCAATTATCCAAGAGCTAGAAGACCTGTAAACTTGAAGAACAAATGTCGACACTGGAGTACTGTAAAGAACTAATCATGTCCAGATCTTCTCGGTGGCCTAGGCAAGTCAAGAGCACGCAGCAAGACAGGCAGCCAGCAAGGGCGCCGGCGGCCGGCTGGGTCCTGCACCGGTTGCGCGGGCGAGCGTCAGCTGGCACTATCCAGCGATAGGGGACTGGGCAGAGAGAACGTAAGGCAACAGCCGAGAACACGCAACGCAGACAAGCACGGGACAGAACATCATCTCTGAACAAAACTGCTAGTACTACCAATTAATTATCTCTAAACAAGCATTTAGTAGACCCAAAACTGATCAGATGAACATTGCAGCCAGCTATGAGCTATCACATCCAGTAGATTCTACCATACAGTACACCAGCGAACAGAGCCAGCGAGACATCAGTAGCAGCGATCACATCCAGTACACAGTAGCAGCGATCACATCCAGTACACAGTAGCAGCGATCACATCAGTACACCTCTCACATCGCAGCACGCGATCACATCCAGTAGCAGCCGCTGATCACATCCAGTATTCTACAGCTATGATCAGTCCTTTGATCCCAGCCACGTCCTCCGACTCATCCTTCTTGATCCGTGCCACGTCCTCCGACTTAGCCCGGTCTTCCGAGCTTTTCTCCAGTTGCATTTCAAATATCATTTCTTTAATACCCTTTATGTCTTCAGCCGATGCCTTCTGTGCCTTGTCGGCAGATTCTTCCATTTGGTTGAGCTTGCTGAGAATGGCTTTGAGAATAACTAATCGACCTTTGTCCAGGTCCATTAACTCCTCCATCTGACCATTCATTTTCTTCAATGCTCTCAGTAAGTCCTGCCCTAGCCCAAAAAAAACAGAAAGTATCTTCTGCATTTGAGTCGGCAGAACACATTTCTTCTTTGGTAGAATTTACAAATACGATAGTAGTATCAAACGATGATGCTTTCAAACTCATGCAAGCTTAAAAACAAAAGATTCAAAAACATACCTCCATAGAAAACTGACACCTTCTCAGAAAGATAGACCGCGGCATATATAATACCAAGAACAACTCCAGCAGAGCACGTCATGTACGATAATTGTCACCCTATAAAGTTACAAATCAGTAATAGAAACGATCGTGTATATACAATATTAAATCTAGGCAAAGAAAATACAAACCCCCTGTATGCTAATCGACCAACTTCGCGCACAGCAAGACATAAATATCCGAATATCCACCTTGATATCTTAGGCACACCAGCTCTGATGGAAGAGTTAATTCTCTGCACAATATCCTTTGCCTGAAATCAAATCCATCGATTAACAGCATGGCCCAGTAATTTATTTTTTATATATTCTATAACCATATACAAAAATATAAAGGAAATGCATACACACCACATAAGTACCTTTGAATGTTCGGGTTTCTTAGATGAATAAGCTCTCTTCTGTCCATTCACAAATGCTGACATCCTATTTGTTGACTGGACGATGACAGCACTAGAGATTGTGAAAGTGTTTAGCTGCATTATTCAGGGGAGACAATTGATCAGGAGTTCTCGTTAAGGAACAAAATAGCAGAAATTTGAATAGACATGCTTGAACACTTGCATCCTGTTCTGTTAATACTATCATACTAAAGCAGACATAAGTTCACAACCACTTGCTTGAGAGGGCCATGACAAGAAATTTGCAAGTGCTGTCAACACTATCAATACAACACCAAATGTTTGTCTTTCATATATTATTACATCATGTTTTAAGATTCCAAGGTGGCACATATAATGAAATAAATAACAGAACAGGGTATGAAGCCACAATATACCTGCCAATTAGAATAGGCATGTTGATCTTGAGGAAGTAGATTTAGAAGCAGTTTGTCCGATGTGGGTTCAGTAAATACCTGGAGTATAAAAGAACAAGAGCGATTACAAACACTTACTAGATTATACATGTACAAAAGGGATAAAAACATTATAGTCTGTTACCAACCTCGACATGGTCTTCAGTGCTCCTAATATCCAAGTACAGTTCTATAGCTGAAACAGAAACTGCAGCCCAAGATTGCACATCACTTATTAAGGATAAGAAGGAATGATGCATAAAAAAAGGATAAGAAAGTAGGGAAGACAAAAACATAATTAACAAAGCTAAGCTGGAAACAAGTAGTAATTCAGCACAGAAAAAATGTACAATTCAGAATATTAGTCAGCATATGCATCTATCTTAACTAATGTTATGTCCATGAATACTTTACAAGGGTTCATATGTATTAATTTCCAACATACATGCATTAACCCAGTTCATAATTCAATAACATCAGAATCTGTGCTTCCACTGAACAACTCAGAGTAATTCTTTAACTATTCCTAAAGCAATTTGCAAATTTTCAAGAATTATTGATTATGCAGATCGAAGAATTTAATAGCAATCAAAGGCAAAATTTTCAACTGTAGATAAACAGTGAGTAGTTTATCATTCTATGAGCTACTCCATCTGATCTGGCCTTGTAATATATCGTACTCTCTGTAGCCTTGGAGGTGAGAACTCTTATTATTGCTCATCTAGTCTTAGACTGTGCTGGAGATGGTGGTTTCGATTTGAGCTAAGTACGTACTATGGTTTACCAAACTCTTGTAATTTCATTGCTTTTGAGTAATGAAATTCGGTCCGTCTGTGGCTCCATGGTGAAAAAGAAAATGAGCCTACTTCATCAAGCATCACCAAATTGCCATTGGGACATGTGTTCAGAAGTGCACAGCAATTGATTCCAGACAAGAAGCAACAATAACCCTTGAATTCCAAGAAAACGAAGAGAACAGTAAAAAGATGAGTGCATTTAGTTTGCACCTTTCATTGCCGTCAAGTACACCATAGCCTTATACTTCTGCATGCAAGAAACAAAACAATAATTTACAGTCAGAACGTAATTTCACACTCAATGGGAGAAGGATTCACTCTCTTTCAATTAAGGCAACTCCCCCATTTGTGCAAAACTCTCATGGGGCGTATAAGTTATTTCATGCTTCAGTATCAGCACAAATTGCGTCATAAATTAATTCATTATATGCTTGAATGGTGGTGTTAAAAAGAAATTAACAGTCAACTGAAGTCAAAGATCCTCTCACAAATCCAACCAACTGAATAGCACTCCACAACAACCAACAAAGTGTGGGCTCAAATTACAGGGAATATCAAATTCTAGTGACACAGTCGTTGCATCTCTGGCAACTGTTTGGCATAGTCAGTCTAATTCATGGGAGCTGACATTCCTAGTCAAGAATCTGAACTGTTACAAAGACCAACCATCAGAAAACCATCCTTCCCTCTAAAAGGCTGGATGCCATGACATTGGCTTTGCAGCTCACATAAATACTAGCAAGCAACAATAAGTAACGGAGGATAGCTCACACGAATCGTAACAAGCAACAATAAGGAACAGAGGACCACAAGGTATAACTTACCTCGAACGTGGAGGCATCCTCAGGGATGAGGAGCGCTGGCTTCTTCCTGAACTCTCTCGTCTTCTCCGCAACTTCATTTAGCGAATAGGCTGACACAAAAGCAAACGAAAAAAACAAGTCAGGCGCGCGCAAAATCCCAAGCCAAACCCCAGACCAAATCTGCACTACAGCCAAATCGCCCTAGCAGGCCGGATCGCGGTGAGGAACCGGGGCATCGCACCGTAGCTGGCGTATCCGACGCCGCCGATGGCCCCGGCGACTGCCGCCAAGGCGCCGAACTTGAGCGGGGACCCCGCCCACCGCCCGCGCGCCGCGGGGGAAGGCATAGGTGAGGGCTGATCGCCCGTTGCGGGAGTGGACTCGGCCGCCGCCGCCGCCGCCGCCGCCGCGCCCTCCGACTGGGCGCCCGCGGCCGCGGCGGAGGTGTGGTAGGCGGGAGGGGCGAGCCGGGAAGTGGACAAGGTGCGGGAGGCGGCGGCCCATGAGGACGCGGAACGGGAGGTGGCTGCGGAGGCGAAGAGGTGGCTGGCGCCGCTCCGCACCCCTGGGAGCAAGTGGCGGGGGAGGAGACGCGACATGGCGATCGGCGCGGCTGCGGCCGTGGCGGAGGCGTGGTACGCGGCAGGGACGAACCGCGAGGTGTATAAGGAGCGGGAGGAGGCGGCCTGGGAGGAAGCGAAACGGGAGGAGGCCGCGGCGGCGAATGGGTGGCCGGCGCCGCTCCGCACCCCTGGGAGGATGCGGCGGAGGAGACACATGGGCGCGTGGCTTGCGGGAGAAGAAGGTGGGTTCGGGGTTTTAGTTCTGATTCTTTTAATTTTGATTGAACTTTGATTCCGGTGCTTTCATTTTGTTTTTTCAGTTTCTGTTTACTATGTCCACCACTGATATACCCACCGACACGATAGATGCACACGAAGGGAGTCGTGTAAATCATGAACGCAGTTGCATGCCGTGTTGACTCTTGAAGTGTGACCTGGCTTCAAATTTAGGCAGCTCTGGTTCAAACCAGATTAGGCCTGCCAGTGCCGTTTTGTACAAGAAATTCAGATGATTTTTGTTTTGGCAGGTTGCTGTAGACGGGAGCAGTGGAGCAGTGGTGCATCGGTGCTGCGTGTTGCGTGGGGCCTTCAAAGGTTGGTGGAATCAGTGGAGTTTCATTTCATTAATCACCGGTCGCCTTCTACATGCATTGGACCTCATGTATCGCAACAAACGGACCTACCCATATCAGATCCTTTCGGCACGGTCCAAGCCTACAAAACCCGAACTAAGCAACGTTGCCTCAAGCCCCCAAGATGACCACCAAGCTCTTTATATTAGGCAAAAAACACATGACCTGATGACCAGGTCATTACTACCATATTAAGGCGCCCTAACTTTTTCGAGCTCGTGTAATAGTGATGAAACCAGCTTAAATCATATTTGGATCCTATAGTCTACTCCCTCCGTCCTGAACTAAAGTGTATTCTGGCTATTCTCAGACAAAATAAGAGAGATGACGATAGATGCATATCCTTCACTTAACTTCCTAATATAATCAAATCTGATCAATTCCGCATCATTAAAGGGAGTAATCTATTTTTATTAGGAAGAAAACAACAATAAGCCAATCACACACTATTTTTATTAAGGAAAAATTATCCATATGTTTTCTAAATGCAATATATTTAGGGACACCAACTAAAAACCAGAATACACTTTAATACAGGACGGAGAGAGTAAACTTTAGTCACTAAACTTTGCTTTTCAAGCTCTATAAATAGACGGTCTATAGTATTGTATATAGTTTAGTCAACCTTAGATAAGACATTAGTTCATAAGACCATACAAGTGAGCTAAAGTGATAAAAAAATTTAGTCCGTCAACTAAACTTTAGTCAGTTAACTAAGTTGGAATTTCACTAGTTGAATCTATCGCCATAGCACAATTACATGATTCAAACAACGTACATAGATAGCCTTTTTCATCCATTTTAGTTTCTATTAATTACTTTAGTACTTTCTTTTTGCAAATCAATTTTGTTTCACGAACTTGTTGATGTAATTTGAATTGTTGTCACCATAAAATGTTATTTTCTTTGTTTGACCAATCTCATCATTGTATTAGAAATGGACTCTCCATTATAATCTAAGTTGCTCAATGATCATAAAATCGACCAGTGCATGTTCCTTTATATTTTTTATTAATAATCTCAATAAAAGATAATCTAAGCCATAAAATCATCATAAAATCCAATGCCATACGTTTTCTTTCTTTTTAATGTCATTGTTGTATTTGGCACAAACTATTTAGTTTGATATAAGCTGTTATATCATCATAAAGTTTTTTTTAGGTCCTCTTAGCCTGTAGTGGCTTTTATTAGGTGTAGGCTATTTGGTTCAACAATCTAATTGAACCGGTCTATGTTCTTTTTTTACTATTTTTATATTGCTCTCGTAACTTTAAGGCATCTTGGTGAAGGTGATCATTTGTTTTACTGGCAAACACTAGACAATAGTAGATCCGTTTATAATTATATTATCTTCCCCTGATTAGAGGTCAATGCAAGTGAAACAGAAGAGTCAATGCAAGTAGCTGGTTGAGCTGCTCTCCCATTACATGTGCCGGAACAAGTCACGGCCTTCTTCTCTGTAGCAGTTTCTACGGGTGTGGATTCTCTAACATGGCGAGCTCGTGGCCTGAGACGGAGCAGCCATGGCGGGCGAGCTCGTGGCCGAGGACGGCGCGGCCAAAGCGGGCGAGCTCGTCCTTGAGGATGGCGCGGCCATGGCGGGCGAGCTCATGCCCGGGGACGGCGTGGCCATCGCGGGCGAGCTCGTGGGGAGGGACGGCGCGGCCATGATGGACGAGCTCGTGTCCGATGACGGCGAGGCCAAGGCGGGCGAGCTCGTCCCTGAGGACGGCGCGGCCATGGCGGGCGAGCTCATGCCCGGGGACGGTGTGGCCATGGCGGGCGAGCTCGTGGGCAGGGACGGCGCGGCCATGGCGGGCGAGCTCGTCCCCGAGGACGGCGTGACCATGGCGGGCGAGCCCATGCCCGGGGACGGCGTGGCCATGGCGGGCGAGCTCGTGGGCAGGGACGTCCCGGCCATGGCGGACGAGCTGGTTTCCGAGGACGGCGCGGTCAAGGTCGGCGAGTGTTGGAATAAACCCTGAGCACCCGCTAACTATATTTGGTAGCTTAGACTGATTAGTGACTAAGCATGGCAGGCGGTATGCCTTGGCTGTTGGGATGGCAACAACCGATTGTGGGTATGCCGTGATTGTCTCAGTTAGTTTGTAACCATGTATAGATGCATGTATTTCCTTTATAATGAATAGAGAGACACCAGAAAATACTGCGGCATTGCAGTACAAAACTTTGTGTGTGTATCTCCCTTCTCCGTTCGGATTTCTGTCAATTGGCATCGGAGCTAGGTTGCCGTCGTCGCCATGGCCTCGCGGTCTCCTTCCAATGGCTCCGGCAACGAGGAGAAGATCAAGCCGTCGCGGTCGCCGCTGCGTCGTCGTGGACACTCGACGGGTCGCCACTCGCGTCACCGCTCCGGCTCACGGATCGTGGAGCGCGTCATCGAGCGTTCGTCTGCGAACGTCGCGTGGCCGATGCTCACACGGACGAATTATCCAGAGTGGGCGCTGGTGATGGAAGTGAACTTCCAGACGCTCCGCGTCTGGGACGCCGTCGACTTCGGCATCGACGAAGATCCCAACGACGACGAGTACCACGCCGATCGCCAGGCAATGGCCGGGCTGTTGCGCTCGGTTCCCTCCGAGATGTGGACCACCCTCGGCCGAAAGCCGACTGTGAAGCAGGCTTGGGATGCGGTCAAGGCGCTGCGCATCGGGGACGCACGCTCTCGCGACGCCAGCGCGCAGCAGCTTCGTCGGGAATTCGGGAACCTCTCCTTCAAGGAAGGCGAGAGCGTCACCGAGTTCGGCACGCGCATCACGACGCTCGCCACAAACCTCCGGACGCTCGGTGACAAGATCACGGACGCCGAGGTAGTCAAGAAATTGTTGCAGGTTGTTCCGGATCGTCTCTCCCAGGCTGCAGTGTCCCTCGAGATGTTCCTCGAGTTGGACACAGTCTCGATCGAGGAGGTCGTCGGGAGGCTGCGCGTCTTCGAGGAGCGCAGCAAGCCTAAGGAAATCACGGACGGAATGGGGAGGCTCCTGCTCTGCGAAGACGAGTGGGAGGCACGTCGTAAGGCCCGCCGCGAGCAGGAGAGCTCCGGTGGCAGCGGCAGCTCCAGCGGTCGCGGGAAGCGCCAAGGGCGCGGACGCGTTCGTGGCGGTGCAGGTTCCACGGCGCGAAACGGCCAGGACGGCCAGAACGCCGGCGCCGGGATCGCTGGCGGTGGCAAGCCTCCGCCCGGAACCCTCTGCAACAATTGCGGGAAGAAAGGCCATTGGGCCAGAGACTGCCGTAGCAAGAAGAAGAAGGCCACGGCCCATGTGGCCACAGGCCGAGGAGGAAGAGGATCGAGCCCTCATGTACATCTCCATCGAGTCTGAGGTAACCGCGTCACGCGCATCCGTTCCCCACTCGCCTGCTCGAGGCTCGGCTCGAGCCTCACCTACTCGAGCCTCACTTATTCGAGGGGGGGCCTCACCTGCTCGAGGCTCGGCTCGAGCCTCGCCTACTCGAGGCTCACTTGCTCGAGGGTCTGCTCGAGAGGCCTCACCTGCTCGAGGCTCCTCGCTGCCGCCGTCGCCGCGCACCGTCGACCCGCTGCAGCGCGTCCAACTCGACGAGCCAAAGGTCTTGCTCCACCTCAGAGAGGAGGAGAAGGAGGCAGAGGGGCCCTGCCGATGGGTCCTCGACACCGGTGTGACGAACCACATGACGGGTTCGCGTCGTGTCTTCTCCGAGCTCGACAGCAGCGTGACCGGCACCGTCAAGTTCGGCGAGGGGTCGGTGGTCAACATCGAGGGGAAGGGCACCGTCCTCTTCGCCCTCAGATCCGGCGAACACCGCCGGCTCGACGGAGTCTACTTCATCCCGCGGCTCACCACCAACATTGTGAGCCTCGGCCAGATGGACGAGACCGGGTACAAGGTCGCCATCGAGGAAGGCATTCTCCGCATCTTCGGTCTGCAACGACTCCTGCTCGCCAAGGTTCACCGATCCCCAAGCCATCTCTACTACCTCGAAATGACCATCGCCGCTCCGGTGTGTCTCACCGCGCGCGTCGACGATGTCGCCTGGAAGTGGCATGAGAGGTTCGGACACCTAAACTTCAAGTCGCTGCGGAAGCTGAACCGTGGTGAGATGGTAAAGGGCCTGCCAGACATCGACCACGTCGAACAAGTTTGCGAGGACTGTGTTCTCGCGAAGCAGAAGCGAACTCCATTCCCGCAGGCTGCCAAGTTCCGGTCGAAGGAGCAGCTCGAGCTGGTCCACGGAGATCTCTGCGGGCCGATCACTCCGTCCACGCCGGCCGGGAACGCCTACTTCTTGTTGTTGGTCGATGACATGAGCAGGTACATGTGGCTCACTCTGTTGCGTACCAAGGCAGATGCACCGGCGGCCATCATGACGTTCCAGGCAAAGGTGGAACGCGAAACCGGCAAGAAGCTCAAGGTCCTCCGCACCGACAACGGAGGCGAATTCACCTCGGTGCAGTTCGGCGAGTACTGCGCCAGCGAGGGAATCCTTCGACAGCACTCCGCGCCGCACACTCCGCAACAGAATGGCGTCGTGGAGAGGAGGAACCAGATGGTCGTGAACACGGCGCGGAGCATCCTTCGCGCGCGGAGCATGCCAGGCTTCTTCTGGGGAGAGGCGGTGCACACAGCAGTGTACCTCCTCAACCGGTCACCAACGGCCGCCCTCGACGGCCAGACACCGTACCAGGCCTGGAACGGGAAGAAGCCACCCGTGCATTTCCTCAGGGTGTTTGGGTGTGTCGCCTACATCAAGCGTCTTCGACCGCACCCAAGCAAGCTGGAGGATCGCGGCCAGAAGGTAGTCTTCATCGGCTACGAAGATGGAGCGAAAGCGTACCGCTTCTATGACCCCGCCACGGAGCGTGTCCGGGTCGCGCGCGACGTCATGTTTGACGAAAACGCGCACTGGGACTGGGGGAGCGCCGCGGCGAGTGACAGTTCGGTGCCCTTCATCATCGAGGAGGAGTATGAGCTGCGTCGCCAGGCACAAGCACCCTCGACATCGGCCGTGCCTGGTTCTTCATCGGACGCCTCGGACTCGACGTCGCCCGTGTCTGCTCGAGGGGGGGCCTCACCTGCTCGAGGCTCTACTCGGGGCTCTGCTCGAGGGGACTCACCTGCTCGAGGCTCGCCTACTCGAGGCTCGGCTCGAGCCTCACAGGCTCGAGGCTCACTTGCTCGAGGGGCCTCACCGGCTCGAGGCTCTGCTCGCCAAGCGCCAGCACCCTCGACATCGAAAGCCTCGAGCTCGACATCGCCCACGTCTGCTCGAGGGGGGCCTCACCTGCTTGAGAGGCCTCATTTGCTCGAGGTTCGGCTCGAGGCCCTGCTCGAGGCTCACCTGTTCGAGGGGGGTCCTCACCGGTGGAATTCGCGACGCCACTCATCGACGACCCGAACCTCGACGCAGACGACGACGAGGAGCTGGAGCACCGGTACAGGATGCTCCAAAACGTTCTGGGCACCAACACCGTGCCTGGGCGTGCTCACCGCGACGTCGAGGAGGCTGAGCTGCATAAGCTCAGCGTCGAGGAGCCCAAGACGTTCAAGGACGCCGACGGCGATCCCAACTGGAACGCGGCGATGGAGGAGGAGCTCAAGTCCATCCGCGACAACAACACATGGTCCCTGGCCGAACTTCCCCGGGACCAGCACGCCATCGGCCTGAAATGGGTGTACAAAGTGAAGCGTGACGAGAACGGCGCCATCGTCAAGTACAAGGCGCGTCTCGTAGCCAAGGGGTACGTGCAGCGCCCCGGCATCGACTTTGAAGAGGTGTTCGCTCCCGTCGCTCGGCTGGAGTCAGTCCGGCTGCTCCTCGCTATTGCTGCCCACTTCGGCTGGGGCGTCCACCACATGGACGTCAAATCGGCGTTCCTGAATGGCGAGCTCCAGGAGGAGGTATACGTGCAGCAACCTCCCGGCTTCGTCGACAGCAAGAACAAACACAAGGTGCTTCGTCTCCGCAAGGCTCTGTACGGGCTCCGGCAAGCTCCACGGGCCTGGAACCAGAAGCTCGACGCTTCCCTGCTCGGCCTCGGCTTCAAGCGCTGCGTCGACGAGCACGGTATGTATATCCGTGGCGGTGGCACAGGGCGTCTGATCGTGGGCGTCTACGTTGACGACTTGATCATCACCGGAGGCGATGCGGGAGCTGTGAACAAGTTCAAGGCGCAGATGATGAACACCTTCCGCATGAGCGACCTTGGACTGCTCTCCTACTACCTCGGCCTCGAAGTGTCACAAGGAGCTGCCGGCATCACACTCCGGCAGACTGCGTACGCCGTCAAGATCCTTGAGAAGGCCGGCATGACTGGCTGCAACGCCAGTGCCACACCCATGGAGCCCAAACTAAAGCTGCTCAAGGAGGGAACCACGCCGAGTGTCGACGCGACGGAATATCGCAGCGTCATCGGCAGCCTCAGGTATCTGTGTAACTCCAGGCCAGACCTGGCGTACTCTGTTGGCTACCTCAGTCGCTTCATGGAGGCGCCACGCCAAGAGCACTTCACTGCGGTGAAGCGTGTTCTTCGGTACGTGGCTGGAACGCAGCAGTGGGGGCTGCACTACCACCCAGGTGGCAAGAACGCCGGCGTTCCCAAGTTGCTCGGGTACTCGGATAGCGACCTGGCTGGCGACGTGAACGACCGGAAGAGCACCAGCGGGCTGATCTTCTTCCTGGCTGGTGGACCGATTGCATGGCAGTCGGTAAAACAAAGGGTGGTGGCTCTGTCATCATGCGAAGCGGAGTACATCGCGGCTGCAGCAGCCGCATGCGAGGCGGTCTGGCTGGCAAGGCTCCTGGCCGAGCTCGTCGGAGGTGCAGTCCTTGCACCAAAGCTTAAGGTGGACAACAAGTCTGCCATCGCCTTAATGAAGAATCCCGTGCACCACGACCGGAGCAAGCACATAGACATCAAGTTCCACTTCATCCGGGAGTGCTGCGAAGAGAAGCTGATCGACGTTGAGTTCGTCGGCACTGAGTTCCAGCTGGGCGACATCCTTACGAAGGCGCTTGGTCGTAGTCGGTTCCAAGAGCTCCGTGATGGGATCGGTATGAAGAAGTTAGAGTAGTTGCTCAAGGGCTTAGGAGGAGATTGTTGGAATAAACCCTGAGCACCCGCTAACTATATTTGGTAGCTTAGACTGATTAGTGACTAAGCATGGCAGGCGGTATGCCTTGGCTGTTGGGATGGCAACAACCGATTGTGGGTATGCCGTGATTGTCTCAGTTAGTTTGTAACCATGTATAGATGCATGTATTTCCTTTATAATGAATAGAGAGACACCAGAAAATACTGCGGCATTGCAGTACAAAACTTTGTGTGTGTATCTCCCTCCTCCGTTCGGATTTCTGTCAGCGAGCTCGTCCCCGAGGACGGCGCGGCCATGGCGGGCGAGCCCATGCCCGGGGACGGCGGCCATGGCGAGCGAGCTCGTGGGCAGGGACGGCGCGGCCATGGCGGAAGAGCTCGTGCCCGAGGACGGCGCGGCCATAGCCGGTGAGACTAGCAGGGACGCGCGGCGGCGTGGAGGGCCGCCGGGGCAGAGCGGCGCGGCTCAGGGCGTGCAGGGCGATGCGTTGCGGGTGTCGGGATGGGAGGTAGAAGAAGAGGAAGAAGTCGATGACAGCTGGGTCCTACGTATACAGCTCACATGCTTGCTTTATCAGCCACTGGATGAGGAATGGATGGCATCCGGTGCATGGTACGTCACAGGTGACTTACCTTCAGCAAGTCAGGAAATCCACGCCACAGTTTCTACTATTGTTGGTGACGGTGCAAACGCTCTTTTCTGGACAGATCGGTGGCTACATGGGAAATGCTTCGCAGATCTTGCCCCTCGCCTATTCGCAGCCATTCCCAAAAGGAGGGTCAAGCGGCGCACTATTAGGGACGCCCTCACTAACTTGGATTTCAGACATATAGGGAGCTCGTACGTTTGGTGTGATGGTGGAATACTTTTAATTATGGGATCTATTGATGAATTTCCAGATGCAACTCGAGATTGAGGATAAACACATCTAGAGGCTCTCCTCGAATGGTCAATAATCGGCTAAGTCGGCATACAATGGATTCTTTTCGGGCTCTACTATTTTTTGTCTATGGGAATGAATCTGGAAATCTTGGACGCCACCTAAATGTCGCTTCTTTATGTGGCTGGTTGCGGAACAAGTGTTGGACAGCTGATCACCTGGCACGTCGTGGGTTACCTAATCCGGAATCCTGTCCTCTTTGTGACCAAGAAGACGAAACTATTGATCATCTCCTTGTCCATTGTGTATTCGCAAGAGAATTTTGGTTCATTCTGTTCAGACAGTTCGGACTTCCTATCATGTCCACTCAGCCTTCTGAGTTGTCCTTTCATGATTGGTGGGAGAAAACTAGCAGCAGCGCTACTGAGGGGTCGATGAGGCAAGGGATTGATTCGCTTATTATCCTCGGAGCTTGGACCATATGGAACCATCGCAATGGACGTGTATTTGATGGAGCAACTCTCAACTTAGCTGGTGCTCTAATTTTAGCCGGCGAGGAACGCCGCCGATGGTCTATGGCAGGGGTTCGAGGGCTGTCCTTCTTATTTGCCCTCCTCCCTAGTAGTTCGATTGTTTAGCTCAGTAGTGATCGTTTGTGTGTAATTCTGTTACTTGCGCGATTGTAACTCTTGAAATTGTTTTGGGCGTGAGTGTGTGCGTGTGGGGGGTGTTGTGTTGTTTGAACTCTTGTCCTTTATTCTCTTCTTAATACAATGAAGCGCAGCTCTAATACGTTTTTTAGAAAAAAAAATGGAAGTAGCTGGCGTCTGGGCATGCTTGTGTCACAGTCCGCCCAACAAATCCGCCCCAACTTCAGCTGTTTGCACTCAAGCTGGAGGCACACCATCTCGTTTGTTCTCCCCTACCGTACCCACCCAACACTGTGGAGTCCCCACCACTCAAGCTCGGGCCTTGCCTACTCCACCAAAAGTGAAGCGCCCCAAAAGGCCAAACGCCCAAACACAAAAGCGACAGAGCAAAGCAAGCTTCACCTCCAGGCTCCAGCAGCAGGTGGTGAGCTGCTTGCCTGCTTCTCCTCGCCCCAAGCTCCTCTCCTCCCAGATCCCGCGCACCCAGCGCCAGATCAGAGATCAGGGGGCGCCGGCGGTCTCCATTGCCCGCGGATCCTGCGATGCGAGCAGGACAGAGGGGGAGGAGCGAGGGAGCGCGCGGGTAAAGGGAGGAAAGAGCGCCGGCCGGAGCCCGGAGGCCGGCGGATGAGGCCAACGATGAAGGCGCAGCACGGCAACGGGCGCGGGAGCAGGAGCCCGTTCCTGACGTCGTACGCGCTGACGCTCGCCTTCATCACCTTCGTCTCCGTGCTCTACTTCAAGGACTTCTCCTCCACGCTGCACCGCCCCTTTCTCCACCGCCCGCCGCCGCACCGCCGCCCGGTCCTCCGCCCGCGCCACCACGCCTCAGACGCAGCAAGCCAGGCGGCCGGGCTCCGCGCGGGCGCGGCGGCGGAGCGGCTGCCGTTCGCGGTGGGCGCGGCGCCGGCGGGGTGCGACGTCGCGCAAGGGGAGTGGGTGTACGACGAGGCGGCGCGGCCGTGGTACCAGGAGGAGGAATGCCCCTACATCCAGCCGCAGCTCACGTGCCAGGCCCACGGCCGCCCCGACCGCGCGTACCAGCACTGGCGGTGGCAGCCCCGCGGGTGCTCGCTGCCCAGGTACGCTTTTCCCCTCTCACCTTCCCCTCGCCGTGATTCCGGGTGAACAACGGCGGTAATTTTGATCCGGCAGTGCTGAATTAGCTTTAGGAACCTAGGCACTTAACTTGATCCAGACCGGATCGAGCATGCTCGTTTCAAATTTCTTCCCTTAGATTGATGATGATGATGCTAGTTCGTCAAAAGGGTCACCGTTATTCTAATCTAATCTAAAAAAAGAGTGGCACAAAAGAGACGACGACATGGGATCGAGACGCGTGCGAACGGAGCCGGCGAAAACGGCGAGCTTTCGAGGCTTGTCGGCATACGCTTCGTCGTTTTGGACCACCATCCGAGCGCGAGGCCGGTGGCGAGCGCGCGGCACGCGGCGGACGCGCGAGTCCCCCGGGTGGGCCTGTTGGCCCCGTCGCTCCTCGCAGTCGTAGGCGAGCTGGTAGCCAGCCTTAACGCCATATATGGGGACAGGACATGACATGGGCGGTGGACCGCGGCAGTGCCATACGGCGGGACACGGGGTCCATGCGGCGCCACGTGCTGCTCGGGCTGCCGCTGGACGGGCAGACGGCAACGTCGGCAATGTGAGATGCCACCTAGATGCAAATTGAATGTTCATGTGGGCAGTTCGCCAGTTCGGGAAATCAGGAGGCCTCACAGCTCCGGCGGTGCACCGCCACCATGGTGAGCGCGGGAGATGTCATTTGCCGTGGGCACGGTCCACTCGCTGATGGAAGTCTCGCATCGCATGGTGGCTCCAGTTGGTGCTGCCCTGGCCCGGTACGGATTTCTTGGTTATTGATGATTGATGACTCTTAGCCCTGCGACCTGCGTGCTGCCGGACGAGCAAGGGTGCGGGTTGTCACGTGGGAGCACGAGGTTCGAGCAAGCAAGCCACAGACGAACCGGCCGGCTGGCCGGCCGATTAGCTAGCCGAACGGGGTGGTACGTTTGGCACGATGGGGCCGTGCCCGTGCGGACAGGCGTACAGCCGAGCCGTGGACGGACACGGAGCCTCAAAGGGCAGGGGCTTGGTTTCAGGCTGCTTTCCCGTGGACCCGGTCTAAAGATTGTGCGGCAGTACTGTACCGGTGCCAAGTTTTGGTGCTTTCCTGTGCGGTTTGGTGGTTTGTTTCTATCCGACCTCGTTTTCTCAGCTTTCAAAACTCTTATTATGTTATTGATTCATTGATGCCAGGCCTGAGGATGGGGGTTGATACAGTACGTGCCATGGAATTTAGGGAACTGTTTTATTAGTCGGCTTAATTATATGGAGACATTTTGTTCATAATTGATTATTAAGTCTACTTGGGTTACAATACTATGTCTAAATCTATTGCATTTGTAGGTGATGCATGTTGTTTATGAAGGTGTTTTTAACTGATATATCTATACTTCTAAGTTCTAACAGAGGTATTTTAGATGTGAAGATATAGGTCACATTTATGGAAAAAAAATCATTTGACTTAGATGCAGATAGAGGTCACTGTTACCAGTGATTAGTAAATAGGATTCACGAGTAAATACTTTTTGGTAGAACAATTTAAGGCATTCTTTTGTCATAGTTATATTTTCTTTTTGGAACTGCTCATAGCAATGTCTTATATCTGTGCTGCAATCTGCTGCTTACTCCTATGCCGTTTTTTTAGTAATTACTCATCTTTGTAATGCACAGTATCTTACTGGAAAGTGTCTTCTGTTGCAGCTTCAATGCAACTCTAATGCTAGAGATGTTGCGGGGTAAAAGGATGCTGTTTGTTGGAGATTCTCTGAACCGCGGGCAATATGTATCATTGGTTTGCCTCCTGCATCGGATCATCCCTGAGAGTTCCAAGTCAATGGAGACATTTGATTCCCTCACAGTTTTCAAAGCAAAGGTATTCCCTTTGTATCTTTCAATGTGACAATTGAAAAGCGTACAAAAAAAGTGAAGCATTTACTCATTGCTCTGAATGTGGTGCATGTTCACTAGACCAAAAGCGATCACCAAAGATATATCTGCTAAACTTTATACCCAGGCATTTGTACATTTCCCCCTTTTTTCCTTGTACAGTAACTTTTTATTCTTAATATGCATCAATGCATGTATCCAGTAGTACTAGCATATCTTCCCTTGGAAATTTTACCTCAGAAAAAGGCCCCTGGCTAGAGCTGTTAAGAGGGATATAGCAAACTCCAATTCAAATATGTTTTCTATGTACTGGTAAAAAAGAAAAAAAATAATTAATTCACACCTTTGCCTTTATCTGTCCTTTTCTGGCTTTTGTGGTACATCCTTCTTTAGTTTCATCCATGCTGAAAAACTTAATGTTTCATGTTTGCTAGGACTATAATGCCACCATTGAGTTCTACTGGGCTCCCTTTCTGGCTGAGTCAAATTCTGACGATGCTGTTGTGCACCGTATTGCGGATCGAATTGTAAGGGGAACATCTATTGAGAAACATGCCAAATTTTGGAAGGGGGCTGACATCTTAGTATTCAATACCTACCTTTGGTGGATGACCGGACAAAAGATGAAAATTTTGTAAGTGCCTTCCTTTACTATGGGAAGTTCTTTCACCTTCTGCTTCAAACTGAAATTTTCCTCAGCTGAAAAATAGGCTGTGAAATTGACAGTTTGAAGAAATAATGTCTATTTTTTGTAGTAGCCATGAAGTCCCATATTTCTTATCCTTAAAGAACCTTTTCGTTTCAGGCAAAACTCTTTTGAAGATAAAAACAAGGATATCATAGAAATGGAAACAGAGGAAGCCTATGGGATGGTACTGAATGCGGTGCTGAAATGGGTTGAGAGCAACATGAACCCCAAAACTTCAAGAGTATTTTTTGTCACTATGTCACCCACTCATACAACGTAAGCCAGCCAGCCTGAATGCAGTAACCTCATACGAGAGTATATATGAACTGCACATATATGGCATGGATATGAATGTAAAATTAATATGGGTTTGTTCTTTTGTTAACAGGAGCAAAGATTGGGGTGATGATACCGACGGGAACTGCTACAACCAGACAACTCCTATCAAGGATTTGTCTTACTTGGGACCAGGCACTAGCAAGGGCCTGATGCGAGTCATTGGTGAAGTGTTCAGCGCATCCAAGACCAAGATCCCCGTGGGTGTTGTGAACATCACCCAGCTCTCTGAATACAGGAAGGACGCGCACACTCAGATTTACAAGAAGCAGTGGAACCCGCTAACCCCGGAGCAGATCGCGAATCCTAAGAGCTACGCGGACTGCACGCATTGGTGCCTTCCAGGGCTCCAGGACACATGGAACGAGCTGCTCTACTCCAAGCTCTTTTTCCCCTGAGCTAAGGTTGGGGCGTATGCAGATTGATCGCCCAGTCCCATATTCCCTTTTGACAGAGTGCAAGTTGCACGGTGAAGTTGGGACTGGGAGCATAGCATAGTAGCAGATCATCTGGGAGTCGCTCTGGTATTGGCACGCTGGAGAATAGTTTAGCTTGACACATCGAATAGGTCCTACATTCTGAAGAAGGCACACGGGACACGGGAGATGGAAGCTACTCCGTATGCTGTAGTAATCGATTGATGATCTATATGAGGCCGGCTGTCTATACTTTGCTGGCAAAGCTTCCATGTGGCATGGTATTGTTGATGTACGATTCATTTATTGAACTTGAACATTGAGAACTGAATGTTGGAATTGGAGCAGGTGATCTTTTATATATACCTGATGTCGTGCAAGTTATTTCTCCACAACGACCTCTGTTTCATGGTGGTGTAGTATATAGTGCAATTCTCTGATTCTTTTTTTTTTCTCTGTAATTCTCTGATTCCTCTTCTCTGTTTCCCTCCCTTTGCTGTGCCTACGCTAGGCAACAAATTTGTCTGATTTTTTTTTGAGAAAAAACAAATTTGTCTGGTAGGCTGAAATGCTGAATGTTGGAGAGCTGGCCAGCCCAATGTGATGGGCCTTACGGAGTGGGCTGGAAGACAAAACAAAGGCCAGCCCAAATTTGTGCCGCCGTGATGCATCGGGCAAGGCCCAGCGTAATCCAAGTGACGAAAAACATAGGAAAATACAGTAGTAAGGAAAATTTAGAAGATTGGATGGGGTTCGCTGAGAAGTAAGGGATGAAACTGAAATGGATGAGGGGTTAGAAATAATAGGAGGCAAAATTTGAGGGTTTCGTACTTTGGTTGGAGTTGCAATTAGCCTGATCAGTCAGAGTCACCTCACCTGCATCTCTTCTCTCTGCTTTGTTCCTACTAGCTCTCTTGTTCTGTTACCGTCATTAGCCAGCTCTGAGGACTCAGCAGTGACATTTCGTTGATGACGATATCACCTGGGACGTTGACGCTGCGGGGCTGGTCACTGGCCAGTCATATTTTATTCGATCCAACAACAACAACCGGTTGCCGTGTCCGCACTCCGCAGCCCTTGTTTAGACGCCCAATTCGGGCCGCAGAATTGGCGTTAGCTACAGTGCCGTGCACGGTAGCAATTTTGTTTTTACGTGCTAATAATTATTTAGATATTGAGTAATTAGGGTTAAAATATTCGTCTTGTAAAGTATAATAAAACTATGTAATTAGTTTTTGATTTCATCTACATTTAGTACCTCATGCATTTGTCGATATTTTGATGTGACGAGGAATAAAAATTCTGTATAATAGAATTTGAGGGTAAATTTAAGAAACTAAACAAGGCAAGCGTGAGTGCAGTAGGTGACTTTGCTGCCGACGCAGTTAATTGCTCCTATACTCCAGTAGTAGTCCAGTAGTTAGCTACCTAGTGGCAGTAAGGTAATAGTAGCACAGTAAATAGACAGCATCCCTAACCTCTGTGACTTTGTTTTGTTATATCAGGGTTAGGACCTCAGTCATAGCCTTTTCTAGCCCGTGACGCGTACCCGTCACCAACTCCTCCCGTCGTCCTGCGCAACACCATTTCCAACCAGCACAGCACCGGTGGCCCTGCGCTACAGTATCCGATCGTCCTAGTAGTACTGCTGAGCGAGCGAGAGCAGACGCGAGCCCTTGGGGGAAAAAAAGGAGCGACCAAAAACATTCATCAAAGGTTTCTTAAAATACTAGCGCGGATGCAGCTTTGATCCCGATCGCCGATCGTCGGCATAGCGGCTTGCAGCGACCCATACCCATACAGCGCGAGGCCTCCCCTCGTCTGCGGGCAGCTTTTATAACGCCAGCGGACGCTGTTGCCGGACGCGCACGCGTGCGTGCGTGCACGACGGCCTGCCGGTGCTGCCTGCCCGTCGGATCCGTGTTCAATTCGCGCGCAAACGTATCAGATCAGCTGCTGCCTGATTATAATAGGAAGCTTATTATATTAACCTGCAGGTGCTGCTGGCATGATTGCCGATTGATTGCATCGGAAGCTAGCATTAGCATTAGGGCGGGGGCCGTGCTCGCCTACGCCCGCCACCTTTATTTGGTGCGTGCGCCTACCCCTTCTTTCTCTCACTGTCGTCTCACACTGTCTAGTCTAACCAACCGATTTGACATTCTGATGCCGGCCACCAAGAGCAGGAGGGGGCAGGGATGGCCGTTGCTTACTGATTCTGCAAAGCGAGACGATCGAGCTCGCTCTTGCACTCGCACATGACACAGCTCCTACCTCCGGCTCCGAGTCACCAAGGCCAGGCAAGGCCAGGCCAGCAATGTGCGTATCGTCCGAGAAAGAATCATTGCGTCGCACACGGTGGCTACTGCTTCAGCCTGCAAGTGCACGGCTTACTACTCGCAGTAGTACGAGTACTTGGCTGCCGCCGGCGGCGTGTGTGGACATGCTGGTTGCGTGGAGGGTGGTGCTATAGAAGTTAAGTATAGATGAAACTAGTAGATCGATCCGGAAACGGCGGTGCAGCCATGCGGTTCTAGCCTTCTGGGGTGGGTCGTCGATCTCATCTTCCGGTACTAGTAGCACTTACCCACCGATCACGCGCGCTGCGGCTGGAGGCAACTAGGCAAGGCCGAGCTGGCGCGGGCCCGGCGACAGCATTGTCGTGCCCAGAGCCCCACACCAGTTAAAATCGTCGCCTCGATGCCTCGGGCCCACCCGCAGGCGTCCTCCCTTCAAGACCTACCGCCGCTGTAGACAGTAGACCAAGACGCGACACAGGCACCGCACCGACGATGGAGTCGCGCTACGGCCGCCTACGGTGTCATGGACGGGACGCATGACGCTGCCTGGCATATGTCCGCTCGCGCCTAGCCTGGGTGCTCGTCGGTCGTCGTCCCACCGAACGTACGTACGTACGGTGGGTGCGCGGTGCAGTGTAGGGGTGCATGCGCACGATCGTCCAAAGGGAGCACCATATATACTGAGTACTTGCCGGGGCCGAGCCGTTGCCTTGCCCGTCGGCGTCTCGGCGACACTGCAACGACCAGCACTCGCCGGATCGGCCGGGGACGGCGGGCGTGCCGCAGCTGTGTTGTTTAAATTTTGATTTTGATGGGCCGCGCGCCTGGTTGGTTAGGTCGCTGGTGGAGTAGTGCCTCTTGAGATCTGCACAGATGGAGTGGAGTGGCCGTACCCGTGTACGTGTTGGTTAGGAGGCACGGTAGCTGCGCGCGCGCATCGGCGTTAACGCACGCCTGGACGGAGACGCCACGGGAAACGCGCGAGAACGACATGATCCCGCGTAATGGAACAAAGGACTTAAAACATGAGGCTTCTCTTTCGCGTAATGCGACGGCGATTTCATGAAATCGTCGGTTCCGTTCCTTTTCTACCTTTTTATTATTAACGAAGCCTGTGTGCGATGCTTAATAAAGCTTTGGCTTAATCGTTTGTGCTAATCACTATGGAGTATGGAGCGGGCAACAACTAAAGCACTGATCGAACGCGCGGCCCACGTTGCCCGTTGCTTTTCTCAAACCTCTCGCCGCTTGCTTGTTTAGGTTTGTACTATCAGCAGAGAGGCTACTACACAAATAAAACCCCTCACCAAACGCAAAACATAACGCTATTCATTGGCCAACTGCTCCGGTGCCGTACCTTATTTTGAACCCTCTTTCGGAGCCAAATATATATAAACTTTGCTTGCAAGACACACGGAAAAATCAATCGCGCCTTTTTTCTCGTACAAGTTCTTTCTTTACTCACACTCACGCACTAGTGGTCGATCCTGTTGCTTTCTGCTTTTCATTCGTGTTGCTCGCCTGGGCAGAAATTAAGTAAACATTCCGTCCCGTGCTCATCGTGTTGGTTACTCACTCTATCAAACGTCCATCCACCGTCTTATATCGCCGGATAACGCAGAATTTTAGGTACACCAAATGGTATGGTGTGAGCAAGCCAAAAGCCTGAAGTTGACGACCAGGAGACACGCTCACCTAAAAGTTTTCGTTTACCTCAAGCAACGTGCTGCATTGCCTTCAACTGCACCGCTGAGTTAGGTCCATACCACGACTCCTGTACATGTGTGTCCCGATGTTTCATCATCGGGGGAGAAAAAAAATTTGTTTTGAAAACGATTGAATACTCAAGATTTGGTATCATGTCCACGAGTCCTAGATTATTATTTTTCATATATATACTAAGCGAGAATATGGTCGTACGGTATAACATCTTGCATATTCTATTCTAATATATCTGGAATCATACTCCATATTATGGTGTGTTGTGTGATACTATAACTCGTACGAGCATGACTCGAGTTTGGGTTACGAATGAGACAATAAACCAATTAGTTAGAACTCTAATGTTAAATCTCTAATTCTCACGTACTATCTGTGTGCCAAACCTCCTTTCTCCTTCCTTTTAAAATTTGTTGTAGCTAGTGGAGGAAACAAGATTTTAGATAGAGAATAGACACTTGCACAATGCAAGCATAGGGAAAGAATGGAAAATGGGATGTGTTGCTCTCCACTTTCTTTGAGGGTTCGAACACTGTTTTTTCCTCAGTCAATAATAAGAATTATCAAAAGAGGGTTGGTTTCGTGAAGATGCTCTTAGGCTCCAAGAGTGTGGAGGAGGAACACACGAACAATGAATGACAGTACGATGGATTAAAACTTTATCCCATATTTAGTATTAGATACACAAATATAGATGCACAGAAGTGTTATTGTAAGCATTCATCCCTCCTAGATCTTTCTCTCCCCAAGCAATTTCCATGTATCCTCATCTCTAAATTTTAAACAATCCATGTATTAAAAGTCTTCTTTCTAACCATCCATAGATCCTTTTGGTGGGATAATTCAACTGCCACTGGATGTGGTAATGCAAAGCAACCGAAAGGCGTGCGGGTAGACATGAGAAAAACAGGCCAAACGACACTCGGCCACATAATAATTAAGTCTAGGTGAGGATCCAAACGACACCTAACATCGGCATGGGAGGAATGTGTGGCAACATCTTGTGCGAGAGGGCACTGTATCCGGTGAGAAAGAAGTTATACTTGGATAAAAATCACATGAAAACACACAGGTAATATCGCAAGGAGAGATTTGATTTGATTATCCCTGTTTTATTAGAAGGAGATGTGGCTAGTATATAAGGTAGACCACTTAAATATAGAAAATGATTAATTTATTAGAAGAAACGTCAAAAGGTGTTTTTCACTCCATAATATAGAACTCCTCGATTCTAAAATGAAAACTCCTTGGGCATTCCCTTTTAACAATTCAAACCTAATTTGCGTGCTGGTCGTGTGGTGGGGCAATTTAGTCCTAATTAAACCATGCGTCTTTTTTTTTTCTCCTTTTCACTTTATTTATCAGAAAGCACGATTCACAGAGAGTGGTTAATAACTAATTAATGAGCCGTACAGCCGTACTGGCGCGGTTAAATACATAATAAACTGAAAGGAGCTTGGGCGTTAAAATTTTGATGAAGGAGCACCCCTACGTGACAGCAACTGTAATTGTACAGTTCATTTTTTGACCCCGATATGATATCTCCTCCTGCACCGGAAACAGTCCGTACGAATAATACGATTTCTGCAAACCAAAGCCCAACCGAAGCACACGAATTTCCGCGCGATTTGTTCAACCATCCAGATAACGGCCGCGCGCCAATCTGCCGGAATTCCCCGTGGGACGGGGAAGATCCTCCTCCAAACCCAACGGAGCAGGGAGCAGCGGCCCCCGCCCCACTCCTCCTCCTCCTCCCCTAGCCCGCCCGGTGGTAAAGGCAAATCTCACCGGCCGTGCGGTACCAGCCGCCGCCCGGATTTCGCCAATAAAAACTCCATTGACGAAAGCTTGCCCGTGTCGTCCCGCCCACGCCGCGCGCGGTTGTTACAGCCACCGAGAGCTGCACCGTCGGTCGGTCGAGCGACAAGCGAGCTGGACCCCTACTACCCGGCTACCCTTGCCCCGCGTTATATCTGCTGCGCTGCACAGGGAGAGAGGGGGAGTCCAGTCCAGCTCGGCCGGTCAGTACTCAGTAGTGGATAGCTCGCCGCGCCAAAACGCACCGCTACAAGCTCTCACCCCAGATCCCAATGCGCCCCGCCGCGTCGCTCTAGGCCGCGGAAGCTATCTGTCTGACACGCCGGGGACGGTCGTGGTCGCCGTCGCGCGCGGACGTACAGGAGCGCCGTGCAGCCATCAGCAGCCATGAAGGTTCTTGCCGTGCTGGCGCTCTTCGTCGCCGCCGCCGCGCCATTCCTCCTCGCCGCCGGCCAGGTAAGCGTGTGGCTATCTGCGTTTCCTCCTGCCTGGGCTCTGGTCCGACGGGCGCCGTGCATTGCGTGTGCAATGGTGACCGTGCTGCGTGCGTGCAGGGCGAGGAGGGGGCCGGCCCGCTGCCGTTCGCGGTGGGCGCGGCGCCGGCGGGCTGCGACGTCGCGCGGGGCGAGTGGGTGCGCGACGACGACGCCCGCCCGTTGTACCAGGAGTGGGAGTGCCCCTACATCCAGCCGCAGCTGACGTGCCAGGCGCACGGCCGCCCCGACAAGGCGTACCAGAGCTGGCGCTGGCAACCGAGCGGCTGCTCCCTGCCCAGGTACGGTCCGCAGTCGCAACCCTCCGTCCTTCCTCCTCTCCCCGCCGGCGCCGGCATCGGCCGCCGGCCGGCGTCCGTCTCTGCCCCTTTGCGTCGTGTGGCTAGCACGGTGAACATTGCGTGCTCTGGTTGCAAGAATCCAATGCTCCTGCTGCTTTTTTTGGCGAGACAACGCAGAAGCCGTGCCCCCGCTTTGCTGTGCCTGCAGTAGGAACTTGCAAGAAACCGTGAAGAAAGCCAGCGAGGATGAGAGAGAGGAGTTACTACTACTCATGACTGCTTTCTGTCTTTTTTTCTTTTTTTATACAGAGTCTAAAAGGACACACGCGGTAACAAAGAGGTTACTCTTCCGCGTCATCATGGAGCATCTCGGTCCTCGAGGGCTGCGCTCACTTGTGACTTGTGTAGGACGCCGATAATGCGCGGCAGGGCCGTAGTACGTCCGATAGCACATAGGACTACAGTGCGCAGGGCAACAGTTGGTAGTAGGTGAGGTGAGCCATGTTCATGTTCTAGGGATTAGTACAACCATCAATGGCAAGTTTCAAAAATGAACCGTCAGTGGTAGTAAAATTAGCTTCTTGAACAATGAACCGAGAGAGAGAAGCTCCTCGTCAGAGCTTGGCGATCGACCTACTAGAGACACAACAGATAAACCATAGCAACAGCATCAGGATCAGCAAAGATGATTCTGATATATAACTAACTGCTACTATTTTATATTGACACTCACCAACCACAGATTTGACATGAACAACCTGTAGTAGTGTTCATCAGTTACATATAGTTACGCTTTGATTTCAGCAGAACGCGGCCTAGTTTGGTTTCCGGTTCAAATTCCCAACAGCAACAGACTAAACGTGGTCCATCCATCAGCGCTCGGGACACGACGTAAACGCGATCTTGGCCAGCAGACATTGAGGCCCATGCACATTTGTGCCGTTGCGAGCCGTCGCATTCCGGCGACGTAAACGTCTGGCCTGCCCGACGACCACCACCAGCACTAAAACCATGGTGCCATGGCAATGGCAATGGCATTGGCAATTTGGCATGCGACGCAGACCAAATCGGTGAGGCCACTAGCCTACGACTCGGCTGGGGACCAAAAATTCCAGTGCCTGGCTCGATCCGTTCACTCTCACCCCCCAGGATGGATGCTAGCTGTGCCGGTGCCGGGACGTGTCAGTGCATAGAGCAGGGCAGGGCAAAGACGTCTCGGCATGGTCCTGAGTCCCGACGACTCCTGTAAGCGGCAAGGATCGATTGGGTGCGACGTCACGCATCGCGTGGTGGACTCAGGTCGTCGTTGCCTTCTGCCGTGACTGCACCGACAAGCCACGACATTCCTATTGCATGATGCGTGACAGCGATCACTAACCGTGTCCTGAATCCGTTTGACTTGGGGGGCCGTGAATAACTGTGCTTAATTATGCAATGATTTGAATTCCATCCGTCCGGGGAAAGAAACTGTTTGAACCGTGGAATTAATTAATTACTCAATTAAGCAGCTTCAATGCGACGCTGGTGCTGGAGATGCTGCGAGGGAAGCGGATGCTGTTCGTGGGCGACTCGCTGAACCGGGGGCAGTACGTCTCCCTGCTGTGCCTCCTGCACCGTGCCATCCCCGACGGCGCCAAGTCGTTCGTGACGGTGGACTCGCTGAGCATCTTCAGGGCCAGGGACTACGACGCCACCATCGAGTTCTACTGGGCGCCCATGCTGGCCGAGTCCAACTCGGACGACGCCGTGGTGCACTCCGCCGACGACCGCCTCATCCGCGGCGCGCCCATGGACAAGCACTCCAACTTCTGGAAGGGCGCCGACGTCCTCGTCTTCAACACCTACCTCTGGTGGGTCGCCAGCGACAAGATCCAGATCCTGTGAGTACAGATCGAATACATGCCTATCAGGACTGATGTGATGAAGAAGAAGAACTGATGTGAGTTTTGCAGGAGGGGCGCCGACAATGACCCGAGCAAGGACGTCGTGGAGATGAAATCGGAGGAGGCCTACCGGCTGGTGCTGTACCAGGTGGTCCGGTGGCTGGAGCGCAACGTGGACGCCAAGAAGTCGCGGGTGTTCTTTGTCACGGCGTCGCCGACGCACACGGAGGGCAAGGCGTGGGGCGACAAGGTCAAGGGCGCCAACTGCTACGGCCAGACGTCGCCGATCAGCGACGCCTCCTACCGGGGCAGCACGAGCCGGGAGATGCTGCGGGTGACGGAGGAGGTGCTGGCCACGTCGCGGGTGCCCGTCGGCCTGGTCAACATCACGGGGCTGTCGGAGTACCGCCGGGACGCGCACACGCAAACCTACAAGAAGCAGTGGGCGGCGCCGACGGCGGAGCAGCGCGCCGACCCCAAGAGCTACGCCGACTGCACGCACTGGTGCCTCCCCGGCGTGCCGGACACGTGGAACGAGCTGCTCTACTGGAAGCTCTTCTTCCCCAGCAACGATCAGTTCCTCTGATCGATGATGATTCGGGCCTGCGTGCCTGCCTGCATACGTACAGATACTTGGAACGAAACGGACTGCCAGCTAGGGGCTAGCCCAAACAAATGTAGATGAAGAACAAGAACTGAACTTCGTGTAAGTGGTGTACATGCCTGCGTGCGCCATGCTCTCCGTTAGGTCGTGGTTCATGGAGCAGAAACCTTCCGTTGATGTAATCAGTTTTCTTTTCTTTTTTGGGGGGTCGTTATAAGATCGAGGCTCTTTTTTTGTTTCAGTTTCAACGAATTCAGGGGGAAAAGATCTTCTTGTGTATGTATGGGCTGCGTGATCCACAGCACATGTTAAACACGGCACGTTGCATTCAGATCTTTGCTTAGATTTTGATGGGCCGGTCCATACGGCCCAAGTCGAGTGCCCGTTTGGCAGCCCACCATTCCAAATCAACCCACACGGTCTTCTCCCAGGAGCCTAGCTCGAGAGGACTCCGCCACTCCACCTCACGCCCCAGAATCAAGGGGCGCCGCCGACGACGACTACAGCAGCCACGCCGGCGGTAGGGCAGCCGGGAGCGCGCCAGCGGCCGTGCGGGCGCCATGCTGCCCTTCCGAAATCGCCTCATCCCTCTGCTCCGCTCCGCCTCCGCCTCCCGGGGGCTTTACCTCCCCCATCCACTCCAGCGCGTGCGCGTGCCGCCTCCTCTCCACCTCCACCTCCACGGCCACCGTCCCCGCACCCTTCTCCCTCGACGACTACCTCGTCGCCGCCTGCGGCTTCTCACCCGCCCAAGCTCGCGAGATGTCCAAGAAGGTGTTCAAGGATTTATCCAGAGAATCCAACAGACCATTGGAGGAGCTCTCCTCCCACTGCCTCATCTCCGCCTCCAACCCCGATGCCATCCTCGCCCTGCTCTCCGGCGCCGGCCTCTCCCGGGCCGAAATCGCCGCCTTCGTCTCCGCGGACCCGCTGCTCCTCCGTGCGTCGGTGAACAACATCGCACCCCGCCTTCTTGCTCTCCGCGACCGCGTCGGCCTCTCCACTCCCCAGATCGCTCGCTTCCTCCTGCTCCTGGTCGGCTCACGCGCTCTCCGCTGGGGCGACGTCGTTCCTAGGCTCGAGTTCTTCATCTCCTTCTACGGCTCGTTTGAGCAAGTCCTGGTGGCCGCAAAGCGGTGCAATGGCCTCCTCACGATGAGCCTTGAGAGGGTAATCAAGCCTAACATTGCTTTGTTTCGTCAGTGTGGTGTTCAAGATTTTGCTAAGCTGTGTTCAAACAACCCGCGGGTGCTTACCTTCAACCTGGAACGCTTGAAAGAGTGTTTGATGCGGGCGGAAGAAATTGGGGTGCCTCCTACTTCAAGGATGTTCAAGTATGCTGTGGCCACCATTGCCTGTAATTCCAAAGAGAAGGTTGCTGCCAAGCTTGAGTTCTTTAAGAAGACTCTTGGGTGTTCTGAGTCTGAGGCTTCCATCGCATTGTGCAAGATGCCAGGTATATTAGGATTCTCTGATGAGATTCTTCTGCGCAGGATTGAGTTCCTAGTCAATGAGGCTGCGATGGAGCCACGGTACATTGTGGAAAGGCCTGTCCTGCTCGCATTAAGCCTGGAGAAGCGGCTAGTGCCCAGGCATTATATCATGAAGGTTCTGCAGGAAAAGGGATTGCTCGATAGCAATACGAGCTTTTACACATTAGCTAAAATTGGAGAGGAGACTTTCAAATCAAAGTTCATCGACTGTCACATGGACTCTGTTCCTGGCCTTGCAGATGCTTTTGCTTCAGCTCATGCTGGTATTGTGCCCTCTAGAGTGTAATCTAAGCATCTCATTCGGTGATTTGGGTCGATGGTGGAACTGCAACTGATGCTCATTAGCGGCTGTCCACTATGAAGACTTTCTCAATTCTGAATTCTGCAATATAATTAACCACTAGTGATCACTTACCAGTCATAGTCGAAGGGTTTTTTTTTGACAATAACAACATATATTATATATTAAGGCAGCCATATTACACAGTGGTCTTCCTTGGAAAACCAGATTACAAGAAGGTCCTGTGACCGAAATAAAAGACAGCAGCGTCGACTAAGACACAAATTACAACGATTCTGTCGGCAAGGGGTATTCGCAGAGGCGCCAAAGACGTGTGCACCCGGATGGACTGACCGCGCATAGCGACGGTAAAGAGTAGGCTGGTGGAGCCGTCGAAGAAGAAATATACCGACAACCGAAGGATATTGTTGATGTCATCGTCGGTAGTAGAAGAAGCTCGAATCGAAAACATAGGTAGGAGTAGAGTCATCGAGCCAGCGCCACAGAAGTAGCTCTGATTGGTACAGGGGGCATCAGGACCCGAGGCTGCATAGTCCAAGGTTGAGTTATGGTTATCTAGGAAGGAGCTGTGTTTATCTTATTCTGGATCTTTAATGCACATTTTGTCGGTTTCATTTTCTGCCTCCCACATGGCTGAACATTGTCCTTAACTTTGTTTTCTTCTGTTGTTAAGTCCTTGCTGTATGGAGGTCATCATGGTTGATTTCACTGTCTATGGACGAGACAAAATTTTGATGACTGTTTAGCCAATCTTGAGATTATTCTACAGCATTTTCTTGAAGCTAATTTGGTACCCAATTGGGAGAAGTGTCATTTCCTGGATCAAGAGGGTATTGTGCTTGGTCATTTGGTTTCCTCACGAGGAGTTGAGGTTGATAAAGCCAAAGTTGAGGTGATTGATTGCTTGCCTCCTCGTGAACGCGGGAACAATATTTGTAGGGGAATGCGTTACTAACAGCTGAAATTAAATTTCAAGTTCCATGGGAGGCGGCTTCATACGAGAAAGTAGTAATTTATTATTGTTTCATTTTGTTTCCCACAGAATATACAGAACTAATACTTTTATACTGCATCTTGATTTGGCTGCCTGCGATTAAGGTAATTGATCTCATATATAGAGAACGTGCCTCTTATGGAAGAAAGCCTATCCTATCAGATAAGGGAGACAATTGTTCTTAAATCCAAGTCTCAAACTTGTTTGTTGCTACCATTTTTTTTTTACTTTTCCATTTGGGCTCTACCTCAGAGAGAGTGAATTCTGTGAGTTACTACATACTTGGGTGCAGTTGCTAAATGGTTTCTTCAGTTACACCAACTGCAGTTTATGACCATCAATCTGCATAGCTGCGTTGCTCCTTCTCCCATAAGAAACATCCCATGCTTTTTTATTAAGCAATTAAATCTAATTCTTATGTTCTCTTTTGCTATATGCTGATATATGGTTTCTTCAAAATCCAGAGACCCATAGAATGATGCTGATGGTTCTTCCATATTTTCATAGGTTTCTGATAGACTCAACTATGGTGAGGTTTCAATCTTAGATAGATACATTTCTGTTTAGTTTGATTAGCAAAGTTGCTTTTCTTCCATTTGTAGTTAATGTGTTTCCCCATTGGACACTTACAAATTGCACAAGCAAAAAAATGTGTGCAACTTAGGTTCCAACAGGATGCGGAACACAAGTCTATTATTGTGCAGAAGCATAGCTTAGCATCTATTTCCCCTACCAAAATCGTGATGTCCATATTTAGTTATCTATTTATCTAAAAACATTTTACTCTCTCGATGCCATTTAACATGATCCGAATTTTTGGAAACCCCATAACAGTGAACATGGTATATTAATCAGACATGGTTTTCATGTGACAGTGAAAACGATGCCCTCAGCTCGCCTGCCAAGAATAGCATCTGCATCTCTTGCCTCTAAGAATAGCATCTATATATCTTTGGCTAAGGTATCACATCTGATTCGATCAGTAAGCTTGATTTGGTTTTAATTTTTCGAATGTACTTTCTGATTTGTAACCAGAGCATTACGATTTTGAGTTCTTTGTCTTGATTGCCAAATGTGATTCTTTTAGGTTCAATTACACGAGCTGAGGCTCCAATGTGCTGTCATCTGTCAACCAATATTATCATTGTCATTGTAGGTTCCAAGGTTCAGTTGATCTTCACTGGGTGTTGCGCTACATCCGGCTTTCAGTCATGACAAACTTCAGCAGACACGAAGAATTATGCAGGTTCCACTGAAAAAGTCCAATGATCAACATCGCATCGCGTGATGGCGAGATGCACGGCAGTTGACAGTACAGAAATGATGTGGACAACGAAAGGCCTTCATCCAAAACTTTTGTGCTCGACAAGTTTTAGCCATAGGATCTTAGTCTCTTAGAAGGGAAGGAAGACCTGGCTTTGATTTGAATTTCAGTCCCGCCGTCCAATTAACCTGATTGGCCTGCTTCCTTTTGATTAACTCTCTTAACTTTATGTCTTTGTTTATACTCCGTGCTCTGCAGGCTGCAATCTATTGGCCTGCTTCCACAAAACCTGATGAATATGCTGCTGAAAGAGACACTGCATTAGCCTTTTAGTGCGTGCTTGACTAAATTAAGGAATATGCAACGGAAACCCTAACTAACTGGGCGTGACACTATCATGTAAGTACATATACACTGTAAACAAAGCTTAAAGTTGGTGAATGAATGCTACTTCCCAGCTATTGATCTACAATTAGTCTCTTGTACGGTTAGGGCTCTAATTTGTAGGGCAGGAATTTACTAGCTAGCGCTGATGTGGTCTCACTCTCACCATAATTGCGCTAGTTACATGTCATCTGCTCCACATACAGTACATGGACTTCTCCAAAAAACTAGAAACCTTAACTTGCAAGGCAGATGGGGCAGCTATGTCTATATATGCAGATACATTACTGGTACTATAACTATAATGAACAAATTGTCTTCAGAAACACCAAGGCGAAGCCTGTTCAGATGTTGTTCACTTCTTTATGTATCGGTCAGAACCACCTCCTAACTTCTCCATCTCCAGTGTTTATACTTTATACACGCACAGAACTATATAATACCAATACAGTATAAGTTTGGCGCCCTAATTTGGAGGGGAATGAGGCGTTGATGCAGTCCATATATATTAGCTGTTTAGGTGCACCAATCCCTACGAGATCAAGGGGCAACAACTCTCTCAGTCTCACCTAAAAGGAATCTTTTACCACAAGTGATCGGTTAGCACCTGCTGCAGTAGTGCACTGCTAGTGCACTCACGAGTCACGACTCACCTCACCTGCCTGCGCACACACCATGCAAGCTATTTGATCGCGCATGCAGTGCTATTGTACCAGTGCTTGCGAGCAACCGGCGGGCCCTGCAAATTTCCTCGGCCTCGATCGACGTCTCGTCGTCCCAGGTATCAAGATGACCGGGTGGACCCCGCCGCGGAAGGGGCGGAGCTCGGCCGGCGCCGGCGGTGACGGCCTCGAGGAGGCCTGGCTGGTGGCGGAGGCACCGGCCAAGAAGCCCCACGCAAGGACGGCGGCGTGGGGCGTCACTGTCAGCGTCGGCCTCCGCCGCGGCCACTTCAACTCGTTCGTGCTGCTGCTCCTCGTTTTGCTCGTCGTCCTCGCCGTTTCGGTCACCACCACCAAGAACGACAGCGGCGGCGGGACCGAGCCGCGGGAGACGACGACGACGACAACCGCGCCTCCACCTGCTGATGACGCCGGCGCCGGCGGGCGGGGTGATGAGTGCGACATGTCGTCCGGCCGGTGGGTGTACGACGACGCGGCGTACCCGTTGTACGAGGAGAGCGCGTGCAAGTTCATGTCGGACCAGGCCGCCTGCGGAAAGTTCGGGAGGACGGATCTCAAGTACCAGCACTGGCGGTGGCAGCCGAACGGCTGCGATCTTCCCAGGTTCGACGCGTTGAAGCTGCTCCAGAGGCTGCGCGGCAAGCGGCTGGCCTTCGTCGGCGACTCGCTGAACCGGAACCAGTGGGTATCCATGGTCTGCCTCATCGACACCGCCACCCCTATGCTGCGCAAGTCCATGGGCGGCGGCAACGGCTCCCTCGTTTCCTTCAAGATTCATGTACGTGTACATCTGCGCGTGGCCAGCCGATCCACACCTCGCCTGTGTCACTGAGTGACACCATCAAAATTATTTTTGCCTTTTGCGTGCAGGAGTACAACGCGTCGGTGGACTTCTACTGGTCGCCGCTGCTGGTGGAATCAAACTCGGACCATCCGGTTCACCACCGGGTGGCCGACCGCGTCGTGCGCGCTGGCTCCATCGACAAGCACGCCAGGCACTGGGCCGACGCCGACGTGCTCGTCTTCAACTCTTACCTCTGGTGGCGCCGCCCGACCATGAAAGTCCTGTGAGTGTGTGCTCTGTTCCGTCTCGCCGTCCGACTGACTCTGGCACTGACACTGACACTGACCGTGCGTTACGTGCAGGTGGGGATCGTTCGAGGCGGCGGCGGAAGGCGCGCACAGGGCGGCGTACGAGGTGACCGACAGCCTGCGCGCGTTCGAGCTGTCGATCAAGACGTGGTCGGAGTGGCTGGAGCGCCACGTCGACCGCGCCCGGACCCAGCTCTTCTTCACGAGCATGTCGCCGACGCACCTCCACTCCGACGAGTGGGAGCTGGCCGGGGCCGGGAGCGGCGGCAACCACCAGTGCTACAACGAGACGGAGCCGATCATGGCGGAGGGACACCGCGGGCAGGACACGGACCCGGCGTTCGCGCGCGCCCTGGAGGCGCAGGTGGAGCGGCTGGGCGCGCGCGGCGTCGCCGTGCGGGTGCTCAACGTGACGCAGCTGTCAGAACAACGCAAGGACGCGCACCCATCGGTGCACCGGCGGCAGTGGAGCCCGCCGACGGCGGCCGAGCTGGAGGCGCGGGCGCGCGACCCCAGCAGCGGCGCCGACTGCATCCACTGGTGCCTCCCCGGCGTGCCCGACGTTTGGAACCAGATACTCTATGCGCACCTCGTGTCATCATCGTAGTCTCGTTAGATAGGTGGCGGTATACCACCACCAATTTCGCAGCTCATTTTTTTTCTTTTTCACTGTTTCTTCAATTTTAGGTATTACGATTTGCATGTAATTTGAAAATTATATAAATTAATAGCGTAGTTTGTAGACTAAATGAACACCGGCACTGCACTACACAACTCAGTCGTCCTATGCAGTACATGGTTCATTGGCTCAGTGGAAACTAAAGTTTTGGCATCACTGAAATGTAAATTCTGTTTTTTGCTCTCATTCCAAAATTGCTATGGATAGTAGATAAGGTCGAACAGTATGGTTGGCCAAACCAGCAACTATATATGCACCTTAGAGCACCCTCAATAATACAGGATACACTCAATGACCCATGCTATTTTAACGCCACCGTGGCATGATTTTTGGCACGATCTACAATTTATTTGGACTGTATTTGGGCTAGGGCAGCAAAAAGAAATAGATCATCCACTAGAGTGCTTGCCTTGTATTCCCTCTCTCTAAATAATTCAATTCATATAATCCGTGCAAGTTAAACTATCTTAAATTTAACTAATAATAAAAATTAACATCATTTATTCATTTATAACATAATATGACACATTATGAAAATATATTCTATGGTATATCTAACTATACTAATTTAATGTCAAAAATCTTGATGTTTTTTCCTTTAAAATTTAGTCAAAATCTAAAACGTTTGACTTAAGATAATTTTAGAAATCTATTTTCTTTTCGGATAGAGGGAGTACATGGTCTAGTGTAAGGAAACACAAAATGCCTTTTTACATGGTCTTGCCTTGAAACTTGATATTTCATTTGGCTTTTATGGTGGATGTAATTTAAAACGAAAACAATCCTGTAAAGAGCAATTGTTATCCAAAACACAAAAACCAAATGGTCGGTCACTCTCACTCGTTGTTATGTCTAAACGACACTGTTAACAACCCGGATAGGATTGCAGAGAATAAGATAGAATTCGGGGAGCAGCAGAGAGCAAGGGATCGGATCGAAGAAGATGAACAATATAGGAGAGGAAATAGCAATAACAGATTAGGATAAATGGTTTGGTTACAATA
>CM041628.1:6655968-6670989 GCA_023333625.1 Bothriochloa decipiens | reverse complement strand
TCATACATGGGCCAAGCCCAACTAACTGAGGCACGCAGGCCCAAACCAAAGCCCAATAACTATTATAATAGCCCATATCCTAACAGAGAGCTTAAACGAAAATGGCATATACTGTGTAACATTTAAATGGTGTATATTGGGCTCAACTATTGTTTAGGTGAACCGTGATTGAGAGAAATCGGAGAGGTATTGAGAGTGTCAATTTTGGTACCAATAATAAAGAAATAATTCAAAGTCTCACTTTCGTCTATCACTAGAATATGCTCGCGGCGTTGCCGCGAGTGGCCAGTGCGTGGGCTGCTTGCAACGTAGATGCGCTTTTTTTCCAGTGCAACTTGATCTATTGAGCGTAATAGGATAAGTATTTATCTTTGGAAATCGTGTTCACCTTCTACCACATCTGAGATGACGCGAGCCTTCATACTTGTTGGCCACCAAATTCGGCCGCTAATTTGTTTGCTTTGCGCGTTTCCATCTGCTCTTCCCGGCAGAGTGTCGGTTTAAGGCTTTTCCTAAAAGCATGTTTAGTACATAATATTATTGCAAACACATGTTATCTTTTGTATACCCTGCCCTCTTGCGTTGAGAGAGCTGTTGAGTTGAGCAATATTCGTCTAGGTTTGCACTATGATGTATATGTACTACGTAGATGTAGTCATGAGAAATTGAACAAAGCTTAATTTTCCATTATATATTTTCTATGATTTTATATATAGATTTTAGAACTTTTAGCCGATTAAAACATAAAAGTAGAAGAAAACCTAATCTCTCCATAGGATTCTATATTGTCTATATGAATTAGTATGGTCTCTAGTAGCATATTGTTGTCAGAGCTGAGCATGTTGCCATTTTCCGTTAGAGACTATACGTGTGATTCTCCTATTTTTTCAGTAAAAGTAAATGAAAAACGGCTTTGTATGTTTACTCTTACGTGTGATCCTATTTTCAGTAAAAGTAAATGATCACACGTATTTTCAGTAAAAGCACAATGGTAAATGATCCTATTTTTTATGTGTCTCTATATACGTGAGACTACACGTGTCTTTGTATTAAAAAGAAGGAGCCGAAGAACGGCAAACACAAAGTACATAGGAGCCACTAGTAATCCACGGATTACGGCGGAACCCGACACACAGCAAGAAAAAGACAATGGGGTGGGGGACCTCCACCAAACAACTCGAGCGAGCAATCGGGAACACTGCGAAGATGGGTTGCAATGGTGCTCCAACGAAGCCTTCAAGAAGGAGCTTGACATCCACAGATGCCAACGATACTAGAGAAGCACCGGAGTAGGTCTCTCGACCTGAGTCTGCACCGACGGACAGGAGATTCGACCACGCCTTCAAGAAGGAGCATGGCGCACAGGCGCCACCGCCGTCGGCCTGGACGAGCCGGACAAGTTTTCACCCAGCTCTAGCATCCCTCGGAGCTTGCCACCCATAGTTCCACAACGACATTATCCGCCAGGCCGCCATTGGCACGCTCTGCAGGCGCAGCCGAGGCCTGGGCGCCGCCGTGGGCGCTGTCGCCGCCTGGGCGTCGCCAGGGCACGGGAACCGCCGGGCGCGCGTTGTGGGCGCGGCCGCCGCCTGGGGTTTGGTGTGGGGGTATAGACCCCATATACCCTTACAGCTAGACTTTGGGCTGCTCGGTACAAGACGACCCAAACAAGAAGACGAAGGCTGGTCCATCATCATCGTGATCGGTGGGCCGGACTACAAGATGGAGCCCGTGGTCTGCTACCGACCAGGTTGGCGGGCTGCGCGTGAGCTGAAGGCTGCTTGGCGCGCAAGACAAGGAGTCTTAGTCGGTTAGATCTAGTCGAGTCCTCAAAGGACACGTCTCAATGTAACCGACCATAGGGGAAACCCTGAATATGTAACCTTGCCCCCCGACTATATAAGGCGACCAAGGACCCCCTAGAATGCACCTCTACACACCTGAATCATATCTCATCAATACAACAGCAGAGACGCAGGACATAGGGTATTACGCTTCTGAGCGGCCTGAACCTGGATAAACCCTGGTTGTCCGTTTGTTCGTCTTGTGTCTCAACATCTCGATCGTAGGTCTTAGCACGCTCCCTACCGCAATCTACTACCGTGGGCTATCCCGTGGTAGACTGCCGATGAGGTTTCATTGACAGTGGCACGCCAGGTAGGGGAAGCGTGATCTGATCAGCAGACGATCAAGATGGTGTAGTTCCCGGCTTCCATGAACTTCAAGGCGGGCGTCTCCCTCACCATCGGCTCCTTCATGTGGACCACCGGCGCAACGACATCCCTCACGTTCACAGGAGCAGCGCAGCCGGCCCCAGCTCCGGCTGCAACGTAGTTGGCCCCAGCACCGACCATGACTTCGACGACTCAGATCTCGGGGCTGCCCATGACGAGGGAGGAGATGATGGCTACGCTAGAGGTGACCTGGCGGCTTCCTCGCTACCAGAGAAGGCGCATCGACAGCTACGACCTCATCGACACGATTGACTGGCACGGAGCAGGTCTGGCTGAGCTCCTCGAGTACGTGGAGTCCGCTCTGGCATGGCTCTATGAAAAGTACTTAGAGTTCACCCCTGCCCGACCATGCCAGCGCAACCGCACCGACCAGCCATGTCGCGCAGATCAAAGTCTGCCCGTGGTTCGTGGGCCGCCACCTGTCTGTCAGGTTGGCAATGCTCGACACCAGCAAGGACGTACGAGCCAAGGTGGTGGCCCATGCCGACCAGAACCAAATTTGGCTTCGGCCCAAGCACCGCCTGCCGACCACAGAGGAGAGCCACCGGCCGCGCACCAAGGCAGTCCTCCCACTGTAGTACAGCACTGTCAACAACAGCCCATGCCCGATCAAGGGCGCGGTGAGCAGCGCCCTGCGCGTCTCCAGCCTCGACGCCCGCGCCGACCAGATCCAACTCTGGTGGAGGCCCGGGCTACGCCCCCGGTCAGGCTGGATGAATTCATTGACGTACATCTGCGCTAGCGCACGCATAGCCGCGCCGCTCGCCAAGCCCGAGCAGAGTGCAGGCAGCGACGCCGAGCACAACAGATCCAATCCACACAGGGACTAGCAGATCCAATTGCCCCCGGCCCAAGCAGCAACGCACCCATCTTCCCACATGGGTTGAGCAATGCAGCCGCATCCTACACAAGGAATCTATAAGGTGCTCCCCGGTGACGTGATGACCACCTCCTGGATCTAGATCTGAATCTAGTTCTGGTCCCAGAGGATCCAAGGCTCGTGGTCAGCATGGTGGCTTTGCAGAGTCCTCCCGGGTCAGGCACGACAATCCTTCAAGATGACGGCATGTCAGATCTAATTTCCCTGCTCGACAGGACGTCCTCCGTCTCCTATGACCTTACCAAGTGCCTCCTCTCTAATGAAGAGAGTCCTGAGGCCCAGAGTCGAGAGCACGTCGAGAAGCAAATCCCTACCACGCCTGACCACCAGCTTTGTTCAGCCGACTAGACACCGAGCACCCCCAGGGCCCCGCCTAGTTTCAACGGTGCGGTGTTCACGGTCAGCGTGGACGAGCCCCCTATTCCAAATGAAGCCAAGTAGGAGAGGCAAGCAAGAGAAGCACGCAACACGAATCGAGAGCATCGACGCCTCCAGGAAGCGTATGACGCCAATGTCGCCAACAATGGCGTAACAACGGTGTGGGCCCTCAGTCGCGCCGTCTCCAGCGCAACCTCAATGGCGAGTTCAATGTGGTCGGCAACCAAGTCATCCACGAGACCCCCACGACCAACATCGCGGTGGCCATGGACCAGCTCAACAACCTTCCCCTGAACACACCCGGGGTTGAAGCTATCCGCGACTTTCTGATCGCTGCAGAAGCATAGGTGCTTGAGCTCCGCTACGCCGGATCGCTGGCCACATCACATCGGTCGTAGCGGTCTCGGCGCAGTCATCGACGCCAACCTACGGAAAGCGGCGATGACAACACATCAGATCACGGAGGACGTTCGCTTGAACAACCTCGGCAGGCCGATCTCGATGACGCTCCACGAGAGGTGCCGCGCGACGAGCTGCGCCAACGCGGTAATCGCCAGCGCGCCAACAGGCAGCAAGCCGTCGAGAGCAATCAGGAGGTCATGCAGCCATGGGATCGCGATCTCCGTGACCATCTTGATGAACGATACCAAGCTCGGTGACATACGAGCGGGCTGGCCCCATTCTCGGAGGGACTCAAGGCCGTTCTCTGGCCCAAGAACTTTCGAATCGGAGACATCAAGATGTACGACGGGCGGGATGATCCTAAGCATTGGATCATGCTATACGAAGTAGCTGTCCGAGCAGCAGGAGGCGATCAGTACATTATGGACAACTACCTCCCGATGGTTCTGAGCAATGCCGCTACCTCCTGGTTGCTCCGCCAGCGTGCCGGTAGCATCCACAGCTGGCCTCAGCTCCGGCAGATGTTCATCGATAACTTCAAGCCCACCTGTGTACAGCCAAACACCAAGTACACTTTGGCGCAAGTATGCCACCGTTCAAGGGAATCACTGCGATAGTACGTCCAGTGCTTCTCCAACGCATGGAATCATGTCATCAACGTCACGCCGGCAGAAGGGATCGACCTCTTCGTCGTCGGCCTGGTCCAACCACGCAGCCTCGACCTCAAGAAGGAGCTACTCCTCGAGCGGCTGAGAACCATAGATTTTCTCATCTCGATGATGGTATAAACGAGGCGGATCTAGTTCCCCCCAACGAGGCTACCGCCACGATGACGACCCCGACCGCGATGACAATCAGGACCGCCGACCAGATCGGCGGAACAATCGCCGCGACCTTCATGGCAACCGCGAGCCCGACCACCGCGATGATGATCATTCCTTCAAGCGACATGGTCGGGATGCCTACAACGGTGGTCGGCGTAACCGCAATGACTCCTTTGTCAACACGGTGAAGGGCTAGAAGAGGGTGAATGACAAAGAACTCGATAGGGTCATCAGCTAGGACTGCCCTCGACACCCCGGCAAGGGTCATACGCTGGGCGAGTGCAGGGTCTTGAAGGAGGTGCTCGACATGCTAGCCAACAAGAGCCACGTCCCGCGCCCAAGTCCAAGGCTAAGGAACCCGTCCAGCAAGAAGACGCCAAAGAACGTCAAGATGCCAACCCACGGCATGCCTACAGGGATCCCGTGAAGAACATCACTGCCGTCATCTTTGGTGGCAAAGTCAGGCTGGGCCCATGACAAGAAGCTGTTGACGCGAGCCATCGTGGCTATCCAGGAGGCTGACGGTCTCGTCGCGGATGTGAAGGCTCCCACTTGGTCTGAGCAGCCCATAACGTTCAGCTGCAACGATATGTGGGCCAAAATTGCCGATGCTGGTCGTTTCCCGCTGGTCCTTGACCCGATGATAGACGGTGTTTGGTTCAAAAAAGTGCTCGTCGACGGTGGCAGCTGCCTGAACATCCTGTTCTTTCCAGCCTTCAAGGAGTTAGAGCTAGATTTCAACGAGCTTAAGCCGTACAACAGTCCATTCTGGGGCATCATGCTGGGGAAACCCTCGTACCCCCTCGGGCACATCACACTGCCCGTCTAGTTCGAAACAAAGCAGCACTTCCGTGTTGACTACATCACCTTCATCGTGGCCGACTCTGATAGCACATACCATGCCATCCTTGGCTGACCCGGGATCACCAAATTCATGGCAGTTCCTCACTACGGGTACCTCGTGCTGAAGGCTCCAACCAAGAAAGGTGTCCTGTCCCTGCGCTGTAATGTTTTCATGGTGTGTGCGTGTGAGTCTGACGCCTATGAAGCCACAGAGGTCGAGGAGTTGAAACACGCCCTGGAGCACACCAGCGTAGATGCCAAGAAGGCACCCCCTGTGGAGGTCGAGGCCCCAGTCGGGTCTGCACGACGACCGTCCAACAAGGCCAAGCAGCACAAGGAGATCCAGCTTGATCCCAATGACCCCTTGAAGATGACCAATATCGAGGCTACCCTTCCTCCCAAATAGGAAGACGTGCTCATCCAATTCCTCCGAGAGCACATCAGCGTGTTCGCATGGAAACCCGCCGACATTCCTGGTGCCCCGAGGAAAAATGCCGAGCAACGACGTCTCGAAGACAGCAAAGCCCATCAAACAGAAGATGCGTCGCTTTGCTCATGACCACAAGGAAGTCATTAGGGTAGAAGTAGCTAAGCTCCTAGCTGCTGGCTTTATCAAAGAGGTGTATCACCCGGAGTGGTTAGCAAACCTGGTTCTTGTACTTAAGAAGAATAAGCAATGGAGAATGTGCGTTGATTACACCGATCTCAACAAACACTTCCCTAAACAGGCTTTCAATCTCCCTCAAATTGACGAGGTCATAGATTCTACTGCAGGTTACGAGTTGCTTTCCTTCCTAGATTTCTACTCGGGTTACCATCAAATAGCCCTTAAGAAAGAGGACCAGGAGAAGACCGCCTTCATCACCCCCTTCGATGCTTTCTGCTATACGACCATGTCGTTTGGCCTCAAGAACACCGGAGATACCTACCAGCGGGCCATCCATGCCTGCCTTGAGCACGAGATCGCCGATGACCTTATCGAGGCGTACGTAGATGACGTGGTGGTGAAGACCAAGGAGGCCCATACACTGGTGGCTAACCTCAAGCGAACCTTTGTGGCCCTCAACAATTTTCATTGGAAGCTAAATCCCAACAAGTGTGTCTTTGGCGTCCCTTCTGGGATCCTGCTCGGCAACGTCGTCAGCCAGGATGGCATACTCTCGAATCCCGAGAAGGTTCAGATCGTGCTGGACCTGCAACCACCACGAAACATCAAATGTATCTAAAAGCTTACCGGCTGCATGGCAGCCCTTAGTCACTACATCTCCTGCATGGGCGAAAAAGGGCTCCTCTTCTTCAAGCTGCTCAAAGCAAAGGAGAAGTTTGAGTGGATGGAGGAGGCCGACAAGGCTTTCACACAGCTCATGGAGTACCTGGCAACTCCCCTAGTACTCACGGTCCCGCGAGAAGGCGAGGAGCTCTTGCTCTACATCGCTGCCACAACTAACGTGGTCAGTACTGTGATGGTGGTCGAGCGCCAAGAGCCCGGGCACGTCTACGGTGTGCAGCGCCCGGTCTACTACATCAGCGAGGTCCTTTGCGAGACCAAGCAACGATACAACCATGTGCAGAAGCTACTGTACACACTACTGATCACCAAACTGAAGCTCCTCCATTACTTCCAAACCTACAAGATCATGGTAGTCACAGAAGTCGCACTTGGCGACATCCTCCACAACAGAGATGCCAGTGGCCGTATTATCAATTACGCGTTAGAGCTCTCCGAGTTCACGCTGAACTTCCGTAGTTGCAACACTGTGAAGTCTGTCTCAGGCCCTGGTAGATTTCACTGTGGAGTGGTCAGACCTTAACTTGCCCCTGGCCGACACGTCTCCCGACCACTAGAAGATGTACTTCAATGGTTCCTTGAACATCGATGGCGCCGGGGCAGGGGTCTATTTCATCTCTCCTTCCAGGGACACACTCTGCTATTCTTGCGCATACACTTCAAGGCGTCCAACAATGTGGCCGAGTATGAAGCAGCCCTACACGGCCTCCGCATTGCAGTCAAGCTCAATATCAAACGGCTCCTGGTGTACGAAGATTCTGCTCTGGTCATCAATCAAGCCAACAAAGACTGGGATGTTATCAACAAAAAGATGGATGCCTATGTAGCTGAGATCCACAAGCTGGAGAACAAGTTCTATGGATTGGAGTTCATCCACATTCCGCGTTCCCTGAACACAGGTGCCGACGAATTATCTAAACTCGGATCATCCCGAGCACAGGTACCACCTAGTGTTTTCATCAAAGATTTGTCCAAGCCTAATCCTCGATCAGGCTTACGAAGCACCCGTGCCTAGCACCACTACCGAAGAAGTGGAGGTAGAAAAAAGCTACCCTGGCCAGCAGGGATCTGACAACGTTATCGAGCAACCACCAATGGATTAGCTAGCCGAGCAGGCAGCACCTCCCCAGCCCGACTGGAGAGAGCCCTTTGTCAGATACCTGAATGACCATCTTGTTCTGAAAGATAAGATCAATGCCTACAGCTGGTCTGCAAAGCCTGTGCCTACCTCATGGTCAACGGCGAGCTGATGCGCAAGGCACCAAGGTCCCTGATTTACCAGAAATGCATCTCCCAAGCAGAGGGTTTGAGGCTTCTGAAGGATATCCATGAGGGCACTTGTGGTAACCATGCAGCATCCCGGACGCTGGTCGACAAAGCCTACCGAGCAGGGTTCTACTGGCCGATAGCCGTCTCTGACGCAGAACATTACATGCGCCGGTGCAAAAACTGCCAAATGTTTGCCAAGCAGATCCATGTCCCTGTGCGTGAACTCCAGACCATCCCGGTCGCTTGGCCATTCTCATGTTGGGGACTCGACATGATTGGTCCCTTCAAGAAGGCTCCTGGCAGTCACACATGTGTTTTTGTGCTCATTGACAAGTTTTCCATGTGGATCGAGTACAAAGCCGTCAAGAAAGCCTCGTGCGAGAAAGCAGTACAGTTCCTTACTGAAGTCATCCACCGGTTTGGCATACCCAATACCATCATCACTAATTTGGGCTCTCAGTTCACCAACTCTAAGTTTTTTGACTATTGCGATGATAACAACATCAAAGTCAAATACGTGTCCATCGCTCATCCTCGAGCAAACGGACAGGTGGAGCAAGCTAACGGTATGATCCTCGATGCCCTACGCAAATGGGTATACTGAGATGACAAGGATCTTAAACCTGGTCGGTGGCTCAAGGAATTACCTGTCGTGGTCTGGGGACTCCGTACCCAGCCCAGTCGTAGCACTGGAGTTCCCCATACTTCATGGTGTTTAGATCCGAGGTTGTCCTACCAGCCGAGGTAACAATCCTTTCACCGCGTGTCCAGCTCTACAACGAAGAAGCCTCAGATGACACTAGGGAAGTCGACATCATCTCCAAAGAAGAAGTAGCCCCCGAGTCCTGCGCTCGGACGGCTAAGTACATAGCATCAATGCGTCGTTACTATAACCGCAACATCAAAGGTAGGCTGTTCGTGGTCGGTGACATGGTGTTACGACGAATCTAGAAGACAGATGGTCTGCACAAGCTGTCATCCAGATGGGAAGGGCCGTTTAGGATGAAGGCTGTCACACGCCTGACGTCCTATCGGTTGGAGACAATGGAGGGTGTCAAGGAGTCCAACTCTTGGCACATCGACCACCTCATACGCTTCTACCCATAGAATAAGATATGTACTCGAGTCTTTACTATTCAGATAACTAATAAAGTTTCCTTTGTTGTTCTCTTATTGTATGTCGATTCTATTTTTGTGCACACATCTGTTATACATGCGTCCTGCATAAGTCTTAGTTAAATTTTGTTTTCTGCCCGCCAAGAACGGCTCGACAAGGCACTGCCTTGAAGCCTCTTATGATGTGTTACAGCTCCGCGCTACATGGCACTAGGAGATTCGGCAGTTGCTCTCTAACGGTACTAGGTACCTAGTGAACCCAGCGGTCCTACGCGGTTCACTTGCGCATCCCTAGTCACTCGACAGAGTTAGCTTGCTTCGAGGGTGGGGGTAAAACTTAACTGGCGACATTTTTCAGAAAAAATGACCTATGCATAAATCTGCATCTAAAAAATGAAAATGGCAAAATGTTTACCACCCGCTTAAACATGCCTACTTGTCTGCGTCAATAGGCTTAAAAGTTTCTGTAACATCCCAGATGTTAAACTATAATTAAAATATTAATCATGTGTATTAACAAGAATAATCATTGAGCATCATGGCATAAATGCATTCATGTTTTTATAATATCTTTTATGTTGTGTTTTGTTTTATCCATGAAATGATGATGCTTAGGGTTATTCAAAGTTCCTTTATCATTTTATGTGATTCTGCAATTGTTTAAAACAAACTAAAATTTTGTTTTGTCTTCTTGTACTTTTTTATTTTGTGTATTAGGTTAACCATGATATGTCTCAACTAAAACAAGTTTATATTTGTAGGTTGGTTGCGCTTTTGAAATGATGAGTTGGTTGATAATTCAAAAACTATTTTCAAAACCATGTTTTATTCCCCTTTTATACATTTCAAAATATATAAAGAATTTTGAGGTACTCTCAAAATATGGTTTGTAGATCTTGACAAGAGATACAATAATGGTATACAAAGTTTTCAAGTTTCCAAAAAGAATTTTAAATGAATTTGAAAATATAGTTTTCTAGCATTTGTCCCTATTTGATTTTAAACCCATAATTCAAAAATTATGTATAATTTGGGAAAACTTTGTATATAAAAATCTTTGGTTTGAAAAGTTAAGCATTACATAGATTTGAAGATTTTCAAGTTTTATTGAAAAACTAAAAGTAATTTCAAATATTTGTTTCTAGGGTTTTGTTCCCCTTTCGAATTTGAATTCATATTTCAAAAACTAAGAATAATTTGAAAATATTTGTTAAATGAAAAATGTAGCTCTTAAAAAGTTATGCAAATGATATTTTGGGATATTTTCAAGTTCTTATGTAAAATCTAGAGTAATTTGTAATTTTACCGAGTAACATCATGTGCTATAGTGGTTGGTGACGTCATCAACACCGATTTCCCTCACTGTCACAGTCGCCGCCGTGTCCTGCCGCCCATGCCGGTATGTCGCGGCCGTGCCTTCTCGCACCCGTGTGAGGGAACACCTGGCCAAGCTCGCGAACCCGCCTACCACCTCATCACCCCGTCCTCTGCTCTATAAAAGCCGAGCACCGACCATCGTCGCCCTTTTTCCTCCTCTACAGTCATCACCGTTGTCCTTCAACTGCCATTGTCTAGCCTCGCCATTGAGCCGCCTCTGGCCAAATTGAGTACACCGTCGAGTTCGCCCCGTCCTTGCGCTTCTCATGAGCACGCTCGCGAAACCTCGCCTCCTTGGAAACGGTCGTACACCGCCATCTTGTTCCCAGTCGGCCACAGCGCCGTCGCAGTCTGCCTTGCCGTCGTCATCCCTCCACGGTGAGCCACAACCTATTTTACGTAGCACTATAACTTCTCCTTGATGTCATTTTAGTGATCGGCTCGATCTTTTCCGCCGACGAGGTTTAGAATCATCGGAACGTTGCCGCACCATCGTGTGCAGCCGTGCCGAGCCGCCAATGCCACGGCAAGCTCGCTTTAAGCTCTAATCCGGCCATCTAATCCCCTGGTTTGGGGCGTGTAGTCGTCAGGGGCACGGCAGTGTCCTTTCCGTCGCTGGAGTCCTCGCCAACGGCGAGTCCGTCGCACGACCGCGCGTCCAGAGCACGCGCTCTGCTCGGCGGTCCTTTGTGGACCGGTGTTTGTGAATTCAAAGAGGTGCAAGGGGGTTAGTGCAAATTATATGTCACATTTGAATAGTGTCGAATAGTGTTTGGACTTGTTTATAAATAGGTATAACTACGAGGTCTTTTCTGTAAAGTTGCCAGCCAGGCCGAGGCAGGCCACGCTGGGCCGGCCTGTTCACACTCTGGGCCGACCCGGCCACAATGTTGGGCCAAGTTGGGTCAGATCCGGCCCAAGTGACCTTTTTCTTTTTCTAAAAAGCTTTTCCATTTTCTGATTTATGAATAGTTCTTATATTTGTTTATTTCATATAAAAATAATTATAGCTCCTAAATTTCTAAAAAATTATGTGTGTGTTCTTTATGATGCCTTCTACCTAGGAAAACTATAATATACTAATTTTGAGTACTTTTTGCATAAGTTAAAATTAGCCCTTTTAATTGAAAAATGCTACTTCTATAAATAAAATAATTAGTTTTTATTTCTGAAAATTGTTTTGCCATCTACTTAGACCAAGATCTTTTCAAAATAAAATTTTGAGCTCAATTAGATAATTTAATTTTATGTCTTTATTTTATGCTTTTTAATTAATTAATTAACCCCTTTAATCATGATTAATCATTATAGGGATTGTTTGACTTTGGGATTGATCGATGACCTTGGGTCATTAACCTTAATGATCTTTGGCACTTTTATTAATTATTTGAACTTACCTTAATCATGTCATTAGGGCTTAATCAACGTTATTTTATGTGCTTAATGAACTTCATTAATAAAGTAGTTAACCCTAATGAACTTAGTAAGTTTTGTTGGCTTGCAAATTTATCGTGAAAGTAAAGTTGTTCTTAAGACATTCATATATCATTATGCATCATGCCATGATCTCATCATACTGAAACATGCATCATTAATACGTGTAGTCGTATCGAGAGAGTGGAGTGGATCGTGGTACACGATCTTTGAAAGATGTTATCCACCATTGAAGTTGAAGTCGTGGATCTATGATGTTGGTGTCGTCCATCCCTGGTGTTGGTGCCAAGTGTAATATCAATGATCCCGATGAGAACTAACCACCGCTGCAACACAGGCAAGCCCCGGATGCATTCAAACCCTACCCTTGTTTTTATAAAAGTTTTATCGCTTCAGTTATGAAATGTTGCATTAAATAATAGGAGTTGAGTGATAACCCCCCAATTGCATTACTGTGGCAGAACCTTCTAAATCATATGGCCCACACACATGATTATTGTCTAAACAGACTCCTAATAACCATGACTGTGTTCCATACGACTTAAAAAGTTTGTCGAGTAAATCCCGAATCATCCACAATTCTCCGAACAGGGTCAATCGTTATAGAGAGACATTACAGTATTATAACAGTTTGATATAAATAATATACATCGGAGTAAAACATCGAAAGACTTATAATAACATAAGTTTACAAACCTTTGAGTTTCAAATATTTACAACCATAAGTTTAGATTGTACAAACCATAATAGTTGTGGAGTAGCAGTAGATAACTTTATTACAATACCAAACGATAAGCTCTGCCCAAGAGCTAAGCATCTTACTCGTCGTCACTTTCCTCGACGACTGTCATGCAGCAGGATGCGAAGCATTCCTGCCCATGATGCTCACCTACAACAAGGGTTCAACAAACCCTGAGTATAAAAGTACTCAACAAGACTGACCCGACGAAAAAGAGGGGTGGAGACTCAAAAAATGCAGGCTAGAGGGACAAGGTAAGGTCTGTTGGAGATAAGAAATTTTTGCGAAAAAGATTAATAGAAAGTAAAGTTTGCTTGGACTAACTCCAATTATCAACCAACTTCATTATTAAACCTTAATCTTTGTTCAAGTTGTTACTACGATGATGAACACCGATCGAGTCTTCTTCTCCGAGAAGCAACGGCGATTTAAATCCATTTTCATACCCAGCTGGGACCTAGGTCCCTGGAATACCGGAGACATTAACTCCGATGCACCCCAGATGATCCGATATACCGGGATAACAACCGCAGCCATATATCACCACATGATACACGTGAGCTCTATGGCCCAGAGTACCGAGATACGTGGGAACTTAAACCCCATAGTAAAACACACTATGACACATGTGGAGGCTCTGGCCCCACTATAGGTCACTCCATGATATACACGGCTCCAACCATCCGTATATCACTTCATGCATGTGGATTTCTAAATTCTCGATATCACCAGTTCACCAATGGACGGGACCTAGGGCATCAACAGACGGAAACACTATAGAGGGACTCCATTCCGAGTGCAAGTTAGCCGTCCGGACTCGATTTATTACTATCATCAAGATTCCAACAAAGAAAACCAATCTCATCTTTTTCATTCTTTTACCTTTGAACACTTAACTAAATAAGCAGGGCTAAGCGTTACTACTTATCTTCCAAAGCAGGTAACAAGGGATAAGGAAATAAGACAAGTAATGCAATTGGTGGGTTTTTCACTCAACTCCTATTACTTAATGCAACATATCATATCTGAAGCGGTAAAACTTTTATAAATAGAATAGGGTTTGAATGCATCCGGGGCTTGCCTTGATGTTCGGGGTAGACGGTCTCAAACTCTGGATCAACTCCTGATTCTTGAATCTGCTCTTTCTTCAGATCTGGGCGACAACGTTAACTCTCCGTTAACGGAAGCTATTCGATAATTAATATGCTTTAACATGATGAAATAGTAAACATGATGCTCGATGGATGCATGATCAGATTAAGGGATCGAGTACAACTTTTCTTCACGATAATGTTGCAAGCCAACAAAGCTTCGTTTATAAAACTTATTAGGGTTAACTACACCATTTAAGAAATTAATTAAACACATGAAATAACGTTAATTAAGCCTTAATGACATGATTAAGGTAAGCGCAAATAATTAATTAAAGTGCCAAAGGTCATTAGGGTTAATGAAACAAATCCTATAATGATTAAACTCAATTAAAGGGGTTACTTAACTATTTAAAGGCATTAATAAAGGCATAAAAATTAAAGTTATCAAATTAAGCCCAAATTTTTATTTTAAAAATCTCTTAGCCTAATTAGATGGCAAAACAAATTTCAGAATTAAAAGCCAATTATTTTATTTATTAAAAATCATTGAATGTCCATTTTTCAATTAAAAGGGCTAATTTTAACATATGCAAAAGTTACTCAAATTTGGCATTTTATATTTTTCCTAGGTAGATGATATCTGTTGATGCAAAATTATGTCTGTAAACACACCGGGCTAATACCCAAAATCGATATCCGGAGCGTGCCAGTCGATTTGACCTGTTAATCGACAAGGATGATAGATTTGAATAAAACCTGAACGAGACGACAGCGATACGCCCGGACGTCAAAGCTCAGACGATACTCGATAACTGTTGAACAGATCAGACGAGACGACAGCGATACGCCCGGACGTCAAAGCCTGAATCTTGCTCGGTAAAAGCGGAACCTGCAAGGCCGCCGGAGATCAAGTTGATGCAGCCCATCGACTCTTGAAAGAACTCGTTGAAAAGGAAAAGGTACTAGTGACGAAGTCGTCGAAAAGTAGATTGCTTGAAAAGTAGATAAAAATAATAGGTTTGTTGCATTGATGATTGTTCTTTACATTGTCTCTCGGTACATATTTATACCCTGGTACTATGAGTCCTAAACAGACACGACAAAGTATTACCTAAACAAGTCTTATCTCTAAGGAATAAAAAA
>CM041628.1:6587521-6655958 GCA_023333625.1 Bothriochloa decipiens | reverse complement strand
AGCACAGTTTTCGGTCCATATTGACACGTGTCAAAAAACGGTGTCAAAAATATCATAAGGAACACTCACAAAAATTTTTAGAATTTTTAGAGCTATATATGAATTACTATGATTTTTCAAAGAAAATAGTATTTAAATCATTTTCTAAAAATGGAAAAAGAAAATCGGCACAGTACTTCCGCGCTGACCGACGGCCCGCCGACGGTTGACCGGCGATTACTCGCCGTCGGCGAGGTTTCCGACGACTGGACTTGGACCACTGGGCCCAGCTCGACACGGCGAGTCGATGGAGGTAGCTAACGGCACGGCGGGGCGACGGCGGCACCCACGCCGGCGGCCATGGCGGCGCGGCGGAGCTCGGGCGCGGCGGCGACGCTCACCGGAGCTGTTTCCGGCGACGGCGAGCATTCGGGCGTACGCAGGGCACTCAGGCGAACCCGTTTGGCAACAAGATGAGGTCGCTTCCTGTCCCTAGCCAAAGCGGCAACGCGCGCGGCGGAGCGGCATGGTCGTGCCGGCGGCGACCTACGGTGACCGGCGGCTACGACACGACAAAGATGAAATTAATAGCACAAATGGCTGCAGGAGCTCACCACGGTGCTGATGCGCACGTTGATGAGGGTCCGGAGTAGCTGAATCGAGCTGCGGATGACGGCGGTGATGGCGGCGGCGGCGCTCCGATGGCAAGGTCGGCATCACCGGCGTTCCTGTGGACCATCAAGCCGGCCAAGGTGCGCATAAGAGGCAGGATAGCATGGAGAGCACGGTAGCGAGGTTAAAGATAATATATTTTCACCCTCGACGACGGTCGACGGCGAAAACACTTGCGGCGGCTCGGCGACCGGCCGTGGAGAAGACGACGGCGCGCGGGCAGCTCGGGCGAGGAGAGCAAATACGAACTAGCTCAAAATGACCGTGAGGATGTGGCGGAGCTATTGGCAAGAGCAATCGGGTAGTGGTGAAGCGTCGGCGGTGAATTTGAGCGGCGGAGCGAAGTCGTCGGCGACGGCGACGGGGATAAGAAGGAGAAATGGTGGCGGCCGACCGGTATTTATAGGCCATCGGCGACGCATGGATGGGCGACACGACGACGGCGAAGGTTCAAGTGTCCGGAGCGAGCTGGCGACTGAGATATTCACGGAGGTGGACGGCGGCGCGCGTTGAGAAGCCGACGATGGCGGCCGACGATAGGTTTCGGTATTGTTCGTAGAAATTACAGAAATGCCATTCGTTTCAAAATACAAATTACTTCAAAATTTATATAAGAACATGAAAATCTCCAAAAATATCATTTGCATAACTTTTCAAGAGCTACACTTTTCCTTTAACTGGCATCCTCAAATTCTGTCTAGAATTTAAAATTTGAATTCAGATTTTAAAAAGGGAATAAAACCCTAGAAACAAACATTTAAAATTACTTTTGATTTTTCAATAAAACTTGAAAATCTTCAAAACTATGACATGTTTAAATTTCCAAACCAAACCTTTTTCATATACAAAATTTTCGAAAATTTTGCATAATTTTTGAATTATGGTGTTAAAATCAAAAGGGGACAAATGTTGGAAAACTGTATTTTCAAATTCATTTAAAATTTCTTTTGAAAACTTGAAAAACTTTATATACCAAATTTGTAGCTCTTGTCAAGATCTACAAATTGTCTTTTTAGAGTATCTCCAAATTATTTATATATTTTGAATTATAGAAAAGGGGGTAAAACTAGGTTTTGAAATAAAGGGTTTTTGAAATAGAATTCAAACTCGATTTGGTTTCTAACTTAATTGGTTGGTTATTAGTGATCACAAACATCATCCAAGGACATTTTTAGGTCATTGACCCAATGACACCCTTGGTTGACCAAGTTGACTTTTGAAAAACCTTTATAGCATTTCCAATTTGAATTTAAATTTGAATTGCCAGACTTGGAAATAAGCTTTGGAATCCAAATTAAATTTCAAATATGGAAATCATTTTTAGGGTTGAACTTAGACTTATACACTATGCTTGACACTAGTGTAAACACGGTTTACATCTCAAGTACATAGAATATAACCTAAGTATTTGCGATGACATTCAAAAATAGGGTTTTATTATTTCATATGACAAAACATTCCAGAAACACAATCAACCTATGAAATGTAAACTTGTTTTAGTTAATGCACATTAAGGTTGACTTAAACACGAATGCTTTGCAGTGCATATGATGACATATCATATTTTAGTTAATATAACACCAGAGGTGTTACAGCCTTTCCCCCTTAAAGAAATCTCGTCCTGAGATTTAAAGCCTTGAGTGAAGTAATGGAAAAGGAAATGTGTCAGAAAAACACACTTCAACTAAATTTATAAGGGAAAGGAATTGTACCACTCACATAGAGAAGTTACAACTCATAGAAGGAATTATCACTTAGATAGAAGCATAAAACTCTGGGAAGTTTTCTAACAGATAATCCTCTGATTCCCAAGTGGCTTCTTCCTCTGAATGCTGATCCCATTGTATCTTGTACCACTTGATTGTTCTGCTTCTAGTAACACGATCCTTCTGATCCAAAACTCGAAGTGGATACTCAGAGTAAGTCAGGTCAGGTTCAAGTTCAATACCTTCAACATCAACGACTTTATCTGGTACATGGAGACACTTTTTGAATTGGGACACATGGAACACATTGTGTACAACCGATAATTGTTCAGGTAATTGCAAACGATATGCTGATTGTCCACATCTTTCTATAATTGAAAATGGTCCAATGTATCGAGGTGCTAACTTACCCTTGACTCCAAATCGGGTAACTCCTTTCATGGGTGACACCTTTCGATACATGTGATCTCCCTTATTGAACCACAAGGGTCGACACCTTTGGTCCGCATAACTTTTCTGACGAGATTGTGCCACCTTTATATTCTGTTGTATCTGCTTAACCTTGGCTTCAGTTTCTTTTACAAGATCAACTTCGAAGAATCTTCTTTCTCCAGGTTCGGACCAACTTAACGGAGTTCTACATCTGCGACCATATAATGCTTCAAATGGTGCCATTTTTATGCTTTCTTGATAACTATTGTTGTAAGAGAACTCTGCTAAAGGTAAACACTCATCCCATTTTTCTAGAAAATTAAGAATACATGCTCTCAACATATCTTCAAGTATTTGATTTACTCTTTCAGTCTGACCTCCTGTTTGTGGATGGTAGGCTGTATTGTGCAAAAGGTCAGTACCTAAAGACTTGTGTAACTGCTTTCAAAACTGAGAGACAAACTGTGTGCCTCTATCAGAAACAATGGTATTTGGTACTCCATGAAGACTTATGATGCGCTCAAAATACAATGTGGCATATTGCGAAGCTAAATTTGTACTTTGAACTGGAAGGAAATGTGCCGTTTTTGTGAGTCGATCCACTATAACCCAAATTGAATCAAAACCTCTTGTTGTCCTGGGTAGACCCACTATAAAATCCATACTAATATCTTCCCATTTTCAAGCTGGAATGGGTAATGGTTGAAGTTCTCCTGCTGACTTCAAATGTATAGCTTTAGCTTTCTGACAAGTATCACACTGAGCCACATACTTAGCAATTTCTATCTTCATCTTGGTCCACCAAAATTTCTGTTTCAAATCATGATACATCTTATTACTTCCTGGATGAATAGAAAACTTTAAAAGATGTGCTTCATCAAGAATCTTTTGTCGCAACTCCAGAACTTTTGGTATGACCAGACGATTCTTATACCATAAGACATCTGCTTCATCAATTGTGAAACAAGAAACCTTTTCTTTTCTAACTTTTTTATTTTGTTTAATGCCTTTATTACTCCTCTGTGCAGCAATAATTTGCTCTCTGAGGGTTGTCTCAACAGCAATGTTAGACAAACTTCCTTGTTGTACCATCTCTATACCCAACTTTTCTATGTCATGACATATAGAGATATCTAAAGGTTTCACTGTTAAACAATGACAATGACTTTTTTGACTAAGTGCATCAGCCACTACATTTGCTATACCAGGATGGTAATAGATTTCCAAGTCATAATCATTGATTAATTCTAACCACCTTCTTTGCCTCATATTCAACTCATCTTGATTGAATATGTATTTCAAACTCTTGTGATCACTGTAAATTAAAACATCCTCAATTTTCCACGAAGGGAAAATACACAGAATGGCGGATAATATAATAGTTTGAAGCATCAAACCATCTCATTATCTCGCAATAGTCGATACAGGATCCATACGTCGTACAAAAGATTACAATTAGGGGGAATTACATAAATAATTCATCGCCACACTGGCGGAATCATCAGAGTAGTAGCAGCCTCTAGAACAGCTGCAAAAGGCGAAAGTACAATAAAATCTCCAAAAAGAAGCCTGAGCGTAGGAACGAGACGTCTACTCCTCCTCATCATCATAGTCGTAGTCGGGCTCACCTGCCAAATAATTTTTAGTACGGTTTGTACTGGCCACATCTCCCACCCTATGCTTTGCTTTTGCTATGTAGTATTTGGTGGGATGCAAGGATATAATCAAATCGACCTATTATGTGGCTGTAGTTTCCTATGCAAACAGTGACCAATATTATATAATATAATTCATCAAATTTTAATCCATCTCAACCACACATCCAAACCCATTCCATCCCCATCACACACATCTCACCCTCTCGCACTTAGTCGACAGGTCCAACTCCCTCTCGGAGCCTGTCTCAGCGGCTCACAGCCGGAAGGGTAACACCAGGGGGAGAAATAGAAGGACTCCTCTCACTACTCCCGAGAAGCGTGGGTCTTAGGAAAGAGCCATACCAGTGGCCCACGGACTATATATAGATTCATAAACTCTGCAGAGCGTGTACTCCCGTAACCACAAGATCACTATCATCGGCGGTGCCCCGCCTAAGCTGATTCCGGCTGCTTTCTAACCGGTGCGATGCCACCCTACCACTCAGTACTGGGACATCCCGGATAGGTACCACCGGCACACTGAGACTGTGAGACATAGTACCGGGCCCCCGTGGTCACTATGCTGTCTAAGGAGGGTGTGGGTCTCCACGCCCGTACCTCCCGACACTTTCTGCTAACAACCTAGTAGTAGTGGCACCGTCCTAGCTAGTCAGACATCCGTCTCCCGCCCATTCAAGAGCGAGTGGTGAGCACGTAAGTCTCAAGGTTCCGGTCCTCAAGAGATATCAGGTCCTAGGGGGATCAGACAGGATTATCTTCTCTTTTGGGACTACAACAGTCCGTGCTACAACAGCACCTCCTACCCGGGGCCTCGCTCCACGAAGGTTCTCACCCCCGGGATCTCCTTATGCATCACAATGTGCCCGCCACAAGCACCTCACACAGGAATGCCCAGAACACATTCCCCGGCAAGACTCGCCCACATGGCTCATCGTAGAATCCTGTCCGATCGACTCAACCCTCACCACACACCCAAGACGCACGCAGCACTCTCCCCGAGTAAAGTGGCACCACGTGCCTTAACCATATGACCATACTCTCCACCACGCATCATCATCACACAGATATAAGCGTAGTAGAAGTAAAGCATCATAAGTGAAATAAGCAAGCGTCTAGCCTATCAGCAGGTGTGCAGGAGTAAGGTTGCGACAAGGTAAAGGCTCATCAGGCAGTTCTACCATGCAACCTATCATCAGGTGATATTCATAATTAAAGCACTAGCAACTAGATATTATGCCATGCGTAATAGGATCTACGAGGTTGGGTGGGGTGTGGCACCTGTGAAGTCATCACCGAGCTCCTCCTCGTACTCGTAGTCGTCCTCCTCAAGCTGATCCTCCTCTGAAACGAGACATAATAGCCGCGTTAGCGGCTCCTATAGAGTCAACACAAAGAAGCAATAAAATTCAGTAACTCCAAATGCACTCATACACAAGCCTATGACGTAGAGCTTATTTTTATGAAAATTTGGACACTTGGTTCATATTTTTCGGAGTTCGTATGAAGAAGTTATGAATTTCCGAAGTTTATTCTATTTTCGGAAAAAGAAAAAAGGGCAGATTAACCTGGAGCTGACACGTGGCAACTCCTGATTGGGCCACGTGGCGTGCAGGAACAGTGCAGCTGGGGATGTGCTGACGTCATACTGACATCAGCACTGACGGGACCAGTCAGCGGCTGACAGGTGGGGTCCACGGTCTGGCCACTGACAGGTGGGGCCAGGTCAACGGTCAACGTTGACAGGTCTCGACTGGGCCTCGAAAGGACAGGGCTGGATCTAGTTCGAGTTAGGTCGGCACTGTACACTCGAGGTGGGGCGGTCCAGGCGACCCCTCGAGAACGGAGTTTCGCTCGGGCGAACGGACTGGCCTCGAGAACGAAGCCTCGCCCGGCGAACGGGCATGCCCTCGAAGACGGACTTGTTCGCACGAAAGGGGCAGCCCTCGAGAACTGTGCGCCCCTCGAGACTTGACCATCTGGCCTCGAGCCCGGACCTCGACCCGGGCAGGACCTCGATTAGAGCCAGGACCTCGACTCCATCGGTCGGACCCTCGACTCATCGGGTGAACCCTCGACTCCGTCGGGTGGACCCTCGACTTCGTCGGGCGGACCCTCGACGGATGTCGGGCGGACCCTCGACTGTCGGGCGGACCCTCGACTGTCGGGTGGACCCTCGACTCGTCGGGTGGACCCTCGACTCGTCGGGCGGACCCTCGGCCTCGTCGAGCGGACCCTCGACCTCGTCGGGCGGACCCTCGACCTCGTCGGGTGGACCCTCGACGAATGTCGGAGCATTAGCTGAGCTACGTGGCTGGTCGGCTAGGTGCTCTAACTCGGGGAATTCGACCCTCAAGCCGGTGGCGGTCAGCGAGGCACGGCGGCGGCGAGGCTAAATTCGCCGGCGAAGCCGAGCATTGGTCTCCATCCTCCTTCTTGCCCTTCGATTGGAGAAGCTGGGATCTCCATGAGCTAGCTACCGGGGCTAGTCGAGGCACGGCGGGGCGTGCGTGGCTCGGCGGCCACGGCGGACGCTCCGGCGGCCAGAGTCCGGGGAGGCCGGAGCTGCAAAAGTGCGTGGCTCCAACTGTGGTCCGTGCCGGCTCCAAGAGGTTGCCAAAAACATGCTCTAGACTACGGCGAAGCTATCGGTCGCTGTAAGGAAGGAAACAGGGGTAAGGGGTGCGAGAACATCGACGATGTACTGGTGGTGGCCATGGCCAAGCAGGGCGAGGGCGGGGATGCTTACTCGCGCAGCGACGGTCGAGGCAGGTGACGCAGGCTTGGTGGCGACTCGGTGCAGGGGAGCGAAGCCGGGCGTCGAGGTGGGTATGCGGCGCTCCCAGGTCCTCCTCAGCGCGTGCGTCGGCGGTCGAGCGCGCGGCGAGGCTGGGCCAGCGCGGGGGTCGATAGCAGGCCTCTATATATATACATGCATTAAAAGGTTATTCGATTTTTATTAACATCACATAAAATCGAATAAGAGGCAAAACATTCTCTGGTAAATAAATGCAATGCTTGGGCTAACGTTGAGTGCTATTTGTGCAACTATTGGCGGGTTTCCTACATGACATCCACCATTCACTGGTAAACTTTAGAAAAATTTTTGAAAGCCCGTATTTTCAGTAACCGGATTTCCAGGGTTGTTACAGTCCTACCCCCTTATGAGAATCTCGTCCTCGAGATTCAAGAGTGTAACTTACTCTTCAAAAAGGTAGGGGTAGAGCTTCCTCATTTCTGACTCTTTCTCCCAAGTTGCCTCCCGTTCTGTGTGATTACTCCACTGAATCTTCAGATATGGCGTGCTAGAGTTTCTCGTTTCCTTGGTGGTTCTGTCCATAATGCGGACGGGGTGCTCTCTGTACTCCAAAGTGTCCTGTATATCGAGTGCCTCTGCGGGTATCGGATGCTCTGGCGGCTGCAAACACTTGCGCAGTTGCGACACATAGAACACTGGGTGTACTCCTGCCAGTTGTGGGGGCAACTCTATTCTGTAGGCAAGCTTGCCAATCCTTTTACTGATTCTGTACGGTCCCACATATCTTGGTGCTAGCTTTCCCTTTACATGGAACCTGACGGTTCCTCGAAGCGGGGAGACCTTGAGGTAGACATAGTCTCCTACCTCAAACTCGAGGTCTCTACGCCTCTTGTCGGCATAACTCTTTTGACGGCTCTGGGCAATTTTTAGATTTTCTCGTACCTGAGCGACTCCTTCCTCGGCCTCCTTAATGGTGGCCGAGCTAAAGAACGATCTTTCACCCGTTTTAGACCACATCAAGGGTGTTCTGCATGGTCTTCCGTACATAGCTTCGAAAGGTGACATCTTGAGGCTAGCCTGGTAACTGTTGTTGTAGGAGAACTCTGTAAAGGGCAAGCTCTTCTCCCAATCAGTCCCATATTTCAGAACACAAGCTTGAAGCATATCCTCAAGTATCTGGTTCACTCTTTCTGTCTGCCCATCTGTCTGAGGGTGGTATGCGGTACTGTAATCTAGCTTGCTGCCGATCGACTTGTTCAAGGCTTTCCAGAACTTGGACGTATACTGCGGTCCACGATCGGATATTATGCTTTTAGGAGCTCCATGCAGCTTGAGAATGTTTCCAACATACAAATCTGCTAGCTGGCCGACTCGGGCATCAGTCCTGATGGCTAGGAAGTGAGCTACCTTAGTCAAGCGATCGACTATTACCCATATGGCATCATGGCCCTTCGGGGTTCGAGGCAAACCCACAATGAAGTCCATAGAAATGCTATCCCACTTCCATTCAGGTATATCCAGTGGCTTTAGCAGCCCTGCAGGTCTCTTATGCTCAGCCTTGACGCGTTTGCAAATGTCACATTTAGCAACATGCTCTGCAATGTCTGATTTCATGTTCTTCCACCAGAATTTCTTCTTCAAATCAGCATACATTTTAGTACTGCCTAGGTGGATACAATACTTGGAATCATGACCTTCTGATAGGATTTCGTTGCGGATAGCTGGGTCGGCAGGCACACAAATTCTGTCCTTGTACCAATAAGTGCCTAGCTCATCCTCACTGAACTCTGGGCACTTGCCTTGTGTCAGGAGTTCGTGTATCTCCCAAATTTCTAGGCACTGGCGTTGGGCTTCACGGATCCTATCCATGAGGGTGTAGTGTACGCGAAGCTCATTCAACAGGCCATGAGGTATCACCTCCATCTGTAACTCATCAATGCTCTCTTGCAACTCTTTGGGCAAGGCGGTGGTGAACAAGGCATGACAATGGCTTTTGCGGCTAAGAGCATCAGCGACCACATTGGCCTTCCCAGGGTGATAGAGAATCTCCACATCGTAGTCGTTAAGCAGCTCGAGCCAACGACGCTGTCGCATGTTCAGATTTTCCTGGGTGAAAAAGTATTTCAAGCTCTTGTGATCGGTGTAGATCTCGCATTTGTTCCCTATCAGGTAGTGCCTCCAAATCTTCAAGGCATGGATCACAGCTGCAAGCTCGAGATCATGGGTGGGGTAACGCTGTTCATGCTCCTTAAGCTGGCGAGAAGCATAGGCAATGACTTTCCCATTCTGCATTAGAACACAACCAAGCCCGAAGCGAGATGCATCGCAATAGACCACAAAGTCCTGGTGGATATCGGGCAAGGCCAGAACAGGCGTTGTGGTGAGCTTCTCCTTCAGGGTCTGGAAACTTTGTTCGCATTGGGGCGTCCATTCAAACTCTTTGGTCTTCTTCAGGAGGTTGGTCATGGGGCGAGCTATCTTGGAAAAGTTCTCGATGAATCGGCGATAGTAACCAGCCAATCCCAAGAAACTTCTCACATCAGTCACATTCTGTGGCTGCTCCCATTCCTTCACTGTCTCAATCTTGGACGGATCGACAGCCACTCCATCAGCATTGAGCACATGTCCTAGGAAAGCGACCTCCTCAAGCCAGAACTCACACTTGTTGAACTTGGCATAGAGCTGATGTTTTCTCAGTTTCTCTAGCACCATCTTCAGATGTTGCTCATGCGCTTCGGCGGTGGCAGAATAAACAAGAATGTCATCAATGAAGACCACCACGAACTTATCCAGCTCCTGCATGAACACTTTATTCATCATGTTCATAAAATAAGCCGGCGCGTTCGTAAGGCCGAAGGACACGACGGTGTACTCATACTGCCCATATCTGGTGACAAATGCGGTCTTAGGAATGTCCTCCTCTCTGATTTTCATCTGATGGTAGCCTGATCTGAGGTCAATCTTGGAGAAGTACTTGGCATTGCGAAGCTGATCAAGCAGGTCATCTATCCTCGGCAAAGGATACTTGTTCTTTATAGTTACGGCATTCAGGTTCCGGTAATCAACGCACATCCTCTGCGTTCCATCCTTCTTCTTAACAAACAGAACAGGAGATCCCCAGGGCGAGGCACTGGGCCTAATGAACCCTTTCTCGGATAGTTCCTCAAGCTGTTTCTTAAGCTCCTTAAGCTCGTCAACTGCCATACGGTAGGGTCGCTTGGAAATCGGACTCGTACCAGGCATCAGGTTGATCACGAACTCAACATCTCTGTCCGGTGGCATTCCCGGTAGCTCTTCCGGAAAGACGTCCGAGTACTCGCAAACTACGGGCACTTCCTCAAGTGACTTCTCTTCCAAGGCACACAGCATGGATATATCTGTCCCTTTGTTTGGCTCACATCTGACCTGACGGCCACTTGGATGGGTTATATCCACGAATCTGGGTGAGCAAGATATCACTCCTTTGTTCTGGGTTAACCAATCCATCCCTAGAATGACGTCTAGGCCTTCGAAGGGTAGTAAGGTAAGATCAGCAAGAAAGGTAAGACCCTCGATGGTGATACTCACTCCCTTACATATTTTGGTACAACAAATGTTGCCCAAGGGTGAACTGGTGTATAAGGCCTCTTTTCATGGAGTGACAGGTATGAGGTGCTCTCGAGCAAACTTGGAGGATATATATGAACATGTAGCACCTGAATCAAACAGCACGGATGCCTTAACTCCATGCACTAAAAACATACCGTACACCACGTCGGGGGCACTTTGGGCAGCCTCTGCTGAGATTTGGGTGAGGTGGCCACGGGGCGCTCCGGATGGCATCTGCTTGTGCGGGGTGCCCTGGTTTTGCCTGGCGGGCGCTGGTGTAGCTGGTGCAGCCTTGTTTGGGCACTCGGCGGCCTTGTGACCTGGCTGGCCACAAGCGAAGCAAGTGTAGGTCATGCCGCCTGTGGGGGTTGGCGCAGCGGACCTCCACGTGCTACCTCCAGGTGCGGCACGAGCGTATCCTTGGCGGTCCTGAGTAGGGCGGGGGTAGTTGCTGGTGTGGGTACCACCGCCCCGGCTCGAACCGTGAGCCGCTCCATGGGCGAAGCGAGAGCGGGGAGGCTGAGAGGTCTCACCACGCGACCTCCGTGGGGCAGGTGCGCGGGAGGTGCCCTCAGTATGGCGCTTCTTGTTCTTTCCAAGCGCCTCCCTCTCCGCGAAAACCTCATCGTGGTCCTTCTCAATCTCCATGCACCTGTCAATCAGGTCACGCAGGGTGTGGCTCTTGGTGCCTGAGAGAGAGAGCCTGATACGGCTAGACAAGCCCTTGCGGTAGTAGTACATCTTCTCCTTCTCAGAGTTCACCACTGAGACGGGTGCATAGCGTAGCAGGTTGGTGAAGCGGGTGGTGTACTCATGCACCTTGTCAGCTCCCATGGAGATGTTGCGGAACTCGTTATCCTTCTTCTCCAGCGCACCTTCACGGATGAAGAATGCGCGGAACTCTTCCACAAACTCATCCCAGGAGATGTTGGCGGGGTCTCGGTGGGTTTCGCAGAGGCTGTCCCACCAAGATCGCCCAGCACCCACAAGCTGGTGAGCTGCTAAGCCAACGCACTCCTCGTCAGTGCAGGTGGTCAAGTCCAGCTTCTTCTCAATCTCCTTAAGCCAATCATCAGCAGCGATAGGGTCGATGCTGGTGCCATCGAACGTCGGGGGCCTCAGCTTGAGAAAAAACTCCAGCTTCTTGTAGAAATCATCGCGGGGCTCCCGGTGCTAGGGGTGCAGCACGCTCTCAGCTAAGACTCGAAGAAGTTCGGTCTGCTGGGCCATCACATCCGCCAAGAGTGGCACGGGAGGTGGTGGTGGAGTTGCATCTCCTCCTGCGGCAGGCTCGGGCTCAGCAGCAGGCTAGGGCTGTCTTCCAGCCACACCTCCGGCAGCTGGTTCCGGCTCAACTACCGGTGGTGGCGATGGGTGTGCAGGTCGTGGGGTGGCAGCGCGGGGTGGCTCCTCAAGGTCGAGGGGTATGCGACCAACGCGTGCACGACCACTTCTGCGTCCACGGCCCCTGGCAGGCACGGGTGAAGGAGAGCGGTTTCTCAGGCGGCTGGCACGACGAGTGGACATCCTGCTCAACAGAAACCTTAGATTAGGGCATACGCGCTTAATATAACTTTGACATTAAAGATATACTATTTTGAAATAATTTTAAAACATTGCTAATTTATCCAACACTCAGACGAAGAAGCATGAAGATCCAATAAGATGCGATAAAAACCAAATCATTCATTACATCAGGGAGGTTACATGGCGATGTCTTTAGCGGCTACGCTTGGAGACTCGCGAGAAACGTACTACACGCAGGTAGTCTAGCAAAAAGGGGTGGACAACTACTCAGCATCATGGTGAGTCTGGTCACTTGGCCATACAGGGCTCATGACCTCCTGACCTTATATTACTCTAGACCATCTCTAGAGGCTGGTCCAAACTGTAAGCTGTGGGAGGTATACCGACGCCAGAAGCCTGGATCTGCTCGTCGGTCATCTGAAGGCGAGAGACATAGCGACGGGCCTCCTCGAGCTGAGGAGTGGACACTGCCTGTCCACTGAGTCCAGTGGTGGGACATCCACTCAAGTTGAGGCGAGATTGCCCCAGCTCAAATGTCTCAACTCTGACCCTCTTACGGCCACGTAAGGGAAGCTCATCCTGCAACTCCTCGTACTCTCTGACCCTCTTACGATCTGACCTCTTCCAAGCTTCCACAGTGCGTTTGAGCTTATCCATGAGGTATACCGTCTTATGGACATAGTTGATCAAGTGTCCCTGGTTGTAGCTAGCAAGAGTGTATTCCTGTAGCAGCTTCCCACGTTGAGCCTTGCACTGCTCACGGAGTTTGTCCCTGTAGGCAGCATCTTGACTCTTTTCCTAGAATCTCTTTGCAATGTCTTCGTTCTTCTCAGCCATAGTGGTCTCAAGCTCCCAGATGTTCTTGTTGAGTTGGCTGTTGTGTATTTGAAGCTTATCCATTTCGCTCATCAGACTAGTGATCTGATCCTGGTGAATGAGCTCTTTGCGTGCTATCTCACGCTCTAGATCTGCAATCTTTTGCTTCCATGCTGCTTCTTTAGCCTCCGACTTGCTGATCCTCTCATCAACTTCCATCAGGTAGCGACGATCACGGCGTCCCTTCCGCTCCAACTCAGCAATGTACATTTCCTGGCACTGCATGTACATCATGGAGGCGCGGTGGCAGGGGTTGCGGTCGACTCTGGTATTCTGCTCGATGTAGATGACCTCTTCCCAAGTACCCTGCTGATCATCGAGGGCACGAGGAAGCAGACGAAAGCGACTTTCCTTCATATAGTCAGCTCCGTTGCGTAGCACAGTACGGAGTGCCTGGCGCGAAACGGTCTGAACACACATGTCGGTGTCGTTGTCGAAGGCGAAGTCAGTGAAGGCGGTAACTTCGGGCAGGTTTATGCTTGCAGGCACGTTGATGTGGACTGCCTTGTAGTCCTCGATGCCTCCTTCAAGGGTGGGCTTGCCGCGGCAAAGATACTCGACGTTCTCCACGGAAACACCTAACTCGGTGAGAACCTCGCGAAGCACGTGAGCATAGCCTCCATGCTCTGTTCCGTCGAGTCTGAACTCAATGACATCCATTGGCGGTAACGGACCAAGCGGCAAGTTGGGGTCCATCTGCAGGTGACACGAGAAAGAAGTTAGAAAAGTTGCAGAGAGAGGTAAGCCATGCATAAAAGCGTATGCAGTGGTCGGTGTATAACCGAGAGATTTCAAGATTTTCCTAATTCTATCGTCCAATCCTATGGGTCTCGTCCTAGGGTCAAGCATGGCTCTGGTACCAACTGAAACATCCTCAATTTTCCATGAAGGGAAAATACACAGAATGGCGGATAATATAATAGTTTGAAGCATCAAACCATCTCATTATCTCGCAATAGTCGATACAGGATCCATACGTTGTACAAAAGATTACAATTAGGGGGAATTACATAAATAATTCATCGCCACACTGGCGGAATCATCAGAGTAGCAGCAGGCTCTGGAACAGCTGCAAAAGGCAGAAGTACAATAAAATCTCCAAAAAGAAGCCTGAGCGTAGGAACGAGACGTCTACTCCTCCTCATCGTCATAGTCGTAGTCGGGCTCACCTGCCAAATAATTTTTAGTACGGTTTGTACTGGCCACATCTCCCACCCTATGCTTTGCTTTTGCTATGTAGTATTTGGTGGGATGCAAGGATATAATCAAATCGACCTATTATGTGGCTGTAGTTTCCTATGCAAACAGTGACCAATATTATATAATATAATTCATCAAATTTTAATCCATCTCAACCACACATCCAAACCCATTCCATCCCCATCACACACATCTCACCCTCTCGCACTCAGTCGACAGGTCCAACTCCCTCTCGGAGCCTGTCTCAGCGGCTCACAGCCGGAAGGGTAACACCAGGGGGAGAAATAGAAGGACTCCTCTCACTACTCCCGAGAAGCGTGGGTCTTAGGAAAGAGCCATACCAGTGGCCCACGGACTATATATAGATTCATAAACTCTGCAGAGCGTGTACTCCCGTAACCACAAGATCACTATCATCGGCGGTGCCCCGCCTAAGCTGATTCCGGCTGCTTTCTAACCGGTGCGATGCCACCCTACCACTCAGTACTGGGACATCCCGGATAGGTACCACCGGCACACTGAGACTGTGAGACATAGTACCGGGCCCCCGTGGTCACTATGCTATCTAAGGAGGGTGTGGGTCTCCACGCCCGTACCTCCCGACACTTTCTGCTAACAACCTAGTAGTAGTGGCACCGTCCTAGCTAGTCAGACATCCGTCTCCCGCCCATTCAAGAGCGAGTGGTGAGCACGTAAGTCTCAAGGTTCCGGTCCTCAAGAGATATCAGGTCCTAGGGGGATCAGACAGGATTATCTTCTCTTTTGGGACTACAACAGTCCATGCTACAACAGCACCTCCTACCCGGGGCCTCGCTCCATGAAGGTTCTCACCCTCGGGATCTCCTTATGCATCACAATGTGCCCGCCACAAGCACCTCACACGGGAATGCCCAGAACACATTCCCCGGCAAGACTCGCCCACATGGCTCGTCGTAGAATCCTGTCCGATCGACTCAACCCTCACCACACACCCAAGACGCACGCAGCACTCTCCCCGAGTAAAGTGGCACCACGTGCCTTAACCATATGACCATAATCTCCACCACGCATCATCATCACACAGATATAAGCGTAGTAGAAGTAAAGCATCATAAGTGAAATAAGCAAGCGTCTAGCCTATCAGCAGGTGTGCAGGAGTAAGGTTGCGACAAGGTAAAGGCTCATCAGGCAGTTCTACCATGCAACCTATCATCAGGTGATATTCATAATTAAAGCACTAGCAACTAGATATTATGCCATGCGTAATAGGATCTACGAGGTTGGGTGGGGTGTGGCACCTATGAAGTCGTCACCAAGCTCCTCCTCGTACTCGTAGTCGTCCTCCTCAAGCTGATCCTCCTCTGAAACGAGACATAATAGCCGCGTTAGCGGCTCCTATAGAGTCAACACAAAGAAGCAATAAAATTCAATAACTCCAAATGCACTCATACACAAGCCTATGACGTAGAGCTTATTTTTATGAAAATTTGGATACTTGGTTCATATTTTTCGGAGTTCGTATGAAGAAGTTATGAATTTCCGAAGTTTATTCTATTTTCGGAAAAAGAAAAAAAGGGCAGATTAACCTGGAGCTGACACGTGGCAACTCCTGATTGGGCCACGTGGCGTGCAGGAACAGTGCAGCTGGGGATGTGCTGACGTCATACTGACATCAGCACTGACGGGACCAGTCAGCGGCTGACAGGTGGGGTCCACGGTCTGGCCACTGACAGGTGGGGCCAGGTCAACGGTCAACGTTGACAGGTCTCGACTGGGCCTCGAAAGGACAGGGCTGGATCTGGTTCGAGTTAGGTCGGCACTGTACACTCGAGGTGGGGCGGTCCGGGCGACCCCTCGAGAACGGAGTTTCGCTCGGGCGAACGGACTGGCCTCGAGAACGAAGCCTCGCCCGGCGAACGGGCATGCCCTCGAAGACGGACTTGTTCGCACGAAAGGGGCAGCCCTCGAGAACTGTGTGCCCCTCGAGACTTGACCATCTGGCCTCGAGCCGGGACCTCGACTCGGGCAGGACCTCGATTAGAGCCAGGACCTCGACTCCATCGGTCGGACCCTCGACTCGTCGGGTGAACCCTCGACTCCGTCGGGCGGACCCTCGACTTCGTCGGGCGGACCCTCGACGGATGTCGGGCGGACCCTCGACTCGTCGGGCGGACCCTCGACTTCGTCGCGCGGACCCTCGACCTCGTCGGGCGGACCCTCGACCTCGTCGGGCGGACCCTCGACGAATGTCGGAGCATTAGCTGAGCTACGTGGCTGGTCGGCTAGGTGCTCTAACTCGGGGAATTCGACCCTCAAGCCGGTGGCGGTCAGCGAGGCGCGGCGGCGGCGAGGCTAAATTCGCCGGCGAAGCCGGGCATTGGTCTCCATCCTCCTTCTTGCCCTTCGATTGGAGAAGCTGGGATCTCCATGAGCTAGCTACCGGGGCTAGTCGAGGCACGGCGGGGCGTGCGTGGCTCGGCGGCCACGGCGGACGCTCCGGCGGCCAGAGTCCGGGGAGGCCGGAGCTGCAAAAGTGCGTGGCTCCAACTGTGGCCCGTGCCGGCTCCAAGAGGTTGACAAAAATGTGCTCTAGACTACGGCGAAGCTATCGGTCGCGGTAAGGAAGGAAACAGGGGTAAGGGGTGTGAGAACATCGATGATGTACTGGTGGTGGCCATGGCCGAGCAGGGCGAGGGCGGGGATGCTTACTCGCGCAGCGACGGTCGAGGCAGGTGACGCAGGCTTGGTGGCGACTCGGTGCAGGGGAGCGAAGCCGGGCGTCGAGGTGGGTATGCGGCGCTCCCAGGTCCTCCTCAGCGCGCGGACGGCGGCAGCAGCAGCACTCTAGCTCGGCCTCCTTCCTGCTCCTCCCTCCTTCTCTCTCTCTCTCGACCGATCTGGCGGCGGGTCTCCACAAAGACGGCGGGGCGATGGGGAAACCCTAGAGGCCAGGGTGCTCCTCTTTAAATAGGCACGGCGGCCGGCCATGGACGGCGGAGGCAGAAGATGCTCATCGGGCGGCTGTGCGTGGCCACGATTAGGGTTAGGGTTCGGTGAAGCGCGGCGCAAGCAGGCGGTTAGATGAACGGCGCGGGACGCGGCCGTACTCGGGCGGACGGCGGAGGCGCGCGGTGCACAAAAATGGTGCGTCGGACGCGACGCGCGGTCGACAGAAGTGGTAAAAGGAAGGAGCTGACAGCTCGATCCCACGCGTCAGCGGGACGGGGCGGCGAGCGGCGGAGACAGGCCCATGTTGGGCCGTCCCGGTTAACTGGGCCGCGGCAGCGCGCGAGCGAGCGCGCGCTCGAGCGGGCGTCGGGGCGCGGCAGCGCGTCGAGCGCGACTGGGCCGACTCTCGAGGCAGGCCGGTCGGGGCCTCGAGCGGACTGGCAGCAGCGCCGCAGGTCGAGCTGGGCCTCGAGCTCGGGCAGGCCGGCGCGCACACGCGCGTGCGTCGGCGGTCGAGCGCGCGGCGGGGCTGGGCCAGCGCGGGGGTCGATAGCAGGCCTCTATATATATACATGCATTAAAAGGTTATTCGATTTTTATTAACATCACATAAAATCGAATAAGAGGCAAAACATTCTCTGGTAAATAAATGCAATGCTTGGGCTAACGTTGAGTGCTATTTGTGCAACTATTGGCGGGTTTCCTACATGACATCCACCATTCACTGGTAAACTTTAGAAAAATTTTTGAAAGCCCGTATTTTCAGTAACCGGATTTCCAGGGTTGTTACATAAATATTACATTTATTACCCCACAAGTAATGTCACCATATTTTGAAGGCCTGGACAACAGCTGCCAATTCCAAATCATGTGTTGGATAATGCTCCTCATGCTTCTTCAACTGTCGAGAAGCATAAGCAATAACTCTCCCCTCTTGCATCAACACACATCCAATACCAATACCAGAAGCATCAGAATAAACATCAAACGGCTTCTCTATGTTTGGCTGTGCTAGGATAGAGGCAGTAGTCATTAATTTCTTTAATTTCTGAAATGCCTCTTCATAGGCAGGTGACCAAACAAACTTAACATCATTTTTCAACAACTCAGTTATGGGCTTTGATATCTTTGAGAAATCAGGTATGAAACGACGGTAATAACCTGCCATTCCCAGAAAACTACGAACTTGATGCACGGTCTTTGGTGGTTCCCAATCAAGTATATCTTTTACTTTACTAGGATCAACAGCCACTCCCTTGTCTGATAAAACATGTCCAAGAAATTTCACTTCCTTTAACCAAAACTCACATTTGCCAAACTTGGCATACAATTGATGTTCTCTTAAACGCGACAGAACAATTCTGAGGTGTTCAGCATGTTCTTCTTCATTTTTGGAATATATCAATATATCATCAATGAAGACAACCACAAACTTATCAAATTCTGGCATGAACACTGAGTTCATCAAATACATGAAATAGGTCAGTGCATTGGTAAGTCCAAAAGACATAACCAAATATTCATACAGACCATACCGAGTGGTAAAAGCAGTTTTTGGAATATCTTCTGGGCGAATCTTGATTTGATGATACCCAGATCAAAGATCAATCTTAGAGAACACCTTTGCTTCTGCCAGTTGATCAAAAAGTAGATCAATGCGGGGTAGAGGATACTTATTCTTGATTGTTACCTCATTCAAGGGACGATAATCCACACATAACCTCAAACTTTGATCTTTCTTTTTCACAAAGAGAGCAGGGCATCCCCAAGGTGACGAGCTAGGTTGAATAAAACCTTTATCTCATAGCTCTTGCAATTGAGTCTTGAGTTCTGCTAACTCAGGTGGTGCCATCCAATAATCTCTTTTGGATATTGGAGCAGTACCAGGCTTCAAATCAATTCTAAATTCTACCTTTCTATCAGGAGGTAAACCCGGTAACTCATCGGGAAATACATCAGGGAACTCACAAACCACTGGTATATCCTGAATCTCTTTTACAGAAGTTGCACATACCTTTTGAACATTCCTCTTAAGTGTCAAAAGTTGGATAAGAAGTGAAGATTTGCAATTGGGTATGTTCAATCTCACAGTTCTATTCAAGATGTCTATCACAGTGCCATGCCGTTTCATCCAATTCATACCTAGGATCACATCTATATCCTGATCCTTTAATACTATCATATTAGTGGGAAAAATGTACCCACCCAAACTTACTGGCACATCATGTACCATTTCTTTAGTACACATACGCCCCCCAGGCGATTGTATAAAGAACTGTTCTTTTGTCCTCATTATTAGAATTTCATGTGTCTTAACAATGTACCATTAATGAATGTATGAGATGCACCAGAATCAAAAAGCAGAATTGCAGGATGATCAGCAACAGGAAATGTACCCATCATGACGGGCTCTCCTTCTGGGATTTCCCCAACTTGAGTGTAGAACACTCTACCAGACTTCTTATCATTCTTATTATTCAACACCTTCTGATTTCCTGCCTTATGCTGATTCTGTGATTGTTGTTGTGGTGCAAAAGTCCTAGGGACATAAGAGTTATACTGCCTCGGATGCGGGCAGTTCTGTGAAAAATGACCAGGCTTACCACAGTTATAACATGGGAAGATTGGTGGCTGGAAATTGGGGTTACGAACACCAGGGGCATTCGGCTGTCGTGGATATGAAAGATTAGCAGCAGGATGAGCCAATGCCTGTTGCTGTGCTTGGTATTGCAGTGGACGATAAGACGGACGGAAATGATTCTGAGGGTGATAGATTATTTTCTGGCGTTTTGGGTTGCCACCAGAAAATCCAGAGATTACACTTTTCTTCTTCTTAGTTTCTAGATGCCGACGATTCCTGGTCATCATCTCTGAATTTTGCTATTCAGACCTCTAAGGAAACACTCTTTCTTTTTACGGTCAGTACAAACATAGTCTGACGCATATTGAGACAAGTGATTGAATTTGCCAAAATATTGCATTACCGATATATCACCTTGCCTCAAGGAAAGAAATTCTTCAAGTTTTATAGTCATTATTCCCTCAGGAATAAAATGTGCTCGAAAGGCTTCACGAAACCCAGTCCAAGTAATACGATGGCCTTCGGGCTGAGCAGCAACAAAATTGACCCACCAGGCTCCTACAGTTCCTCTCAACTGCTGTGTTGCAAACATGGGCTTTTGATACTCTGTGCATTCGATCAGTCCAAACTTCTGCTCCATAGTGCGGAGCCAATCATCGGCCTCCATGGGTTCATCTACTCTGGTGAAAACCGGAGGACGGGTGTCTGTGAAATCCACATATGTGGTTTCATTTCTATTATTCCACCCATGATTTCCCTGTCTGGCATTCTGATTCTGATTTTGAGCCATCATTGTTGTTGCAGTGACTAATGCTGCAACTGCATCAGCTAGAGTGGGTGGGACTAGTGGAGGATTTGGGATATCACCTCCATCATGAGATGAGCCAGCAGCATCAAGAGAACGGGTGTGAGCAGGCATCTGTTGATACACAAACTACACTTTATTCACAAAACCTTATAGGATTTCATAAGGAGATATTACAATAGTGCAACACACTTATGATACATTATTTTTATTACAACAGTCTGCACCTCGGCAAGACTTCCCACACCTACTAGGCTTTAGAAAGCAGGGAAAGGATATATTACACATCTTACTTTTCAATCTCCTTATTCATCCTCCTCAGGATCCTCTTCCTCTTTTTCCTCCTCCACAAGATCCTCTGCCTCTTCAGGCTCTTCCTCCACTATTTCTGGATCTTCTTCTTCCCTAACATCTTCTTCATTTTCATTCTCTATATCCATTTGGTTTTCTTCTTCTTCATCGATGACATCATCATCGATAGATTCTAGTTCTTTAGGGTCTTCCTCTTCCTCATCCTGACCCATTACATGACCAAGGTCATCCTGGACTGCCTGTCTTTGATATTCAGGATCCAATAAGTTATTTAACCTCACACATTCATCATCAGCTTCCTCCGCATATTCCTCCAAATCTTCCACATAATCCTCAAGTTCTTGGATACGATTATTTGCTGCATCTTCTCTTGCCCAAGCATCATTTCTTTGGTGCTTCATATGCTTTCGGGATCGCCTCAACTGAGTAATTTCAGTGGCCTCTTCAACCTTGTCGGCTTTAGCCCTCTCCAACTCGGACCTAAGCCTTGGTATTTCCGCTTGGGGATCCGGATGCGGATTGCTACTGCTTTCACCGATCTCATATCTGGGGGCTAACTGATGTCGAGGTACCCCCTTCAGTGCAGTGCTCTTACGAGGAGTTTGCTTGGTAATGGTCATCCTGAAGCAAGATAGGTCATAAAAGATAAGGATAGATAGGGAGAAGACTAAAGGTTAGCATGAAAAGGATTGATACTACTTAACCCAAACCACCTTAAAGGGGAAAGTAATTAAACAGATTAATTAAGCATGATGCATGAACGAACTTACGATCTAAACATAAAAGAGTTATAAAACAACACTTACTTATAAATAACTTTTATAACATAGGGTAATATAATATTCTATTCCACCACCACACTTTGTAAAATCAGAATAAGGGCCAATAAAAAGAATCATAGATAAGGAATAAGCAATTTGGACCCAAAATAGTCAAGTTAAAATTATTTGACTCAAAACTTTTGAAGTTTTCACAAAAGAATACTACAACAACTCTTCTTAACAACGATCCAGCTTCGATACCAGCTGTGGCAGAACCTTCTAAATCATATGGCCCACATGCATGATTATTGTCTAAACAGACTCCAAATACAATCTGGCCCACACGCATGATTATTGTCTAAACAGACTTATGATGCGCTCAAAATACTTATTTAGGTATTACCTTGATTTGGTCAAGCAGCACCTCCACCACATCCTAGATGCTTGCGTCTATGTTGTCATCTGGTATTTCTTCATGAGTACGGACTTGTTTCTCCCCCAGCTTGCATGATATGAAGACACGCTGCTTGGGCAGGTTAGGGCGCGACATCTTAGGCACCCTGGGCACCTCCTCGACCTCCTCAGCTGGCGCAGGCATGCTCGGGCTCGCCTGGCCTGGTGTGTGCCTCGGCGACTGATCCGTATCGACGACGACCGGCTTATGAGCCACCACCTACTTCTCGGGCTGTGGAGTCGGTGTCATGGATGGCCCAAAGGAGTCGAGGCACTGGTCACCTCCTTCTGCTCTGCGAACCTAGCCGTGCTGCTGCTCAGCATTTGCTCAGTGGACGACGCAGTGGATTGGCTCGGAGGAGAAGTTGGTGTTGTCGACGACCGAGCATGGCTATATTTCACATTATGGTCATAACAATCACAGAATCAAAATCAAGATCATGCAAGATGCGCGAGCTCATCAACACTCACTTGGCTAATCGCCAGAATCCTCCTCTGAACTCTGGGGCTGCTCTCTTGCTTGGAGCGCCTGGGGCCCCGCTTGTTGCCCCACTACCGTGCCTGGGGACTTGGTTCGACGTCTCACCCGACCGGCTCGATCCAGCAGGGAACACCAGAGAAGTTGGCTCCCTTGCCTCCCCTCGGTGCCTGGCGGGCAAAGCTGCTTCGGTCGGCGACTCGGCCGCCCTGTGCAGTGCAGGCGGTGGCGATGGTGGCGATGGTGCTGTTGCCCCGGCTTGCTCAGGCCGAGAGGTCGAAGTAGCGGCTCCTCACTGCGGAAGAGGAGTTGGTGGCGGTGCGGCTTGCACGGGCCTCGTGGGTGTTGACGCGGGTGTTGCCCTCGGTGTCCTCCCCGTCTAAGGTGTCAGGGCTTGACGCTTCCTCTGGCACTACTTCAGTGTCATCAGGTCATCATCCGACAACTCCGGGGTGGACGTGGCGCCCCTCTTCTTGCTTTTCCCTCCTCTGTCATCCAGGTTCAACTTGCCTCCGGACAACAGAGTCAAGGGCCTTTTCTCTTGGCGGCCTCTGCCGTAGCCCGCTTGCCCGCTGCTCGGCTCCGTGTTTAAGCAGTAGGGAAGTCATCCTCCTTTGAGCTAGAGACGACCACCGTCCCCTGCTCTACTTGGGTCTTCTCTGCTCTGCGCTGGTAAGCTTGTGCTTCGCCTTGAGGCCATGGCTCCACCGGCACAGCTGAGAAGAACACCCTTCGGTCCTATAAAAACAATGTCTTATAGTTAGACAAATTTGCGTTAAACGAACATCATCACAGACCAGCGCACACAAGCTTGAATCAAAGTATGAGGCTGGTCAGCTTACCTTCGGTGGTGGTCGGTCGAGGCCGTACGGCTGAGCATGCTGCTCTAGAAAGCTGCTGCTTGGATCATACTTTTTGAACAACGAAGTCATCCGTCGGTTGAAAACATCCGGTGTCAGCTTCTCCAGGGTCTCTCGAGAGGGGTCATTCCGTCCGAAATATTTGAATAGGCGGTTCACCGTCTTCACACGGTTGGATCCAGCAGACCGACCAGATCCTAGCAACAACCGCGCCATTGACGAATTGGTTGTCAATCAATGACAGCAGCACCTGCACCTGGAACATCTCCTCCGGGGTGGGCATCTCTGACCACCGTGGGGTGCACTCAGGCACCTGATTGATGTCACAGGGCACCTGCCTCCCCTCCACATTTTGGCTCATGTAGAACCAAGGGGTATTCCACCCCTTGGCGGCAGATTAGGGTTTGGACCCAAGCCAGTGTTTGCTCATTCCGTCCCTAAGCCGCACGTAGCAGCCTCCCGCAACCTGGGACCCCACGGTCTCAGCCCTCTTTTCCGCAGCAGGAAGAAATAGCAAAAAAGATTGAAATGGGGGTCAATGCCCAGGTACAACTCACAAAAGGCAATAAAAATTGAAATTACCAGAATGGAGTTGGGGTCGAGATTGCAGATGGAGATTGACAGTAGATGCAGAGATCTCGGAGGAACCCGTTCATGGGTGCCCTGAGTCCCCAAGGCACCATGTCCTCAAAAACAACAAATTCCCCTTCCCAGGGATGAGGGAAGTCCTCAACTTGTGGCTCACGCCATGCCCCCATCTCGGCGGGTGACAGCAGTCCCTCATTGATGAGAACTTGCAACAATTCCCGCGTGGACGTCGATTGCTGCCATTGCGCACCAGAGGCCCCAGATCCGGCTCCCTTCCCCGCCTTCTTGCTTTCTTTCCTCACCATTCCTTTCGAGAGTGGTAGGTCAATTTGGGGAGCAGAGGGTGCAGGTGATGCTAATACACAGAATGGCTGGGTTGCCTCATGGCAGTGGTGGATTTGATGCGGTGGATTGAGACGGTGGCGGATGTTCAGGCATAGGAAGGTGAACCATTCAAGAAGGTGGAGAGACTGGGCAGTGGGGAATGATTGCGCTTCAGGTACCATTTCACCTGGCGGCACTCACTACTTATACCATTCGGATGTGCCGGTTTGACTTCTAGGGTTGGGCCGCTTGACTCGTGTGGATTGCGGCTTATTGGGCCGTCCAAAGTCCCAAGTCTGTGTGTGGGCCTGAGTTGTTTTCTCCCTCATGCGCATAAATTACATGCCCAATCCGTGTTACTGAGCACGTGCACAGGAATCCCAGATTTGTATTCAGTCATATATTTATCCCCAAATTAGTTTTTAGATTTTTCCTAAAAATCTGGAAAACCGATTTCTCGGGATAGATATTTTTTCCTTACCTGGGGACTACCTGGCAGTTTTTCACCCCTCAATGCCTATGAACTCTACATTCTTGGCACCTTTGACTGCTACATCGACACATCTCCAATTTCAAGCTAAGTTCTTCAGTAAATTTTTTCTTCTTTTTCTACACAGTTTTGTATCTTTTACACTACCTGTCACACATGCGCCCTGCATAGGTCATAATTAAACTTTGTTTCTCACCCGCCGAGAACAGCTTGACAAGGCACTGCTTCGATCCTCTGATGATGTGTTACAGCTCCGCGCTACATGGCACTAGGAGATTCGGTAGTCGCTCTCTAACGGTACTAGGTACCTAGTGTTCCCAGCGGTCCTACGCGGTTCACTAGCGCATCCCTATTTCACCTGACAGAGTTAGCTTGCTTCGAGGGTGGGGGCAAAACTTAATTGTTAACGTCATTTTTCTACATGGCAGACATCTAAAAAATGACATAAATGTTATCACCCAAATCAATTATTTGTACATCAAGTACTACCAATTTTCATGTTTATTTTTTCAGGACAAGGTTCGGTTTTCGAGCACATCACGTACGCTCGGGGACTGGATCAAGGATCATCATTCAGGTGGTCACACCACCTGGCACATGGACTTCACTGCCGACCAGTTGGGATGCTCGAAGCATACCGCCCAATTGGTCCCACTGCTCGACTTTGACCTCGCATTGCTCGGGGACTCATCATTGACGCTCGGCTCGGTGCTACGCACCACACAGCCTCGTCTCTGACCTCGCATTGCTCGAGGACTCGTCATCAACCCTTGGCTCGATGCCACACACCGCACAACCTCCACTTTGACGTTGCATTGCTTGGGGACTCATCATCAACGCTCGGCTCGGTGCTACGCTCCACACAGCCTTGTCTCTGACCTCGCATTGTGATGAGGACATGACACCTTCGGATACGACCATTGATTATAAGGTGATGTCATTCCTACATTTGTATAGTGACTTTGGATATAATTCACTTGGTTCCACATGTCCGTGTCATTATTTGATTGTAGGTACAAATGTGTCTCAAAATGCAAGTTCAACAAAGTTCAACTTTCGGTTCGTCGGCAGCCTGACGATGCTTCATTGCGAAGGCCATAACTCATCCATCCGGAGTGCAATCGAGCTACGTCATCGTCATGGGCTTGTTTTTCATCCTTGGGACCCTGGACCAAGTGGAAGCATGACCCAAGTAGATGGAGAACTCACCAAGGAAGCCCTTGGACGTCCTCCACCCTGGCCACCACTTTTGGAGGCCAGCAGGAGCGTCCAAGACAAGACAGAGGCCCAGCCCAATTCGAGTTCGAGTCTGCCTCGGCGTCCAGGACCAGCACAGATTAAAATGGAAGCCCAGGACGCATATGGACTCCGTTTTCGATGTTCTACCCATGGTTGGAAAGATAATTTCATAAGAAAACCAATGGCATTGGTTTGAGGTCCAAATTCCTTCTGAGTCATTGGGAAATGTCGAAACAAGCCAGCGTTCAGAATCTGTTCTAGTGCTGCACCACAGTTTTTGGTCCGTTGGGCCGTGTATCTTGTTTGAGCCCGTTAGGGGGGTGCATCCAGGGGGTGTGACGACCCTTAGGCATTATATTTAGTAGCCGCCACCCTCGTTAGGGTTTGGGTTTTGCTTTAGATTAATCTGTCTTTGAACAGTCGCCGTTATCGGTTTGTGAAACCCCACTTTGTGATCTTAATCATATATCTGCATTTTATCCCAATATTTGAGCTGCGTACTTTCGAGTTCTTGCTTGTGTTCTTCGATTCGCAGGCAGGGATTAGCCTTCTTGGCGAGGTCAACCAGTTGGTGACACGGTTAATAACCAAAGGAGATGTGGTGCTAAGGTTGCAGGTTCGGGTCTTTGTGATTTGAAGCCGGATCGGTGTGTCGTGCTCCACCAAATCATTGTTTATCTTGAACTGACGAAAGATCGGGAACCTAGTTCACATCAAGTGGTATCAGAGCTTCAGGTACACCGTCAGGTTCGCCCTTACCCTAGTTTAGTTTATTTTCGCTTTCGTCCTATAATCCAAAAAACAAGCCCATGATGACGACGTAACTCGATTGCACTCCGGATGGATGAGTTATGGCCTTCCCAATGAAGCATCGTCAGGCTGCCGACGAACCGAAAGTTGAACTTTGTTGAACTTGCATTTTGAGACACATTTGTACCTACAATAAAATAATGACACGGACATGTGGAACCAAGTGAATTATATCCAAAGTCACTATACAAATGTAGGAATGACATCACCTTATAATCCATGGTCGTATCCGAAGGTGTCATGTCCTCATCAGTCTCTTTATAATGATTGATCCTGCTCGAAGAATCATGGATAATTCGGGATTTACCCGACAGACTTTTTAAGTCGTATGGAACACATTCATTGTTATCTGGAGTCTGTTTAGACAATAATAATGCATGTGGGACATATGATTTAGGAGGTTCTGCCACAAAAGGATAAGGATAGATAGGGAGAAATCTGAAGGTTAGCATGAATAGGATTGATACTACTTAACCCAAACCATTTTAAAGGGGAAGGTAATTAAAACAGGTTAATTAAACATGATGCATGAATCGAACTTACGATCTAAGCATAAAAGATTTTTAAAGTAACACCTATATAATCGTAGGTTTTATAACATAGGGCAATATAATATGCTATTCCACCACCACACTTTGGAATAAGAATAAAGGTCGATAGAATGAATCATAGGTAAGGAATATGTAATTTGGACCCAAAATAGTCAAGTAAAATTATTTGACTCAAAACTTTTGAAGTTTTCACAAGGAATACTACAACAACTCTTTTTAATAACGATCCGACTCCGATACCAGCCGTGGTAGAACCTCCTAAATCATATGGCCCACATGCATCATTATTGTCTAAACAGACTCCTAATAACCATGAATGTATGCCATGAGACTTAAAAGGTCTGTCGGGTAAATCCCGAATCATCCATGATTCTCCGAGCAGGATCAATCATTACAAAGATACATTGCTGTATTACAACAGTTTTATACAAGTAAGATATATCGGAGTAAAATAGCGGAAGGATTACAATAACATAAATTTACAAACCATTTAGTTCAAAACTAACAAATTATAAGTTGGATTATTACAAACCATAGTAGTAGTGGAGCAGCAATATAAAACTTTATTACAATACCAGGTGATAAGCTCTGCCCAAGAGCCAAACATCCTACTCGTCGTCACTCTCCGCAACGACTGTCATGCAGCAGGATGCAAAGCACTCCTGCTCATGGGGCTCACCTGCTCATGGGGCTCCGCCCAAGTGGCGGTCAGCTTGCTATTTATAGGCCAAAGGCGAGGTATGGACGGACGACACGACGACGATGAAGTTTCGAACGTCGGGGCGAGCTGGCGGCCCTGGCATGTCTGGCGGTGGACGGCGGCGTGGCTTGAGAAGCCGGCCATGGCGGCCACCCATAGGTTTCGATACTGGTCAAGCAAATTACAGAAATGCCATTCGTCAAAAATAATAAATTACTCCAAAATTTATATAAGAACTTGAAAATCTACAAAAATAGAATTTGCATAAATTTTTAAGAGATACACTTTTCATTTAACTGGCATCCTCAAATTTTGTTTATATTTTGAAATATGAATTCAAATTCAAAAGGGGAATAAAACACTAGAAATAAACATTTGAAATTACTTTTGATTTTTCGATAAAAGTTGAAAATCTTCAAAACTATGAAATTGCAAACCAAACATGTTTCATATATAAAATTTTCTCAAATTATGCATAAATTTTGAATTATGCTTTTAAAATCAAAAGGGGACAAATGCTGAAAAATTGTATTTTCAAATTTATTTGAAATTTTTTTTGGAAACTTGAAAAACTTTATATACCATTATTGTAGATCTTGTCAAGATCTACAGATCATATTTTTAGAGTATACCCAAATTATTTATAGATTTTGAATTATAGAAAAGGGGATAAAACAAGGTTTTGAAATAAAGGGTTTTTGAAACCGAATTCCAACTCGATTTGGTTTCTAAGTTAATTGGTTGGTCATTAGTGATCACAAACATCATCCAAGGACAATTTTTAGGTCAATGACCCAATGACATCCTTGGTTGACCAAGTTGACTTTTGAAAAACATTTTATAACTTTCTAATTTGAATTTAAATTAGAATTGCAAAACTTGGGAATAAGCCTTGCAATCCAAATTCAACTTCAAATATGGAAATCACTTTTAAGGTTTGGTCTTAGATTTATAAACTATGCATGACACTAGTGTAAACATGGTTTACACTTCAAGTACATAGAATATAAACTAAGTATTTGAGATGACATTCGAAAGTAAGATTTTATTATTTCATGTGACAAAACATTCGAGAAACACATTCAACCTATGAAAGGTAAACTTGTTTTAGTTGATGCACATCATGATTGACTTAATCATGAATGCTTTGCAATGCATATGATGATATGGCATGTTTTTAGTTATCATAACACCAGGGGTTTTACACTACCTTATTCCTTGTTTCCTGTTTTTGGAAAAGTTGTAGTAATGCTTAGCCCTACTTAATTAGTTAGGTTTTCAAAAAGTAAAAGAATGAAAAAGATGAGAATGGCTTTGTTTGTGGAAACATGATGATAGTTAATAAATCGAGTTTGGACGGTTAACTTGCATTGGGAATGGAGTCCCTCTGTAGTGTTTCCGTCTGTTGATGCCCTAGGTCCCGTTCGATGGTGATCTGCGTGTATCGAGAAACTAGAAAATCCGCATGCATGAAGTGATATACTAAGGGTTGGAGCCTAGGTATGTCATGGAGTGATATATAGTGGGCCAGAGTCCCCACATATGTCATAGTGTGGTATACTGTGGGTTTAAGTTCCCATGTATATCGATACACTGGGTCAAAGTGCTCACGTGTATCATGTGGTGATATATGGCTGCGGTTGTTATCCCTGTATATCTGTGATCTGCTATGCATCAGAGTTAGAGTCTCCGGTATCCCAGTGATCTAGGTCCCAACTGGGTATAAAAATGGATTCGAATCGCCGTTGCTTCTCGGAGAAGAAGACTCGATCTCTGTTCATCATCGTAGTAACAACTTGAATGATGTTTAAGGTTTAAGGATGAAGTTGGTTGGTAATCTTGAGCTAGAGCAAGACAACTTCACTTTCTGTCAAGCTTTTCTGTAAAAATTCTTATATCTTGCAAGTCTTACCTTATCCCACTAGCCTGTATTCCTAAGTCTTCACCTCTCTTTTTCGTCGGGTCAGTCTTGTTGAGTACTTTTGTACTTAGGCTTTGTTAAACCGCTGTTGCAGGTTCTAATTGGTGTTCGAACCAAGGTTATGTCAGTGGGCTCGACGTGATCTGGTTGTCCTCTCTCAGCTTAGGCGCTCTACCTAAGTTATCTTCTGTATTTCTACTCTGCTTCCGCAAATGAAGTTAAGTTTGTAAAAATTTAACTTATTCATATATTTTGTAAATTTAATGTTATTACCCTTCCGCACACTAATATGTATTTTATAATAAATTTTGTAATGTTGCAGCTACTCCTTTGTTGATCCTGGTATGAGTTGTCAAATATGGTTTAATCGGGGTCCTTTGAGGGCACCCGACAGGGCTTTCTAAGTTATCTGGAACACATGCATGGCTATCAGAAGTCTTTGAGACAATGATAGGTGCGTATGGGTCATATAATTTAGGAGGTTCTACCACAGCCGCCGACGAGGAGGCTGCGGAGTCGATGGCCAAGCCAGTGAGGATGGCCTAGCCCGGCGGCGATGGGTGGTGTAACACCTAGGTGTTAAGCATGCATTATCTTGCATATCATGAGCATAATCATCTTTTTGTATAGTCATTGTTTACATGAAATGATAAAATGAAATATGTGCTTGCTTTGATTTGAACTAGAGCTATGTGATAGGTTGCTTGTTTGGGGTTGAGTGTTAAATAAAGTTTGTAGAGAAAATTATTTGGAGCAAAACTTATTTTTGGAGCATTTCATGAAAAGGCTTGGAAGTGGGTCAAAAATGTCAAAAAATAGTTTATAAAAATGTTTTTATTTCAATTTTAAATAGATTTTAAATCCCCATTTTTTGAATTTCAAATTCTAGGAAGAATTAGGCTTTTAAAAGTTTCTTCAAATTCGGCTTAATTTTTGAAATATGGAGTAAATCAGTTCTGCACGAATCTTGGCGCAGTGGGACCCACCCGTCGGCCTCCTTCTTCCCTCTCTTCTTCTTCCTCGCACCGACGGTGTCCGTGCCGACGCCGGTCTCGTGGCGACCGTACGCCGGGCGACGCCGCTGCCCGCTGTTTGGCCTCCCCATCAGAGCGCCGCTCGCCCCCGCACTCGGCCTGGCCCCACCGCTCGCCCACACGTCCCTTGCCCCGGTCCCACATCACCTGCCCGCGCGCCACGCGCATGCCGAAGCCCGATGCCATGGCCTGGCCCTTCGGCCGTTGGCTCACTTCAATGCGTCCCGACCGCACCTCTCTCCTTCACTCTGCACCCACCACCACCAGACGCCCCTCCTCGCCTCGTATTTCCCTCCCCAAGCTCAAGCGGACGTGAAACCCGCCATTGCCGCCGCCCAAAGCTCGCATCATCACCGCACCTCACAGCCCTGCCATTTTCTTCCCAGAGCTCGCCAGTAGCTCCGCCGTGGTGCGAGGCACACCATGCGCACACTCCCTGCCCCAATGACCTAAGGTAGAGGTTGAATCGACCATTTCCCCTTTCGCCGGCCATGGCCGCCTCGACCGCCGCACGGTCCGCTATGACCAGCAACCCCTTTTTCCCTCCTTTATCTTGCGCATCGTGGTCGCCTGCATGAGTAGAACAGGTTGGTGTAGTTTATGGGATCGATTAGGGTTAGGGTTCGTCGGATTTTGGCCGACCGCCGTCGCTGGTCGCGCCGCCGCTCCCCGGCATGCATCACCGTCGTCATTCCGGCCAACATCTCTTCATGTTTTCTGGTTAATCCGAGTCACCTTGGCCTACTGTACCCGGTAGGCTAGTCCTTGCGACCCGCCGTGGCCCGTGGTGGCCGGCGCACCGCCGACCCTCGCCGCCGTCCGCCGTTGCGCATGGCCGTCGGTCTAAACCACACTAATAGCCTTTATCTTGTACACCGTTGGGTTCGCAAACGTTGAGTTGAGTCGAACGGTGGCCGTAGTTTGGCCGGAGACCTCGCCGCCGGCGAGATTTTCGATCGCCGGCGACCTTTCCCCTCGGCGTGGACCGCGTGCGTCATTTATGTTCTTTTTCGGACTTAAGTGCAAAACTGCCAGACACAGAGAGTTTCTTTTTAGGGCTCAGTTAATTACTGAAAAGTCCAGGGTTCCCGGTGCAAAACTGTTTTCTATTTCGTTTTAAAGAATCTGTTTTCCAGATTTTTGGTAAAAGCTTTAAAAAATCATATCTCACTCATTTTTGGTCCAAATGAGTTGGTTCAACTTGCAGTATTTTTATTATGAGTAGATCTATGCATGAAAAATATGAAATATGATTTTTGTGATACTTTCTTGTATAGATTTATTTATCCCTATTAAATACCTTTATCTTGGAAAATGCATAAGTAATTCTCTGTTGCTCAAAAAAATGTGAATCCAAGTTTGTTAGTCTTCTTATGTCATGCTCTATCTATGAAAAATGTTGAAAGGCTATGTCATATGTAAATATTATCCTATTTAATTATGGTGCCTTTTTTCAAGTAGATGATAAATAATTCATAATAAATAATAAATAAGTGATTTATGCATGAAAATTTTTAGAGAGTGTTTTGATGCTAATCTAGAGCTAAGAATGTTCTGAGATCTGTTGTTTAACATTTTTGTCGATACCCTGGAAACGGGTATCCCAGACCCCTTACTTAACAAACTAAAACCCCGCAAAATCAGCATCTTGACCCCTCCGATAACCTCCCGCGTTAACGTACGAAGGCCCATAGGCTGAGACGTATCGGACTGGCCCGCGAACGAACAATGACGGCCCAGAACCAAAGCCTGCTCAAGAGGCTAACGAATGGACTAGTACTGTATAACCGAGAGGTTACCGAACGGACCAGTACTGTCCACCCGAGAGGATACCGAATGGACAAGTACTGTATACGCGAGGGTACGATTCGAGCGACCCCTCGAGGACGAAACTTCATCCTCCGAACGAGCCTGCCCTCGAGGATGTAACTTCGCCCAGCGAACGAGCCTCCCCTCGAGGACGGAACTTCGCCCGGGCGAATGGGCCGCCCTCGAGGACAGTGCACCCCTCGGCCACCAACTCCCCCGTACGGATCCGAGCGCATTTAATGCGATCTATCTACCCCCGCCTAACCACATGGCCACAGTTACGGTAACAGTTACAGGCGTGGCGGTCAGATCTACTTTTACCGCCCATGCCCCGGAATCCCGCAAGTCATATTACGCTGTTGCGCCATACCGAGCGCTGTGCCACGACCCGCACCGCCTCGAGACGTATAAACTAACATGTTTTCTGTGTTTTCCAGGATCCGATCTTATCCAGCGAAGCTCGACCTCCTCGGCACGACCCCCTCGGCTCCGGCCAGGACCCTCGACCGTCGCCCCTCGACTTCACCGAGCGAACCCTCGAGCTGAACTTCAACAACTCCCGATGCGACGGCTGCAGGGCCTCCCATACCGACGTACATCACTACAGCGGCACCGACATGATCGGCCTCAACGTCGTACGTCATCAGCGTCATGCGAACTCGAAATACATGTACACCTGTGTCCCTCCTTCGTTTATAAAAGGAGGCGCCAGGGCGTTAGAGAGAGGGACCGGACTCAAATCGAGAGGATCTAGAGCATAGAAACATTAAGGCCCTAGATCACAGAGCGACACCGTGAGCCTGTGCAAGGTCGAGAGCGAGGCGTCCGAACGCCCCAACTCCTCCTTTCACTCCTCACACCAGCTTGTATTTTCCCCTGTACTAGCACTTCGGTGCAAGATAACACGAATCATCCTCCCCCCGCTGGACGTAGGGCCTTCTTTGCCCGAACCAGGATAAATTATTGTGTCCTTCTTGCATCACCCACCGGATTAGGGAGCACGCGAATACAATATTACTCGTTGGTGTTAACCCCTCGAGGGTCAGAACACCGACAATTTTTCTATGTACAAAGTATTTTATACTCATTAAATTATGCTTCTTTGTCATTTTTGTGTAGGATAAAGTACTTACTGTTTTGACCTAAAAATTTTATGGTAGTATACATTAGGCATGCTTAAGCTTTTGTAATTTTTACAGAATTTTTTGAGTAATCTAAAGTCATGTTGCAGTTCTGCCCTGACTTCTTTTAATAATTAATAATGCTTTATGTCATTATTTTATGTGTATAATAATGTTTTTTCTAATGTTTGTGATAGGTGAAATCTGTTATTGGTTTTGGTTCAGTAGAGGGTAATGTGCAAAACAATAGTTGTGTATAATTCCTTTTAATGTGTAAGTAAATTGTAATGTGAGGCTTGTATAAGATTTGATTGTAGAAGAGAATGCAGATGACATGTGCTTATCATACATGTTTTAAAATCACGTCAATTATCTTCAACTGAGCATTCATTCACCATTAGCATGTACCTTGTATTTACTATATATTCATGGTATTCATACGCACCATGCATCATACAGGATCGTCAGAGCTCGAAACGGTAGTTCCCGGAGTACAAGGAGAGGAAGGCCAGTAGGAAGCCTTGGGGCAGGGAATAGCAGCAAAAGAGGATCCCGAGGTTGAGCTTCCCGAGTGTCCCGACCATCAGCCAAGTTCTTTCCTGAAAGGCAAGCCCCGGAGCATTCTCCCTGTGGTTTGCAAAATATCTAACTTGAATCCTTTACTTGTTTGATGCATTAAGTTATAGGCGTTGTCTTATACCATTGTTGCATTAATTATATTCTTTGCCCACTTGATATAATTCTACCCTGTTAGGTTCAGGTGAGATTATCTGCTTAGCCTTGCTTTAACTAGATCGGTAGAAGTCAGGTGATTTCCTGTCATCCGCGAGTTATAGGTGGTGACTCAGAATGGTTGAATACAGTGTTATCTTGGATAACCATGTGGAGATAATAAATCGAGACCGGGCGGGATTGGTGTTGGGACTGAACTGGAGGTTCGGTGAGGTTATCTCCTATGTGTTGAACTAGGACCCCGTCCGTTGTACGTCCTCAAGTCATTTTTGAACGCATGCCTCACATTTAGCTGGAAGGATAAGTCATTCCGACCGTGAAGCCTGGGTTTGGTTTGGGCCGGGAGTCGACCTGCTGTACGCATCGTATTGGAGAAGATGGGGGACCACGGGTTACGCGGAGAGTAAGTCCGAGGTCAGGGTCGCCCTGAATAAGGCAGCCGGGCGGTTCCCGGATACGATGGTACCTATTGATCCCGCGATTTTCCGAATCAAATTTTCGGTGATCTGTAGCTCACTTTAGTGGGTGAGTGTGGTTTATGTGAGGAATACCCGCCAACTGGTTAGTAATCGATTATAATCGCCATCGTTCCTGGACAGTGAACACTTGACTTGAGCAGCGGCATTGTAGTAATAACTTGAACAAAGAGATGAGATGGTTGAGCCGTGATGTTGAAAGGCACTCAACCGGAATTGGTTACTATTCTTGTTGAATAATTATTACCATGCTTGTTTAGTACAGGTGCTAATTTAGCATGATAAGGTTAATCAAATTAAAATACAATGCTAGAAGGTTATGATCAAATCTTTCTTTAATACAAGTTTTTCCGCAACTTATGAGTCAGCTATCCTACTTATCCTGCCTTGGATACCCCTTGGAGTCAATTTATTTTTAGTTTATGACGGGTAAGTCTAGCTGAGTACATTCTCGTACTCAGGGTTTTATTTCCCATGTTGTTGCAGATGGTGAGATGTTTTATGGCTACTATCAGCACTGTTTCTATCCCGCGTTGGGTGATGATTAGACCTTGGGCAAGGTCACTCCACTCTACCTTATGCTTTTGCTGGATATTGACCGAGGACCAGGCACTATATTTGAACTAACGGGGTGTGTGTGGATTTGAACTAAATCGCTTTCGCTTTATTTCGAATTTGAACTTGGGTTGTAGTAACTTATTTTGAACTCTGATGTTTTAAACTATGTGCGAACTATGTATGTTGTGAATGGTGACGGCTAAACTTATTACGATCTTGGCTATGCCGAAAAGTTGAAAATCCTTCGAGATTTCGGTATGACTACCGGGTTTATTAGGTCTCAATCATGTAAGTTTGCTATCTAATGGCGAATTATGTGCTTGTGCTCTAATAAATTGGTCGGTTCTGTCACAGGTGGGGAACCCTCGGGTTGCCTCCCGAGAGGAGACGACGCGAGGGCACGCGAGCTCCTCAGTCCCCTCGTGCTTCTCCTATATATTTTATATTTTCATTTTTACATACTTAAATTAATTGTAATTTATTTAACAAGCGTAAATATATGTAAATCAATAGCTTAGTCATACATACACCATTGAACCTGAAAATTTGACCTCAGGCATCACATGAGTATTCTACCATAATTTTTTTATAGTAAACGGATGAAGATAACCGCAAATATGAATTTGACACAAAAAACATACCCATGCATCTACAACAAAAACTCTATACTAAAATATGTCATATCATGTGTTTATTACATAGATCTACATATGTGGAGATCAAAAAAATGTATTGTCATTTTTGGATTTTGCTACGAATTAAAACACATTTTTCAATTTTAGCCGATTTAATAAAGAACTTTAAAAAGAGAAAACCACTAAAGACAGAGACTTTGCAAATAAAACCCTAAACTTCTAAGAAACTAACCCACAGTACATGAGTACTATGCTATGTAGCATTAGATCTTTGCACTGGGAACCCTGGAGAATTTTTTAAATCAATATTCCTCCTTACCTCTCTTCGTCCTCACGACAGAGCAGGGCAATGGGCTTCGCAAAGCCAATTCCACCCAGCCAGCGACCATGCCGGCGGCGAGGGTCAGCCTGGGTTGGCCTGGGATAGTGCGCTCCCGTGGATGGGCGAATCAAGGGTGGAGGCGGCCTGTAGCCCCGCAGCCACAAGCAATGGCGGACTGGAGTCGTGCTTCTTGGTAGCGAGCAGGCTCCCATGGTGTCGATGCAGCCGGGAAAGGCTACGGCGCTGGCAGCGATTGGCCGGCTACCGAGCTGCGCCGGACCCGTGCTGTCCTGTGGCCGCCCGAGGCTCGGCGGGAGGCGGGTCATTGTCTGCTGGCCACGCATAGTGGCGGACCTAGAAACCGACCAGGGGGGCTAAATGACATAGGCTAAAATTTTTTTTGCTCGCTTGACCGAGTGCACTAATAGATATAGCTAAGATTGATGATTTGATATTGATTCATAGTGATCATAGTCAAAGATACAATGAATTATCATAATAAGCATAGAAAAATACCGAATATATGGAGTCTTATATCTTCAAGAACTCACACCACTTGAACCAACGCCACTTGAACCGCCACGCCCAATGCTACATAATTTTTAAATGTCATACACTTCTTCAATAATCAAGATAACAAGCAAGAAGAAAAGTACTAAAACAATAATCATCTTAGGACCTTGCGTGGCAAGTTCATCTTACGGTTTCTTAAGCCTTGAAACCATGATCTAACAAAACCTCTAGTTTGAGTAAACCATGATCTAACAAAATCTCTAGTTTGACATTTACCCGTTGTTCTTTCATACTCATAATTTGGTTGATATGGACCCATCTGTAGATATACTCTCCTAGCATCATCCCTAATATCATGATGGAATTCATCAATTGGCTTTCTAAGACCTGGATCAGCAACTATATCATTCATATCAAGCTCAATGCAGGGTCTTTTTTGATCAAGTCAACTCTTGAATAGAAGCAGCGACATCTTTCTTAGCATAATATTTTTCCATTCTACAAAATACAACCAATCGAAGTCGGATCATTGACTGAATTTCTGAAACTAATAACGAAAAGAGAAAACTAAAAGAGAAATGAAAGAGGGGCTGCCCGGTTGGGGCTGGCGACCTGGCGTGGCGTCGTCAACTCCGTTCACGTTTCACAACTTCACCGGACTCCGGAGGGCGAAGGCCAGAGCAAAGGGCAGGAGGGGCGGCGCCGTCGTTCACCGGAGGGCGGATGCCGGAGCAGGCGATGGCGAACTGCCGATCCACGAGCAGGCGCGGGCGAGGCCGATGCGAACGCGCGTGCCGCGAGGAGTCGAGCCGGCGGCGGCGGGGATCGCAAGAGTCGCGACGTACGTGACTATGAATAAAAGATGCAGCTGCTGGCCTGCTGTGCTAGTGCTACGGTGTGGTGGGCTCACCTGGCCTTAAACTTGTTTTGGGCTAGGCTTTAGCTAATAAATAGAAAACTTATTAAAAAATTTCCAGCCCAAGGGGGGCTGCAGCCCCCCAGCCCCCCCCCCCCCCCCCCCCCCGTGCGTCCGCCAATGGTCACGCGCGCTTGCCCTGCTGCAGCGCTCAGCACGGCCGTGACGGCCACTCGACGACGGCGGAGATGGTGATAGGGAGGCGGAAGGGGGGTGCTACGCCCACGCTGGAGCTGCTAGCCCCGCTAGTGCCAGGGAACGAGGGAGGTGCGGGAGGCGTGCTGGTGCTGGGGAACGAGGAAGGTGCGGGAGTTGCCCGTTATCAGGTTCGCGACGAACCCGTGAAGGCCCGCTTTCGCGGCATAATGGGCAGGACACCCGCGAAGGCCACAATCGGACGGTTCATATCATGAGTTTGCTCGATCTAACAACCCGTAGCTTAGCGGGCGACGTGTTACTATCGGGTGCCCGCTTTTGGTGCAGAAATCGTTTATAGAGATGTGGCTTATGATTACCAGGAAAACACAGCCGGGTTTTTTTTTTTTGTCCATAGTTACAAATTACTATCGGTAGACCCCATTTTGGTTGTCAAGTTTGTACGGAAGCATGTTTTTTGAAAAAAAAGGATACTTTATTTGCAGGTTATATTTTCGGTTCACCTACTATAGTGGATATTATATTATGCATCTCCGGTCCATCCTTTAGAACTAGAAGGAGAGCAGCAGACTTGCTAAGGTTGATGCGAAAATCTCCATATAGCTGCTCACCATCATCATAAAAGCCATAATCTTGGGGCTAAGAAGGTGAGCCGACATCCGAAAGAATTTTTTCTTTTTCTTTTTGATTAAAAAGACAGATGCAGATATAAGGCGATGTTTTTTATCCCATCAGAGGCAGAGGCTGGAGATCACGTTTCTCCTTGTGGACACGAAACAGACAAGCGACAATCCAAAAAAAAAAAGGCCGATGGGGATGGGCCATAGTATGAGTTTCCACTCACTAACCGCATGTACACAGGCCGCACCCAGGTGCCAGGTGGGTGCATGTTTGCCGCCCAGCCCACTAGAGTGCCATCTCATGGATCAGGAAAGCCCACAGAAATGCCGCTGTTGCTTCCTCTCAAGGAAAACGAAAAAGGTGTTTGTCAAAGGAAAAAAAACGAAAAGGTGAAACAATTGATGCAAACCATATCGGACAGCGTCCAATATTTTACGTTCGAATGAATTTCGAAAAGGCTAGGAATAAGACAGTGTTGGCAGTACAAACTTGATAATCGTATTTTTCATGTGTCAACTTATATTAGTCCCTCTGTTAATGATTACTTTTTCATATACAGTTAGATACATATATGTAGTATTAAAAACAATGCATAACGTATTATAATTTTAAAATGAGTAATATTTTTTTTGGCAGCATCGTGCCCAAAGATTAGGACCTTGCATGTCTTTGGGCAAGTGACCAAGTGTTCACCGGACGTGGGACACCATCTGATACCGATACAGCATTGGCGCTTGGGTCCGAGGTGTTCTAGATGCATGTGACGGAGCAGTAATTATAATTAGATTAATAATAAGGCGGATTAGATTACAAGGCACTCTATCCACCCATTGCTTGCGCTTGAAACAACACTTTTTTAAAAAAAAAAGAAAAAGAAATCAACATCAGTGCGAGATGTTTTGGGTGTGAGAATAAAAGAACCTGAAGTGCACCAGGAACATGCAGCTGCTGGAGGCTGGAGGCATGGGAGTCAGTAATCCTAGCGAGTTTGGCTGCTCCATGCAGCATCGAAGTTGCCACAGTCAGAGGCCGTGGCTCCAATAACCATGGTCCATGCAAAAGCAAGCAATTTGCAGTGGGCTACTCGTAGACCAGGAGGGCTCGTGTATTTTACTCATGCCACAGCCATAGGCCCATATATAGCCTGCACTTCTTTAACTGAGCTACTGTGGATTGGCGATTGCATGCTCACTGTTCGAGAGCACACGCATAATTGCTTGGCTGCTTGTATGCACGCAAATCCCGGCACTCTACTTCGGGTGAACTGTGCTGTGTGCTGCTCCCATTCCATTTTTTTTTTCATCAGATCTATTTCAAAATTCAAACATAGCACTTGTAAAATTGTAATGCATGAAGTATGGATTCAATTCATACTTACACAAGACGATGTAAAAGTTACATATTACTACTACGGAAACGATGATCGATCCTTGTCAGCCTATCACTACTGGATAATATAAAGCCAACGTTGCTAGTGATACCTCTACCGGTAGGAAGAGAAAGAACTTATACCACTGCTAAATTTTGAAAACAAACAGATAAATACCGTACGACCGCCGGTTGTTATAGGATAGTATATTGTTGGGTGTGTAGTGTGTATTACCGTAACCGTGACAGTGATGCGCTCGAGATTGAGATCCCTGCAGACGCACGACTGCATGGCAGCGCGCATGCAATGCAATCACCGTCTCATTACGAGCTGCCCACCCAGGCTGGGCTGCGCATGCGGCCACCGGCCAGGCCATGCATGTTCACGGCCGGGCAATGGCCGGCGGCGTTGCGTCGGAGATGCATCGGTCACCAGTTGGTCAAGGGAAAGTGTTCAACCCCTCCGCCGGAGCTCTCCTGACTAGAAGTACGTAGGGGAGCGAGCTACTCGTAAGCTAGTGCTAGCTTTCCCTGGGACTGACGAGGGTAGGGGCTACCTGGGCGCCTGCGCTGCTGCCACACACCACACTTGACTCTCGAGCGCGCGCTTTACGTGGAGTAGGAAGGAGTAGCTAGTGGCGCTGCTGCTGCAGCAGCTGCTTGTACTACGGCATGCTGTGCCACTGCCCACTGCGGCCACGCGCGCGCTAGCTCTGCGCCAGAATTTACGAGCCGCGCGCGCAGTCACAGTACTAGTAAATGCTACAGCCGCCGTCCGGCGTCCTGGACGAGACGAGAAGAGACGACGGCGATCGATCGAACGGGGGTTTCAGGACCAGGAATCTGCAGCTAGCTGGAGGCGCGCGCGCGGCGGCGTCTGCGTGTCCGTGCCCGTCAATCACTAGCAGAGCCCTGGCACTGACTGCATTAGTTGGCAGCCTGCCACGGCGTCTCCCAAAGTTCGGACAAAGACATGGCCCAGGGGAAAGGGTTGGTGCGTGCAGCGTGCTGCTCAGCTGGTGCTGGTGCCTGCCTGCCGATCTTGTCAGGGAATGGCGCTCGCCGCCGGGACCGGTGGGATACTCTGTGGGTGGCCACGGTCGTCGACAGGCTCCCTTCGATCTCTACCCTCTCTTGTTGGAGCTGCTGTGCTGAAAGATTTTTTTTCTTCGGTGTTAGGGTCCATTTGTTTTAGTTTTTTTACTGGTTTCGGTCTAAAATTCCTTAATAAAAAAAATATAGAAGCTAAAATAAGACCCACCCAATGTTGCGCTAGCTTTAAAAAAGCTAGAAATAAACAAAGGGCATCTTTCAACAGTACGAGCTAGAAAGTGACTCTTAGTCATAGATCATGTCTATTCCGCACATTTCTTGCTAGTCAAAGATGGCCTCTCTAGAGTGCGTCTAAGTCATAGAAAAACTGTTGAAGGTTGAAAAATGTATTTATAGAGTGCAATTCAAATATCTTTTCAAATTGTGTGATTTAGTGCAGTGGGTGAATTTAAGAAAACAACTTCTAGACTGTTCACATGCATGTGCTGTTTTCTCTCATGTTGAAGGAGAGACAGAGAAGTTTTGTCCTTATGCAATATTAGGACACTTAAAAAGTTTACTCCGTCTGTCCTAAAATAAATATTATTTTTGAATTTTTCTATCATAAATATGATTTAATTTGTAGAAAATACGTATAATATTTATATTTTTAAATAAATTTATTAAAAAACTAGACGAAAAGTGATACTAATTAACAACTTTAAAAACGTCTTTTTAAGTTGTACAGGAGACCCAGAACAGACTAAAGTACTCCTATATATATATGTTGTGGTGCATGCCAGGGATAGGAATTTATCTATTGGGCTATGGCCCCGGCACTACATGCACCAAGCAAGTTCCACCCACGATGGGTTAGTCTCCTGTCGCGTGGGCCCACATGCCGGTGGGAACCAGCTGTCTGTGTGTGCGTAGGCATGAGGCTGTGTGAACCGGGAAGGCCGCATGGACGACTGCTGAATGACATTTTAGCAGTAGGGAGCAGAGGGCTACTGGACGGGAGCAGTAGGTGGTCCAGCAGGCTAGAGCGATATTTTTCGTGGGACAACGTTCGACGGCCAGACAGACGTTTTTTAGAGACGTTGGAAGTACTAAACATAAATATTTATATATTTTAATATATAATTATCGGTTATTATTTTAAATAAATAGAGTAGCTCTTATCTTTTTACTAATTTGATTAAAAATTTTTGGTCTCTCTTTCCACACATGGCATCAGATACAAGCTTAGAGCTAGCGAGGATTGGAGGTATCTAATATAGCAAAAAAAACTCAATGATATAAGTCGTTTTTCGCTAACGATGGGTTGAAATAAGAGAAGACATCTAGTACGGATTACTGTATAAACGGGAGCTGAGATAATGAGATTGGTCAAGAGGTCAACCGATGAGATGAGGTAGAATCCCTCGGGTCCCCGGCCGGACTACGGTACGGAAGTAGAGGAGGGGCGTATCAGTGGGCGCGAAAGCCCACGAGCTGCCACAAGGCGTCGCTCCTAGTATTTCCTCCTATATCCGGCTATTGCCCATTCACGCATAATTCCTACGTGCGTGCTCGCTGATTCCCCATAAGGACTCGTTTGATGCCACCTCATCCCCATCCAGTTGAGATTGATACTACATGTACTAGTACTCCGGAATAGTAGCATCCAATTATCCAAACAAAGTCTAAAGTTATTTATAAGTGTAAAGGTGGCGCAACAAGCTCGATCGCATTTGCAGCAACAGTTAATAGAAAGTTACCTACACTATCCATTCCTTAAAAAAAGGATATACAATCCTATGTTTTTCCTTCATTTTTTATAGGAACCAAAGAAGAAGAACTGAAGAAGGCCTACGTCAAATTTTCTATGTTCAAATAATTTTACAGAAAATTATATCTATACTTAGATTAGCTGTAACTACATATTCTGTAATTAATTACTAGTATTTATTTGGTATCATAAATATTAAACTTTTTATATAAATTTTGCCAAAATTGGTTGGTTTCCAAAGGGCAAGAGTTGCATAATTTTGAAGGGAGTATAAAAGTACTCCGACTTGTTTTTGGAAGGATTCAGGAATGAGCTTTTTCTGGTGGTGGTGGTGCAATGGCAGTGGCATTGCCAGAGAGAAATTCTCAACTCCATCACCTCCTATTCCTCTCTCTACCTTTAATTTGATGGCTTGCAACCTTTTCTATTATTGCTCTCCCAGAGAGCTCCACAGCACGATAGAATAGTCGTCGTAGTCGTCCATCCCTGGGGGTTTAAATGGCACATGGGTGTGATTTATGTCAAATCCGGTCCATGCGGTAAAAGTGCTCCTGGATGATGCATGTCTCAGTGAAACGCCAGTGGATTATTGACCGGTTTTTGCGCAAGATTGTACTAAAAGCTGTTGAAACCAACCATCCGGTAAAAGTTACCTGCTCGTCGTTCTGGTGTATTCCGTGCACTTGTCTGCGTGTGTAGATCATCGATCACCTAATAAACTTGTTGTTAGTACAGTACAGTATATCCAACTAAACATTACTCTGATCAGTAGGTGATTAGTCTCATCAACCATGCACTGCTTGCATTTGCATACAGGTATTATATATAGAGACCGATTGATATTAATCGGACTAAATTGAAGTCTAGTTTATTATTTCATTCGGATGGCCTTGCTTTCAAGCGGAGGAGTTTGACAAAACTTTTTTGTTTCACTTGGAGAAGGGAAGGAAAGCTGGCGGCCGCAGAGGCAGACGTGCAGGGGAAAGGCGAGACACGCATTTGATTTAGCTGAAACTGCAGGCACGCAGCTGAGCCGCGATTGTGCGGCTGCGAGCTGCGAGGGAAAGGAGTTAGGAGTGCAGGAGGTGCAGGCGAAGCACACAACAGCTAGCACAGTTAATTCCCCCCCTTGCCATGAAGAGGTGCCCCTGATCAGGAGGGTGGGGGGGCGGCCGGGGGAGGCGGGCGCGCACCCAGACCCAGCCAGCCAAGCCACGCCCCAGATGCCCAGATCCCCCAGCAACCCCCACATGTGTGTTGACGAATGCGTCCTCCTCCCTGATAAGTAGTAATAACTCTCTCCTCCCCACTAATTGAGCACTGAAAGCTTTCCATTTCTTTGATATATTATACTTCGTCCCGTTTCAAATTGTAAATCATTCTAGCCTTTTATTTTTTAACATACTACGTACACAAGCAAGAGCTCTACTTAGCGCCCCATTCGTATTGCTCTAAATCTTGCTCAGTTCATTTAGCCTACCAAAAGTTTCCATTTCATTTTATCATGATATAATACACTCCATCTTCGTTCCAAATTATAGGTTACTTCTATTTATTCTTACCTTTTACATACTCCGTACATAATATGAGGAGCTCAGAGTAATTAGGGCCATGTTTTGAGGGTCCTTTGTGTTTGCCCTAAATCTTCCTTAGTTCATTCAGCCTATGGATAGTAGATGTTTTCTATCAAAGATTCTGTGTGGTTGCGCCCTTTTCACATGTTCCACATTATATAGTTGGCTACTCTATGTGTCTCAGCTTGCGTGGAGGTTGACCGGCGGTTCTTGATCAGAGTTCACCCAGGAAGCACTTTTCTCCAGATTGCTATGTATATCATGTGTGCCTATTCGATGTACATGGATATACCATATATTAATGAAAAGCCAGAACAACCTATATCTTTGAAAATAGAGGGAACAATTCAAGTAAAGTTGTAGAAGGCTGAAATTGTTCCTTTGTAAAACATGTGAAATCACAAGTATACTGCCTCTGTCCGCTTAAGACTGTCGCTTAAGTACTCAACAAGACTGACCCGACGAAAAAGAGGGGTGAAGACTCAGGAACTGCAGGCTAGAGGGACAAGGTAAGGCTTGCAGGAGATAAAAAATTTTGTAGAAAAGCTTGAAAGAAAGAAAAGCTGTTTTGCTCAAGATCAAAATTACCAGCCAACTTCCTTCTTAAACCTTAATCATTATTCAAATTGTTACTACGATGATGAACACCGATCGAGTCTTCTTCTCCGAGAAGCAACGACGATTCGAATCCATTTTCATATACCCAGCTGGGACCTAGGTCACTGATATACAGGAGACTCTAACTCCTAAGCATATCAGCTGAACCGATATACCGGGATAACAACCGCAGCCATATATCACCACATGATACACGTGAGCACTTCGACCCAGTGTACCGATATACATGGGAACTTAAATCCACAGTATAACACACTATGACATATGTGGGGACTCTGGCCCACTATAAGTCACTCCATGACACACGTGGGAACTCTAGCCCACCGTATACCATTTCATGCATGTGGATTTTCTAATTTCTCGATAAACATGAGTTCACCATCGACACAGGACCTAGGGCATCAACAGACGGAAACATTACAGAGGGACTTCGTTCCCAATGCAAGTTACCCGTCCGGACTCGATTTATTAACTATCATCATGATTTCAACAGATAAAGCCAAACTTATTTTTTTCATTCTTTTACTTTTGAACACTTAATTAATTAAGCAGGGCTAAGCATTACTACGCATCTTCTAGAACAGGCAACAAGGAATATGGAAGTAAGACAGGTAATGCAGTTGGTGGGTTTTCACTCAACTCCTATTACTTAATGCAACATATCATAACTGAAGCGATAAAACTTTTATAAAATAGAATAGGGTTTGAATGCATCCGGGGCTTGCCTTGATGGTCGGGGTAGACGGTCTCGAGTTCTGGATCAACTCCCAACTTCTGAGTCTGCTCTTCCTTGGGATCTGATGTGACAACGTTAAACTCTCCGTTAACGGAAACTATACGATACAATGATATGCTTTAACATGATGGAATGGTAAACATGATGCTCGATGGATACATGATCAGATTAATGGCTTGAGTATAATTTTCCTTCATGATAAAGTTACAAGCCAACCAAAACATACTTACTAAATTCATTAGGGTTAACTATACTATTTAAGAAAGTTATTAAACACATGAAATAACGATAATTAAGCCCTAATGACATGATCCAGGTAAGCGTAAATAATTAATTAAAGTGCCAAAGGTCATTAGAGTTAATGACCTAAGGTCATCAATCAATCCCAAAGTCAAACAATTCGTATAATGATTAAACTTAATTAAAGGGGTTAATTAATTAATTAAAACATTTAAATAAAGGCATAAAAATTAAATTTGTCTAATTGAACTCAACTTTTTATTTTGAAAATCTCTTGGTCTAATTAGATGGAAAAATAAATTTCAAAATTAAAATCCAATTATTTTATTTATTAAAAATCATTGAAGGTCTATTTTTTAATTAAAAGAGCTAATTTTAACTTATGCAAAAAGTATTCAAACTTGGCATTTAATATTTTTTCTAGGTATATGACATCATAAAGAACACACACAAAAATATTTAGAATTTTTGGAGCTATACATGAATTATTATGAATTTCTAAAGAAAACAGCATTTAAATCATTTTCTGGAAAAAAAGAAAAATCCTTTTTCTCTCCCCGCGTTGACCCGACGGCGACGGCGCTTCACCGGCGGCTATCTCGCTGGCGGCGAGGTCTCCGGCGTCGGGGCTTGGTCCTACAGGCTCATCTCGGCACGGCGAGCAACTTGGGCTGGCTAAAGAAGTGGCGGGGCGACAGCGGCGCACTGGCCGGCGGCCATGGCGGCCCGACGAGAGAGCTCACCGGAGCTTCTCCGGCGGTGGCGAGCGCATGAGCATGTGCAGGACATCGATGCGAAGATGTTGGGCCAGAAAATGAAACCGTTCCTGGCCTCTAACTCAAACGGCTACGCGCGCGGCGGCGCGGGTAGAACCATGCCGGCGGCGAGCCACGGCGGCCGAACCCTATGGCGCAAGAGAGGTGAAATTGAGGGCATGGAGGGACGCAGGAGCTCACCACGGGCACGGTGCGCACGTTGATGAAGTCTCGGAGTGGCTGAGGCGAGCTGTAGCCGGCGGCGCTAATGGCAGCAGCGGTGCTCCGGCGGCAAGGTCCGTGTCACGGCGACTCCTATGCACCATTAAGCCGACCAAGATGCGCATGAGGGGCAGGAGAAGATGGAGAACATGATAGAAGGGTTAAAGGAAATATGTTTTTCACCTTGACGGCGGTGGACGGCGAGAAAGCTTGCGGCGGCTCGAGTGCCGGTAGCGAGGAAGACGACGGCGTGCGGGCGACTCGGGCGGGGAGAGCGAGCACGGGCTAGCTCAAACTGAGCGCAAGGACGATGCGGAGCTTCTGGCAAGAGCAATTGAGCAACGGTGGAGCGACGACGGTGAATTGGAGAGGCGGAGCAAGGTCATCGGCGGCGGCAGCAGGGGGAAAAGAAGAAGAAAAGAGGCGGGCGGCCGACATATTTATAGGGCAGGGGCGAGGTATGGATGGGCGACACGACGACGATGAAGCTTCGCGCATCCAGGAGCACGCTGGCGGCCATGGCATGTGCGGCGGTGGACGGCGGCGCGGCTTGAGAAGCCGGCGATGGCGGCCGACGATAGGTCTCGGTGCTGTTCAAGCAAATTATAGAAATGCCACTCGTTTGAAATTACAAATTACTCCAAAGTTTATATAAGAACTTGAAAATATCCAAAAATATCATTTGCATAACTTTTCAAGAGCTACACTTTTCATTTAACTGGCACCCTTAAATTCTGTTTGGATTTTGAAATATGAATTCAAATTCAAAAGGGAAATAAAACACTAGAAACAAACATTTGAAATTACTTTTGATTTTTCAATAAAATTTGAAAATCTTCAAAACTATAAAATGTTTAAATTTTTAAACCAAACCCTTTTCGCATACAAAGTTTTCCCAAATTATGCATAATTTTTGAATTATGCTTTTAAAATCAAAAGAGGACAAATGTTGGAAAACTGTATTTTCAAATTCATTTGAAATTCTTTTTGGAAACTTGAAAACTTTGAATACCAACTTTGTAGCTCTTGAAAAGATCTACAAACTATCTTTTTAGAATATCTCAAATTCTTTTTAGATTTTGAATTATAGAAAAGGGGATAAATCTAGATTTTGAAATAAAAGGTTTTTGAAACCGAATTCAAACTCCATTTGGTTTCTAATTTAATTGGTTGGTTATTAGTGATCACAAACATCATCCAAGGACATTTTTAGGTCAATGACCTAATAGTACCCTTGGTTGACCAGGTTAACTTTCAAAAATCATTTTTATAGCATTCTAATTTGAATTTAAATTTGAATTGCCCGACTTGGGAATAAGCTTTGAAATCTAAATTCAACTTCAAATGTGAAAATCATTTTTAGGGTTGGACTTAGATTTATACACTATGCTTGACACTAGTGTAAACACGGTTTACACCTCAAGTACATAGAATATAAATCAAGCATTTGAGATGACATTCGAAAGTAGGGTTTTAGTATTTCATGTGACAACACATTCCAGAAACACAATCAACCTATGAAATATAAACTTGTTTTAGTTAATGCACATCAAGGTTGACCTAATCATGAATGCTTTGCAGTGCATATGATGACATGACAGGTTTTAGTTAATATAACACCAGAGGTGTTACATGTCCGCTTAAGACTGTCGCTGGGGTAGCTGCTTTAAATGTCCAGATTCATCTTCTTAGCCATGCACCTGTCCCCTCCTTCTGTCCAGGTTCATCTGCTTGCCCATGCACCAAGCCAACAGCTAGAACGACAGTCTTAAACGGACGGAGGGAGTATGATGTGTTGACCAATACACACCTGGTTTGTTTAAAGTTTGGTGGCAAAAGGTGAGAAACTGTATCTACTACCGATACATCGATAAGATTCTAAGATTTCACCCCATAATTAATACATTTTCATGCAAATAGCAATACCAGGGTTTGTCGCAAGCCACCCACTGTATAGTGAAATGGTAAAAAAGCACGAGGTTTCCTATACCACTTGAATTCATATCATTTTAGGTTTTCTTTCAAGATTAATACAAACTATATATGAACCAAGCTAGAAAGCTCAAGCTTAAGACAAAATTGAACTCGTGAGCCTAGCAACCTTGTTCATTAATATATACAACATGCATGTTTCTATTTTGTCTAGTTACATTGTCCAAATTCTAGGAGTTCACAGATAACGCATTATCTTGATCAAGCCTAATTATTTATAGACTCGGATGAGATAAGCTTATGGCGGCGAAGCTAATGTTACTGTGGGTGCATATGCTGCCCTTCAAATACAAATTTAGTGATAGTCTAAAACTTTTGGAAACACGAAGGCAATGTCATTCCGCTGTGTCACCTCCTGGCGCACCGCCTGGCCACGGGCTAGCACAATACCCATACTCACAGGGTCATGACAAAGCCGACCATGACTCAGGATTCGTCTTCCAATGGTGTACAATCCAATTGATGGACGACGACGAACTCCACGACCTCAACACCTACATATGTTTTCTACGGTCGAAGTCCATGCATCCCACGGGGAAGATGCACCCCCTAAATAGAGTTAGTGCTCAAGCCTAAAATAAGATCTCTAATTTCAATTTTTTCATTGTGCAATGTTCTTCTTTGGTATGGCAGTTGTTCATGAAGGGGTGAGCATCTGAGGCATTTTTGCAGGTGCAAGAACCGTTAATCAATTCTTCTCAAAGGGTTGGTGCTCCCATTCAAACTCATACAGAGCTAAGGAAGGCTTTACTGCTGAACCTGATGAATGAGGAATTCATCAAAAAGCTTAAGGTTGGATTTGGTTGGCTTTAACATGACACATAATTTCATTACATGCTCGCTGAGCTCACCTGTTCTGGCTTTACACCCTCATGACTTGATGAACCTCTTATACCCTTGCATGTTCCTCTCTGACAACGCTGAAGCAGTAGCTAGCCCTTACTGTCTTCATGTGTGAAAACAAACCTTATACAAGCAATGCTAGCACAAGAATTTAGCCGATTCAACAAAATTTACACTTGAGCTGCCTACACTAATAAGAGCAGGGGATCCAACATGGACTGGTAGAATCATCCTCAAGACTTATGCAAGAATAAAGAAGCATGAGGTTGCAACCATTAAGACAACCAGCGGAACACCATCTCAAAGAGCCATATACACCCTCATCGTCGAAGTGCATACACACAAGGAAGTTGCACTCATTTTAATTTACTCTAGCTCTGGCACTACTTATGAGTGATAAAATAAGTTCAATGATCATGCATTACTTGTGTTGTAATTTTCTTGTCTTAGTTAGGCTTGATTTACAAACAAGTCAAGATATATATGCATGCTTTGGCAATTTTAAGGATCAGATCTAGCTTGGCTTGATCATATATAACAAGCTCATGCTGAAGCATGAGACGACGATGTCACTTGAGCTTGACTCATTGGTAGCTCCACACACTAAACATACATGCATTAAGTTGGTTTTAGTGATTTTTGCTAACATAGACACATGGATATGATGTAGCATTTAGTATCATAGCTTAGATACTCCTAATTACTAGTACAAGCACAACATTTGTAGAGCAACACGAGTTTAATTTCAGTCATATGAAAAATTCACACGCATGTGGCTGAGTGCCTCCACCTCCATAATGTAGGAATTCGATCTAGAGGATTGAAGTCCTTCTGGGAAATTTTCTATCAGCCCCCTTGGAACAAATCTTATGAAGTTTCTATAGGGCTTATTTAGGAACTTTGGTGGAATCCTACCAAAATTTATAAACTCAAGGAAAGTTTTCTTTGTGTATCATTCCCTGATCTCTTATGTTTTCCTGTGCTCCATCCAAACGTTTAATCTGATTATTGTTTCCTGTGTCCAATGCATGTACAAGATTTAAGATGTTAAGGCATTCTATTTCTATGTTTTTCATACTCATTTGATTCTAAAACTGGGCATTCCGAAGAGCGAAGAGGTCCTAAACTCTGGTGGAAAGGGCTCAGTACATGCACAGGTTGTTTTCATTTTGTTTTCCTTTCTTTTTTGGCATTGGAGTCAACTAGGGGTAAGGATTTATGAAATCTACTACTTTTTTTTAAGTGTGGCTATACGAATTCTTTTTTTTTTAAACGAGACAATACGAATTCTTGTTGGTCAAACTTTATTAAACTTGACTAGGTTTATAAAAAAATATAACACTATTTGTATCTCAAAGTAAGTTTCTTATATATATTTGATCAAAGATCATAACATAAAGCAAAATTGACCTCTTTTTCAGAAATATACAGAACCATCAGATCGGTCGAGGATGAATGGACGATGAATAGCAGGAAGTAATTCAGACAGACAGAATAAACATGCCAGTACACGAACTGAATACGCCATACTTGAAGGGTACTGTACTACGTACTGAAGTACTGATGGAGTGCACACATACGGGTGCCCCGCAGGTCCTGTTGCTCTCGCTATGTTCTGAAGCAGCCCAGTGGGGCCCAGCCTTTCCTATGGCTGCCCTACAAACATTCACTGAATTTTTCGTGAATGCTACATTGATGAACATGATTTTGGCACATCTATGTATCGATTTGAATGCGCTGTCGAAATACTACAGTGAGGCGGGGTAGATAGATGTGATGCTGCTACTTTAACCTTTGTTCAAAAAAATAGCCTTCTACTAGTATAGTATTTTCTGACTCTACGAAAGTTCAAAAATAACATTTTTTCCCTCAATAATTACCACAACTATTCTGTGGCTGGCTGACTGACTGACTGACTGACTGTGATTAGTGAAATCAGTCATCATCGAGCTTTTGATGGACGGATGGATCGGAATAGTGTTTGCTTTAACTTATGGTGTGAGTTCAGTCCCTGCACACACAGCAACAGCCCTACACCTTTCCACAACCTGATCGCTTGAGCATAACATCCACAAGCTTTTGTCTAGCTTGCTGCCTTGCTGGCGTGCAGTATATATATATTTTGACTACGCACAAGCTAGTCAAGCATGCAAAGGCCTTCTCACATCATGGGCAGATAAAACCAAAAGCTAGATCCATGACACTACCTGACTAAATATAAAGCTACCAGCTATCTATATCTCTGCTGTCTAATCAGCAGATTTCTTTCTATTGCATCCTCAGAACACCGAGTCCATAGCATATACACATGACAACTGAAATATAGTATATAATATAAAATGTTGTAATGCATTGGCATCCATCAGTGGTGACAGTAACTAGTAGTACGTTGTAAAAATAGAGTATCTATCCTTAATTAGGTATTGAACCGTGGACGATATGCATGTGAACGAAGCAGCTAGGGCACAGGGATTTACACTGATGGGAATGATTTAGTGTCAGAAATATCTCGCAGATTATCTGCTGTCAGATATCTTACGTGCAGAGAGTGCAAGCAGCAGCTAGTATAGGTCGTAGTGTAGCAGCAGCCAGAGTAGTGCACTAGCACTGTACCGGGATGTCTGTATTTTTTTTTATTTTCCATGGATGATATGGATCCATTCATGGCGAAGGGGCGAATAGCCTTGTCTTTAGCATGTGTCATCTTGTGTTATTGATACGGGTGCATCAGTGCATGAGACGGTACACCCATGCATGGATCGATGGAGAAAAAAAGAAAGAAAGGCGAGGCGAGGACGACGTGTGGTGGCAGAGCAGTGACACCACGCTTTATTAGGGCAGGGAGCCATGAAGAAGCTGCATGCATGCTCAACGGAAGGCGGCCATGGCCACCACACCCATATGCATGGTGACCATGCAGATGCGGCATGCTACCGTTGCCAAGGGCCGGGGGGGTGGGGGGGGTGGGTGCGGGGTAGCTAGCAGTGGCAACTGGGGCGCCTCCGCGCCTCGGCCTCTTTATCGCTTCAGCTGAAAGCAAATGTAGCGTGGCTTTGGAGTAGAAACACCGGAGAGCTGAGGTCCGCCTCGTCTCTCTCCCCCCACGTTTCCCTCCCCCATGCCTCTACAAGCGTGACAGTTGTCTCGCTCCACAGTTCGTTCATGAGAGAAAGAGTAGTCCTGTGACACCGATCTCCATCTCACTATAAATAGGGCCAGGCACTTGGGGCCATTCCATCTTCACTTAGTGCTTTAACCTTCTTGCTCTCTCTCTCTCTCTCTCTCTCACACACACACACACACTCTCGCCATGATGGTTCTTGCACCCCTCTTATCAAGTGGCCGCCATTGCTGCTGCTTGTCTTGTTCCTCCACATGCAAATAACCCAGCCAGCACTTAGACAGCCAGATAGATACTGCTTCCCGAACTGAGCAGGATCTGAGGAGAAGGAATGAAGGAAGGAAAGGTATGGAACAATCCTTGAAGCTCAGGAGGGATAGCGCCTAGGACATCACATAGATTGGAGCTAGCCATGAGGAAAAAAGAGGGAGATATGAATCTAGCTCTGAATCTGCTCTCTTTCTCTTCTCAAGGTTGGTTCTGTCTATCAATCTGAAGCGCTATCTATCCTGAGCTCCACGGCTTGTTCTTACCAGCAGGCCAGTTACATACCACACGCCGCGGCGCCGGCCGATATGATCCAGCTCCTCAGCTCGCTCCCACGAATAACCTCAACCTCTTGGCGTCTCTGTTGTTCTTCTCCTTCTAGCTTGTTGCGATGCAGGTGAGAGGTCGTAGTCTCGTCAGGCATACGGACATGTCCTAGCTAGCTGAGCTTCAGGGACATCATCCTCCCCAGTGCTTTGCATTGCTGCAGTGTCCTGCGGCCGAGGTATCTCCTCCTGCTGGCTCCATGATTACTTTACCATATCCGTGCAAGTGATGAGGTGTCTTCTCATGCAATGCAATGCAAGCTTGCCAACAAGTGATGGGCACGTACGCCCGGGTTTAACTTGCTATCGTACAGAGGGGTGAGTAAATGCTGACCTAACCGATTCAAGAGCATGTCCATCACCTGCATGCCGCACAATTCATTCATTCATGAATACATGCATTATTGAAAACGCGAGATGTGCATGTGCACAGAATATGCATTATTCGGTACCCCATGCATGTACACAATACTAGTACAGTATACTGCTACTATTATTAGTCTACTATTAAAGAATAAATAAAAAGAGGCATAAGGAGTACCCCTATGCATACAAGAATGAAATACAGCTATAATCCTGCTGCCTCCTATGGAGCACACATGGACAGAATACTTTAGTGTATAGCTGTTGTACTGTTGTAGTCACTAGTCAGCCTTGAAACAGAGAGGCACTTCTTGTGTGAGATCGAAATTGAAATGTACGTACTTGTTACTCTTATTTTTTTACCCAAATTGTTACTCTTAAAAGCATATCATAAAAATAGTTTAAGCTCAAATTAACGTCCATTATTCTCAAAACTATATATGACAAATCTAACAATTGGGGGCCAAAACAACTTCTTTTTCAAAATAAAGTCACTTAGGCCTCGTTTAGATTCATCCAAAAGTTACAATTTTTTCACTCTCTCTCCATCACATCAATATTTAGCTGCTTGTATGGAGCATTAAATATAGGTAAAAAAATAATTAATTACACAGTTTAGTTCAAAATCACGAGATGAATCTTTTGAATCTAGTTGGTCAACAATCAGATAATATTTACCAAATAAGACGAAAGTGATACTATTTATCGGATTTATTTTTTTCGTAATCTAAACGAGGCCTTATTCTCAACCAACCTTTTCCGCGGTGAATTTGTTTAGTGCTGTCATCGAACTATTTTCATGGACTTTATTTTTCATTTGAGGAGGCGAGCAGCTAGCGAAGCTCTAGCTCCGGCTTGAACAGTCCTACCAAGTAGTAGGAGTATAGACTATAGAGTACAGGTGACCATGCATCGCATCGCTGAGCAGTTCTAGTACAGCGTAGAGCGGCGATCGAGCGGGTTTCCAGGGGCAAAAGCCTCACCACCTTTCCAGTCCGGTTGACATGCCTTGATGACTGCCATTTCAGGATATGTAGGTACACTAGAGGGGCCCCGGCGCCGGCGCCGGCCGGATCTTCTACGCCACCGCCGGACTCCACAGCAGCCGCCCCATGCTGCAATGACAAGTTGACAACGACGACACATCTCCCTGTTCCTCGCAAAAACAAAACAAAAACAAAAAAGAAAGCAAAAACAATGTGGCCACAACATTGGTGTACCGTAGCCTGCCCCCCGGCCTTGTTCTTCTCGTGAGTGTTTTGAATATTTCTGTAGTACGACAAGCACAGTACGTACCGGATCATACTCCAAATTTATTGAAATCCAATGTACCCTGCCCCCCAAATTTCAATGTTCTGTACTCCGTACTCCGCTGGCAGAGGAGCATTTGCTCCTGCTCCTCCCCCTGCCGTTCGTATTTTACTTTAAATTTTCTCGTACATATCTGAATCTGAATCGATGCAAAATTTATCGTTTCCTGCGTGCGTGCTGCCCAAACCGGGGACACCGTCCTCCGTGGACAGCGCAGCAACCAAGGCCTTGTTTAGATCATGAGAAAAAATAAACCTGATAAATAGTATTATTTTCGTCTTATTTGATAAATATTGTTCGATCGTAGACCAACTAGGTTTAAAAGATTCATCTCGTGATTTTCAACTAAACTGTATAATTAGTTATTTTTTTACCATACAAGCAGCTAAATATTGATGTGATGGAGAGAGAGTGAAAAAATTGTAACTTTTAAAATCTAAACATGGCCCAAATAAACTGCATTTTACCTACTAAAAAATATAAATTAAAAATAGCCTACGGCCTCCCTCATCAGATCGCGTCCGGCCCGGGTTAAAATTAAATCTAAAATTAATTAATTAATCAGTTTTCCAATCACTCACGTCAGGCTAGTCCGTGCACGCCACGGCGGCGAGGAGCAGCTACCCAAGCTGGTACTACTGCTACTAGTGCTAGGCCTCGGGATTCTGAGTGAGACTGTACGGGTCAAAGGGGGCGCACACGTGTTACAGTGAAACTCCGGCTTCTGTTTTTGTGCGCTGATCGATCGGTGTAGAGCACACAGCACACAGATCTGCAATGCTCTGAACTTGTAGGCCCCCTTTAGATTTTACTATTGGCAGAGGATAGGAAAAGAAAAATTATAGTAACGAAAGTGCATGACTTTGCGAATCTTATAGAAAAGTACGCATATGAAAAGTCCTTTGGCCACACCCCGTCGGTCCCTCGGGATTGGTACAGAAAGCAGAAACTCCCGACCACCCACGGACCCACCTGTCCCGCGGCCACTCTCTCGGCCGGCAGGCCGACGGCGGCGCTCCTATCCACGCGCCCCCACCTCTCCTCGCCCGGCGGTCTAGGGCTTCGGCATCCTGCGAGTGTGGCGCCGTCCACCACTGCCGGATCCGGCGGAGAAGGGATGGAGGGAGTCCACCGCCGCCCGGATCTCGCCGCCCCGCGCCGTAGCGCCGTCCACCACCGCCTGGATCCGGCGGATAAGGGAGGGAGGGAGGTCGACGCGGACGAGTTGGTGTCGGTGGTGGCGCGCGGCGCAGGGTAGGAGGCGGAGATGGACTCGCCGTCCACGTCGGCATCGGCGACGCGCGGCAGGGAGAAGGTAGCTGGCTGCAGCTCTTCACCACGTCAGGTCCAGGCCGCTCGGTGGCCGGCTGCAACTCTCCTCTCCCTCCCCCACGCCCCACCGCCGCCACCGCGTCCTCACCGGCCATGGCTGATCCGGCACTGGCGGCCACGCGGTTGGCGACGTGAGCCCTCCCATCCTCCGCCGACCACCGCTCCAGCCTCCGCCTCCGCGCCGCTACGGACTCCGATAGTCGTCCTCCGTCGCTGCAGGGGCCGCCCACAGCAACTGCGAGGCCCATGCGCGACGGTGGCGCTCGCCTGTGCTTGGCGCCGGATAGCATGGCAGCTCCGCAGGTGCGCGCGAGTCATTTTCTTTTCGCACCAGGATTCTTTCCATGAGCTCTGAGCTCATGCTCGTTTTCCTCTGGAATCGAGCGTAGGGATGCGATCCTCCGGAAGTTTTCCTTTGCTCTTCGTGTGAACCAAAGGACAGGATAGGAAAAAATCCTATGAAATTCCTATCCTTCACTTTTCCTGTGTTTCCCCCTCGTTCCAAAGGGGGCCGTAATCTTGCATGCTAGTAGGCTTCTGTGCTCAACCAGTGAGCCTAATGCACCTGATCTGACCTGGTGCGTGGGGGTGTAATAATAAACCAAACAGGAACATCTTACGTCTATGGAACCATGAAAGATGAACACTTAACATACTCCTACGCAAGATTTCTCTAATTTGGTGAGAACCTTGGGATTTTTGTGATTGATGGGCCTTGTTTAGTTCCCTCAATTTAAAGATGTCAAATTAGCACTGTAGCACTTCGTTTGTATTTGGTAATAATTGTCCAACTGTTCATTAATTAGGCTCAAAACGTTCGTCTCGTAAAGTACAACCAAACTGTGAAATTAGTTTTTTATTTTATCTACATTTGTTACTTCATGCATGGACTGCAAGTTTGATGTGACAGAGAATCTTTTTTTTACGTAATGTATTTTGCATATGGAGGAATTAAACAAGGCCACGGCTGCATGCAATTGACATGGTCATAGGTGTAACTTGTATTTTGCATAGGTGTATGTAATTGACATGGCCCCAACACTGAATGATTGGTTCATGTATGAGGCAAGTAATATTGGTGAGGACTAGGACATCATCCTAGTCTGAATGTAGTTTGCGTGTTCAGTGACATTCGCTTCTAGTGTGCATAGTTTTTTTTTTCTTTCCTTTGCCCGTACTTAATATATTTTTGAAACGGACCGTACTTAATATATTAAGGGGTTAAAGGCATTTAACTTGAGAGATTCGAAGTAAGTGCATAGTAAGTGATGTACAAGAACTGGACAGATTAGTACCTAGTGGCACCATTGGTTATTTTTAGTACATAATTAATACAATTTCTATGTTATTTATCTATTATTAGTACATATTTAGTACAGTTTTTATGTTTTTTGTTTACAATTAGTATATATAGTTTATAATTTTTAGCCTTGCACCTTGTCAAAAAAAATTTTAGCCTTACAGGATTGTTTAGCCCCTCTTCTTGTAATATTGTTTAGCCCCTCTTGGTCCATTTCTGGATTCGCCACTGAGTGGTACCAATGTCAAAGTCACCCCCTTCATCATTCCGGACATAAAAAAAGACTGAATGTTGAATTTCATTCCGATTCATACTCCTTGACACCTTGTGGTCGTTTTAGGCTCTCAATATGCTTGGGATCTGCTAGCGTTCGGATGCTCGCTCCGGCTGCGCCTGCCCGCACACATGCAACTAATTCATGCATGAGTTTCCACGAAAAAGGGCAGTATGGGCCCTGTTTCCATGCATGCGCATGGCCGTCTCTGAATATGTGTCCGGCTCTCATTTATCAAGCAAACCGCTCGTGCCTCCCCATTCACATACACAATTTTTTTTAAAATTTCAACTGTTTTTAAAATATTTTCAAAATTAAACGTGAAAAGAAAATTATTTTATAACTAACCATTTTGGCGGCCCGTGATCCATGGCGCCATATTTTAACACTGCGGCACCGCAGAGCTATGATGTGGCGGCTGCGGCCCGAGTGGCACACAACGATGCGGCGGCCCTTGCTGCGCCATGGATCATGGCGCCGCAAGGGCGAAATAGGCTCGTTTAAGTTTCTACCACATATGTGACAACAAAGACCTCCCTATGGCCGAGTCTCATGCCTAGTTTCAGTGTGTAGCCTATTTTGTCCTTGCGGCGCATGATCCATAGCACCGCAAGGTCCTGCACGTCATCCTACCGCTTGGCCCGCGGCGGCCACGTCATGGTTGTGCGCCGCCACCATGCATGGCGCCACAGTGTTAAAATGCGGCACCATAATTCACGGTGCCGCCAAAATGGTTAGTTATAAAATAATAAAATAATCATGGTTAATTTTGAAAATAGCTTTTAAAAATGGTTAAAATTAAAAAAAATTCCCATACACATGCATATGGGGGCCAACAGCGGCAAGCAGGTGGCTGTGGCAGCTGAGTCTCACTACATTGAAACGTCATATCTACGTTTTGCAACATCCAAATAAAACCTTTTCAACATGTATGCCTAAAACGGATGAAATATTTGGGCCTTACAGTTAAAACACAATTGCAACATGTGCAATATTCCGATCTACTTTAAAAAATTACAGAAGTGCAACACTTACAACATACAAAAGAAGTCACATTGAGACATGTCTGCGAAACACACTTGCAAAAAACACCTAAAACACTTGAAAAGTCATGGCAAACATGTGTAACATCCGAGAAAACACACATGCAAAATATACGTGAAACATATGTAACATCTTGATAAACACACTTGCAACATATGTCTCAAAGGGCAAATGAAAACATTGGGGATAGACTCTTGGAGCATACGTGTACAACCATAACCAATATCCTGATTTAATTTTTCAAAATCTGAATGAAACACTTAAAACATACATATAATAAAACAACTTGCCACGAGTGAAAAAATGTCCTGTAACACAACATTATCGTGTGGCCATGATCTACCTAGTGGGGAATCGTGGTGGCCTCTCCTTCCACCCAACGACGTAAGGTTAATGGGGGCATCGGTGAATGCATTCCTTGCTTCCCCTTCCATGAGGGGTGAGGGGGATTGGCATGACACTAAATAGTGGCGCTCCTAATCTCAGGCTAGCGCGAGCTGTCGCCGCTCTGATGGAGAAGGTCATGGCGAGTTTGGCCCGAGTTGTCGTTGTCTGGTTGAGAAGGCAGCTAGCAAGCTAGAGAAGGCCACGACTGGGTAAAAGGCATGGTCGAGAGGGAGCAAGGCGGGAAGCCGGGCACGATGTAGAGGGATCAAGGCATGTCGTCCTTAGGAACGCTGGAGATACTGGTCGTCACCCCCCGACTACTGTGGAGAAAACCGGGTTGGCACAACCGAGCGTCAGCCCGTTCGCTCAAGCTATAGTGATTTTTCTAGCTAGTGAATGGAGACAACATGCTATAGTTAGGAATGGGTGGAAGACTATGAAAACTGGACAACTGGGCTAACGTTACGACCCTCGAATGAGAGTGTCCGGAGGGATCCATCGTCCTCACCATAGCAATTCTAAATATGCTTACATAACAGAATGAATACAAGACATGCAAATGAGACTTCCGCAAAACTTGAAAATCTCAATTATTAGCCTTCTTATGATAAAAAGTCAGTGCGTATGACAGGTAACAAAATGCTCAGAACTTTAGGATATTTTGTGTCATTTTGTAGTCCAATCTTCATGAGGTTCACGTTGACAACTTTCTGCTTAAAGAGGCTGCTAAGTAAGTTTGGAGGGCGCTGGATGTCCAGACACATATTGAGGAATTATTGAATGTTGATAGATCAGGCTCAGTGCTAATACAGGATATTATCAGGAGGGGCGGCAAGGAAAGTTCTCTTAAGATTGGCTGGGTTGAATTATTTCTTACTGGATTTTGGTATATTTGGTGGCAAAGGAGACAACTAGTCCATGGCGAAGATATCCAAAACCCATCAAGATGAGCAATGTATATTGCAACAATTATAACAAATTATTTTTCTATCTTATAGTAGTTTTATACCCCATGTGTTGGATGTTGCGGATTCGGAGGCAGCTGCTTTTCACGATGGTCTTCTATTGACTCAACAAATTGGATGTAGTCATGTTTAGATCCAATCTGATTGTATAAAGCTAGTATAGACTATGCAAGATGGAGGTTTCTGTGCTACGACTGCAATGGCTATCTATGATTAGATTGATGTGCTCTGGAAGGAGTTTAGCGAGATATCTATTAGTCACTGCAGTAGATCTTGTAATTCAAAAGCCCATAATTAGCTATGCAAGCTTTGTACAAAAGAGCTCTCAAGTTTGGGTAAATGATTTCCCTTTATTTATTTTCATCTTTAGTCTTCGTGAATCAATAAAATTTACCTAAAGTTTCAAAAAATGTCACCTCCTGCTTTCCATAATTTAATCTTACCATCTGAGTTAGAAGTTAATAAACATATAATCTGTTATGTTACTAAAATATGGAACTTTAATTTCTCACTTTCCACAATCATTTGTATGTACATTGAGATTGTGTTGGTGATACATCCACTTGCTATAAGTTTGTTCATATGACCTGAAGTTTGTTGCCTTTGCAATAATAGAAAAAAAACTCCATCTTCAGTGTAAAAAGTCCACCCCTGTTCCAAGAAAAAAAATTTATAATTTGGTTTCATGGACCCTATTATTTTGTAAAAAATTCTGATTTAGTCACGAACAGGGATAAGATCAATATTTAAATTTTATACTAGGAAGTCTAAACTTCTAAATTGTATATCTAAAGCTCTAATTTTGTTTCTTATTTATTAATTGTCTCCAATGTTAAATTTGTTTTTGTAATACATTCAAATAAGTCTGTGTCCTCCTCATACAAAAATTTTATGAACAAAAATACTTAAATTCATGTATATCTAGGAGAAGATCTTTGAATTGACAGTTCTGAATAAGAGAGAGATAGGGAGAAGGAGAGAGCTCGATGGTGGATAAAAGACCCACTATAGTTTTGAAAAAGTGGAAATGAACAGGACGAGAAGTCCTTTGCCCTTATTCCCTTGGGGCAATGGCTATTTATATATAGGTCCCTTTGATGCGATTGTATTTTACATGACACAACTCGATGTCGACACGTTGCTCATTGTCCTAGGTCTTTTGAGGGCCCGATGACATGTATTCTTGGCTCGAGTTACACCTTACGACAGCTGCGAGTAATCTATGTCCTAGGCTTCGGGTGGCCCTCGTTGGGCCCATCACTCGGTGCTCTCTACTTTTACTTAGCTGCACGAGTAAGAGGGAAATTTGTGCTTAAACTAGCCTAAAAATACCACTTGAACCATCAATAATAACTATTTTACAGAAAAAAGAGGCTACTTCATCTCTGTATGCTATCACACTGCAAAGGTACATGATGTAAAACAAGCTAATTTCTCAATCATAATTGGCTACTTTCCTAATTTGCAGTTAGTTAGACAACAACAGGAATTATACTAGAGCACACATCATATCTCTCGACTTCAGACATTCTAATACACTTGCAACATTCCAATACTAAGTACTGAGACAACAAAGCAACACAACAGTTCACCCTTTACCAATTGCTCAATTGAGTATACTCTGCCTTGTACTGGATTTAACCAACAAAATTCACAGAAAAGTAGAATTAGCTAGCTCATCATGAAAACTGAATATCTTCTAGAATGTGCCCTTTGCTCCCTACTACTATAATTTTTTTCAAGACCATGCATTAGCACGTTTTTCATTAAGCAGAAAAGTAATTAAGTTATAAACAGTGTTAAGTTACGGTAATCCAAAAGTTACTGAGACCCACACCAAAACAACATCACCACACTTGCTCATGCTTGTAATTACACAATAAACATACTACTAAGCAACAATGGTGCCGGTAGCGAGGAGCTAGTTGTCCTCCTCGTCCCACCTGATCATATTCGGGTTCAAAGCCACTGGCTTAAACTTTGCACCAAGAAAACGCTCCAAATTCTAATGGGTATAGTCTGACAATGGCACCTTGAAGGTAGACTTGAGCATCCGCACCGTCTCAGAGCCGACGTTGGTCTTTGGAGCCACCAAAGCCCAGCTTTTGCATGAGGACACACTATACCTGCTTATTGGTGTTGTCTGCCTCACGCGGCGCGGCGGCAATGCGTGCACTGCGTCGCAATGTCGTTGCAGGGCTGGTGTTCAAGGCCTACACAACCTCGGGGGGCCGCGGATGAGGGGCGTCTCCAGAGGAAGGCATAGCCGCTCCTCCAAACATGTTTTCGATGTAGATCGTCAGCTCGATGACTTTGTTTCTTCTGTTCGTGTGGTTTGGGGCTTGGCAAGCCTAATTCCCAATTGCGCTCTTGTAATGTTTTAACTACTCTTCTGCTTAATGGAAAACGTGGTTTGCACGATCTAAAAAAAAAGCCGCTCCTCCAAACGATCCTCAATCGACGACGCCGCCGATGCGTGAGGCGCTCTACCATCAGTAGCTGGCGTGGCTGAGCCTCTCTGTCTGCATCTCCTTAGTGCTGAGGACGTCCGCCTGGGCCGGGGGTGGTTGGGCCTTAGCCTCCGCGAAACTACTATTAAAAAATCAAATCAAAGGTGGATGTGAACAAAAACTAGGAGAAAAAACACTACATAGACATGTGCACGGAGCAAGCAGGGCTCAAAATGGCAACGGATACCCGATACCTGAATACCCGACGGGTTTTATGTGGCAGAACCTCCTAAATCATATGGCCCACACGCATGATTATTGTCTAAACAGACTCCAAATAACCATGACTGTGTTCCATACGACTTAAAAAGTCTGTCGGGTAAATCCCGAATCATCCACAATTCTCCGAGCAGGATCAATCATTGTAGAGAGACATTGTAGTATTACAACAGTTTGATATAAATAAAATACAACGGAGTAAAACAGCGGAAGACTTACAATAACATAAGTTTACAAACTTCTGAGTTTTAAATATTTACAACCACAAGTTTGAATTATACAAACCATAATAGTAGTGGAGTAGCAGTAGATTACAATATTAAACAAAAGCTCTGCCCACGAGCTAAACAGCTTACTCGTCGTCGCTTTCATCGACGACTGTCATGCAGCAGGATGCAAAACTCTCCTGCCCATGAGGCTCACCTGCAACAAGGGTTTAACAAACCCTGAGTACAACAGTACTCAACAAGACTGACCCGACGAAAAAGAAGGGTAGAGACTTAAGAGATGCAGGCTAGAGGGACAAGGTAAAGTCTGTAGGAGATAAGAAGTTTTGTAGAAAAGCTTTACAGAAAGAAAAGGTTGCTTGGACTACCTCCAATTACCAACCAACTTCATTATTGATCCTTAAATTTTTGTTTAGGTTGTTACTACGATGATGAACAATGATCGAGTCTTCTTCTCCGAGAAGCAACGGCGATTCGAATCCATTTTTATACCCAGCTGGGACCTAGGTGACTGAGCATACCGGAGACTTTAACTCCGAAGCACCCCAGGTGCACCGATATACCGGGATAACAACCTCAGCCGTATATCACCACATGATACACGTGAGCTCTGCGGCCCAGCGTACCGAGATACATGGAAACTTAAACCCCACAGTAAAACACACTATGACACAGATGGGATTCTCTGGCCCCACGCTAGGTCACTCCATGGCATACACGGCTACAACCATCCGTATACCACTTCATGCATGTGGATTTCTAAATTCTCGATATCATCCAGTTCACCAACGGACGGGACCTAGGGCATCAACAGACGAGAACACTACAGAGGGACTCCATTCCCGGTGCAAGTTCGCCGTCCGGACTCGATTTATTACTATCATCAAGATTTCAACAAGAAAACCAATCTCATCTTTTTCATTCTTTTCCTTTGAACAATTAAATAAATAAGCAGAGCTAAGCATTACTACTCATCTTCCAAGTAGGTAACAAGGATTAAGGAAATAAGACAGGTAATGCAATTTGTGGGTTTTCACTCAACTCCTATCACTTAATGCAACATACCAGAGCTGAAGCGGTAAAACTTTTATAAATAGAATAGGGTTTAAATGTATCCGGGGCTTGCCTTGATGTTCGGGGTAGACGGTCTCGAAATCTGGATCAACTCTCGATTCTTGAATCTGCTCGTCCTTCAGATCTGAGTGATAACGTTAACTCTCCGTTAACGGAAACCATTCGATAATTAATATGCTTTACATGATGGAATAGTAAATATGATGCTCAATGAGTGCATGATTAGATTAAGGGATCGAGTACGACTTATCTTTACGATAAAGTTGCAAGCTAACAAAACGTCGCTTAAATAACTGATTAGGGTTAATTACGCCATTTTCATAATTAATTAAACACATAAAATAACGTTAATTAAGCCCTAATGACATGATTAAGATAAGCGCAAACAATTAATTAAAGTGCCAAAGGTCATTAGGGTTAATGACCTAAGGTCATCAATCAATCCCAAAGTCACACAACTCCTATAATGATTAAGTTAATTAAAAGGGGTCAATTAATTATTTAAAAGCATTAAATAAAGGCATAAAAATTAAAGTTATCAAATTAAGCCCAAAATTTTATTTTAGAAAGCTCTTAGCCTAATTAGATGGCAAAACAAATTTCAGAATTAAAAGCCAATTATTTTAATTATTAAAAATCATTGAAGGTCCATTTTTAATTAAAAGGGCTAATTTTAACCTATGCAAAAAGTATTCAATTTTGGCATTTCATATTTTTCCTAGGTAGATGACATCATAAGGAACATTCACAAAAATTTTCAGAATTTTTAAAGCTATATATGAATTACTGTGAATTTTCCAAGAAAATAGCATTTAAATCATTTTCTGAAAATGGAAAAAAGAAATTCGGCACAGTGCTTCCGGGTCAACAGCCGACCCCGCCGGAGTTGACCGGCGATTCCTCGCCGTCGGTGAGGTCTCCGGCGACCGGACTTGGTCCGTTGGACTCATCTCGGCACGAGGAGTTCAACAAGCTAGCTAACGGCGCGGGGGAGTGGCGGCAGCACCCACGCCGGCGGCAATGGCGGCGCGGCGGAGGTCGGGCACGGCGGCGTCGCTCACCGGAGCGATTTCCGGCGATGGCAACCACACGGTCTCACGCAGGACGCTCAAACGGACAGATTAGGTTACTACATGAAGGTCGGTCTCGGTCTCTGGACAGGACGGCATCGCGCGCGGCGGAGCGGCAGCACTGCGCCGGCGGCGGGTTACGGCTACCGGCGGCCACGGCAACGGATTGACCAAATTGATGACACAGATAGATGCAGGAGCTCACCACGGCGCTGATGCGCACGTTAATGGAGGTCCGGAGTGGCTGGGTTGAGCGGCGGTCGACGGCGGTGATGGCGGCGGCGGCGCTCCGATGGCACGACGGCGTCACGGCGGCCTCTGGTAATGCGCTGCTCGAACCAAGGTGCGCATCAGGTGTAAGATGACATGGAGAACACGATTACGAGGTCAAAGGTAAAATATATTCACCTTTGGCGGCGGCAAACGGCGGCGATGGCGCGGCGGCTCGGCTGACCGGCCGCGGAGAAGAAGGTGGCGTGCGGGTGGCTCGGGCGATGAGAGCAAGCTTGAACTGGTCCAAACTGACCGTGAGGAAGTGGCGGAGCTTTGGACAAGAGCAATTGGACAGAGGTGGAGCGTCGGCGGCGAATTTCAACGGCGGAGCAAGGTCATCGGCGACGGCGGCGGGAGGAAGAAGAAGGAAAAACGACGGCGTCCGATCGATATTTATAGCATGGAGTCGATGAAGGAGCAGGTGACACGACGACGACGAAGTCTCTCGCGTCTGTGAGCGCTCGGTTGGCCGGGAAGGCGCGGCGGTGGACGGCGGCGCGCGATGAGAAGCCGGCCATGGCGTTCGCCGATAGGATTAGGTACTGTTCGGTTTATTTACAGAATTTCCATTCGGTTTAAAATACAAATTACTTCAAAATTTATATAAGAACTTGAAAATCTCCAAAAATATCATTTGCATAACTTTCCAAGAGCTACACTTTTCCTTTAACTGGCATCCTCAAATTCTATCTAGATTTTGAAATTTGAATTCAGATTTGAAAAGGGGATAAAACCCTAGAAATAAATATTTGAAATTACTTTTGATTTTTAAATAAAACTTGAAAATCTTCAAAACTATGAAATGTTGAGTTGGTCAAACCAAACATTTTTCATGTACAAAGTTTTCTCAAATTATGCATAATTTTTGAATTATGGTTTTAAAATCAAAAGGGGATAATTGCTGGAAACTTTATTTTCATATTAATTTGAAATTCCTTTTGGAAACTTGAAAAACTTTCTATACCAACTTTGTAGCTATTGTCAAGATCTACAAACTATCTTTTGAGAGTATCTCCAAATTCCTTATAGAATTTGAATTAGAGAAAAGGGGATAAAACTAGGGTTGGAAATAAAGGGTTTTTGAAATAGAATATAAACTCAATTTGGTTTCTAACTTAATTGGTTGGTTATTAGTGATCAAAAACATCATCGAAGGACATTTTTAGGTCATTGACCCAATGACACCCTTGGTTGACCAAGTTGACTTTTGAAAAACCTTTTATAGCATTTCCAATTTGACTTTAAATTTGAATTGCCAGGCTTAGGAATAAACTTTGGAATCCAAATTCAATTTCAAATATGAAAATCATTTTTAGGGTTGAACTTAGACTTATACACTATGCTTGACACTAGTGTAAACACAGTTTACACCTCAAGTACATAGAGTATAAACTAAGCATTTGCGATGACATTCGAAAATAGGGTTTTATTATTTCATGTGACCAAACATTACAAAAACTCAATCAACCTATGAAATGTAAACTTGTTTTAGTGAATGAACATTAAAGTTGACCTAACCATGAATGCTTTGCAGTACATATGATGACATGGCATGTTTTAGTTAATTTAACACCAGAGGTGTTATATTTTACCCTATAAGGAGGCGGGTATGGAAGTCATTTTATACCCGTGGGTATGTTATTGGATGAAATATTGTACCCATCGGGTATGACGGGTGCGGGTGTGAAAGTATACTACCCATACCCGCATAGCCACGGGTAAAAAATACCCGCACAAATATATAGCCACCCCTGTAATTTTAGCTCATATAAGCATGTGGCCCATGAATTTGGCCCATATAAACCCATGATTTTTTTATATGAATGTTGAACTCGGGTATATTGTCGGGTATGAAATACCCGTCGGGTAAAAATTACCCATCGAGTACGGGTATGGAATGAATTCCTTACCCGTCTGCTTTCGCGGGTAACCCGACGGAATAGATTTTGACTTGGCGGGTATGGGTATGGGTGGCCAATACCCGTCGGGTACGTACCCGTTGCCATCTTAAAGCAGGGCCATCTTTTCATGCACCGTTGGTTGCCTTTTAGGCTACAATAGTTCATGTTGTTCCTAAGTACTAGTTTGTCGTGTCGTTTCTGAGTACTAGTCTGTCACGTTGTTCCATAAGTACTA
>CM041628.1:6531183-6587121 GCA_023333625.1 Bothriochloa decipiens | reverse complement strand
AAATTTAAGGTAAAAAAATCAAACGAACTACAATTTAAGACAGAGTAAGTAGCTTTAAATCAGTCCCAACAGCTGTAGATTAATATAGCTCTTCTCTGACAGACTATGTTTCTAGGTAATTAACCTCGGCTCGCAAACAGACATTACAAGGATGACCTTGATGGCATCGCAACCATTGAATTGATGCTACTTTCTTAATAGCTAAGGTGCGTTACTTTAGGTGGTGCTTGATGCTTCGGAGGCAAACATCCATTCTCTCTCAGCTTTCGTTTCAAATCAATGAAATGCACAAGATGATTTGCTAACTAGATGGCTTCTCAATGGAGCACAGTGGTAGATGGGCCGTGGTTCCTTTTAGCATAGTCAGTCCAAGGGTATAGCACTCAAACCCAAACAACGAGTCGTCGCTAAACTCCCTCAGATTCCTCTGAACTTGTAGTTTCTTTAAGTATTTTTCAGAAAACAGGCAGGAGTGAACAAATCCTCCAGTCGGTTCAGGCCATCCCAGACGTATCAATCAACCAATTTTATATAACGAAACTGCTACATATTTTATCTTATCTTATCAACACAAGCGCGCGTGGAAGAGAGAAATTCGTGTGTCGGAATGGGAACGTGCACTAGGCCGCCGCCGCCGGCCGCCTGCCGTCAGTGCCGCGACACGGCGGCGTCGTACAGGCCGTGCGCGGCGAACGCGAGGCCGAAGAGGAGGATGGCCCAGTCGACGGCGCGCTGCGCGGCGCCCGCGGCGGCGCCCGCGACGCGGAGGTGGAACAGCGCGGGCAGCACGAAGGAGAGCAGCGCGCACACCGTGCTCCCCACGAAGGACGCGAACGATCCGAACGCCGGCACGAAGCACGCGATCGCCGACAGCACCACCAGCACCGCGACGCGGCTCGCGTGCAGGGCCGCACGCTCCGCGGCGCCGCCGGCGTGGCAGCGCTTCCGCAGCCAAGCGCCCGGCGCCAGCAGCCGCGCCTCCACGATCTCGTGGATCGGGTGCATCATCACCGGGAACGTCAGCGCCAGCGCGATGCACAGCACTATCTGCAAAAGTAGCCATTCTGGTTTCATTTCATCGATGAGGCCGGCTTGTCCGAGCATGAGAGACTTTTCTGGACTGACCTTGACGGCGGCGGTGGACCAGGTGCTGGGGAGGTTGAGCGTGATGATGTCCTTGGTGGCGTCGCTGTAGGCGAGGTATCCGCAGGCGCCGAAGCAGACGTACACGGCGGTGACGCCGGCGATGGCCTGGAGGAGCACGGAGCGGAACCTGCTCCGGTCGGCCATGGACGCCTCAAGCGCCAGCGTCATGCAGAATCCCTCGAAGCAGAAGACGGCGAATCCGGCGGCGAACGCGACGCCCCAGAGCCCCGCGACGGCGTCCCGGCCCTGGAACGGCTGCTCGCAGCGCGCGGCCAGGAGCTGGAGGTCCTGCTTCACTACGGTGGCCACGGCCAGCACGGTGCACGCGTCGGCGAGGATGCTGAACTGCCCGAGCGACGACAGCGAGCGCACCAGCGACAGCGCCGCCTGCACGGGCAGCAGCAACGCGAGGACCACGGTGGCCGGCGTCACCGGGCCCGGGCCGTGGCCGCCCTCGCCGGCGAACACGGACGACACGTTCTGGCCGATGAACACGAGGTACGCCACGGTGCCGCCCGTCTGCGATAGGATGATGGTGGCCTCCGTGAAGTGCCTGCCGATTCGGCCGAAGCACCTCTCGCCCAGGTCGCCGTAGGTGTAGTTGCTGGTGCGGTGCTGCTGGCCGTCCTCCTCCTCCTCCGTCTCTTGCTCTCGCAGCTTGTCTCTGCATTCCAGCTTCATTTGGTGGATGGAGGAAGCTTCGAATCCATCAGTAAGCATGATCTCGAGGAGCAAAGATTAATCGAAACAGGTACTGAACTGACCAGCAGGAGCATGCAGTAGAAGGTCCCGGCCCCGGCGCCAGCGACGCCGAGAGCGCCGGCGAGCCAGCCGGCGGTGCGAAACGCGTAAGGCAGGCCGAGCACCCCGGTGCCGACGATGGAGACGACGATGTTCCCGATGGTCTGCGCCGGCGTGGCGCCCCTCCGCGCCTCCTCCAGCAGCGGAGCCTTCGCCTCCGCCGCCATGGAACCCCGGCAATCAGCGCCGTTCCGTCTCTATGGAGGACAAGGAAGCCTGCCTCGAGCAACGGAGGGCTTAAACGTGCGCGGAGATGAGGATGAATGGACCGGATGACCCGATCATATTATGTCATCATGAGATGGCGTGGCGGGAGAGTGGTGGGACTGGCCGAGTAGCAACAGTGGCACGCATCGCGTGCTGTGCCAGGTATGCGCGCGTGGGTCGCCGGCAGCCCGGGACCGAGAACGCGAGGAATTGGCAAACGTGGCTGACTGGATTTTGGCAACCGTTTTTTATTGGATCGCGGATTGGTTTGGCCCCCGCGGCGGATTGGGTTGTTGGGGTCGTCGTCGCCGCCGACCGTCGGGATGGATCTGGAGGCGTCGAGTGGCTGCCGAGAGGAGTAGCCGCGTGCAGCACGCTAGTTTGTCACCGTAATCTCATCGCGATAGCCAGGGAAGAATGACGTAGTAGCGGTGAGTCAGGGGAGAGCAGACCAATGATTAATAAGCAGACCAAAGGTTGAAGCAAATAAAACATGCCATGTGAGAAATTATAACAGAACAAGAATCAAAACAGAAAAACAAAACACGCTACCTAAGAATTTTTTTAAATTTTTTAAATAAAAAAACTAAGCACACATGTAGTGTACTCAGGGGGTCGAACCTGCCTAGATATATATAACTTCGGATTGATGATCAAATTTGATAATGGCTTACCACGCTTTCCGCGGGGTGATTACCGTGTCTAGAAATTGCCTTATGAACAGGTTTGGTCTCCTTTTGCATAAACGGTATGGTACAAATCGGTTACATATAACTCCCATGCTCTACCGTAGCTAGACTTATTGAAATATTTTTTTGTTCTCTCTCTAAAGTCCAAATATATACTGTACCGTATATATATTGCGTATATTATGTACGCGCGACGCGAGTGCCGCCATCGACATATGGGCTTTAGGATGGTCTCATGGGCTCGGCATATGGGCTGGAGGCATAAGAGACCAGAAAATGGACCATCCTAATAACGAGATACGGCCTGAGAAACAATTCTTGTTTTCTGCTCAGCACTTCTGTGTGTGTGTGTGTGTGTGTGTGTGTGTGTGTGGGCTATTTTTTTTTTCTGTTGGTAAAGACGTGTGCCTAATTGACGTCGTATACAAACAAAAAGGAAAGAGCACAAGATGTCAAGCAGAAGCCTTGCATCGTGCCAGATTGTGTGTCCTCTGAGTGCCGAAGTTTGCAGCAGATTCTAGGATGACTGAATTTGACAACACGCTCGATCGGCTCCCTATCGAGGTTGAAGAAGAAAAAACCCATGCCAGAGAATCAGTAGTGTGCTCTCGAGTCTCGTCAACGTCAGGAATAAAATGCTTTGCTCTTATATGCATTACCGGTATGGTACGAGAGACGGCTTCATGTGTGATGTACTCCGTATCTCGTACCGGATCGAGCGTGCCGCACTTCCATAGATACATCATACATGATCTTTATTTAGGTTTGATTGATCGCGTGGAAATGACACGTATGATGGCCTAGGACACAGGCACACATGGAATAAACAACCTGGCACGGCCGTGCGGCCGCACCTGCGTGACACGTCCACACCTCACTTCCCGCACAAAAAAAGGGAAAAAAAAAAATCCCTTGCCGCACACCTGTGCATCATCCTTTCCTATAATTCCCAACCTAGCATGACCATCTCTAAAAGCTGCATCAACATTTGAACATTTGCATTTCAAATGATGTTCCATAGTGATCGGCTTTCATCAGTGATGTACCGGGTGTTGTAATCACCTAACTTGTGTTTAGTTTGGTGGATTTTCCTAGGTGGACGATGATGATGGTAACAGATGCTAGTAGCATTTAGTTGGCGGTAGTAGAGACATCCACCACAAATGAATATTCTTTATAAATAATAAATGCTATATAAACTCGTCCATAAAAATCTACCGGACATGCTTGTCCATGTTTTCTATTCTTCTTTTTTAAATTATAAGTTATTTTGACTTTTTTAAATTTATCATTTTTAATATATATCTAGACATAATATATATCTAGATATATATCAAAAGTAACAATAAATAATGTATCTGAAGAAACTAAAACAGAATAAAATTTTGAAGGAGGGAGTAATATTTATCATTAGTAAATGAATTAAGGCTTATTAATATGTTATTCTACTTAGTAATTATGATGGTAAGATTAATTTGTGAGTGCTAATGCATGTTTTGTGTGCCACTTTGGATAGTATTGTAGTGCATACAGGACATTGCAATCACCTAAGGAAAAAAACGTGAGATAAGAAAAATGGGACCTAGCAATCATCCAACCTGAATGATCATCCATACTGCAAACAAAAAAGCTAGGCACACATGTAGCGTGCTGCAATCTACGCTAATGCATATAACGAGAAGTGACAATTATTTATTTGGCCCTAAAACAAAGTTTATTTATTTATTTGGTTTAATTTTTTTTTTAAATTTTTTATTTGACATGAAAATAGAATTTTTTTACCTTTTTAGCCTTTTGTTAGTTTGAAGGCGGTAACGGTGTCAAGTGCCATGCAAAAAGACCGTTTTACCCCAGCATGAAAAAAAAATAGTCTTGTTCAATTTTCGCATTAGTAGTAAATCTATTTTTCGCATTAGTAATATATCTATTTTCATATTAGTAATAAACCTATTTTCATATTAGTAATAATCAATTTTCATATTAGCAGTTAATCTATTTTCATATTAGTAGTAAATCAATTTTTGCATTAGTAGTAAATCTATTTTCGTATTAGTAATAATTCTATTTATACTTGCAGTAAAGATTATTGCCATTGTTCACCCAAAAAATAGTAGTAATTTGATGCTATGCAGTAGTAAAACAGTCATAAAATAACAAAAATCAAATATGTAATAATTTATCATTCATCATGAATTTCAGACCGAGATAAAAAAACTTAAGTCACAAATTTTGGTAATAATGATTACAAAATCTTCAACATTTCTGCACAAAGTTATATTAAGAAATCACTTGCTCTTGGCAGTGATTAAAATTATAGGATGGAGTAGCTCCAAAATCGTCCGCAAATTCATAAAAAAATCAACAGATGCTTCTTGCAGCTGCCAGTGGAAGTAGGAAGAAACTCGATCTGCTGGACGGGATCACGGCCTTGTGGAGCTCATACTGCCGCACATAGTCGACGACCGGATCGGAGAAGTAGAAGCAGCAGCACCTAGTCGTCGACCGAATCCAAGCAGGGTGAGGTCGGAGCCGGACAAAGGGGAGGAAAAAGATGCCGTCGGCGGGGATGATGAAGATGCCGCCGGATCCACACCCTCCTCGACGAATCCACGTGATGCGAATCCGGGTGTGGAGCACAGGCCACCGCATCCTGGCGTGGCCGAGAAGTGCCGCCGCCGGCAGTACGGAGGGTAGCAGCAGCCGCTGGTGCCGCGTGCCAGCGTGCCGGCGGTCGAAGAGGGTGCCGCCGTCGCCGCATGGGGGCCGGCCGCCATTGGTGGTGTGGAGGAAGGGGTCGTAGTCGGTGGTGTGGAGGACGCGGCGTCTAGGGCCTGCTCCCGAGATTCCAGGGGCTGCTGGCGAGAAGGATGGGGAAGAGGGCGACGACAGGAGGAGGCGCCGGCAGATCTGGCGCTAAGAGAAGGCCGTAAAAGTAAAAGATTTTTATTTTCAGACCAAATAGACGACGACGAAAAAATTTAGATTAAATAAACAAACGAACTTTATTTCAAGGCTAAACGAACAATTGTTCTAAAGAGAAGAGTAAAATGCATAAATAGGCCATCAACTTGCGCGGGTGTGTTGATTTAGGACATCATCATGTACGTCGCCACGTCGGGCGCGTGGCCCAAATCCATCGTCTGCTCACCGTACTAGCCATAGAAGCTGATCAGGCTGTTCTGCACATTCGTCATGCTATGTCGATTTTGTGAAGCCCGCGTCCACGGAGCCTGCACGACAGTGGTGCCCACGCCAGCGTGCCGCAGCGTACTACCGTTGTGCAGGCTCCGTGGGCGCCAGCTCCGCAAGCTGCGTCGCGGAACGCGACTCCATCGCGGGCGCGACCTCCGCCGTCGTGGTCATCGGACCAGAGCACCGTCCGTCGCCGTCGCGGGTGTACATCGTGAAGCTGTATGCAAGGAGCACATTGCAAGCGGACGCCGGCGGCTTTGCACGCGGAGGGACCTCGCCCGCATCTAGTCAAGTTTTTGAAAAAAAAAATACACTTTTAAAGTTTATTGTCAAAATTGACACACCCGTACAGGTAGATGGCCTATTCGTACATTTTGCTCTGGAGAGAAACTTACCAGGTTTGAACTGGGGCTGACACGCTTGCCGCTTGGTGCATTCCGAGTCTGGAAATCGGCATATGAACAGGTTTGATTTCCCTTTGTGTAATCGGTACGGTACAAAAACAAGGGTTTCACTCTTTAAAAAAGGGTTTCGTATAACTCCCGTATACTCTTTGAAGAACACCGTAATTTTGTCAAGTATCTTTTTTGTCCAAAGTGGGCTGAAGGCCTTGGATGCTAAGAAATAGGCCCAAGTGTCTTGTACGTGTGGATCCGCTTCTGTCGTGAAGGTGAAGCGCACCGCCTTTTTTCCCTTTGGATTTTGAATTTGATAAATGCGTTTGAATTTTTCCCCTGTTAATAAATGAAGTGCTCAATTGATTTTTTTCCTATAAAAAACGCATGCCCCAAATTGATATGTCCAACAAAAAACAGAGAGCACAAGATGTGCAAGCAGAAGCTGGAGGTTGCAGCAGATTAAAAAAGAAGAACGTGCTAGAGTTTTTTGTTAAAATAAAAAATGATATTATGTCAGGCGGAAAGAAAGGGCACAAGATTTTGCATGTATAAGGTGGAGTTTGCGGCAGATTAAAAAAAACTCTCCGAAGTTTTTAAATATATTTTTATTTTTAAAAAAGGGAAAATATAATTAAAAGTGGGGGGTTGGGGAGGGGAAATAGAACACAAGATGTACAAGCAGAAGCTGATGTTTGCAGGTCCAACGAGAAAAAAGAGCACAAATTGAGATTCCGGAAATTTTTGTTTATCTTCTAAAGAAAAAAGGAAGAAAAAAGCTAAGCACACATGTAGTGTGCTCGCGCCATCCTCTCGGAGAATCTAGAAGACACAACTATGAGCTCAATACAAATCATAGATGGCTAACCACGCTTGTCGCGAGGTGCTATCCGTCTCCAGGAATCGGCTTATGAACTGCTTTGCTCTTGTTTGCGTAGCCAGTATGGTACAGTACGTCCCTTCTTCCGGAGTACTCCGTATATTTTTCCAAAGTACACTCCATATTGAGTAAATAAAATATTGGCGCGAGCGCATGCTTCGACTCATGGGTATCAGGATAACATGTGGGCTAAAGGCCTAGGAGACGGCCCATGTCGCATAACAACCAATCACGGCCCAAGTAACACTTGATGGGCCTGCACGCACCAGCAAGTCCAGCACCACAGCGAATTTTTTTTATTTTTAATTTTTTTAAAAAAAATTTTACAATTTTAATTTTTTGTTTCGAAATATGACAGAACTAGTCACCCACGGTGGGCGTTTTTTTAAAAACGCCCACTGTGTGGGCGTTATATGTGACGTGGCACAGGGCCGGCCGCCGTCGGTGCCGGCTTTTGCGGGCGGCCCACTGGCGCCGTGGACGTTTTTTTGGGGGCGAGGGGCCGCCTGCAAAAGTGCGTGCTGTTTTACGGACGGGCCTCGGAGCAGCCAAAAAACGCCCACTGTGTGGGCGTTTTTTGCGCGCCAGGGGGCCGCCTGCAAAACAGCGCGCACTTTACCTTGTCATGACCTTGGTGGCGAGGGGGCCGCCTGCAAAAGTGCGCGCTGTTTTGCAAGCGGCCCTCTGGCGCGCAAAAAACGCCCACACAGTGGACGTTTTTTGGCTGCTCCGAGGCCCGCCCGCAAAACAGCGCGCACTTTTACAGGCGGGCCGGTCCCTGTGCCACGTCACATATAACGCCCACACAGTGGGCGTTTTTTAAAAAACGCCCACTGTGGGCGACTAGTTCTGTCATATTTCGAAACAAAAAATTAAACTTGTAAAAAAAATTTAAAAAAATTAAAAATAAAAAAAATTCCACCACAGCTCCCTTAACGCGGACGCGGACGCTGCCGGCCGGAAACCCGGCGCGTCGGCGTCACCGTCACGTACCGTGCCCGTGCAGGCCCGTCGTCGTCACACACGCTCACATAGACCCTCTCAGCCGCTCCTATGTTTAGACAACCACGTCGGTTTCGCCGCTAGCTCTGCCTCGTCGTCTACGTTGGCCGACGGGGAAAGCAGCTAGCCAGCCAGTCACCAGTCACCACACACGCGCCAGCGCCACATGATCGAGATCTGCCGGCCTATGTCGGAGTCCTTCCCGGCCGCCGCTGATGGCGACACCGGGGCCGGGGCCGGGCCTGCTGACGACGCTGGTGGCGTGAGGACCATGGTGGAGCGGTGGAAGATGGACGGCGCGCGGGCGCGGGCGCGGTTGCTGCTCCGGGCCCTGGCGTGGCTCAGTGTTTTCGATTTCGGTCATAGAAAAAATATCGGAGGGTGTCGATAAGACCGGTAGACCGGTTTTCGTCGGTTTTGGACTAAAATTTCATAAAAAACTTCCAAAATTTGCTTAAAATTTGATCAAAAAATTTAAACAAGTCAAAAACCAGTGGAAACCGGCCTGAAACCGGTCAATACCGGTCATGACCTGTAGAACCGGTATTGATTGGTTTTCGTTGGTTTTCGGCCGCAATCCAAAACACTGCGTTCTCCCTCGTCATGGCGTCCAACCATTACGGCAACAGGCAAGACTTCGTCAGTACACCGACCGACCAGCAATATCCATTCTTGATCAATCATTGCAATCCATGACATCGATCGAGTGTTGATCGTGTCGAGATGCCCAGGCAGTAGCTGCACGATCGTGGCGTGGCTATACGCCACGGCGCAGGTCCTGCGTGATGTCCACCGCCTCAGCTCCGGGCGGGACCTCATCGCGACGAGGAAGGTGTCCGCCGTCGTCAACTTCGCCGGAGACCAGGTGGGTTAAGTCCGTCCGGTGTCGTGGGGGTTCGCAACGATCCGATCCAACCACCATGGGCCAACCGCCTTGGCGGAGTCGTGTGGCCAACCGTCGATCACTACGTTTCTTATCTGTCTCAGGTGCTGACGTCGTGCCATCAGAGGAAGGGTGGATAATACGCCGCCGCCGCTGCCTCGACCTGGGACGGGTCGACGGGGGAGGATGACATGGGCATGAGGCAGAGGCAGCTTCGCGGCGATGGCGTGGAGGCGGTGGTTGAGCTACTAGATGTTTTGGCCACAGTCGTCCTTCCGAGGTGGCCCAACAAATATCGGATTTGTAGTAGGGATCCTGCTAGAATTTTTTACATGAGACGCTATATTTAGTTATTATGGGGCTTAAGTAGGGGTCTTGTTTAAGTTGTTCTAAAAGGAGTGCTGGGATGTTGCTAGGGTTTTGCAGCATATGGAATAAAAATATTCCGGAGATTTTGTCTAAAAAAAGAGGGAAAAAAAGCCAAGCACAAATGTAGTGTGCTCCCATCATCTTCGGAAAATCTAGAAGACAACCATCAATCATCAGTTGAATACAGTCGTAGATGGCTTACCACGCTTACCACGCGGTGCTGCCAGCCTCCAGGAATCGGCTAATGAAATGATTTCCTCTTGTTTGCGTAACCGGTATGGTACAATCTCTCCCGTATTCTGAAGTATTTTACAAAGTATACTTCGTATATTTATATATTGTGTATGAAATTGGCGCGAGCGCATGCTTTTAGGATGACATGTGGGCTAAGGCCTAGGATATGGCCCACGTCGCATAACAACCAGCCACGGCCCGGGTATACTTGACGGGCCCAGCAAGTCCAGCACCACAGGTCCACAGCTGCCACTCCCGGACGCGGCACGGCCGGCCGGAAAAACTAGTACAACACCAAACCGAGTCGCGTAGAAAGAGAAGAAAAAAAAAACGCGCGTCGGCGTCACCGTCACGTCCCGTGCCCGTGCAGGCCCGTCGTCATACACACACGCTCACACCAGCGCTGGCTCACAGACCCTCTCAGCCGCCTATATTTCGACAACCACGTCGGTTTCGCCGGCTCTGCCTCGCCGTCTGTGTTCGCTCGTGTCCGGGGCCGAGGAGGAAAGCAGCTAGTCAACCAGTCACCACACGCGCGCGCGCGCGCACTAGCGCCACCCGATCGAGATCCGCCAGCCGCCTATGTCGGAGTCCGGCCCGGCGGCCGCCGATGGCGACGCCAACACCGGGGCGAGGCCGGCGGACGCTAGCGGCGTGAGGTCCATGGTGGAGCGGTGGAAGATGGACGTCGCGCCGGCGCGGGCGCGGCTGCTGCTCCGGGCCCTGGCGTGGCTCTTCTCCCTCCTCGCCCTCGTCGTCATGGCGTCCAACCAGCACGGCGGCAGCCAGGACTTCCGCAAGTACCCGGAGTACAAGTCAGTACACCGACCGACCAGCAGTATCCGTTCTCGATCAACCATTGCAATCCATATCCATGGTGTCGATATCGATCGAGTGCTGATGAGTTTCTGATTGTGCAGCTACTGCCTGGGCATCTCGATCGTGGCATGGCTGTACGCCGCGGCGCAGGTCCTGCGTGATGTCCACCGCCTCAGCTCCGGGCGGGACCTCATCGCGGAGAGGAAGGTGTCCGCCGTCGTCGACTTCGCCGGAGACCAGGTGGGTTTAGTTCGTCCGGTGCGCGGATGTGTGCACGCGGTGTCGCGGGGGTTCGCAACGATTCGATCCAACCACCGATGGACCAACCTGGCGGCGTCGTGCCGCCAACCGCCGATTACTACGTTTCTTCTCTGTCTCGCATTTTTCTAATGGACAAAAATGGGAACGTTGGTGCAGGTCGTCGCTTACTTCTTGATATCGGCGATGTCCGCGGCGGCGCCGGTGACGGATTACATGCGCCAGGCGGCGGACAACCTGTTCACGGACTCGGCGGCGGCGGCAATCAGCATGGCCTTCTTCGCGTTTGTGGCCATCGGTCTCTCTGCTCTCGTCTCCGGGTACAACCTCTCCATGGAGGCTCTCGTATAGCCTGTAAATTTCAACTCTCCATTTCATATTTCAGGGCACGTTACCAACCTCAACGTTGTGCATATAATATTATCTCCAGTTGTTTCTGATAAACGAGTGTTGATTTCATATTTTTGCAACTCAAGGTCTGCTATGCAGTGTGGAATCGATGATGCCATTATCTCCCCTTTTCAGAAGATGAAATAATTGTTCACTTGTAACTACTGTTTAATTTACATAGACCATGCATGCTATCCTAGGATCATGCCAACCGCAACAGCCTTTGCTGCTTTGGGAGAGGCAGGCTGGTATACAAACAATCGGTCGAAAGAATACAGAGAAAAATGAAAAGAAGGATTATGGGCGTATATACTATACACAAGACTAATTATTATTATTAACAATACATTACTAACAAAAACGATGACATGGCAGTGCATCCCCATCCTGTCCCCAATGTTCTTGAGGAATTGGTATCTTTCTGCCATGGAAAGAAACACCAAGAGGGCAAAAGCTGGGCATTATGTATCACTCCAACTATCTGCGTCTTCATCATCACTTCCCACTGCCTGTTACATATGATGAACAAGAGAGATCGGCAAAAGGCCAACATTAACATAATAATAACATCAAAGGAAGCCAACTTGTTGCAAATCAAGCTGAAGTTAAGCGTAGAGAGACAACCTGTCGGATGGCATTTGCCTTCTCTATGATAGCAGCGACCTTCAAGTTTCTAGTACTGGTTCTAGCAGGGGATCTCATGGCTGTTGGCATAGCTGGAGCAACTGGTTTCAAGCTGAAGGTCTGATCGGAAAGCAAACAGCAAACAAGTTAGGAAGAACGCACACATATTTGAGTTTAATTTTGTTTCTCAATGGAGAAAGCATTTCATCTGCCAACCTTGTTTCTTATCTGTTCTAGCAATATGTTTCTCTCATTAGGCTTCGGCTTGTCAGTTGATGGTGCAAGCTCTGAAACCTTTCTCATCTGCAAAAATATAGATTGTGTTCGGCTAATACAGGGATCATAACTAGGACACAGAAATAATATATCAGGATGAAGGCTAATTACCGAGCTTCTATCATGAGCAGCAACAGCATCAACGAGTGGATTCCTTGGGATGTTTTTCACCGAAATAGGCTTCCTGATCAAATGATTACCGGCGATATTTTGCTCAAATTGGCTCTCTTCTACTAAAATACCATATTTAGGATGAAGCATCTGAGGTCCAACGGTCCATCCCATCACAGGTGGCTGCTCAGCATGCGCATAGCAACCTTCATCAAGGCCAGTGACCAACTCACTTTTATCACCAGGCCATTCCAGTAACAGGCCTGGGTTTCTAGCCTGGTTTCTGTCTTCCCTCTCTAAATTATATTCATCATGTGGATAATCTTGAGGTGCCATTGCTTCTAAGCTGCACAATGGGCCTCCTGGTTGATCGTCTTCGGAGCTCCCCATGTTATGTTCTTGTAAAAGTTGACTCTCTTGGCCATTCCCTTTCAACAGCGTGCCTGGTGCAGAATGCTTTGCTGTGTCTGAAGGTGCCTCACTTGTACCAGACTGATGCTTAACACCATCCTCTGATGCATTTGTAATATGCTCTTGATGATCTGAAGTCTCTGAGGATGATTCACCATGCTGAGGTTGCTGGTAACACCTATTTTCAGAAACAAGTCCTTTTGTTGGGGTGCTTTCCATGCTGTCAACAGCATCCATTGACTTATCATCCTCAGCTGCAGCTCCATGTGTTTGACCGGGATGCTCACTATTTTCTCTAGTAGCTGCTTGAGGGTCTGCAGATGCAACTCCATGTGTTTGACTGGGATGCTCACTAGTAGCTGGTTTAGGGTCCTGCAGTTCATATGCAGGTAATGGAAACAGAGGGTCTGATGCATCTGTTATCCCAGAATCATCCAGATGTTCCTCATCTGCTGCTGTTGTCGTGACCCCAGCATCCAGATGTTCCTCGAGTCCTGTTGCTGATGAAGAAATATGCCCCAGCTGCTTAATATCATCTGAAGTCTCTAAGGATGGCCTGTGTTCAGTCCTTGCAACATCAGTTACTGCAACCCTGGTCAATGATCTTCCAAAATCTACATTTTGATCATTATGATCTATCAAAGATCTCTCACATTTATCTTCTTTGATTTCTTGAGAGGGTACTGGTTCTATATATCTATCCGTTGGATCAATCAAACCTAGCCTAATATCCTTCTCTTGGCTTGATATCTGCAAAACAGGATCTATTACCCTCGCAGGCTCAGTCATACAGCCTTTTCCACTCAGAAGTCCTAGCTGAGGCTTTCCAAGCCTCCACTGGAGAGGAGGGAGAGGGGGTGGTGCTTGAGGATCTTTGTAGGAATCAGGGTGTGGTACTTGAGGATCTTTGTAGGAATCATTTTGAAATTGTACAGTGGGTGATAGACCAGGAGAGAACTGATGCGTTTCCTCACTGCTAGGCATGGCAGAAATAAAAGTCAACACTGTTGTGTCAGCTAGTACTGGTATATTTGAAGAACATGGTGCACCCTGGGAATCAAATTCAGTTGAGCAATCAGATTCCTTCACTGCCTGTGGATCAATTCGAAATTTTAATTCAGGGGGTGCATGAGTTTCCTGCTCTAGCTCCGCAGAAAGAAGGTTTGGTTGAGCATCTACAGATTCATCAATCTTATGTTTAACCAAACATGGAGTGACTTCAGAATCACGAACATCCGAGACATGGTCTTCTGATTTAAGATCCATTAAAGCGGAACTGCTCAAAGGAGGGTGATCTAATTCATGTATATCCTCATCAGTTGAACACTGAGTGATTTGAGCATCATGCCCTTGTGGAACACAAACTTTTGATTCCCGATCCAGTTCATCAGCATTGCTCAAAGGAGGACCATCCAGTTCATAGATCTTCTCATTATGCAAAGGAAATGGAACGATTTGAGAATCATGTTCCCCTGAGGTGCAACATTCTGACTTCGGTTCTGCTTGAAAAGAAGTCCTCAAAGAATGATGGAATGATTGGAGGATCATATTCATTCTGACTTCTATGTTGTCCTTAGTCTCATCAACTGAAGGTGATGGAATGATTGGAGGATCAAATTCAAATCCACCAAAGGCACAAACTTCTGCCCCCTGGACTAGAACAGGTTTGCCCAAAGTAAGGGCCTCGTTCTTCTCACTAGTTGAACAGCGTGGAACACCGTGGCTGTTGTATTCATCCAAGGAACAGGCATGGACCTCTGGTTCCACTGGTACAGCAACATCCAATCCATCTTGTTTTTCATTAATAGAAGAATGTGGAACAAGGTCGGCATGGATTTCCAGCTCTTGTTTCACTTTAACAATGTCGTTGCTTAAAGGAAATTCTTCACTTGTATTCTTATGCAGCAAAGGGGAACTACAAGAATCAACTCCAGCCAAGCCATGCAGTTCCTGCTGTAAATCCACTGGAACAGAGAGCATATTTAATTCAGGACTTCTGTTATCATAGGAAAACTCAGGAGATTTTAAATGGGAATCTACTGGTGTCTTGCCCTTGTCCTTGAGATCTTCTTTACCAGAAACAGTCATTGATGTAATACTTTGTCTATCCACAGCACATGAACATTCAACGCATTCAGAATGAACACAGGCTTCCTGATCTAACTTCACTGGCAAGGCAGAGTTATCACATGGAAAATCTGACTCTCTGACCAGAAAAGCATTTGGAATTTTGTTAGAATCTAAGGCTGGTTCACTGTCAGAACAGTCAGCGACAGATGAAAAATCTATCTCATGATATTCATGGCAGAAGGATCTGAAATCATCTTCAGTCATAATTTCTGATGGTAATGGCGCTTCATCAGGCGGAGTTGCAGGTTCCCAAAGGGCATCAGCAGTTACTCCCATATTATCATGTTGTATTAGAAGTTCTGAAAGGAAATCCTCTTCTTCAGGGAGACATGGTTGGCAATTCATACTGGAAGAAGTTTCAGTATGACTCATCAAGTAGGAAGGATCCAGGAACGGGTTTGTACTACTAGAATCTTGAGCGTACATCCCCCACGCCAAATCTTGATCAGCATCCACTGGTTGTTTCCCAACTGTGTTACTTGTCAGGGTTACTGCACCATCCTTGTTCAAATCGCAGAGAGAGAGATCTTCAGCATTACGACTGGCCTCTTCTAGTAATTCCTCTTGATAATCAGATTCTCCTAGAAATTGTGTACCATCATCCCTGTCACTATATTTTTCACTTGTAGTCTCTACAATAAGAGGAGGGGCATTGTCTGCCTGCAACATACTCTTCTTAGAGATATCTTCTCTTGATTCATCTACTGCCCCAAGATTTCTTTCAATAGATTCCATTGTTTCCAAATCTTCCTTGGAAGGAGACTGTAGTTGCAAATCCAGCCTAGTGGCTTCTTCAGTTGAACTTGTAGCCAGAACCTCTGCCTTTTCAGGATATATGTTAGCATCAATGAACTCTTTGGGAGGTACCACGTCATCTGCAAATCCGCTAGTAGTTGATTCTTCTGCAACCGCAAATTCACCAACCTCCAGAATTTCTTCAGTTTCAGTCAATTCATGTTGTTCTACAAAGGAACTACTGGTGCTAGGTATAAAGGAAGCACTAGGGGCTAGAGGGACACCAATCTCTAGTGCTTCGGTATCATCGCTGAATGCACAGGACGTGGGTGCAATTATCTCTCCTACATGAGATTTTGTTTCCTCTGGAGAAGCTAATACACCTGAAATGACTCCTGGAAGCTTTTGAGCATCAGTGAAATCCCTGGCCATGGCACTTGCTTGCACAGAATCATCCTTGCATGTGTTGAGGCTAGTTGGACAAGTCCTTTGTTCAAGCACAACAATTTGATGGTCCTCTGCAACATGCTTATTGAAAGTAGTTGATAGACCATCACCTAGTAAAGAGTGCATGTCTTCAGCAATCTCATCATCATATGATTCATACAGTACATCATTATGGATGCTTGAATGTTTCGGTGAAATTCCTGTATAAACAGAACACCCATTAAAATATCAAGTGAGGCATGCGACTATTGTTGGAAGCTATAAAATATATGTTATGACACACACAAGCTTACATTACATAGGAGGAGTACATGTCCTTTTATAGACTTTTAAGTCGGTGCTACAGTAGCAGCTACAGTAACCGACATTGTGCAATCTGTTTACACCTAGAAGGAAAATCCAAATTGACAATTACTACTGCCTGTTATCTAGTAAAACTTACTAGCTAAGTAAACAAGGTCCTAGAGATATCTAGTACTAGTAATAAAATATAAATACTAACACAAGGATTATTGCTAACATTCTCCCCCTAATCCTTGTGCTCATCTTGGATCTTGGCCATTCCAATTCTACTCCTTAATTCTTCAAACTTGGCTTTGCCAAGTGATTTTGTCAAGATGTCAGCTAGCTGATCTGCAGTAGGGATGAACTCTGCCCTGATGCTCCCTTCTGCAATGCAGTCCCTAATGAAGTGGAACTTGGTCCTTATGTGCTTGCTTCTATCATGGAACACAGGATTCTTGGCAAGAGCAAGTGCAGACTTGTTGTCAACCCTCAGCTCCACTACTTCAATCCTTCTGTCCAGTAGCTCTGCAAGTAGCCTAGACAGCCACAGTGCCTGAGTTGCTGCTGTAGTCATTGCCACATATTCAGCTTCACAGCTTGATAGAGCCACAACTCTTTGCTTGATTGACTGCCAACTGATCAGGCAGTTGCCGAGGAAGAAGAGGCTCCCAGTTGTGCTCTTGCTTGAATCAATGTCCCCAGCCAAATCTGAATCACAGTACCCCACAAACCGAGCAGCAGTGGGTGCTCTGGTGAAGTGGAGGCCGAAGTCAATAGTGCCAGCAACATACCTCAGTATGCGCTTTACAGCTTGCTGGTGCTCCACGGTGGGCCGTTCCAGGAACCGGCTCACGAAGCCAACAGCAAAAGCAAGGTCTGGCCGTGTGTGGACGAGATAGCGCAGACTGCCAACGAGCCGCCGGTACTGAGTTGAATCGACTTCGGCAGCGATGCTGTGTTTGCTCAGCCGCAGGCGCTCTTCCATGGGTGTGGCTGCTGGGTTGCAGTCAACCATGCCGCCCAGCTCCAAGATTCTCTTGGCATAGTGGCTTTGGCGCAAGGTGATGCCGTCGATGCCTTGGTGGACCTCGACCCCGAGATAGAAGCTCAAGGGGCCAAGATCACTCATGTCAAAAGTGGTCTGCATCTGCACTTTGAATGCCTCCACGACTTGCTCCCTTGCACTCGTGATGATTAGATCATCTACGTAGACTCCCACGATTAGAACAGAGCCGCCGGCGCCTCGCCGGTACATTGCGGCTTCATGACTGCACTGCTTGAAGCCCATTTGCTTCAGCGCCGCATCCAATTTGGCGTTCCACGCCCTAGGCACCTGCCGCAGGCCATAAAGCGCCTTGCGGAGGCGGTAGACTTTGTTCTCTTCCCCGGCGATGGTGAACCCGGGCGGCTGCTTGACATAGACTTCCTCCTTGAGCTCGCCGTTGAGAAACGCGGACTTCACGTCCATGTGGTGGACGCGCCAGCCCTCCTGAGCCGCCAGCGAGAGCAGCACCCGGATGGATTCCATTCGAGCGACAGGGGCGAAGGCGTTGTTGTAGTCAATTCCCTCCTGCTGGACAAAGCCGCGCACCACGAGCCGGGCTTTGTGCTTGATCACAGCGCCGCGCTCGTCCTTCTTCAGCTTGTACACCCATTTGAGTGAGATGGGGCGATGGCCAGCGGGAAGGTGCACCAGCTCCCATGTCCGGTTGAGCTCAACAGCGCGTAGCTCCTGCTCCATTGCTGCCTGCCAGGCAGGGTCCCCTTTGGCCTCAGCGTAGGATGCTGGCTCGCCGGAGTGGGTGAGATGGAGCTCAGCGAAGAGGCGGGTCGCCGGTGGTGGGGTAGGCTGCTCCCCCAGAATGTTGGCGACCGTCCTGTAGCGGAGCGGCTCGTCGTTGTCGTGCCAGACATCCACTCGCTCCTCGTCATCATCCAGTGGAGTGGCGTGCTCAATTTGGGGTCCCGTCGATTCTGGCGGCGGGGTTGGTGTAGCAGCCGCCGAGGCAAGGGAAGCAGACGGCGAAGGTGTTCCCGCCGTGGCTGCTCCAATCCCTTCCGGAGACGGAGACGCCAGATGAATTGGCGGTGATGGGGCGGGCGAAGTCGTGGAAGACGCCACTGGTGACGCGCTCGGCACCTTCTCTGCTTCAGCCGGCCAAAAGTACTCGACGGTGAAATCGCTGCCGGCTGCCTCCGGCGTCCCGAGTTCTGACGTAGCCCAATCCCAGCCGTGTCCTTCATCGAATACGACATCGCGGCTAATCTTGACACGCTGGGTCACTGGATCGAGCACCCGGTAGGCCTTAGCCCCTTTAGCGTATCCGATGAACACGCCGGCCTTGCCGCGGTCATCAAGCTTGCTCTGCTGCGCCAACTCCTTGGTGTAGGCGATGCAGCCGAACACCTTAAAGTGCGCCACTGTTGGAACACGCCCGTGCCACGCCTCATAGGGCGTCTTTCCCTGTAGCGCACGCGTCGGCGACCGGTTGAGGATGTGTACGGCCGTCATGACTGCCTCTCCCCAGAACTTCGCCGGAAGCCTCCTCTGCTTTAGCAGCGCACGCGCCATCGCCATGATGGTCTGGTTGCGACGCTCCACAACGCCATTCTGCTGAGGCGAGTGGGGAGCAGAGTAGTGGCGCATAATTCCTTCCTTGGCGCAGTAGTTGGCGAAGTCGGTGACGGTGAACTCGCCACCGTTGTCGGTGCGGAGTGCCTTCAGCTTGCAGCCGCTCTCCTTCTCGGCCGCAGCTTGCACTTTCTTGATGGCATCAGCCGCGGCGTCTTTCGTGGGAAGAAGAATGGCCCACATGTACCGTGTCGCATCATCCACGAGGAGCAGGAAGTACCGCTTCCCTCCGGGCGTTGCCGGTGTCACGGGGCCACACAAGTCGCCATGCACCAGGGCGAGCTGCTCCTTGGCGCGGTACGCGGCCTCGGACGGGAATGAGCGTCGTCTCATCTTGGTGGTGACGCATGTGTCACATAGCTGCTCGACGTGGTCGATCACCGGCATCCCACGAACGAGCTCTTCCTTGCCAAGCTTGCGGAGCGCATCGAAGTGGAGGTGGCCGAACCGCTCATGCCAGCGCCATGCCTCGTCGTCCTTGCATGCGGCGAGGCAGAACGACTGCGCTGCATCAAGGTGGAGGATGTATAGACGGTTGGGTCCACGTCGAACCTTGGCAAGCAGGCGGCCGCGACGGTCCCAAATGCACAATACTCCATGATTGATCTCCACCTTTGAACCTCCTTCATCAAGTTGCCCAAGACTCATGATTGAGTTGCGCAAGGCGGGTATGTAGTAGACGCCGTGGAGGACACGCTGCTCGCCGGTCTTCCCTTGGAAGATGATTGAGCCAACGCCGTGGATCTCCACACGCGACGCGTCCCCGAAGCGCACGGTCCCGCGTACGTCGGTGTTAAGGTCGGCGAACAGCTCCCGGCGTCCAGTCATGTGGTGCGTGGCCCCGCTATCGAGGTACCAGCCGCCCAGCTTCTTGTCGTCGGCGGCGGTGTTGAGAAAGGCCCGGGCTCGCGGTTCATGGAGGGTGATTTCGTGCGTGGTGAAGGCGCACGCTGGTATGTCGTCATTGATGTCAAGGAAGCCATGGGCGAGGAAGAGCGCACCGTCATCCTCCTCTGCTTCCGCGACATGCGCGGCTCCAACGCGCGTACTGCCGCGGTCCTGTCCGCGCTCGCCACGGTAGCCGCCACTGCGGTCACTTCCACGGGCTCCACGGTCACCACCGCGTTTGCCGCGGTCACCACTAGCACCGCGCTCGCCACAGCTTCCGCCGCGGTCTCCACCGCGCTCTCGTCGTGGCAGGCGGCAGTCGCGTGCCCAGTGGCCGCCACGACCACAGTTGAGACAGATGTCGTCACGGTTCGCCCTGCGTTCGCCGTCGCCGTCATCTCCTCCACCAGCGCCACCGGCGTCTCTCCTCCTGGGCCTCTGCTTACGGCCGCCGCGCTCATGCTTGCGGTGGTCCCTGGATGGCGCACCGCCATCATCACCCTTCTTCTGTCGCGCCCTCCACTGCTCCTCCGTGTACATTAACTTGCCGCCGACTGTTATTGGCTCAGTGGGGGGCTGCTCCTCACGGTCGTCGATGGCCTTAAGCCTCCCAGTCACCTCCTCGACAGTGAGCGTGTCGAGGTCAAGGAGGGTCTCGATGGCGATGACGAGCTGGGAGTACTTCGTCGGCACGACGCGCAGGTACTTCTCCACCGCGCGCTTCTCGTCGAGGTCCCGATCTCCGTGCAACGCCATCTGCTGCATTAGAGTGGTGAGCCTAATAGCAAAGTCTTCGACTTGCTCACCGGGGCGGAAACTCAAGTTTTCCCAATCACGGCGAAGGCGCTGTAGCGTCGCTCGGCGGACCCTGTCCACGCCGATGCGGGCCGCAGCGATAGCGTCCCACGCATCCTTCGCGCTCTCCTTGTCGGCGAGGGGAATGCCCATCTCCGGGGGCACGGCCGCGATAATGGCCTCTAGTGCCCGGCGATCATCGTGGTAAGAGACCGGCTCCCCCTCGACGGCGTCCCAGAGCTCCCGTGCTTGCATCTTGAGCTTCATTAGCTGGGACCACTCATGGTAGTTGCTCTTCGTTAGCATCGGCCAGGTGGTGCCTGCGCCGGAGTCGCGGTAGACGGTGTGGATGACCGGCGACTCCCGGCGGCCTCCACCGCGCCCACGACGGCGCACCGGGGAGGGAGACGGGGCACGGCGCCGCGACGGGCTGCGCTCTGCGCGCCTCCTGGCGGGACTGCGTGCCCGATCTCCACCTCCGTCAACCTCTCCATCGATCTCTGCTCGAAGCGTTGCTGCAGTGGTTGCCGCGGCTTCTGCCGCTGCAGCGGCCTCCTTGGCCGCCTGGACTGCTGCTGCTGCTGCAGCTGCCTCCGCGGCTGCCAAGCGCCCTTCCCGAGCTGCACGATTTGCGGAGATAGACATGGTGTGGCTCTCTGGATCTCAACCTGGCTCCGATACCAATTGTTGGAAGCTATAAAATATATGTTATGACACACACAAGCTTACATTACATAGGAGGAGTACATGTCCTTTTATAGACTTTTAAGTCGGTGCTACAGTAGCAGCTACAGTAACCGACATTGTGCAATCTGTTTACACCTAGAAGGAAAATCCAAATTGACAATTACTACTGCCTGTTATCTAGTAAAACTTACTAGCTAAGTAAACAAGGTCCTAGAGATATCTAGTACTAGTAATAAAATATAAATACTAACACAAGGATTATTGCTAACAACTATAGCATGTTTTGAAGCATTAAGGCAAAACATAAAGACTAATTATCATCATACCATCTTGACACCCATGGATGCCATCAGGATCCAAACCTGTTGGAGTAGTATCTGCAACAATTTCTTTAGGAATTGTAACATTGCCCACTTCTACATCGTTCATCCACATAACATGATCCTTCTCTGGCAGCGATGCAAGTTTGCTAGGTGAACTTCCTGATTCTAGAGATCTGTCTTCTTCCAATTCTTTCTTCAACTCCTGCATTTCCTCTTGGTTCGGTTTGGTAGGGTGGAGAGACGAATCATCAGCAATCCCAGAACTGATTTTATCTTGGTCTTCTGAAACATCATTAGGTTTGCTCAATACCATTGAAATATCATCTAGTACAACATCCTGGACATGCTCCACTGGAAGATGTATTTTATCGGTGTAATTGTTGCAGCTGATAGCCATATCTAACCAGACAAGACAATAACTATGTTAGTAGATGAAAAAAAGAGGTAAAGCAAAACAAGAAGTTATATTTACTGTAACAAATGAGAATGTATTTTATCGAAAGACTTGCTACTTCAAATAAGAATTACCATCCAAGTTGCTAGATGTATCAGGTGACTGTTTATCCGAATTATGGATATCAGCAGCATGATCATCACTCAGAGAGTCAAAAGCTTCTTCCGTGTGTTGCAGACAACTAACGAGACTATCATTGTTTTGTGCATCACCATTTTCAGAAACTACACTAGATGATGAGCTCACGTCCATTAGATCCACATCATTAGAAGGCTCTTCGTCTTTGGACCAGTCAAAACCATTTAATTGTCTGCCAGATTGTGAACCAGAGTTTGGACCATTAGTGGCTGACACTGTGGGAGCAGAATCACTTGAAAGTTGCAAGTCCATACAGGTTAGTTCTCCACCACTGCTTGAATTGTCCAACCCTGGTGACGAGTCTATTGCAGGACATACTTCTGGAGGTTCTGCATACAATGCATTTTCACCTTCCTTGTTGTAACAGTTCAATTCAACCAGTTCAACAGTGGCACTGGGATCACATTCAGTTTGCATTCCACAATCTTCTTCATCTTCTGAGTCCATGTCATTACAAGCATCGATGAAGTTGTCTTGATCACTCACAATGTCATCAGGCCTCCAGCCATCAATATCTTTCTGATCAGCAGGAACCCCAGACAATAGCGGTTTCTCTTCACATGTAAAATGTGATCTCTCATTACTGTCTCCAACATCCAAGTCTGGATGATCCTGCAGCTTTTCTGAGCCATAGACCATGCCATTTTGTTGTAAAGGTCCATGTCGTTTCCCCAGAATTTGTTTTTCACCTAACTCCAAGTCAGATGATCCATCAGTGGGTTCAGATTTAGTCTCCATGCCATCAGATTCGTTTACTGGAACAACTTTTGTCAGATCCAATTTACCAGAAGATTGAACATGGTCACCAGAATTGTCCATTTCTCCAAAAGGAGATGCAGTTTCAATTGAGTCAGTTGATCTAAGTTTCACATGGTAATGCCTCGCCGAATATCTGGAGATGATTTTTTGCTGCGATGAAATTACTTCTTGCAGATGCTCCCGCCAGATTCTACTAGTAGTTTTATGATCAGGACTCCGTGGTTGCCTGGATTTCAACTTTGTTGTCCTAGGTGGAACTTTTCTAGAAGTTCGATCCTTGGGGGTAGTGAGAGGCCTGCAGGTTTTGCACAAAAGTAATGTATCATAACATGGAAAAATTCAGTCTAAAATCATATCAGCTAAGACTTTCGGAAATTGTTGTTTTGGATGAATCTTATACTCACTAGTCATGCCCAAGAAAATGGCACCAAACTTACCCAGAGTTCACAGCGAGTAATGATTCAAGAGTTGCCCCTTTCCTCCAACGCATGGGCTTCTTCTGAACAAACAACAAAGAAATGTAAATAAGTTTTTGATTCACAGCATTGTTCTCTCTGGAAACTATGAGGCCTCAAAGAACTGGTTGCGTCTGGATCTACATAATGACATAGTACTAGCAGAACAAGCACTTACCTGAGGCAAAAAGGCCAGGTTCCAATTTTAAAAGCCACAGGTGATATGAGATGACAGCTTCTTAGCTATTACCAATAAATCCCAAAATCTACCATCATCCTAATTTAATGTCTAATGCCACATACAATTTAATTAGCTTGACTCTTATCCCCAATGTACACATTGATCCTATATGGCAAGATCAATTAATTTAAAGGAAAGCAATGCCAAGTCAACATAATCACCATAATATGCAACCAGCTTCATAGGTTCATTTTGCGAACAAAATAATCAATAAGGCAAAGTTGCCAAGAATCCAGGACAAAGTGGAAAACAATTGGCGAGTTAATTTAGAAAAAAAAATGGCCAGAATTGACTTTTTTACTTACCTTAATTCTACGAGGCTTCTTTTCAATTAAAACATCTGTTTCTATCATGTTGGAGGCATGTTCCATCTTGAAGAAAGAGGGGTCTGAATATCGTTTTAAGGAGGCTCCAGCACCAGCAACATCAAACCTGAAGAATAATCCTAGTGTGTAATTGCAGAAAACATATAAATAGTAAATGTTCACAAAAGACAACATTTGCTTACTTATCCAACGTGAACAATTGTGGTGGGCCACGGCATTCTTCATATGAATCCATAATGAAACGAGGCATATCTCCTTGTGTGATCACATTCTGATTAAGTTGAAGATTAGCACGCCACTCAATTCCTACAAGAGAATGTGGAGATATTTTTTTAAAAGAACAATCCAAAAGAAATTAGCAAGGAGGTACATAGAGCTTTTTTTTGGCTAACCATCATCATGAGGGTAATTTGAATGCTCAGTCTGAGATATAATAGCCTTTTCAACTGCTGGAAATTCTGCCTCTAATTGCTGCAACCGGAGCATTAAACCATGTCCTCTAGAAGCAGTAGCCATAACCTCTTCATGAAGGTCATGAAAAATTTCAGCTGCAAACCTGTTGCACATGTACAATTCAGTATGAATGAGAAGCCAGCTGTAAAACTGCATGTTCACTATTATGAGACGTGTCAAAAAAGTATCAGAGATTAACAACTAAACTCCTATATTTAAACAAGTTGAGTACATGGCTCAAAACTTTATCCAATACTTCTCTTAAGATGAAAACTTATCTAATGAGAAAGTTGGACTTTCATGTACACTGGTACTAACTAAAAAATAACATACAGAATTATTTCTTAAAAAAAATTGTGATTTTGCAACAACATTGAACTTCACTAGTTGAGCAAATGGGAACAGTAGCTGATGCAAAGATGTTCTAAAAGACAAAACAGTAGTAACACCAACTTCTCAACAACTAAATATGTTTAATGTTGAAATTGAGCCAAAAATAGAACAATATTCATCAGTAAAGTTACACCAGGCCAGTAGTTTGAATGACATATCTAGTTAGTTAACAAAAAGGAAAGTGCCGGGCCACACCAGTATAGTCCTTTTTAAAAAGAAAAATCACACGGAGTGAGCAGTAAAGTTTGGTTCAAACTGAACAACAACAAAAGGTCAAGAAAACAGCAACTATAGTGCAAATTCTTCTAATTGTCCTCAAATTACCCCAATTTTAAATGTGCAGACCAAAAGGCTAGCAAAGTTTAGAGGTATAATGGTAATCCATTCCTTCCACATAAATTGCGGCACTCTCTCATTGGATCAAGAAGTACTCCCTCCGCTCCAAATTGTAATTTTCTAATGCATTGCTTTTACTCTGTATTTAGACATACAGTAATAAGTAGAAAAGCCAAAACATCTTGCAATTTGGAATGGAGTATTTCTCTGCAGCTATGAGATTCACAATGCAATGCCCTTAGGTATTTCTGCCCCAATCGTTATGCAAATTATTCTTCAACAGACCCAACAAAGGTCAAATACTGATTATTGGCAGCAGAGATAGCAAGCTATTGACCAAGCAAGGTCAAATACTTCACATTCTGCAGCGTCTTTCCACCTCAACCCAGGTGTGCAAGTCAGTTGATATATATATACCTATACAAAACGTAGCAGATTTGACTTGCACAGCGAAGGAGTAGAAATATATGCCCTCCAAAGTCTAATATCATCACTCGTGGTGTGGTCAGCTACTAGGGAGCCGTGACAGACAAAATTCTTTCGAAACACCTCCAATGCGTGCAACAAAGACACCAGACAATGAACTTCCCACATTCACGCACCTCAGCACCCCTGAAATGGATACAAACTCGATTCGCAGCCCCAGTTTATGCGGAAATTCAAATGGCACACTCCCTTCAAATCATTTCTAAAAAAAACACACCGAGTGAATGCTAAAGAAAACCGAACCATTGCCAGCAAAATGCAGCTCGGAAACAAAACGAAGAAAGTGAGTTCCTCGTCCAACTGAGGCCCCTCGGATTGAGCGAATAAGCTGAGGAAATCGCCAAAAATTTCAACCAAATATAAGCAACCAAACTACACTGCAGTGTATACAAACACCTCCCAACAAAACGAGGGGCAACCAGCACCAATCGAGTTTGCAATCGGCTGCGACAGAACAAGCCTCAGAAGAAATAGGGAAAAAAAAAACACCGCAAATCACAAGCTACGTACAGAACCTATATTATAGAGCTCGAAACACAAAATCGGAGAGCAAGCAGGCAGCGCCACTCACTCCGCGAGATCCCCGAGCTGTCGGAGCACGCCGACGAGTCCGGCCATAGCGACGCCCTCGAGGAGCGCCTCCGGGTCATCCTCCTCCCCGTCCCCGGGGGCCGCGTACATCTCCGGATCCGCCAGCCCATACTCGTTCCGTATCTGGTACCGTATCATCCCCGCCCGCCGAGAGCCTCCGCCTCACCCTCAAGCCCTCACCAGCGCCGCCCGCCCCGAGCACCTCAGGACCCCGCCATTGGCGCGCGCGCCGTCCCGTAGAGCATCTGGTAGATTTCGCGGGGTGCGCTTAGCGCGTGAATTTTGCAGCGTGGAAGACGAGGCCCGGAGTGAGGGTAACGAGATTTATACGGCTAGCACACATAACACGTCTCGCAGCTCGTCACGGGCGGGCGCTGACGACCGGGACCCGCCCGCGCCCCTCATTGCCCCGTGAAGATATTCTTGTCCGCTAGTACCGCGAGGTCAGTTACTCCCGCACCGGCCCGTGTGGCCACGTTGTTTATTTATTTATTGATTATTATATTTGGACGTTATTAAGGGTTAGATGGGGTGTTTTGGTGAGGGGCCCAGCGTTGAACCGTGCTGAGCTGGCAGGAGATGGGGGGTTATTTATTGTCTCGTGGACGTGGGCGGTTCATCATCATCATTTCATTTGGGTTTGTCTGAGGCAGCTCGTCTAATCTCATCCAATATGGCAGCTAGTAGCACCCTCTGCACCCAGCAAGTGCGTTTGGTAAAGCTCCAGCAGAATAAAGCAGCCGGAACAGTTGTAACCAAAGGCAAAGACCAATTGATCATCCAGGGTTCAGGTGAGGCGAGCTAGATAGCGGAGTGCACCAGGAAGTAAAGTGCGCAACGTACCTGACCACACTTTAATGCGCGTTAATTTCGGTGTTATCACTTGGTATCGGACGCCTTTAATGGCCGGTGACAGTGAGCTTTCTTCTTCTTTCCCCTCGCACCTGTGAGACGTCGTCACGGCAGTACAGTACGCTGTACGCCAGGATCGGCACGTTACAGCAAAAGCACTCGCACCGGGGTAACTGGAATTTGGTTCCTTCCGAATTTTCTCCGGGAAGATCGAACTTCGAACACTGCAGAAGCTTGCTTTTCTGAAGTGTGTTGCTTGTTTTTGTGATAAAGCGCTTTACACGGAAGCTCGGCAGCTTCTTTTGCTACGGTGGCTACGCAGAAGAACAAACTCATGAGCCATGAGCTGTCTCTGCGTTCTCTCTCGCTGCGCTGCACTGTACTGGCGCTACTACTCTACGTACTACGCTTGCAGTCAACGTTTGCTATCTATCGATCCGTCTCGGTCTCTAAAGTACATGTCTTCTGGCTCACCATCACGGATGATACAGGTAGCGTACCCAGCAGCAGAAGATCTGATGACGAACGTTTTTGCGTGCTATTAAAAGAGTGAGGTGCGGTGCGCCGTAGCACCTAATCTGATGTGGACCACCCTTCATTTTCGATGAAGTTTTTGGTTGAAACCATCGGTACAACGACCGGGGAGTCTGCGACACCCGCAGCAGCTACAATGCCTAAACTGATGTGTTAGTTACGCATGCACCCTGTTCGTTTCCGTTTCAGAGAAGAAAGAAAGAAGACATGCATGGCCGTTTTTCAATCTGGGCCTCGTTTAGATTACCTCTAAATTCTAAGTTTTTTTATTCTCTCTCCATCACATAAATTTTTGGACTCATGCATGAAGCATTAAATGTAGGTAAAAAATAACTAATTACATAGTTTAGTTTGAAATCACGAGATGAATCTTTTAAGTCTAGTTGGTCGGACAATATCTGTCAAATATGACAAAAAAAAATTACTATTTATCAGTTTAAAATTTTTTACAAGCTAAACAAGGCCCAGTTAGATAAGCATGTGCAGAAGCAGAAGAACAGTGTCGACTGCACATCGCGCTGTCTTGTTCGCCCTCCGGAGATGACTAACCAGCTAGTCGGCGGCAAAAGTTACGGTTTGCTGGTTTCACGTCCACCCGCAGACAACTCACGCGGCCAGGACTGGGCTGAGGGGACAGAGGCGGTGTCCGTTGCTACAGAGGCTCCGTGACCGTTTGCCGGGCGGGCACGGGATCGCGCTTCGTGGCCGACGCCCGACGAGGAGGACTGAGGAAGACGACGGCGCCAAGGACTGGCGTTTTGGCACCGAGCGCCGCGGGAATAATTGCGCGCCGGGCCACTAGTCCTTGTCGCCGGGACCGGCCGCCCGGGTGCTTCGTTATTACCTGCTGGCTGGCTGCTGCGGTAGCTGGGGATGCATGGCGCGCTGCTGCCTGCCCTGCCGGCTGTCCTACTCTCGTACCGTGCGGAGCTGCCGCTCGATCGGATCGGTCCGAACTCCGAAGGGAGACGAGATCAGCACGTGCCGGCGGTCAGTGACGGATGGACACTGGCCAGCTGGAAAGGAAAGGGCTCGCCGGGCCGTGCGCCTTCCTCCTCCACAGATAAATTTCGGCCACAGCGCTGCGCCTCGAATGGACCCAGTCTTCTGCACGGGCTGGCCACGGATTTGGAACGGCGGACGCAGGACGGGCATGTCGGCCCACTGAAAAAACTGCCTTCCCGAGTGCCATGACTCAGCTCGGGCTGTGATCATACCTTTGTCGACCCCTCACGATGACATCGCGTGCTGTCACAGTGCTGGCTTCTCGAGCAAAGAGAAGAAGAAAGGGAAAGAAAGCCACTAAACACGGAGGATTTGGTTCTTTAGTAATCCCCTTTCGAGTGCCATGACTCAGCTCGGGCTGTGATCATGAATAAAGATTAAAGAAGGAACACCGATAGGAAGAAAAAAATAGAGAGAAGCGTGTGCATACCCCATTCCCCACCTCCGCTGCTCACACGTGTACTACCTGACGAAGTGAACGCAGATTTGTCTTTGCTGAATTCCTCCTCGTCCTCCTGTCATTAATCAATTAGAAGAATCTGAGATCTAGATGCAGCAGCGCAATCTGAAACCGTGTTGTCAGCTTGTCAAATTTGATGGTGGAAACCAAGCTGCCATTGCCAGTACCGCTGCTACTAGTATAGACTATAGGCACCTACCTGCCTGAGCGCCCACCTGGTCAAACTTGGCGAGGAGGGGAAGACGAAGACGCGTCCGTGCTGCCGAGACCCGAGAGTCTGGTCTCACGCATCGCATCGCAGCGCATTCGCCCCCTGCTTTCCTTCGCCCGCAGCAGCCGTCCGCCCGGCCCTCCCTAGCGGCCGAGCGGCGATGGAGATGGAGATGGAGGACGCCGCGGTGCCGGCGCTGGCGGTGGTGGACGCGCGGTTCTGCGCGGCGGACGCGGCGACGCTGGCCGTGGCCAAGGCGCTGAGCATGTCCGGCAGCGACTTCGCCGTCACGGACGCGGCCACGGGCGCGCTCGTGCTGCGCGTCGACGGCGTGCTCTTCAGCCTGCGCCGCCGCTGCGTCCTCGTCGACGCCGACCGACGCCCCGTTCTCACCGTCCAAGAATCGGTTCGTTCCTTTCTTGACCTCCTCTCTCTTTCTCTATAGCTCGATCGATCTGTTCCCCTTTCCCCGCCTCCTGTTGTTCTCCTATCCTGAGTCCTGACACGCGCGCTGCTTGGACGGCGAACGAACGCAGGCGCTGATGCTGAACACGCGGTGGAAGGTGTTCCGGGGCGACAGCACCCGGCGGCGGGACCTGATGTTCACCGTGGTGAAGCCGTCCGTGATCCAGCTGCGGGGGTCCACCAAGGTCAGCGTCTTCCTGGCCAGCAACGACGCCGAGCAGGCCTGCGACTTCCGGATCACCGGCAGCTACCACGACGGCGCCTGCGCCGTCACCCTCGGCGACTCCGACACCGTCATCGCCAAGGCAAGTGTCTCCAGCAGTGTTGCTCCGGCAGCCGTCAGCTCGTGCGGTTTCATTTGCTTTCTTAGACTGAATGGACTGGTTGCCGTTGCAGATCGACCGGCGGTTCAGCGTGGTGAGCGCGCTGCTGGGGAAGAGCTCGTACAGCGTCACCGTCAACCCGGGCATCGACTACGCCTTCGTCGTCGCGCTCGTCGTCATCCTCGACGAGATGCATTTCCAGCGATGACACGCACGAATGCTACAGTTTTGGTTCCAAGCTCGACGCAGCCTTCAGTTGTGCTGCTCTTCTCCTGAGATAGGTCTGTGCGATACAGCATGTTGTACTGTAGTAATTTTGACGCATTGGTGTTGCTCCGTGTTGTACTGTAGTAATTTTGACGCATTGGTGGCTCCGTTTGGGGGTTCCAAGCGGGTTCTGATTGTGATTGGTGTACCTTTGCGAACGTTGTCGCAACGATCCGTACAATTTGAGAATGTCTCCCTTTCTACAAGAACCTCCCAAGGAGTGGCTTTGTGCCAACGATACAAGTACTATCTTGATAGAATGGTCAGTAGTTAGGCCGTAGCTATCAAGCTTTTTCCTTCAAAACAATAGCGTTGCTGACTTGCCTGGAGGTTGTGTTGAAAAAACACAGAGTGCAGGACCGGTTTTTTTCCTTTTACTTGAAAAGATCAGCGCGGATTCCATAGCGCTGACCTTCAGAGTTCATCGCGCGTTATCTATTCATTGTCGTATCGTCCATGGCTACGAGACGGTACATCATCTGACCGTGCCATAATTTTTTTTTCCGAGAACGTGCTTGGCACGTATTTCGTCAAAGAGAACCGCGCCATAAATTCGCCATGGTGAGCGCGCTGCTGGGGAAGAACGCGTACAGAGTCCAGGCATCGACTACACGTCTACACCATCATCCTCGGCGAGATGCATTCTCAGTTTATATTGGCATGGTATTGTTGTCTCGAGGCTTTGTCCTAATCGGTGTATTCGGAGTGCACAGTTCTTTCACTCCTTGACCCCACGTCTTCGTTAAAAGTAGTATGAATGTGAATTCCATGTGATGCTATAAAATGAAAAGGACTTTGGTTAGTCGAAATTTTCTGTCTTTGTTAGTTAAAATTGTAATCATGTATTAGCTAAGTCAGCTAACACGACAAGTTCGATAATGTAGCACCAGAGTCGGTTCGAGCTTACCTTAAAACGACCTTCTAAGTTAGACCGCATTTGGTATGGTTTTGAGCGACTCTAGCTCCGAGAGAATGATAGAACACTGTATTGCGCATATAAAAACGGCTCCGGCACCACCTACAAATAAACTGCCGAACAAAGGAGTCCGAAAAGATATATTTCAGGGCTTCTCTTGGCTCTGCTACAGTACTAGAGCCGGGATGGGAGTATGGGACCCTCCAAACAAGACCTTCATGAAAGTGTTGTCTGTTTTCAGAATAAAAGGAGACATTTCGATCAAAGAATAACTTGCTTAGTAACATCGATGGTGTCCTTGCTCCCAAATGACACCTGGAGAGAAACACCAACATCTCGACAAATCACCTTGAGACATGTTGAGCACAGTACATCTCTCCGTGGGACTTTAGAGCGTATTACTTGGAAATTAACCTCGATGGGAGTATAACACTCACCACATAGGATACAATTTCTAGGTTCCAGAGAGCCGCCTTCGTGCGAAAGAGTCGCCTCTGTGCGAGCCCCTCGCCTTCCTTCGGTGCCGAACCAAGGCCCCAGCAAGCGTCGTCGCGTGCTGCAACTTCTCCGAGTGCTCCATACGTGGGGACGCCATCTTCTTCGCCCTCACTGCCAACTTCGCGCTGAAGCCGGGCGCCGCCGAGTTCATCAGCATCTCCGTCTTGGCCCTGAAGGTGATCGTCGACATCAACAACGACGGGTGCGGCCCTCTGGCTGTTGCCAGCAGCGCCGCCGCTGCAGGTGATGCTGGGGGCCGTGACGCGGCTCAGCTCGCCGAAAGTATTCCCGCCGCAGCTCGTTGCGGCGGCGGCGGCCCAGGTCCGTACGGCGTGCCCCTCCTGCCGTTCACACGGGATCCAGATCTCGGATGGCTTTTCCTTCGTCACTTCACCTTGGTGGGACCCGCGTCCTACAGAGTGGGAGCCGCCCCTGCTACGTGCTCCGCATGCGTGAGTATGTGCTGTGCGGCTCCAATTTCTCCACGACATACAGTCGGGTTCCTGGCTTCAAAACATTGTTGTCCATCCACGTGCATAGGCAGGGGCCCACTACTAGTCTTATCCATGCAACTTCATCTTCTTTTTATTTCCTTTTATGTTTTTGCTTTGCTTTGTGTTTCATTCGGTGCTCACACAATCATAGCTCTTTATCCCTAACGCCCGGTTTCTCTATATCCTTTTTAACGATTGTGTAGTACTTCAACAGCCTTTAATCTTAAAGTCCCTGTTCCGTTGGGACAACTACTTCTTTAACGCTGGAACGTCTCTAGTGTCATCATATGGGTTCTTGGATTGAGCTTCACATGCCTCCGGTGACGTCATCAACGTCATCTTTCGGTTGTCGGCATATTTTTTCTCCAATAGCTCACCCGACCCTCTTTTAACCGTCGCAATGCGCAGTCAGTACATTTGGGTACACACATCTTTGACGCCTCTACGTATACCCCTCGCCAGTAGAAATATCATCGTCTACACCTTAGTCGAGTTCTTCCCTAAGCACATCATCCACAGTCTTAGCATAGCACCATTTCAGTAGCCAGGTCTATAAAATCCCCCAGGACCAACACCAAGTTGCCGACAAAGTTTGACAATTTTTACCTGATATGAGCAAGAAAACCATCAGTTACATACTTTCAGCAGTATGTGTGCATTAGTTGACATGCTTAAGAATATCATGGTAATCAAATCATCAGCCAGACTCCGCGCATTCATGGCAAATATGAAATCTGAGAATTATGCAGAATTATGCAAGTTGCAGCAAAATATGCTGATAAGACATTGAAGACAAAACTACAAAGAAATGAGCACTCAAATTTTCAAAATGAGAAAAAATCGCATGGAGAAAAACATTCCATACTCTTTATATTGCTCATAAACATTACAATTTCCTTAGATAAAGCACTACTTTCCACAAGAAGATGTTTATGCAAAGCTAAGGGGCTTTTTTATAAAAAAAAAGTTTAAGCACAGATAATGCCGTGCGAGCATGATTGACCCTGTACAACAATAACATGTGTAAACATAGTCATACCTGATCATCAGGTTTTATGTATCTTTTCAACAGAACCATCCCAGGTCTTAATTGCAATGGAGCTACATCCTTGGAACATTCCCTGTCACGCTTTTTTTCTCTGTTGGTCTCGAATATAGAAGGTTTTAACTTGACAGTGCATGTGTTAGCAGAAGCACTCATGCATATATCAAGTGGGGCAGCTCCAGAGTCAGATCCTGTATTACACTGACTGCTTATGGAGTCTACAGGTTTCTGTGGTTGAACTGGTGTAACCGACTTTTGCAGTGAATCTTTGCTGCTAACCGAAGGAGAGAATGTACCGGCTTCCTGTTTTCGAGGTGCCAAAGAATTCCCATAGACCTAAAGGTAAAAATGAATTGTCAGAAGCATAAAAAAATCGAGGTTCATTAAAAATAGACCTACCATCATATCCAGCATTACCTGAATTCACATTTAGAATTAATAACTAATCAGATAATTCTCAAAGTTGAGTAACATACATCTTGATCCAGTTCAATTAGAAAACTAACTCATATATGCTGTACAAAAAGTGTCAACCTGACCACCTATTCAATTCATATCCTAATTGCAGAGAAAGGACAGTACTTGCATCGCCCTAGAAAAAAGGTTTAGGAAATTAAGAGATGGCTCACAAATTCCGACTTCCTATCAAACCACGAGGATGCAGATAAGAACCAATCCACGGTGAACACTAACAACAGCGGCGAACCGCGAACCCTAGTTAATTAGGGGCCGAAATAAAATTAGTGGGGCGATCGATTGGTGTTTTGGCGGCCGATAGAGGGAGGGGTTGGAGCATCGCTGCACTTACCGATCCTTGAGGGGAACCGCCCTTCCGAGACGCCGGTTTCTTGTCGCCGCGGCCGGCCATGAACGGGAAACGGGAGCCGATCAGCCCCGAAGCGGAAACGGCACTTGTGAGAAGAACAGCTGCGAGAGCCGCGCGCGGGGACGAACCGACGAAGTGGGCGGCGCTGTATTGGAGCGCGCGCGGCTCTACACAGGAGGCGACGAGGAAGTCGGAACGTTGGAGAACTAGTTTGGGCTTCTTCTTTTTTCACAAAAGGCCCAATTTTTTTTAACGTCCGGAAACGTACAATTTTATAGTCTCTCTCTTGTGAACCGATTCGGGCAGCTGTGTTTTACGGCTTTTTTTTAAAAAAAAAATGTGTTTTACAGTACACCTTTTTTCGTAAAAAAACATGTGTTCCCATTGTTGCTCCCCTTCCCCACCTAGCATCACTTGTGGCCGGTCCTCTTCCCCTTCCCCAGGCCTCCCTCATTGGTCCCTCTCCGTTCCCAAACACCGGCTCCATCTCTACCTTTAGCAACCATCACCGGCGGATTCATGGTTGCATACTAGGTGAACTCCCGCGTATTGGCACGGATACGATAGAGGAATTTTAAAGTTTTTGTTAAAATGTTAAATTATAATAGATAGGAGATGTATTTATGGTGCGGTGCAACGGTTGGATTAGTGGATGACGTGACGCAACGATGTGTTAGAGAATTAGTCTGATAGAACACAAATTTATGACGTGGTACATTACCTGGATTAGTGGATGGCATGGCGCAAGGAGGTCTTAGAGAATTAGCTAGTAGGATTTTATGTTTGTTGGGGTTTATATCTTTATAGGAGATAGAATTAGCTAGTGGATTTATTGTTGGGGCATCCGCAATGGTACTAGTTATGTAGTTAGTTGATGTGGAGGTGAAAGAAAAGAAAAAAGAGAAAATGGTTATTATAAAACTCCAATCGTGATGGCTTCTCCCAAATAGAACTCTTAACGTTTGCTTCTCCGAAATATGACTCCAAATATTTAAACTAAGCTCTAATGACATTTTGATCGATTTTACCATTTTTATTATCTTCCAAATACATGTATTTTCTGATAATGACCGTATTGCCCTTCTGTAGTATGAGACCGATTCAGCATCATCTCTCGTCCTCTCTCGTACTCGCGCAGGCGGCACACCTGTTCATCTACCCGACGTGAACCGTCTCCACGCCGCCGCCCTGCACTCCACCACCCCTCCCCGTGCCGCCGCCCTCCATGGATGGAGGAGAGCCGCCGGCCGCCGCTGATGGCCTTGCTGCCCGGGCAGGGGCAACCGATGGCATGGAAGTATTGAACTGCCAGCAATGAAGCCTCCCATATTGCCCGTGCAAGGTCACTGTTGTATGTTCTTTTGAGATGTAAACATTGGTCTCGTTTGGAAAGTACTGTATGTTCTTTTGAGATGAACTTGCGTATGCTACAGACATGTTCTTTATGAGATGGACTCGTTGCTAAATTCTTGCTGTTATATTTCACTTGTAAATTGTAAGAATCAATTATTGTTTTTATATATTGCTTGTCACTGTATATGGAGGCCATGGCCACGCTGTAGCCAGCCACGGCAGCCAGACAGCCACGGACATGCCACCGGCGGAGGGCAGGCAGCAGCGACAAACACGTTGAGGGGTAAAAAAGTCACTTTAGAAACAAATACATGTATTTAGAGTCCAAAAAAGATTAAAATAGATCAAAATTCAGTTTCTCTATTGTTTACTGGCTCTATTTTGAGAACAAGTGCTAAGGTGCATCTAAAAAATAGGGTGTTCAAATCAAAATTAGAGGCTCTGGTTTAAGGGCTCCACTGAATTTTTCTATTTTACTTACTATAGTAAACACTATTTTTATTTTAAGTTGAATATAAAACATGCTAGAATTGTGATTCACCTCGTCCGAAGCGGAGGGCCGTCCGTCACCCTCGGTTGAGCCCCCCCCCCCCCCCCCGCGGTCGACGCCCTTGTCGAGGTCGAGGCTCTCGGGGCGGCGAGAAGGGCTCGTCCGAAGCGGAGGGCCGTCCGTCGCCCGCGGTCGAGGCCTCCCCCATGGTCGAGGGGGGTCGTCTGAAGCGGAGTTTCGGCCGTCACCCGAGGTCCCCCGTCGAAGCGGTGTCCAGCCTGAGGGAGGGGGTCAAAAGGTCGAAGGAGGCCTCGATCCCTGCTCAACTGCTGGGTCAGGCAGCTCGAGGGAGTGGCCCGAGGGGTCAGAGGGGGCCTCGATCCCGGTGTCTGTGGTGTTGGTGGTGGTGAAGGGGAAGACTGATTCGTCAAAGACCACATGACGAGAGATGAGGACCCTTCAAGAGGTGAGATCATAACAGCGGTAGCCCTTGTGATCCGAGGAATACCCGAGGAAGACACACAGAGTCGACCGGGGAGCCAGTTTGTGGGGAGCGGTGGCAGCGGTGTTAGGGTAACACGCACACCCGAAGACACGAAGGTGGTCATATTGAGAGGGGTACCGAAGAGAGCATGGTGTGGTGTAGGAGCTGGGCAGGCAGTGGAAGGAAGGCGGTTAAGGAGATAAGTGGAGGTGTGCAGACTCTCAGCCCAGAAGCGAGCAGGAAGCGACGCCTGGAGCAGAAGGGTGCGCATGGTGTCGTTTGTGGTGTGAATCATGCGCTCGGCCTTGCCGTTTTGGGAGGAGGTACACGGGCAAGACATACGCAGTTGGACACCGTGAGTGAGGAAGAAGGCACGAGAGGTGCTGTTATCGAACTCACGACCATTATCACTGGACGACCTTGACGGTGAGGCCGAACTGAGTCGACACCCAGGCGAAAAAATGGAGAAGTGTGGGAAAAGCGTCAAACTTGGCGCGCAAGGGAAACGTCCACGAATAATGAGAGAAATCGTCAACCACCACAAGATAGTATTTATAGCCAGAAATGCTGAGAACAGGTGATGTCCAGAGGTCGCAGTGTGCAAGATCAAAAACTTGAGCAGCATGTGAAGAAGATCGATAAAATGGAAGACGAACATGACGGCCCAGCTGGCACGCATGACACAAATGCTAATCGTGAGCACGAGTACAACGTATGTCAGAACTACGACTAAGCTGCATTAGAGCATCCCGTCCAGGATGGCCGAGGCGACGGTGCCATGTGGTGGAGGAAGTAGTGGCGGCGAAGGCAGCTGATAGAGTGGACGGTGAGGAAGGCGAAGCAGATGCCGGAAGTCAAAGGGTGTAAAGGGGCCCCGTGCTGTCACATCGGAGAAGAGGACGCCGGAAAGCCAAATCCTTCACAGTAAGACCAGAAGAGTCAAATTCGACAGAACAAGAGTTGTCAGCGGTAAATCGACGAATAGAAAGAAGGTTGTGAACCATAGAGGATGCAACAAGAACATCAGGAAGACAAAAAGAGCCATGAGCATCGGCGGCACCCACGGACGTGCAGGAAGACATGAACCATTTGCGACCATGATGGATGAAGGGTGAGAAGAAGAGGAAGGGTGAACAGAGGAGAGTATACCAGGGTCGGGAGTAGTGTGGTAGAAGGCACCCGAGTCGGCAATCCAGTCAGGGCCGACAGGCGGTGTCAGGGCCATGTTGCTGAAGGAGGCGGCCAAGGTCGTCGGGTCCCAACCGACCTGGCCGGTCGAGGCGTCGGGAGGCGTAGCGGAGGGAGGAGCGGCAGCAAGCATGGACACCGGGCGAGGGGGCCTTGATGCCTAGCCGGGAGCTTGGAAGGGCCACATAGAGATGCGCCCCGACCACGGGTTGTGGAAGGAGGCCAGGGTGCGGTCTGGGGAGGTGTCGGCGCCTGGTTGCTCCCACGACCAGGACCCGCATCACGTCCCCCTCCGCGGCGTCAACGCCCGCCTGTCCTGGGGGCCCCCGGCGGTCTGAAAGTCCTCGGTTTGGTTTTGGATAATTAATGAAACCTAAGGACTAACCTTGTTTCTAAGTGGATGATTTAGAGAAAGGTAGTCCATGCCAAGTGGAGCTCGATGATGAGTTATGACATAAAGTTATGTAATCTAAGCATGGTGAAGATCAAGATGATCTTGGCTCGATGGACCAGTTGGAAGTGTGAAGGGCAAGTTGAGGCTTCGAAGCGAAGGACCGTGTGACGGTGAAGCTTGGGCAAGACTTGGCGCCGATGGACCAACCAACGGAGAAGAACAAGTAATATCGAAATCGATGGACCAAGACGGGTACATGATGACATGGAGTGTCACATGTCATGTAAAGGCTTGGCGGTTGGAGGATCGACAAAATGGGCTTAAGGCAAAGGTATAACCTATAGGGCCATTTTGTTTCGCACTCAAGACACCATAGAAGGTGTGAGTGGTTTAGGATCGATAGCCGAACTATGAAGAGGGGAGATCTTCGGTAATTCGGTTCATGAGTGCCACTAGCTCCATCATTTCATGTGATTGTATTTAGGATCTAGTGCAGGTTGAAAATCCTTTGAAAATGCTTTGAAAAATGCTAACTCACTTGCACATGGAGATGTCACATGATGGAGTTTAGCACATTTAAAAAGGTGATGGTGTTTGCAGGGTTGAGTTGGGTTTGGTAACCGCTCATATTTTCTATTGAGATGCATATTTTCTATTGCGCCGGATGCAAAATGTTGATGAAAACATGCTTACTCTCGGCTTCAAGTTGGTATACTTGTTGGGTAGCATGTTGGATGAGTTAACGCGTCGCGGCATGTTGAAAACGTGGTTTTCTGTTGGCTGGACGCGGCGCACAGGAGCGCCAGACATTGTCCTGGCGCGTCCGACGTGTGGAGGTTGAGGCAGGCTGGCCGAAGCACTAGCTGGACGCGGGAGTGCGTCCGACGCTGGCGTCCGACAGACGGCCCGGTGTGCGGTCGGCTCTGAGTAGCGTCCGGCGCGCGGTGGCCGCTTTGGGCGGTGGCGTCCGGCGCGTTTGACTTAGCTGGCGTGAGGCGCAGCTGTTTCAAACGCTGTACACTGAACAGTGTTGCGGCCACGTCCAGCGCTCGGTGGAGCTGGCGCGTCCGGCGTGCCAGCGTCTTGGCGCGTGGATGGTGAACGCGCCGGACGCATCTGGCGGTTCCATCAGGCACGTCCAGCGTGTTGATCTGAGCCTTTTCGAGAAGTAGCCGTTGGGAGGCAACGGTCAACTTTGAACACGGGCGACACATGACGCAAGATGGAGCGCCGAAAGCGTCCGGCGGTTCCATCTGACGCGTCCGGCGCTCCCGGTGGCTTGACGCGCGGATGGTGAACGCGCCGGAAGCGTCCGGTGGTTCCATCTGGCGCGTCCGGCGCGTGGTTCTGATGTGTCCCGAGGGGGCAATGGCTAGTTTGATGGATGAGGGTTATAAATAGTTGTTGGTCGGCCTTGGGCTGGCCCTATTGACTCTCTAACTCATTCATCATTCCCTTGAGCTGAAAAATAGCCCTCCTCTCATCCTCTCATGGTTGGTTGCACATCATAAGTGAGGATTGAGTGATTCAAAGTGCATTGCATGAGTTGATTCATCTAGTGACACTTGCGAGTTGTTTGGCCGGTGATTTCTTGTTACTCTTGGTGAGCACCATCACCTAGCCGGCTTGGAGATTGTTGGAGGCGTTGGGAAGAGTTGGTGATTGTTCTTGCCCACCTCTGGTGTTGATTTGTAAGAGGTTCTTGTGCTTTTCCTCGGCGGAGCGCCAAAAGCAACTTTAGTAAATTGCTCGTGTCATTGAATTACCTCGCTTGAGAGTGGAGTCTTGTGGTTCTCTTGTGGGGGAGTGCCTTGCGGGGCAAGTGGCTTGAGGGTCACACCGAGGAACCATCTAAGTGGAGGTCGACACAACGGGGACTAGCTTGAAGGTGTACAAGTGAACCTCGAGAGAAAAATCATTGTGTCATCTCTTGTCTCCCGGTGATTGGTTCTTCATCGATATATTTATATTGTTGTCATTGTGATCGATTGAATATCATCTTGGTGATTGGCAACAGCTTCACTCCACCATCGGTATTGAAATTGCTATCCTACCCCTTGTATTTACTTTATTATATATATTCATATTGTATAGCTTGTGTAGAATAGATTATCTTGATAGCTCAATAGATTAGAAGATAGTGACATAGTCTTTGCATGACATAGAGATCATAATATATATTAGAATTATCACTAGGAGGCTTGCTCTCAATATAGGCTAGGCAAAACAGCGTTGCGCCATTTGTTATATTGATCAAGTTTTGTTTAGTGGTTTGTAGAATTTTTAATAGGCTATTCACCCCCCCTCTAGCCATCTAGGACCTTACACGGTCAAGGCCCCCTCACGGTCGAGGCCCGTCCCATCCCAGCTCGGCTCGAGGGGGAGGACCAAGCAGAGACGACAGCGGCGGAGTAGCGGCAAGGGTAGTCGAGGAAGAAGTGGACCCCGGTGCGGAGGTGGACCGTGGCTGGATGCCCTGAGTGAGCTCCTCCAGGACAAGATCATCCTGGACCTGCAGGAAGGTGGGGAAAGGCCGCTGCCGGTGATCCATGTCTGGAGGTGGGCGTAGCGATCACTGAGCCCGCGGAGGACGTTGAGGACCAGGATGCGGTCTTCCACGGGCCAGCCAAGGTCGCCGAGGGAGTCCGCCATGCCCTTCATTCGGCGGCAGAACTCACCAACTGAGAGGTCACTCTGGACGAAGGTACGGAAACTCGCATCAAGACGCAGAGCTCGGGCTTCAGCGTTGCCCAGAAACTGGCCCTCGAGCACAAGCCAGGCCCGGTGAGCATCAGCAGAGTTGCGGACGAGGTCGTGTAGCTCGAGGGAGATTGTGCCGAGGATCCAAGAAAGCACAATGCTGTCGAGGCGCAGCCACGAGGGGGTCTGGACCGCAACCGAGGCGTCGAGGAGGACGTGGTCGTCGAGGGCGTAGCGGCGGAGGGTGAGGAGGACCAGGTCCCGCCAACGGGAGTAGGAGGGTGACTCAGGCTCGAGGACGACCGGGACGAGAAGCCAGATGTTCTGGACACCCCCAGCCTAGTAGTGGAGCTGCGCCACAAGGGGATCTGCCGTATCGTGCCAGACGACTGTGGTGTGAGCCCCGCGTCGAAGGGGTGTTGAGCCGGAGGGGGGTGTCGAGCCGGAGGGGCCCCGATGTCGTGGGAGGCAGGAGGGACGAGAAACTGCTCCGCCTCGACGATCTGGCGGGCCAATGCATCGGCCGCATCACACTCGCGCTCCCAAGCGAGGGCGGCCGCACGCACGTAGGCCTGGCCTTTCGTAGCAGCAGCCCGGGCTACGACGAGGGTGGCAGCGAGGGCGGGGTCGGGACCCACTGCGTGGAGAGGGGCCGGCAGGGTCGGGACCCGCTGCATGGAGAGGAGCCGGCAGGGTCGGAGGGGTGAGGTAGAGAGAAGCACCCACGCCCACGCCAGGCACGCGCGGTGTGACGTCAGCGACGACGCCCGCCGCTGCGTCCGCACCCGTGGCCGCGTCGGCCCGCTCCCGGAGCACCCGCGCCTGCACTCGTGCCGGCGGCCGCGTCCGCCATGAGGAGAGGAGCGGTGGCGGCGCCGGGAGCGCCGGGGGCGGCGGCGGTAGGAGGACGGGCAACCTGCGCCCACGTGAAGTTGGGGAGAGGAGGGAAGCAATCAAAGGAGGTGGGAGGAGGAGGAGCAGGAGGAGGAAGACCAACCATGGCGGCACCGGCGACGACGGTGGCGGCGGCGGCCGGTGGGGAAGGAGGGGAGAGAGGGAGAGAAACACTAGCTCGATACCATACTAGAATTGTGATTCACCTCAATTGGGCTAACCCTAGAAGGTAGCTTATATAGTGTTTCATACATGGGCCTCGTGGGCCTAATTCACTCGTACTCCAACAAAACATAGCACAAAATTCAATCACAAAGCTAATGCACCACCTTAATTTACATGTTAAAAGTTAAACGTAAGCAATCGACGATCGATTCTTGGTTCACATATACAATACAAAAAATATATCTATAGTAAAAACCGATTTATTAGCTTTGTACTTGTACTGTATAGTCATATATATAGTGTATATGTATATGTATGGATAATGTTATTTGTATGTATGAGCTTGATGTCCCCTGTGCAGTGAACAAACGAACTCTACGTGAGCTCAAACAAGCTAACGCACCACCTTAATTTATTAGCTTTGTACCCTTGGCGCGCAGCAAACAAACTCGACGTGAGCTCAAACAAGCGAGGCTGGCGGGCGCCGATGCGACCTCCTCCTGATGCCGATCACGGCGAGCAGCGCCCTCATGAGGCCAGCCGCCGCCTGACACGACGTCCTCGGCCGGCACCTCTTCTCCTTCTTCAGCTGGAACGAGTTGTACGACGATGGCGGCGGCGATATTGGCGGGAGTTGATGATGAGACACCACCATCTCGGCGGGCGCGGGCGACACGGCTGCCGTCGCGCCGGCAGCGCCGCCGCCGCTCTTGGGCGTGCCGGGCTTGGACTCCCACAGGAACGGCACGGCGCCGGGGTGCAGGCTGTAGTACACCCGGAACGACGTGACCGCCAGGCTCGACTGCTCCATCGCCGCGGCCACCTCGCCGGCGACGCTGTCGGCTCTCGTGGTCGAGATCGGCCGCAGAGCGAGCTGCTGCTGCTTCTTGGGATCCATGAGCAAAAAAGGAAGCTTTATTTCAGCGGCGGCAGGAATTTCACTGGAAACAACGTGATGATTCCCCTGAAAACAACCAGAAGCCGAGCATCAAGCTTGCAATGCTCAGAGTGGGCACAGCTGGAGCTGGAGCTGGAGCGAGCAAAGCGTAGGACTTTATATATATACATAGTGACGCTTTGGCTTGTGCTAGGCTGGCCTCGCGAGGCAGAGGAACATGAAGTTACCAGAGAGCGTGAGTTGGAAGCTAGCTAGCTCCGATTCGATCATTTGAATAATAATTTGTACTGGTCGTCGTGGTTCGTGAATAATGATCATTAATTAAGCAGCTGATGATGCAGTATTGTATTAAAATTGGCTTCATTCAAGAGGACATGCGATGGAGACGGGCGGTCGCGCTCTGCCCCCTAACTGAAGAAATAAACATTGCCTTGGTCAGTAGTGTTAGGAATGCCACACTAACACGGCTGTTAGTGATTGCGGAAACGTCTAATTTCACCATAATATGAAATCAGCATAGATCGTTACCTATACACGGAAGAAAACTTATGTATCACATATAAATATGGAGGAAATCAACAGCAGTCGAAACTGACTCAAACAGGTTCCAACCAGTTATCAGCACATCACCCTTAGCTATAGCCGAATCACAACTGACTGCAACTGATAACAACTGATCACAGCAGCAGCAACCCACTTTCAGCTTAGTCTGAACTAGCTGGAAGTGGTTGCAAGCAGAATCGTAGAAATAAAAGAGACACCATATTTAACGTGGAAAACCCTAAATCGGGGTAAAAAACACGGGACCAAGCCAGCCAAATCTTCTTCCACTTATATGTTTGTGGGATTACAGCAAGTTCATCTCTAAACACTACTAGAGGCTCTCAAACATCAAGATACAACAGATTTTGGCTTTCTACAACAAGATTTGGGACTACTACAGGAGGTGATGAAGGACCTCACCAAATGACGGTGAAACTCAGATTAGAGGCAGCAAGGTTGTGGATCTGAAACTTCACAACCTTGTGGACGACTCCCTCTTGACCTATTGCAAGATCTTCTCTCTGATATTACTCTCTCCCTTACTTTTTCTTCTCTCTGGTTTTTCTTTCCTCTCTCACGAACAGAGCAAAGGGGCTAAATCTCAATCTGTATTGTGCTGGGATGCCTCTCCCGAAGCTTTTCTTTCCTCTCTTGTATGATAAGAGGAATAACACTAGATACACACAAAGCTTAGTTCATAACTTGTGCTGTACCTATGACATATGGGTCTACTCACTAGGAGCATTTACTTCTCCTCAATTGCCCACTCATGAGGAAGATTTCCCAACAAGTAGTATAATACAGTACAGATGATGCATTACATAAGCATTGTTCAGGACTCGATTTGAGGTGGTATACCTTTTCTTCTCCATGATGGTTTTGTTTGCGTAGTTGTTGGAAGTTAGTGATACAGCAACGCGTTTAGAATTCACACATGCATTGCCTCTGCTGTCGTCTTGTTCCCTCAAGGTTATTTTCAGACGACAGTGTCGTCTCACCTCACATATATATATAGCTTCATAATAATTTAACTGAAAGGCTACCCGGTGCAAGACGCATTCGTGATTTTACTACTTGATTGGCAGTACAACTACAAAAGGCAACGATCATATGCAGTGATGCACTAGTGTCCTCAAATCAAACTTGAATGGCTTGTTGTCAAGAGTAGTTCAGAGTTCACGAGCTGCCTTTTTCTGAAGTTGCTAGTACACTGCATGAGCAACGATGTCGTTGAATTGAACATAGGCCGGTTTACAGGTCGTCCACTCCAATCCATTGGTTTTTATCAAGTAGTTGGCCCGTTACATTCCTACCTTAACCTTTGCCCGGTGCTACTGCTGACTACTAGCAATTTGAGAATAGGCTTCATTTGCCGCCCTTGTGACTGATGCCATTTCATCAGAAAATTCAGACGACGAGATCATCTGTTTGTCCGTATGTCGCGTACCAGGATCGACGCTCTTGGCCGATTAGTGACAAAAACGTCCCACCAAGCATGTGAAAACTGAGATCAAGCTACTGATCACATAGGGCGCACTTGTTTAATGGGCTAGCTCCTGTATTTAGTCTCTGTCGCCGCCGTTAGGTTAACTAACCATATTGCTAGGTCCAAGCAAGCTCTCCAACCAGCTGTATCTGTACCTGATGGAGTTGCACGGCTCCTCTCGTAGCATCGCCATCAGCCAATCAGTAAACCTGCAGGCATGTGTCGTATCTCACTACCCAACAGCAGTCTTGCAAGTATAAGGCATCCTACCGAACCCTGAAACTACTGAACCTGTATCATACTTTGACTCTGCATACTCTCTCTCATAGTCTCATGGAGCTGCAACCTGCAACATCATATCTACTGCAAATTTCAGAAACTGTGGGTCCTGCTCCCTGCCTGCCGGCTCAGTCGATCAAGTTGTTGATGTGCCCTCGCAACGGCGATTGACGACTGTTGTTTAAAAAATCAAAGCCTCTAGTGCTGTACTGCTTGAGTGTGTTTGTTTCTGATTCTGGAGCTACTAATTCTACTGATTCTTCACTATTCCTCTTTTACTATTCCTCACCTAATTCATCTGATTCATCTGATTCTGAAGCTGAAACAAACACACCTCTTGTCTCATGAGAGTTTGATCAGAGTTTCTCAGATTTTTTTTTTATGATATACGGCAACGTTCCTAAGAAGACCGAGAAGAAGTGAGTCTTACATAGATAAAACTTTTTTAGCTAGGTTTTTAACTCTAGACGAGTCGTTGAAATAAAAAAGAAATGGAATTATTCATCAATTAAAAGTGATACGGGTAAAAAGCAATAGAAAATTCATACCCAACCTAATCCAAGCCCGTCGGGATTAGCTCACACCACTTGGAAACAAAAAAAGTCCCTGTCGGTTTGTCTTGAATATAGCCATGTGTGCTGTGCATTGTGTAATTTATTAAATGAAGCTGCTATACAAATGACCCAAATTAACTTTGAGATGTTCAGATCTCAATTTTCCTGTCGACATGTGTTCTATCACATGTTGAAAAGGAAGTTGTTTCTAACTCAACTGAAAAGTGTTGTAGCTTTACAAGAAAGATGCTGTATGTTATTCTATAATTTAAAGCGAAAGTGTCTTCTAGCTTCAATGGAAAAAATGTCGAAACTCAATATAGAAAAAATATTATATTGGCTCATCTGGTAACGTAACGATAATACCATTATTGAAACGACCTTAACTTCCGCGAAGGGAAATCCACAGTGTCGGAGTGTAATATGACCATTTAAATCACATTACCCGATAACAGTTGATTCCATAATCCATACATCGAACAAAAGAGAGCAAATAGAGGGAGTTACAATAACTTATTACATCGCCACAGGGCGGAATCAGAGTTCATGCAGCATAACAGTAAAAGCTTGAGGTGCGGAAGCTATCTTCTTCTCTCCAACTTGAGCGTAGACACGAAACCCTCAATCGCTGTACTCCCCAGAAGAGTACTCACTCCTTGAACCTGAAACCAAATTTTCAGTACGATTTGTACTGGCCACACTCCCACCCTATGCATTACTTTGTGGAAGTGGATGCAAAAATAAGGATATCTCAAAAGGAACCTATAAGGCTGGGGTTTTTCCTATGAATTGTTCAAGTATATAAAACAATAGTATAATAAACAAGTTTTAAACACAAACCCATTCCCTTCATCTATCTCCATCTATATCTGTAGCATCATCTCATCTCCTCCAACACCCTCTCAGACTCTGGTCGACAAGCCAACTCCCTCTTGGCTTGCCTCAGCGGCCCGCAGCCCTCAAACTGGCTCACGGCCGGAAAACACACTCAGAGGAAGGTAGAACACTCCACTTACTAGTCCGGTGCATATGAAACATAGGAAAGGTCCATAGCCGAGGATTCGGCATATGTATCGATCGATTAACCATACACTCTGCAGAGGTTTCACTAATCCACCAGATAACCATCATCGATGCACGCGCGCATCTAGGCAGATTCCAGGCGCCTACTGCCATAGGCGATGCCACTCTACCATCCAGCACTAGATCACTGGAACTGTGAAGAGAGCACGTATCCGCTCCCGTAGAGGATGCCATGCCATGTACCCACTCCCGAAGGGGGTGCCATGATCGTCTCGGTAGGGTGTTAGCTCCATCCCATGCATATACCTTCCTATCACTTCTCGCCTAGCAGTAGTGGCATCGACCTATCCAGCGGTTCGGCCGTCTCCCCCCATGGAGAGCGAGTGGAAAGCAAGAGATTCCTAGGTCCGGATACCAGCGCAACAGTTCCTAGATTTGACCAAACCGGGATATCTTCATCAGGGTTTATCTTTAACGTGCTACCACGGCACCTTCATCCCGGGCTCCACCTCTCAGAGGATCACACCCAAGGACCACCATCACATCTCAGTTAGCCCGCCACAGGCTCCTCTCATGGGAATGTCCAGAACCATTCCCTGGCGAGACTTGCTCCAAAAGCTCGTCGTAGATCCCGGCTCGATCGACTCAACCCTCACCCTACTCCCTGCCGTAAGCTCCACCCCAAACCCGGATGCAACATCATCAGCTCACATGCCCATCTAAAACATCAACTCACACATCCAGCCTGGCACCCTCCAGGCCTTCCCTGGGTTCATCACGTCGCATCAAAATGTAAGCGAGTGAAGTATAGAAATATAAGTATAGCAGATAAGCAGGTGGCTATCATAACAGCGGGTAAGCAGGTGATAGTTTACAACAAGGTAGGGCTCATCAAATATATACTCTATCATGCAGTTCTAGCATAGGCATAGCATTATAGCAACATGAATTTAAAGCACTAGCCATACTATAATTGCCATGCGTAATAGGATCTACGAGGTTGGATGGTGTGTGGCACCTTCACTGACGTAGCTGTCGGACTTCTCCTGGTAGTCACTGTCGTCAGACTTGTCCTCGCTCGAGCCTGTAACGAGATTTAACGGTCGCGGAAGCGACCCCTATAGATTATCACAAAGAATGAATGCAAAATAGAAGATCCAAATACACTCAAACATAGCCTAGATAGATAGGGCTCGATTTATAAAAAATTTGGATATGTGGATCATAATTTTCTGAGCTCGTATGAATTAGTTATGAATTTTCAAAGATTTAACCATTTTCTGAAAAGAAAAAGGGCTCGAGGGTTAGGTCTCGAGGGGTATGGTCTCGAGGGGTATGGTCTCGAGGATACTGTCTCGAGGGGTACAGTCTCGAGGATACTGTCTCGAGTGGTACGGTCTCGAGGATACTGTCTCGAGGGGTACGCTCTCGAGGATACGGTCTCGAGGGGTACGGTCTCGAGGGGTATGCGCTCGAGGGGTACGGTCTCGAGGGTATGCTCTCGAGGGGTATGGTCTCGAGGATACTGTCTCGAGGGGTATGGTCTCGAGGGCTATGGTCTCGAGGGTTACGGTCTCGAGGATTACGGTCTCGAGGGTTAGGTCTCGAGGGGTATGGTCTCGAGGGGTATGCTCTCGAGGATACTGTCTTGAGGGGTATGGTCTCGAGGGCTATGGTCTCGAGGGTTACGGTCTCGAGGATTATGGTCTCGAGGGGTTACGGTCTTGAGGGTTACAGTCTCGAGGGTTAGATCAAACTCAAGGGTTGGTTCGAGCGCGTGATCCGTCTCGGACGAGATCGGCTCGAGCGCGGGGTTCCTCCTCGGCGATCGGCGGTGGGGAAACCCTCGATTCCTGGTGCCACAAAGGATCTCTGGCGCCATTAACCCGTCCATTGGTTTCGGGACTTCACGACGGTCACGTTGATGGGCCTCAGGGCGACAGCTTTGCTTCCAGTGATGAGCTCTACGACGGACGGCGGTTCGATGGCGACGGCGCTCGATGTACACTTCACACCGAGTCACTCCAACTCCAATTGGTGGCGTAAATGGGAGAATGGAGTCACGCAGCACCTGCTCGAGGTGCCGGCGGTGACCAAAACACACGGCGGAGTCCGCGCGGGCAGCAACTCCCATGGCGGAGCTTCGACAGGTCCTCGGTGCACGGCAACGGCACTCCGAGAGGGTCCACGGTCTCCATCCCCTTGCCCAATCGATGCAGCTCATCACGGCGGAGCTTCCCGGCTTCTTCTTGCTCCTCGAGGGTGGTCGGAGGTGGCAGGAAACGACGGTGAACGGCGGCGTTCTGGAGCGGCATCGTACTGACACGTCGACGACAAGGTGGTTTGGGTCGGTGCTCTGGCGAGGCAAACGCGGAGCTAGGGTGCGCACGGAGTCCGTCTCATCAAGGCGAGCGTGGATCCGGAAACAATGGAGGTCGAGGCTCAACGAAAAGGCGGCTGGGTGATCTTGCCACGGCGGCGCTTGGCGCGCGGTGATGAACTGGGCGGCTTCCGTTCCGGCATCCTCCCGATGCCGTGGTCCAAGGAGGCTCGGCTAGTCTTGTGTGTGTGTGCGGGTGTGTCCAGTGAGGTCGGTAGTGACCTGGGCCTATGCGCTCACGGCGGAGCACCATGGCCAGCAGCACGGCGGAGGGTTCGAGAGAGCGGCGATGGCGGTGCTCACCGACGGGTCGAAGAGGATGGAGGTGCGGTACAAGTCCAAGCGACTCCGGCTCGCGGTACTGCTCTCCTTCCTACTCCCGACGCAGCAACGGCGGCTCCGAGTCGACGGTCTTCCTCCCCAATTTCGGCGGCGGCTTCTTCTCCTTCCCCGACTCCTTTCTTCCCCCTTCCTTCAGCTCTTCTCCAATCGAGGCTGGCAAGGTGGAATTGGGCTCCACCAGAGCGGTGGCGGCGGCCTGGGAACCCTAGGGTGCCGGGGGTGCTTGCTTTATAGGGCGGACGCGGAGGTAGGTAGCCGACGGACGGTCGATCACGGCTTCTGCTTGATCGAGGTCGGCAGCTGGGGCTCGATCTAGGTCCAGAGAGCAGCGAGAGGGGGCTAGGTAGCGCTGGTCGTTCCACTGCGGCGACAGCGCAGGTGCGCGCGCGAGGAGAATCTTGCCTGCGGCCGTGGGAACTTTACGCGGGCTGGTCGGTCCAGGTGGCTTGCGGGCGCGCGTCGATGCGGGACGACACGGGATCGAGCGGTCGAGGCAGGTTGCTTAGGAGCGACGTCGGGGAACAGTGCTGACGCGAGCACGCGCGGCCGGTCGGGTGACCTCAGCGGGCGCGATGACACGTGGGTCCCACTTCGGGGCCCCATCGTCAGCGACTCATCGCAACGGAGGCTCGGTGCGGCGCGCGGACGCGCGCGGTTCTTGCTGGGCCGTCGGCCTGGTTGGGCCGCGCAGCGCGGGGTCGAGCGGCGAGCGCAGGCGAGCGCGCGTGCGGGCCGGCTGGGCTGCTCGGGCCGATCTCCTCCTTTTCTTTTCCTTTTTCTTTTTTATTTTCAAATATATTTTTATATATACTTATATATATATGTGTGTGGTGTGCAAATTTTGTGCAACAAAATAGTGAGCATACATGGCCCAAATAATGCTAGGGTATTATTCCCTTAATATTTATTTGTCAAAATAAATATTATGTTGTCAATTTTAATAATCATCACATAAACCAAATAAAAATCCAACTCACTCTTTTAATGCAACATGATGATTAAACTATTGAAACATTAAAATGTAACATATGAACATAGAGCATTGTTATAAGATGTTCATTAATTTGCAACATATGAATGTCATGCATGACATGCTAGGGTTGATGCATATGTAAGGGGTAGATGATGACATGTCGCACCACATCACTCAGGGTTTTGTTGAAAAAATTTTGTAGTTCGAATTTTTGGGTTGTTACAATTATTGTCTCACATATTTGAAACTAGTGTTCCACAATGCAGTGTCCCAGGATGAGGCTAAATACGAAATTAAGAAGAATACAAAAAAAAAAAGAGAAGTAATAGTAATAAGATAAAAAATAAATGAAAGATGACGGCCCAGTAGAAGGCCCGTGCGGCTGCTCTCCCCTGGCCGAACAACCCCGGACGACGAGCTTCTTTCCACCCGGACGACAACCCCTGGTAAGAATACCTTCACCTTCACCCGGTGAGAATACTGGGTCTGGGTAGGCTCCCGCCCGCCGCCGCCGCCGCCCACTCCAGGTGCATTGGCCTTCGTCGGTCTCTTCGCCGGCGACGAGCTTCCACCAGGTATTCTCACCCCTTCTCTTCCTTTCCTGCTGTGCGAAACCGAGAACCCAAACCCTAACTCTATTTGCCTATTTGATGCCTACTAACTTCGATTTCTTTTGCAAAAATCATCGGGTGTACATTGTACATCCATGTCCCTCTACTGGTTCTGCCCATGCCCTTTCCAAGAAATTTTGGTGTTGAACTTGACCCCCATGACACAAGCTAAGCCTGCCCCTGGTGGCAAGAGGAACTGGAGCAGTGGTGGGACTCCCTCTGGAAGGAAGAATAAGGAAAGAGGAGATGACAAAGCAAAAGGAACCAGGGTTGCCGGTTGGAACAAGGGCGACAAGAAGAAAGAAGACAGAGGTCGGCAAGCAAGCGCAGGATCGACGAGGCGACAGAGTGAGGGAGTGCCCCGGGTTGGTATGAAGAGGACTGTGTCTGGGCTTGACAGGAGGAAAAGGAAGATCGATAACGACTCGTGGGACGATGATGATAGTGGTGGTGGCAAGAATATTTCGTCTTCCAAATCAAAGTTTACCAGAAAGACTCTGTCCACGATAAACCGACGAAAGGTTTCTCCTGGAAATGGTGAAAGATTGAAGTCTCAAAGTCTGTATGAGGATGACTACCGTGCAGGGAAAAGGAGTACCAGCAAAGTTTCTGATATCAGTAGAGAGGTCAAGAGTCGACTTGGGAACTCTGTAGCATCCAAAGTGAAGAAGTTTGATGCATCCAAAGAAGTCAGGCGTACAAAGAAGGGTGTTGCTAAAGAAGTTGATTTGGATGAGGAAGCTGCTGATAGCAAGAAATCAGATGACTCAAGTCTTATTACCGAAGAAGAGAAGCCTCGCCCTCGTCTTACACGAGTACTGGACCGGACTGGGAAGAAAATAAAACCTGCTAAGAAGGTTGTAGTTCCTGACACTGAGGAACCTGCTCCTCCTAAGAAGAGAAAGCGAATGAAGCTAGATCCTTATGATACTTCAAACAAACGGATTGAAGATTCTCCTATCCAGGATGGTACAAATTCTGTCTTGAGTTTTTAACTGTTTATTAGATGACTGTGCTTAATTTACTGCATATTATATTTGTGTGTACTTATATTCTTCTTATTCTGTTGTTTCATGTGCACAACCAACTAAACGCTTCAACAGTAAAATGGCCCTCTTTCTTGAATTTCTTTCTCTGACCTTGCAATAGTGTTCTGCTTCCTATAATCCTATCACCCAATGCAGCAGATGAAATATTCTTGTTTTTGAATAACGGTTCTAAGGGAGTTCCTGTAGAATCTCCTTATACTAAATGTACAACATTGGAAAATTCTGTGTATGATGTGATGACAGCTCTTTCTGTAAAATGTCGAACTAAAGAATTCATGGAGAAATCCAAAGAATGCTTACCCACTGGAACCTCTTACAAGGACAGCACAATTTAGTTGTGTGGAGAAGCTAGCAATTTGAATTTTTTTTTGGGTCTATTGAATTCTGAAATTTTATAAGAAGCTTGTGTTTACTTGTTTCCATTTTTTTATCAACATATAAATTATTGGTCTCTGAAATAATGTTTGTGTTGAATATGTAATATGGTGCTTTTATTTGGATGTGTTTTCTCTCCTTTTCTTTTTTTAATTTCTTTTTAAAGTTTCCAGTGCAGAGAAGGTTCTCGTGAATTGTACACCTGAAGAAGAGACTGAAATGTCAATAAATGCAAAATTTCGTGCTATACAGCCAAGTTCCTCAATCCTTTCATATGTGGAAGATAATGTATGCGTGATTTGCCTCTCATCAACCTTCTACGGTTCTACCCTTTGATTGGATGTGTGACATTCTCTTACTGTTGTTTGCAGTTACTAGGTCGTAGGCGTTTAAATGAGATGAAAAATGCTGGCTACAATGTCAAGATTTCTTCTCCTCTGGATAATATTCCGTTCTCAACTAGCACAGAACGTGAACGCATAGAAGAAACTGTAAGGAATATGCTATATAATCAGTGCCATAAATGTACCTTCTAATTTTGCCTTCAGTCGTACCATATAGTGTATAATGCTATCTCACAGCCTGTTGTGTGGATTACATGCTACAATTAGTAATTGTTGTTCACATGAAAAAAAATAACAGGCGTTCAGAAATAAGCTGGAATTCTTTGCTGCTGCAAAGATCTCTTCATCATTTCCCACTCCAACGCTCCCAGAGATAGCCTTCGCAGGTAACTGAAGGAAACCAAAAAAAATAGTTGTTTAGGTTTATAAAATGTCTCTAATTGTTAACCCACTGAAATGTTAGGTGTATCAAATGTTGGTAAATCCTCACTCCTGAATTCACTTACACGACAGTGGGGTATTGTGCGAACATCAGATAAGCCTGGACTTACTCAGGTATGGGACAATGAAACTGTGGAAAGAGCAGAGAGGCAAGCAGTGTTTCTTGTTTCAATCTAATTGATTATGGGTGTTAACTTCTTGTTCATTCGTTTGCATTATTCTCAATTGCAGACAATAAATTTCTTTCGACTTGCATCAAAGTTATGTCTTGTTGATTTACCTGGATATGGTTTTGCTTATGCAAAGGATGAAGTTAAGGAGTCATGGGAGGAGCTTGTAAGTAACCCTGAAATCTGAATATTAGACTCCGGCTGAATCTTGAAATGTTGCATTGTGCATCAAGTTGATACTTCTTATTCTTGGTTCTTACAACTAGTCTTGCGAATCGTAGGTGAAAGAATATGTTTCAACCAGAGTTGGCCTAGAAAGAGTGTGCCTTCTTGTGCACACTAAAAGAGGAATGAAACCGTTGGACTATGAGCTTGTAGATTTAATGGAAAGGTGTGTGGTGCCTTTATTGGGCCTTTCTTGCAAATACACTCTCACTTTTCTTGTTTATTTACTTGCATCGTTTATTTCCTTGATGCAAGTAATAGCATTGTCATGAAATAAGAATAATTAATTGTCCTATCCAAATTTTCTCAAAACATTTAGTTACCTTTTTGAACTATACTTACTAGTGTGGCCTCTTTCTCTGTAATTGATATGTTCAAGTGTGTAATTGTAGGCACAAGACGCCATACCAGATTTTACTGACAAAAACTGATTTAGTTTTCCCAATAGATGTTGCTCGCCGGGCCATGGAAATCCAAGAGGTCCTCCTCAGCCCGCCCCACCCCACCAATCTATCCTGCTATATGCACATTTTTCAGTTAATCACATAATATAATTGTTTTTGCAATCAACTGCAGAGCCTGAAGAGCAATAAGTCCATGGTAAACCCAGTGGTGAGCTTTTGGACTTTTTTTTTGTGTGTGTGTATGCGCGCTTTGTTTTTTATGAATACATTGTTGTCTCTTACAACGATACTTCATGTAGATGATGGTGAGCTCTAAAACAGGAGCTGGCATACGCAACCTGAGAGCCGTGCTTGGAAAATTAGCTCACTTCATCAAACCCTAGAAAAGCTGCAGCCAATTTGGACTATGCATCAGTGGAGACCGTGAGAGGAGACTCGCACCGGACTGTCTTAAGTAGGTGTTATGGAGACCGAACTATGTGTTATGGACAAGTTGTAAGTTTTTTCGTTGAGATAAATATAAAACCTACACCTCTCTCTATCTCAATTGAATGATAGTCATCTATAAGCGGTGCAAGCGTCCATATTTTTTGTGTGCACAATGGTGATCTACGTGGATTTAGAAGTGTTGTCTTGGAAAAGTGGATCTGGAGCTGCTAGGCTCTCCCAAACGACCCCTTAGTTAGGGTGGATTAAGCAAAGTTGGAGCTGCACTCGTTGTTGGATGAAATAAAATTTGGCAACAATGACACGTTGTGTTCATTTTCTGTGGGAGCTGAAACTTGTTATGAGTCCTTGTAAAAAACCTTGTTATGAGTAGGTGGGTGGAGTGAAATAAAATTCTACGAGTTTTCGTTAAACAGTTCGAACTTCGAAGCAGCATCAAGTATACAGATGTATTGACTGATCAACATGGACCGGACTGGCTATGAACTGTATCGATAGGCTGACTGGCTATGGATACTACCAACTAGTAGACATACTATAAGTATGTATGTGGATGGGCCTATAAACATTGCTACCAACAGATATATTGTATTTTTAGATAGAAACGATTTTGTTACTAATTTTGTGATTTTTTTATTCGAATTTAATTGATAACGAATTTCTTATAAATTAAACCAACTTTATTTTAGAAATGAAAAAAACACAAAACCACCTTTGAAACCAGCCAATCGGGTATTAGTACTTCAAATGGTTAAATATCTGGGTGATTGGATACACACCATTGTAAATTTCGGGGGTGCAGGGTCCGCGGCTTATCCTTTCGCTTGGCGTGAAGGGCAGGAGTGGCAATATGCAAATACATCAGCTCATGTACAGGTCCACGACGGCGTCAGACGTATATAATGGTGTATTTCAAACATCCGTTAAATTGCAATGGCGCTAGCCCAATTATGCGAATTGCAATGGCGTATTTCAAAACGTAAATTTTACAATGATGTATATCCAATTAACCCTAAATATTTCTAGATTTACAGTTGTGTATCGCCAAAAGAATAAAACACCCCTTTTTTTATACAAAAGAATAAAACACACCTTGACGATATAGGAAAAGTCTATAACGAAAGCACAGACAGATAGCAAACCGGTATGTGGGTTTGTCATAATACAGTACGACCCAAGTCATGATGTCACGGCAGCAAATCCACTAGCAGCTAAAGCAAATGAGTGACGCAACTTCAATTAGCTCTTAGATAAAAAAAATGTGACATTCACTAGATTACATCTCAAACAAAAACAAGTACACGGCTTTTGGCTAAAAATCTACAGCATGACTTGGATCAATGTTTTCCATTATATACAGTCGCCCCACAGGACCTAAAACAAAAAGGGGGCAGCGATGTATTCTACACCAACACCAACCTAAAGCCATGGTTTCCACCTTGGGGTACACAACTCCCAAAGAATTTGATGTAGTTGGTGTTTTAATTTGCACACAGCACAAATGCCAAATACCGTCACTTCAGTGCCCAACAAGTGAAACTGGTTTCCTTGCCTCCAATTCCATCAAAACAATCATACATGTGTCAGCT
>CM041628.1:6466292-6516907 GCA_023333625.1 Bothriochloa decipiens | reverse complement strand
TCGTGACAAATTATAGTCATGACCGAAGATGATGTTCAGATTTGTAGCGTTTGGAAGCAGTTACCATGAGTCTAGAATTTGGGAAGCAACTCGTGTTTCTTCCCGTGCACCCTGCAGGCTGCACAGAGTTGTAAGGGGTCCAGGAGACACATCTGCGTCCAGGGTAAGGGGTCCGGCGAGCCATTCACGGCCGAAGCAATGCAGACCTCTATCGCGCGACCAGCCAAATAATACATCAGTAGAGCTTCGCTATCTTATCATCTTATGCTTAGTTTCATTATCTTCTCTGATCAAATGGTTTTAACGGGAGAGCAGGTTGGAGAGCAAAAGAAAAATTATTCTATTGTGATTCTAAATGAAGATTGAGTGGAGAGCAATGGGAAATGGATTATCCTTGTAGCTCCCAGCACGCAATGAAAAAATAGACCGTCGAATGCTCAAAAACTGATCCAGATGGCATCACGACACATAACCCCTCACGAAATTAGTGAGAAATTACATATAGACCTCTTTAAGATCTAATCATTGCACTTCAGAAAAAGATTAAAGTACAAGACAACTCTAGTTAGGTTGTTTCATCTAAAATGCTCTTGTATTCTGGAGGAAGAGAGGGAGTAACAATCAACGACCATCAAATGCAAAACGAAATGCACTTGCAACAAGCAACCAGAATTTTCATAGCTTCGTTATATTAAGTCGGAAGACAACTCAATCGATGAACAGAGTGAGAACAGGTGCAACTATAAATTGTACTACAGGTTTAACATCGAAGGGATACAGCACTGGTTTCTCAAAACAGGAAAACTCCATTATCCCATAGGTGACAAAACTAAGCCCTGAACCGCATTCCTGAACTTAGATACGAGGAGCGGCTGCAGGGGCAGCTGCAGGTGCGGCACCACCTGGGCGCGGTGGGCCCTGTCCAGGCCTTGGGCCATCATCCTGTAAGGCAAGTAAACAGAACATTCAGTTTATTTGTTTTGCAAACAAGGGACCATTCAGTCACATTTGATATTAGACCACATATATGGTCATTCAAAGCAAAGGTATCATATCACAACTAATTAATTTATAAAGTTGAAACTACAAATAACATAGCATGTCATAACAAATCTAATGCGAAATATATATTAAAATGTGTGCCTTGAAGAAGTTATGACTGAACAAGAAAATCAGTCATCACATACAAAGTCTGCAGTGCACCAACAAATGTTTATTTAAGCTTTCGTTGACGCATCCATTGCAATATATATACAGTGAATGCAACGCCTAGCCAAGATGTGTGAAATTTACATTCCAATGTTTGCATTCAAGAAGTAATGACTGAACTAAAAATCAGTCATCACAAATAAGACTGCAATGCACCAACACATGTTTATATACGCTTTCGTTGACGCATCCATTGCAACATACACACAGTGAATGCAACGCCTATAAAAGCGACAATAACATAGCACGACAAGTATGTGGTCGCACAACTTTCAATAGAGTTATCAGGAAACACTTAAGTTCAGTCAAAAATATAAAATACAATCAATATGGTTATAAACATAAGAATGTGCAAGAATCATACCCGGCGCCTGAAGCGCTGCGGGGGCTCACGGTTCCTCCTGTTCTCACGTGAGCGGACACGGACAATGTGCGCATGGATTGCACATGAGACACAGTGATGAACCTTCGCGTACAATTTGGGAAGAACATATCCTGTGCAAATGAACATATTATGTACAATTTCTGTAGATAACCTATAATTAGATTATGTTAAACTAAATTAAGCAAGAAATAAGGATGTCTGCAGTACCATCATGCACACAAGCCTCCTGCACATCTCTCACGGCAGCCTGCTCAACAATGTTCCTCACCAGGAACCGCTTGATAGCCTTATCCTGTGAGTACAGCAAATGTCACATATCTACTACAATATGCACGGTTCAGAACATAATTAAGCTCTAATATTGCAATGCAAGTCATAATATGCCTGCGCACATTGTATCTGGTTTCAATATTACCAAGCCACAAAGTTTACTAACATCTCTATTAGTACGATAGAATCAAAGCTGACAAAACATAACGCTAAATGGAGAACAGAATTACAGCTATGCATGTGCATACAAGCATAACATGCTGAGTTTCACCTTTATGAAAGAATGTAATAACGGTACAAAATATGTTTACATGCATAGCAACTAACGATTCCATGCAATACTACCACTACAGGTACCTGTACTACTTTTCCTGAAGCTAACAACGGCTCGATTCATCCATCACAAACAACCACGCTCTAAGGGAAGGGGATGGTTACCTTCGGGCAGCATTTGGCGCAGTTGGAGCAGCGGATGTACTTGACGTGGCCGCGCCCGTGCTTGTTGCGTCCGCCATTCCTCCGCTTGAACGTCTGCGGCAACCACAACAAACAACAAAGGTTAGACAGCAACGGCGGCGAGGAGCGACTGAGGAGGGAGATGGTCTCGGAGAGTAGCTCACCATGGCTGGGGGAGCTCCAAGCCGCCGCTGAGGAGGGCTAGGGTTCGCTGCGTGATGCGACGGTGGCGGCGGCTCGAGCGGGGTGTGCGAGGAGGAGGCGGGGAGGCGAAGAATCCAGGCTTTTATAGTGCACCGGGAACCCTAGTGGGTTCTGTTCTGCAGTGGTTTATTCCTGGGCCTAGTTTTGGGCCTCTAGAAGTGAGATCCCAGATGGGGTCAGAAAGCAGTTGCGGCCTGCAGGGGAGGAAAAGTGGCCACTCGGATTATTTGGCCCATCTACTAGAACAAGAAAAGTACTGTAGTTTACAGCCTCATGCCCTTTTTTTGTTTTCTCTTCCTGTGATATCTTTTTTCATTTTTTTTCTGTTGGTGTCGATGAGAGGAGAGGGACGTGACATGTGCCCACTTGTGCCGTGCTTGTGAAAGAAACATCTTGAAATCTGAAAATCAGTCAGAATTAAAATGAAGGACTCGCTTAGATCGCGAAATTTTTAGTCTAGAAAGTACTGTAGTATTTCGTTTGTATTTGACAAATATTGTCCAATTATGATCTAACTTTGATCAAAAGATTCATCTCGTGATTTATAACTAATCTGTGCAATTAGTTATTTATTTTATTAATATTAATATTCTATGCATTCGACACAATATTTAATGTAATAGAGAGAGAACGAAATTTTTAATCTTTTTAAGGCATCTAAACAAAGCCAAAACCCCCAACCATTTCCTGTCAGTATTTACCAAAGAAGATTCCTGGTAAATAGCACTCGACAAGACGCGATGGCGCTCAGCTCAACGGTGACACCACTGAACTGTGTGGCCAAGTGGCCAACCACACCGGCACAGATTGCCCTGTCCGACGGAGAGGAACCCCCAATAATACGCACGCACAGTGCTGCGTATCGGAGACGGTGACCATGACTGGTGGCTGGTGATCTATGCCGCACCTGCACTGAACCTCGCCTCGTGGAAATGGGAAAAGAACAAGTGCATGCGTGACTCAGAAATCACAACAAGCCTGTGCGACAGATGGTAGTAGTAGGGGAAAAAAGTACAAGATCGATGTTGCAGGTCCGGACAGTGACCTTCCACCAAACAAATTGCTATCATTATATTATATTATGTATTATATCACCAGGTTTATAACCACAAGCACAAAGAGGGCTCGTGACGCTTATAATACACTCCACTGCACCGTGTCATCCGATCGACGACCTGACCCGACAAATAAACCTTCGCTGAGAGCTCCATGTCTCATACACTGCGACTAGCACCAACGCAAAGCAAAAGGCATGCCCGGATGATGGCTGCCGCCTGCCGCTGCTGTATGACAGGGGGAGCCCAACGGCACGAATAAGAGGGGCAGGAACCAGGAAGGGAGGTAGACGAAGACCCCGCCGGCCGGCAACGACGGGGACGATTTGAGATGAATGAATGCGTAAAGACCTCCCTCCGACCCGGCGGGGTGCGATGCGATCGACTGTCGACGGCCCTGCGGTGTGCGGTGTTTGTGGCCGGCGACCACGTCAAGTTCGGCCTTCCCATGGCCTTCACCGTCACCATGCTCTCCTGGAGCCTGCTCGAGTACGGCGCCGACGTTGCCGACGCCGGCGAGCTCGCCCACGCGCTCGAGTCCATCAAGTGGGGCACCGACTACTTCATCAAGGCGCATACCAGCCCCGACGAGCTCTGGGCAGAGGTACGGTACCCAGAATTAATAACTGAATCCTCGTCTTCTTTTTGCACATGACAGCCTGCTGTTTTTCAAGGCAGATAGGGAGAATACTAAAAATATGAAGAATGCACTGGATTTACATTGTCGTGCTACTGGACAACAAGTTAACTTGGAGAAATCATCGATCCACTTTGCTAAGGGGTGCAGCAACGCTACTCGAAGTGAGATCAAGGGTGTGCTCCAAGTTTTTAATGAGGCCTTAAGTGAGAGGTATTTAGGCATACTGACGGATGTGGGCTCGTCAGTCAATGGTGACTTTTCTTATCTCAAGGATAGAGTGTGGAAGAAAGTGCAGGGGTGGATGAAACAGAGCTTGTCAGCTGGAGGCAAAGAAGTTCTCAGGCCATCCCGACGTACTCGATGGCGTGCTTTCGCCTACCCCGGGGATTATGTAAGCACATTGATAGTCTCCTTCACGACTTCTGGTGGGGCAGCAAAGAAGAAAAGAGGAGGACATGCTGGGTTGCATGGGATGATATGTCAATGCCAAAAGGCTCGGGTGGGCTCGGTTTCAGAAACATCGAGCTATTCAACCTAGCTTTGTTGGCACGCCAAGCTTGGCGAATTTTGCAGGACCCAGGATCTCTCAGCGCAAGGGTACTGAAGGCAGTCTATTTCCCCACGGGCGAGTTGCTGGACGCGGAGTTGGGCTCGTCTCATCACGGGTTTGGAGAGCTATTGTTGACGGCATTCAAGTGCTACAACAAGGTTTGATCCGCAGGATCGAGTCGGGCGAATCGACGAAAATTTGGGAGTCACCGTGGCTCCCCAGAGACGGCATGCTGCTTCCGCTACGACCGACCAAGGATAACCTGCCGCGGTGGGTCTCTGAACTTATTGATCACTCTTCACGGAGTTGGAATAGACAACTTCTGAGGGAGTTCTTTTCTCCGTTGGATTGGGAGACCATTGAAAATATCCCGCTAAGTACTACACCGCAAGACGACTTCTGGGCATGGCACTACGAGAAGAAGGGCATCTTCTCTGTTCGGTCGGCTTATCGAATGCTAGTTTGGAATCGCGAGGTAACATCAGTCTGGGCAGAGGATAGGCTAGGTCGCTCAGACACAAGGGCGCAAGAGGAGGAGTGGAGCGACATATGGAGAATCAAAGTTCCATCAAAAGTTTGAATTTTTCTGTGACGTTTGGCAAGGCAGTCTATCCCAACGGGAGATGTGCGACATCGTAGGAACATGGCGTTAGATGGGAATTGTACCTTGTGTGGCGGGTTAGACTCCTGGAAGCATGCACTATTGGAGTGCAACTTGGCCAAGTGCGTCTGGGCGTTGGAGGAGAAGGATCTCACTGCTTTTATAAGCCAGATAGAAACGCCGGACGCAAGAGTTTGGTTAGCAGAGGTGATGGCAACGCTCAAGCACGAAGAGCTCACACGGGTGGTGGTCCGTCTTTGGGCCATCTGGTACGCTCGACGTCAGGCACTTTTCGAGAACAACTTTTAGAGTCTGTTCTCGACGAACAGTTTTGTGGAGCGGTTCATCAACGAATTGGAGATGATCAGGCCGAGTACCAAGCGGCAACAGAAGGTGAGTGATCCAACACCACGATGGATCAAGCCACCAAGGGGTTGTGCGAAGGTTAATGTGGACGCGGCGATCTCCAAAAACTCAAGCAAGGCCTCAACAGCGGCCGTGGCCAGGGACGAGGATGGTAATTTTCTGGGCGCCTCGGTTTTGGTCCTGGAAGGCTGCGCCGACCCGGAAACAATCGAGGTGGTGACATGCCGCGAAGGCCTGGCCTTAGCCAGTGACTTAGGCCTCCAATCTCTCCGCGTGGCAAGTGATTGTGTCAATGCAGTTATAAGTATTCATGGTGAGGGTCTCGGGAGGTACGGGACAATCGTCCTGGAAATCAAGACCCGAACGAGAAGCTTTACAAGGGTGGAGTTTGTTCATGAAGGCAGAGGCTCTAATGTTGATGCTCATTGGTCTAGCTAGGAGTTCTGTAAACTTTTTGGTAGGAAGACATGTTTGGTTTCTTGCTCCTCCCGATGGAGTTTGTACTTGTTATCATGTTTGAATAAAGAAGGGTGGGTTTTGCTCAAAAAAAATGTGTGCTGGTTCAGGTTTTATTTGTTTTTATTATTGCTTTCATTCATTCGTCAGTCAGATTATTATAAACCTCCCAAATAATTTGTTTTGTTTGAGTAATTAATGACAGTTCTAGATCGATGGAGACGCTATACCTGTAAATAAATCCTGTGATTTAATTGCTGTATTACTTACAGTCCACCGATAATGAAAGTTCTGTTTACCTGCAAATTAAACAAAACTTAGTTAATTACCTAGACTAGATCGATGCTCACGCATGCATGTACCATCGTCATCGTAATAATACAATGTAGTAGTACCTCAAGGTTCCATTCTTTTTAGAGTTCAATTCAAGGCTCTATTCTACTGACCAAATCGCCGCTGCCTATGACAAGTGGCGATTTATCTTACTTCCAAGTAGTGTGGCTGTAATCCTAGACTCCAAAATTGGGCGTAGCCTTTTTTAAACACGAATCGGTGCTCATTTAGCTAGGTCGGTAACGTGGCTAGGTTACTAGGTTTGGGCCTAGCTAGAACTAAAGATTCGGAAGTCGTTGCTTTGCTCGATCGGTACGTAGTGTTAGTTAAATATTAAATACTAGCCACTTACTGACGACGATCGCTCCTGCACCCACCACGCACATCATCTTTCACGCATCATGCTCCTAGCCCAATATAAAAATGCGAGCTCTCCGCGCGCTTCCAGTACTCTCACGGAATTTCAGCACGCAGACGCAGGCGGACCATCACGATCGTGTGGACTTTGGAGATCGATTGCACACGGGACGTATCTTCAACTCTCGCGTATACGTTATCCACAAAACTAACGTCTAGTGGTTTGTAGTGTAGCCAACTATCCTAGACTAGACGACACTGTACCTGCGTTGGGCAAAAGTTGTCGGCCTCCAATTACATACATTGACCAGATAAGGTACTCGATCGTCGTAGCCAACGGACCGATAGCGCGGGAGCGCGCCAACGACCGACACGGCCGCATGGTGGTTCGGTGCCCGGCCGGACGGCCGTCGTCGTCTCGACGCGGCACCATGCACGGCAGCTCGGATTTACGCCCCCGCCCGCCCGGTACGTTGAGTTGTTAAATACGGAGTACGACTTGAATTCCTCGGCCCGCGCGCGCGTCTGAACGCAGACTTCCGCGCCCGCAGTCCGCACCGGACCTGCCGCCGGCGAGCTAACCGTTTTTCGTAGTGGTAGGGCGCGCGCGCGGTCCGTCCGCGTGCCACGGGCGGGCGGGCGGGCGGTGCACGGGCCGTGAGGTGCGGAGCAGCCTTGGCTCGGCTGCGGAGCTGAGGAGCGGAGGACCTGGACCTGGACCCGCGTGACGCACTGACGCGACGAATTCCTCCTGCCTCGCGAGTCCGCGACGTGGAGGGACGGGCAAAAAAGGCAGGCGGCGACTGGGGATAGGATGGCCGGTAAAAAATCAACAAAGGGCGAAGCATGTATGGATGATTCCGCGTGAACGGAACGGCGTAGTGGTTGGCTAGAACGGGACGGGGGTAGTGCGGTGCGGGAAAGAAAGTGGATGGGGACGGGGACGGCCCAAAACCACGTGGAATCCCGTGGGCCCCGCGAGGTGGGACAGGGAGGGGCGCACGCGACGCGAGTGATGTGGAGGGCCCCCACGTCGTCGTCGTTGGCGCTCGCTCGTTTCCCTCGGCCCAGGCCAGCGCCAGTCAAATACGCCCAGTCGCCCACTCACTGAGCAAGCCTCCCGAGTCTTTCCTTGAGATAACACAAAGGGCAGCGCAGCTGTATTTTAATTCCTCTCCCTCGCCTCGGAGGGTTTTGGCTAATGGTCCACCGAGCAATCGCCCCCCGGCTCGGCCGGCATGACCCGCGTGAGTTTTTTTTGTGCCGCTTCTATGCGTGGACGTGGATAGTCCCGTTCCACCAGACCACCACCTAAATGCTAGCGTCTTGTCATTTTGGATTGAGCATTTAGCTTGATCAGAGTTTAAACACCACTTTGTTGGTGTGCGTGTACGCTTTAATTAATTTCCATGCATATTATTCTTCCATAGGTATATACAGTATCATGCAGCTCATCGACGTTTTCTTAAATAATTGTGTTGCAATCCGTGACGATACAGGTGGGTCTGTCTCTGCAACATTTAATAGATGGATCATTCTTTCCTATTACAATGTTTTCTGGAAAAAAAAGACACCCTATAAGACCTCTCTCACCCTTAAATTAACTTGGCCACACTGCTCATGTGGCAACAATGAAGAAATTTGGACCACGTAGCAAAAGGAAAAGCAATTTGAGGGCGTCCAACCAAATGTATGCAACTGTATCATTATAAGCACCTTCATATCTAGGTGTTAGATTTAGGGAAAACAACAGAATAATGCTCTTAGAAATGTCATTGGATATTAAGTCAACATATATAGTCATAGAATAAGTTTTACCACGATATACGTTGGTTCAATATTGTACAAGCTACAAGCAAGACTATTTAAGAAAAGAATACATGACTGCCATTGTAAATCTCACTTGGCCTATTTTGTTGACATGGGAACTTACATGTTTGGTTCACATTTTCTTCTATGCCTATTGACATAATATTGTCGTTCCATTTTCACATAGTATATAGCTATCTTATTATCTAAACATGTAGCTTTACACTGAACTATTGATGCACTCTCTATTAAATTGTTATATATATAACCTTTATCATTATACATGTCTTACCACATTGTAGCCAATATCTTAAATGCATCATTGCTCTATCCTCTAGACAATTTTGTGTAGATCTACACATGTTATCTCAAAGGCTGTACAAGCCAAATACTAGGTAACAAAAGTATAAATAGTAATACTACTGCAGTCTGTGAAGCTCTTTTCCCTATACCCATGACATGGGGGAACCACATGTTTTATTAGTATTTGCTCCTTGACTCCTGACATAACATTTTTAACCCGTACGTTTTCTCGCTGTATATATAGTTATCTTACTCCCTCCATGTATTTCATGTAGATTTATATGGCACTGTTGATAGGCTCTCATTGTCATTACACTATTAGCATACCGTATTTGTTATCATTCTGCATGCCTTAATACGTTGTAGATATTTCTACCTTATCACCACTCTCTCCTCAGGACTCACCTTTGTAGCTCTACACACGTCATCAATTTGTTTTATTAAAATATCATTGACATTTTATGTGCCTTCACATGACGTAACTAGTACATTATCTCTAACATTGTATCATTATATTCTGCCCTCCGGATTGATCTATGCAATACACACATTATTGATTTGCTCTATCATATCTCCTTTGACTTACCACTTTTTTGCGCCATAAACACACATTAGGCATTATGTTCTCTCCATCCGCCTATCGCATCACTATCCCATCCCCAGTATCATTTTACATGAATTATCGTACGAGAGATGATGTGTTGTCTCTATGATATCATTATCCTATCCCTAAAACCATCATATACGGCTTTACACACATCTTTGATGTGTTTTATTAAATCATTATCTTGGCGCGTACCATTTACATTGCATAACATGTGATAGACGATGTGTTATCTTTATCTCTATGTATGTTGATCCTATCCTATAAACAGTTTTAGGTGGCTTTCCACGATAGCATCTACTTTGTTCGGCTATATCATTATCCCACACCTTACATCATTATACTTGTCTCAACACGGTAGCTGATGTTATCGCCATCTCCTACACTCCAATTCATTCTATACAACTTTACACGCCTTATTGACATGACAAGTAATAAAAATACGTGCAATTATCATATCAGTTGTTCCATTTCTCATGCCTATACGCGGTAGCCAACTTGTGATCTCTACCTCCTATCACTAGGGTACCATTTCCATTTTTTTTCATATGTGAAGGGTGTAAACCTATTCCTCAAAACCGTGGAAAAGAAACCACTCCACATGGAGCACCAAATGCAGAAGATCTTGGGGTACCTAGTACGGTGCCTTTGGGCTAGCTAGAGATATTTTGGGCATGGGCGCAATCTGTGGTACGAACACGGGGAGGCATGCCAATTCACCTACCGGCTGCCTGCTTCCTGCTTTGGCTTTGCTTTAGCCCAGCGACCTTCTATAAAAAGCTGCCCACTGCGGCTCGCTCTGCTTCCCCCGATACCTTCTCCCTCCGACTTTTCCTTCCCTTCCCCGCACGACGAGTGAGCGACGACGACCATCCCCCAACCCCACGCCGCGGAGCCGCACCAAATCTCACCGCGTCCTCTAGGGTTAGGGTTCTGCCCGCACCCGTGAATTCTCTTGCGAAATTTATCATTCCGCTGAGTTTGTTGGGTTAATCGATTATTTTCGTGCGGCCGCGTGGGCTCTCTGAAGCGTTTGAGCTGTCGGCTATTTCCCCCTCGAGGTTTTTAGGTAAGAAATCGCGGCTCTCTGGAGTTCGGGCTGCAATTTGGATTTTTGTTCTGACAGAAATGTCGCGGTTTGTTTTTTTTTGTGGGAAAAGGTTTAAAAAATCGCCGTGGTTTGTTCATCAATCACGCGGCAGCTGCGAAACTTTAGCCGGTGGTGGAAGTTTCGTGCCTCGGCGCGTCCCCCGTGCTCCGATTCCTGATTGATCACCTGCGCGCGCACCCTATGAGCGCGGTGCGCGCGGGCTGGGGCTCCCGCTGCTCGGGCACGCGCGCGGGGTGCCCGTGTTAATGCCTCGGCGGCTGTCCTGCAAGTTCGCGGACCCCGACAGCGCCGTTTACTACGCGCCGGCGGCGGTGCGCCGCGTGCGGCCAGACACGATGAGCTGCGGCAGCGAAGGGTGCCGGGACGGCGGCAGCACCGGCAGTGAGGAGTTCAGGCGGCCGCGGCCCAGCAAGGTCGCCGCCGATGATTCGGTGGCGCCCGCACGGAGCTCCGATGCCGCGGCGCCGGCGTCCTGGATCGACAGGAAGCTGCTTGTCGATCCCAAGATGCTGTTCGTTGGGGACAAGATTGGGGAGGGAGCTCATGGCAAGGTCTACAAGGGGAAGTAAGTAAAAGGAGACGTGCATACCCGTGCCTATTTTTTCACATGTCTGTGCTCGAAGTCATAGCTACTTTATCAGTTGGGTTGATTTTTGGAGTATCTGCTTTAGCTGCCGTTTTAATTCTTCTCGAATTAAATATGTGTTATGCACTACCCTTGCAGAAAATGGCTATTAGTATGCTTCCAATTAATTAGTTTCTCAGGGCGCCCAAATCCTCCAGCTGTCCTCCATCGGTTATAGTATCACACAGATTCATGCCTGGTACTCACTTCAGGCTTCCAATATTTTGTTGAGATTTTTAGCACGCAGGAGGATTTTTTTTTTTTTATCAAAACATTAGTCATTAGCTGTGCCATCCTTGAGGACATTGGAGGAAATGTTAGTCCTTATGGCAGTCGAGAGTATACCTCCAATAATATCCTCTCCAGAGAAATACCTATCTGTCATAGACGACTGTAGGTAACCATCTTCACATCTTGGTGCCATCACAAGTTTAGATGACATTCTCTTCACATGAGGAAACTTGTGCCATTTAATTCATCATATCGTTTCCCTAAACTTATTCGACCAGTTTCTTTTCATTCACCTTTTGACTTTTGTATATTTATGAAGTCATTTATGAAGTCATATCAGTAATCCTATTTTCCTTGTATGCTTCCAATAGGTATGGTGATCAAATTGTAGCGATAAAGGTTCTTAACCGTGGCAGTACCCCTGAAGAAAAAGCAACACTTGAAGCCCGTTTCATTCGAGAAGTAAATATGATGTGTAAAGTGAAACATGAGAATCTTGTCAAGGTACTTCCTGGTCTGAATGTTATGCTTGTGTGGCTACACAAATTATCAATTCTTTTGGGACCTCCTCACAACAGTTTATGCGCTCCTGCAGTTTATTGGAGCTTGCAAGGAACCATTGATGGTGATTGTTAGTGAGCTGCTACCAGGGATGTCACTGAAAAGTTACCTGCACAGCATCCGGCCTAGCCAACTAGATACACACACTGCAATCAGCTATGCACTGGACATAGCTCATGCAATGGACTGTTTACATGCCAATGGCATAATACATAGAGACCTGAAACCTGGTAAGGATGCCTAAGCTATTTGACTTTTGGCGTTCTATACTTTGATCCTTTAGTTGCAGCTTTCGGGTCGCTGTATGTCCCCATTTGAGTGTGTTTTGTATTGCCAAATTATTGTCTTCGATCTTTAAATAGATTATCTTTAGCCACTAAAATTTTCAGTGAGGTGTGTACATCTACTTATATGTGTTATCATTTTTCCCACTTATTGTAAGACCTACGGGAGATGCATTTGAATATTCCCAAGTCTATATCAGCATGACCGCACCAGCCTTAGTTTCCTTCTCATGGTTCTACTTCAAAATGTTGCAATCTGTTTGGTCTTTTGCTTTGCTTCCTTGACCTTCTTGGTTCCTCTAGTAGTTGGTGTTTACGTTGCTTTAAGTCCCTTATACTTATTTTATCGATATTTGTGCAGATAATTTATTGCTTACAGCCAATCGTAAGAAACTGAAACTTACTGATTTTGGACTTGCACGTGAAGAAACCGTGACTGAAATGATGACGGCTGAAACTGGGACTTACCGATGGATGGCCCCAGAGGTTGTTAACACCATTTTCCACATTAACTTAAAGCTAATGAAATTACATACTGAAGCCAAAACCACAGAAAATGTTTGCTCTGCTAGCTGTATCATCTTTTGATGGTTTTTGGTACCATTTATTTAATAAAAAAAGGATATACTCTAGTACTGATCTGTGAAAGGGTAGCTCATATTCTTCTTTATGTGATTGTGCAGCTATACAGCACAGTCACGCTTCGACGTGGTGAGAAAAAGCATTACACAAATAAAGTAGATGTGTACAGCTTTGGCATTGTTTTGTGGGAATTGTTGACCAATAGAATGCCATTTGAAGGCATGTCGAATCTACAAGCTGCTTATGCTGCTGCTTTTCAGGTAAGGATGAAAATACCGTTGCCCATACTTGCACTAGTTAGTAATGCCTTTCTTTTGTGGATAAAACTGTTAGCCTCTTACTACTAGATGCTATGGCTAAGAAATTGTTTGTGCTTGTATGCTTAAATTCCTCATTGAAGGACTTGCTTGGCTGCCTAAATTGTGAAGTCTAAAATTTTAAACATTAAATGACAAAGAATTGTTTCCAAAGAAGCATTGTTTTGAATTTGATGTTGTCATGGAAGGAACTTTTGGAATTTCAAATTCTTAGCCTTATTTGTCATGATGATGACTGGTCTGCTGAATTTGTTTTACACATCGTTTGGAATTGAAGAACTAGGCGTTAACATATCTTGATAGTAGTTTCTGTGGGAACATGTTATCAAGCATCATCCAACTGGTTTACATAATCTGTCCATTTTATCTGTAATGCTCGAACAAGCTCATACCTATAGTAGCTATTTTGTTTGTTATTTTTCAGATGCACTACACTGTTTGTTCTTGATTGCAGTCTACTGATGTCGATAACATCTTCTTTTGTTTATATCAACAGCAAAAGCGCCCAGCTCTCCCTGAGGAGACCCCCCAGGAGCTTGTGTTCATAGTACAATCATGCTGGGTCGAGGATCCTGCCCAGCGACCCAGTTTCAGCCGGATCATCCGAATGTTTGAAACTTTCCTGATGACAATACCTCCACCTCCGCTTTCAGAACCAAACGAAGTCGAGGAATCGGAGGAAACAAGGTCGTCACTGAGCAGTAGGAGCTCCTCTGGCTCCTCGCTCGTTTCTCGTGCGACAAGCAAGCTTTCGGTCGTCCGCCACCTCTTCGCCTCAAAGAAGACAGGCAATGGGAAGGCGTGATGCGCCATGCCCTGAGACGTTTTCCTTCGGTGCTGTAAAGTAGCTGTTGTATTGATGACACAAAAGGAAAGTTGAAGCTAGCCTAGGTGATGCGTAATACAAGAGGGTACTTGTTCAGTGTAGAGTAGCTGTTGTATTGATGATACAAAAGGAAAGTTGAAGCGCAACTTTTGCAACTTGCAAGCTATGTATAGCTCGCAGCTGCTTTACTGGAACCTGTCCATGCTTGCCTTCGGGCATCTATTCCCTTCACTGCTGATTTGGCTCCACTGCAATGAAACCAATGGCAAATCATATCCAAATAAAGCCATGACAGGCTGACAGGATGATTCTACTGTACATGTCTATAACAAATCAAGCCATTTATTTTAAAGTGATGATATACAGAAGTGCTCACTGTTCACTTAACTATACTTTTCAAAAATTCTGATACCTGATATATATGATCAGAAAGAGAACATTAGCCAGCACAAGTATACTGAGTTTTATATCCTAGAATTTTGCGATTGCTGTTAGTAATGTAGAAAGATTTCCAAAAAAACGTAGCACTTCATTCTTGGGCAAGATGTGAATTTTTTCTTGAAATTTGCTGTGAAACTTAATGACCTGTTCGAACGGGAACTGCGACCAGCACACCGCACTGAGAGAGTAGAGCGTGAAGGCCCGCCGTGTCCAGCACCGTGTGTCGATCCCCACCCTCTCCCCGGCTCCGGCGGCCGCGCCACCATGGCTTCTCCTGCGGGGGCTAACACCGGGGCCTCCTCCTCGAGGGGGACACCCTTGCCGTTGCCCTTCCCCTTCCCCGCGGCGGCGCACTTCCCCTCCCGCGGCGCCGGTCCCTTCCTGTCGCAGCAGCACTATCAACCGCCGCCCACCTCCGACGGCGACGATGAGGTCGAAGACGAGGGAAGCATGGACGACTACAGCGCCGAAGAGGATGATGCCGAGCTGTCCGACGGAGGGGCTCGCGGCTCGCCGCAGCGACGCGCCTTCTCCGCTCCAGGTGAACCAAGGGTTTGCTCAGAGGCTTTCAGGTCGTCTTCTCTTACTGGTAGATTGGATTCTGCTGCTTGAAGCCTTGCAGGTGTGGAATGGTTAAATATAATAAGTTAATAACTCGTGTGCATCCATGATTAAGCCACGTTTATGGTGGACTCTGAATAGTGGAATTTCCTCTATATCCCAGTTGGGATTTTAGGTGTTTCTGTATCTGGATGAAGGTGATCATTGCTGCTTGCTGATCGTACACCAGGGATTGGACGCACGGAGATGAATGGGGAAATTGGAGTGAGGTCCATCCAAGTGGGGCAGCAGTGGCACCAATTTGGGCTTGCATCGCCAGGAGGGGATGATCCTGGTACCACCCCCAGAGATATGAGGGCGGAGAATGGGTATGGAGTTGTCAGAAGAAGAGAGGGAGGTCCTGCATCTAGCTATTGGGACCTGCTGAGAGCACACCTCTCTGATCCTTTGACGTGGGTACCTGAACATGATTGTTGTTTTCTTGATCCATACTGTAGTGTAGTCACAGAATATTATATATTTAAAACTTCTACAGTGCTAATATCAAGTACATACTATACCAGTCTATTGCATTGTATGACAATGCTACTGATAAATGATGATAACATATAGTGGTTGAACTATACTCATGGGACATAACATATAGTGGTTGAACTATACTCATGGGACACGTGCTCTTGGACAAGTTAGTGCCCAATTATTTGTTTGATATGCTAGTTTTTGCCTCCGGCCTTAAATGATCATTGGTCATGTTTAGCACTGCATTTTGTCAGAACTCATAACCAAATCAGATTTTGTTGCAGCATAGAAATATTACTTCCTACTAAAAAGGTTGTTCCAAAAATCTCATTTCATTTATCCTCCTGGCATGTTGCAGAGGTATTCTCATGGATGATGCAATGATTTTATCATGTGGCCATTCATATGGAGGTAGTGGAATGCAGCATGTCTACAGAATGGTATGTCAAAGGAACTTTCACCCCTGATACTTCCAACTTTTCGCTCTAGAAACTAGATCGTTAAACTGTAACATGTATTTTTTGTATCCTGCTGTATCTACTCCTGTGGGTTTGTTAGTGTTAACTGTTAAGATTTTGTTCGCCCAAGTTTGCTATATTCAACAAATCACAGTGAGTTGGTTTCGTCTTTGAATTCGAGTGCTTTTACTTCTGGGCATTGTTTATTAACCTCTGATTTGACCTATACCCAGTAATGCAACACATATCTCTTCTTACAATGCATTTCAAGAGCTTGTATGATACAAAGCTTCCAACACAATGTGTTTCTGTTCATTCAGTATAAAGATTTATAAAGTGGTATGAATAATACTGTAGCAATGTTTTTAGTCATGAATGTCTTGCCGTCACATATTACATAACATGCAAGTTTCAATTTGCAAGAATTAACTTTTCTGGATAGACCTGGAAACTGGAAACCCTAACAATCAGTGCTTACACAATGGTTTTATGGAATTTCAAGTGAATGTGAAAGTGATATATAACAGTCTCTATTCCTTGGGTGCAGAAAGCTTGTGGTAAATGTGGCCTGCCAATTACTGAGGCCTCCATTCGACCAAACTTGGGTATGGATTTAAACTGAGAAGTACCAACTAAGATTATTTGGTAAATGTCATACTAGGCATTCCCCATATGAATCTCTTTAGCGTCGGCACCAACTATTTTTACCTTTTGAGAGTTGAGGATCAGAGATTAATGATATATGTATACCTTTCTTTAAGATTCTTTTCCATGGATTGAGTAATTATTTGTCAAGACTAATGCCTGCCCACCCTCACATCTACATGGTGCACATAATAGATGTCTACCTGTAAACTCTCCCGGTTAATTACTGTTCAGGCTGATTTTTTAAACTTCCTCTTCAACGAAATCAATTCAGTTCATATTTACCAGATACTAGCTTTCATGCATACCTGCCATCCCACATGCTATTCTTTTCTTAGCTTTTTCGTAGAATCAATGCAATTCATATATAACTGGTACTTTGTAGCTTCCATTTCATCAACTTGTCTTTTGGGTATGTTTTCAGCTCTTCGCCTTGCAGTTCAGGCATTCAAACGTGAAGAAGATTCAGCAAAGTCATTGAAAAGAAGAAGAGAGCGTCATGAACTGGTATACACCCTTTTCCAGCTTACCAGTCACACTTCAATTCAGGCAGCTATATTCATTGCATGTTCTTAAATCCATTCTACCCTATGTGAGGATAAATGTGGCGACGATGATCCAAATCGATCTGAACTTGCTAGTAGAGGTAAAGGTGTGCAGTTTCCTTTCGCTGTCTTCGACCGCGTCATAATCAAGGTATTTTATGAGCAAGACAACTAAGCGGTGGCTTTCATTCTCTCTGTGTTGTGATTTCTGCAACAACTAGTGTGTGTGAAATTATTTTTTCAGGGAAACAAGAGGACCCCAGAACGGTTTGTGGGACGTGAAGCAGTTGTGACAGCACAGTGCTTAAATGGATGGTTAGAATAATTTCATCGTAACTGACCTTCCCGGAATCAAGCACAATGCTTATCTCACCAGTCGAAAACCTGCAACTTTTTTTTTTATGATCTATTGCTCGCTGATAACAGGTATGTTGTGAAGACTTCAGACAACGCAGAGAGTGTGAAGCTGCAATACCGCTCCTTGGCAAAGGTTGCTGACGGCAATAGGCCTTCTGCTGGTCTGGTCTCAAGCAATGCCCAAAGTTCAAGCTGGCTATGAACCGGTGGCAGCCCCAAGCCCCCTGCAACACTAGAAACACCTCTTCAAAGTTCATGTATTTGTTGGCGCAATGGACATGAGTATGCTAAGTTCAGAGTAGGTTTTCTTTGCCCCTTTCTCTTTTTGTACCCAGGAGACACAGATCTTCTGAGTGTGACCAGTACTAGCAGTGTTGGAGTACCTTTCTCCTTTCATTCCAATTCCGGTAACGTGTTGTAGCCTTCTTCTGTGTAGCGGTGTGGCTAGCAGCAGACGTTATACACGAAGGGGGGAAAACCGGAAAATCGCAAGAGTTTCACGAACGCACCAACAATCCGGCCAAACATGTCTGAGGCTTAGCAGTTCATTCACCTGTCAAGTCTATAAACTGCAGTAGCAGACTAGCAGGTGCAGTGCTCTGGTTTCTAACAACTTTCAGGCCACGTTTCGCCTCCTGGGCCGTCCGATCGGTGTCGTTCCAGAACAATCCGCCTCCGAATCAACGGCGGGCTCTGACAAAGCCGCACGCGCCGTGATCCGCTTGTTGGCTATAAACGCCTGCCCTCCGCCCAGGTCCAACCTCTTTTCTCTCTCCTCGGCTCCTGCCTGCCCCCGCCTCCACGCCACACACAGGATAGCGAGAGCGGGAGGGGGGAGGGACGGCGGCGCCAAAGCTAGGGTTTTGATCCAGCCTCGCCGGCCAGCAGGACCCGACGCCGAAGCCATGGAGAGGGAGCTTCTGGAGACGTTCAATGCGGCCAAGAAGGCGGCCGACGCTACGGCGGCGGACGGCGACTCGCCGGAGGCTGACCGCTGCCTCGACGCGCTTCGCCGGCTGCGCGACATACGCGTCAACACCGACATCCTCGTCTCCACGCAGGTCAGTGGCCGCCCGCCTCGATTAGGTTGATTGATTGTTTTTGGTGGCGGAGAAATCCACTCTAGTCTTGTCGTTCCCGGCGGATGCGTGCGCCGGCAGCAATCTCACCGTGAGCAATATGGGTCTTGTCGCATTGAATTTGGGTCTCCTGTATACATGGCTCGTCGAATCGACGGCCTGTATTCCCTCTATCTCTTATTAGACGCGAAGAACAGGGCCTTCGTTTGGAATTAGATCTAGTGAATTCCTGCTCCCTGTCCCTATTTAGGGTGGATAGGTATATGATGTAGTCACTTTTTCTGCACATTTTGATGTTTTTGTTAGAGGGCGTCCAGTTTTAGGAATGTTTGTGGGATTTTTTAAATGACACAGTTCGTGCCTGATAGATATGCGTTGTGCTGAGGTTTGCGTCCTGAATTTGCTGAACTCCGTTGTGGTCGATATGGAAATCTCATCATTTTTTTGGTATTGGTTTAATATTGACTTGTACTCTGCAAACAGTGGTGTACTAGTTTTGTTCCAGGCACCAACTTTTGTTCAGTCTGTTATCTGTGATTCAATATCATAGTCAATCCACTGTTGGACATGAATGCACAATGGCCTGTGTTTGATTCAGTTTAAGTACAGGATTCTGATTTGGCGGGAAAGAAGCGAGGCAAACTGTTATTTTGTCGTTTACGGATTTTGTGGAATCTGGTTGTAATTATTTTCAGATAAAGAAGTTACTGGAATTTTTTTGTCATTTGCGAATTTTGTTGGGAAAGCTTGTGGAACATGAAGTTTCAATGTGCCTAATAGAGTATATAGTTACCGCTGATTTAGGAAGCCAGTTACTTGGTTTAAACTTCTTTATATTTTTTGCAAAGCAAATGTTATTACATAGCATTCGATTTTGGACACCCCCCCCCCACCCCAACCACCACCACAACAACATCAAGGAGTATAGATATTCTGGCCAGCCGAACTCGTTCCATTTTTAACTAAATTCTTGAGTAAAACAATGTTGCCACAAAAATATATCAGCTTAAAACTAAGGTGTTGAACTTTAGCTTTCTATTTTGTCTGTTTTACTGTTAAGACATTTATATATTTGTTCCAATTCAGTTTTTTTATGCCGCTTATTAGGTTGCAGTCCTTACATGCTATGCTTTTTTTGTTAGGTTGGCAAACGTCTTCGACCCCTTACTAAGCACCCTCACTCAGGGATTCAGTCAGTCGCTGCAGACCTCTTTGGGTACTGGAAAAAGGTTGTCCTTGCAGAATCAGGAAAGAAAAATGGCAGTTCAGAGAATGAAAGATCAAGTGACTCTTCAGTAAAGGTTGAGACTCCGAGGCCCATTAAGGTTGAAAAGAATTCTGCATCAGCAAGGGTGAAGGTTGAAAAGAATTCTGCATCAGCAAGTGTGAAGGTTGAAAAGAATTCTGCATCAGCAAGCGTGAAGGTTGAGAAAAGAGATGTGGATGTTAGGGATCAGAAACCTGGCAATGTCAAAGTTGAAAAGACAGCTAGTAATGGTTCCAGAGCTCAATCTGTGAAGGTCGAAAGGGTATCCAAAGAAGTTGGTAGAACTCCTGATGCAAAGAAGCCAGCATCTGCCCCAAATGGTACCCCAAAGCTTACATCTCTTGTCAAATGCAATGATCCCACCCGAGATAAAATCCGGGAACTACTTGCTGAAGCCTTTGCAAAGGTTTCCAGAGAGACTAGTAATGATGACCGAGATGAAGTGAGAAACATCTTGGATGAGGTTGATGCATGTGACCCATTCAGAGTTGCTGTGAAAGTAGAGTCTGCACTATTTGAGAAGCTTGGACGTTCCACTGGAGGTCAAAAGACAAAATACAGGTCAATAATGTTCAACCTGAGGGCCGAAAACAACACTGATTTCCGGAGAAGGGTTCTCATTGGTGAAGTGACACCAGAGGCGCTTCCAGATATATCCCCTGATGAGATGGCTAGTGATGCAAGGAAGCAAGAGAATATGCAGATCAAGGAGAAGGCTCTGTTTGACTGTGAGCGGGGAGCAGCACCAAAGGCAACAACAGATCAATTCAAGTGTGGCAGATGTGGCCAGCGGAAGACTACTTACTATCAGCTGCAGACTCGGAGTGCTGATGAACCGATGACGACATTCGTCACATGTGTGAACTGCAACAATCATTGGAAGTTCTGCTGAGTGGCAGCCTGCTAAAATGTTTGCTTAGTTGTGCTGAGCACCATTCTTCTGTAATGTGTGCTCAGTTAGGTAGCTCTGTGACTCAGAGTCCGACGGGGCAGGCTAAACTCAGTTTTTTCGTAAACTAGGAACTGTTATCCTCTTCCTCTGTTAGTCGCTCTTTGCGATCTTGATTCATTCAGATTGTACTAGTTGAACGCAAAATGTTGTTGACTTGATCATATCATCAACAGCTGTACCCTTAAGTTTTGGATGGCTATGTGGTTCATTGTAAATGTGATCGTGTGGTTGTTTTACAGTTGTAGTCGTGTACTCATGTGGATGTTGGATATTGTAGTATTTTTGACAGCTCTGTTCTTGGGATGTTTGGGTGGAGTTAGAGTACAATCATGCCAAGTCCGATAATACTGATGGATTACTGGTGCTCTGGTCCTATTTTGTTTCCATTGGTTTCGATGAAGTTTGAGATTTATATGAGATGGTTCATTGATGCTGTGATGCTATGTCCCAGTTCTATGCACCACGAAGCTACCTTGCACCATGGTGTTCATGTCTGCTCTGGGAATGTTTTCTTGCACGAAAAATCTTTGATGGGTTGGACTGCTCTGGGATTCTTTGCTTGCACAAAAAAATTGTGTTGGGCTGGAACTTGAAGGATAAGTAGTCTGACGCTGCTGCTTCCAGAAATGGTATAACAGGAAGGGTGTCCCCCTGGACTGGACAGCCGGCGGTGTGCTCGTGAGGTCGTGTGGAAACTGGAAACCTGCCCTACTGGCTACTGGGTATGTATATTCTTCCGACAAGAGAATATTAGAGAACAAAAAAAAGAGGAGAACAGATCTGATGCTCTCGGCAGTCGACACGTTAGCTGAAACGACGCGGAAGGAACATACAAGCATCTAGCGTCCGCACGCTTCTTTTTTATTACTTTTTGAAAACATTTTTTAATCATTGTTAACAGCATCTTACATGTAGAATGTTACTTTTTTTTTGCGAGTACATTTAGAATGTTACATGGCTTCCAGCTTTACATTCAAGAGTGCCATTTGTATGGGGCGCTGATCAAGGTGCCTATGATGTGCAGCATTACAAGAAACACAGTAGATACAGAATTAGAATTTGAAAGCTTGATGAGCCAAAGCTTGGCCATGGAATTCATTGCCCTTGGGATTTTGTGAACCTTTGAATTGGGAGTACTTCATAGCTTGCAAGAAGGTAGCACTTATGCTTTTGATGTTCCAGTGAGGTGGATTGGAAGGATCCCTGGAGTTGTAGAAGTTTGCCATGATCTGGTTACCTGTGAAGAAGTTGTATGAGGTGGTGTTGAGTCCCTCTGAAACCAGGGTGACTGGCTGACTGCTGGTGCTTCTGCGGCTCGCTATTAAGATAGAGTCTGTGGAGCGAAGCTGTGCCTGAATGTAAATGGCCAAGTTTGATGATTCCTGCTAATGTAGGATGAAGATTCCTAGCCCTGCCTTTCCTTGTGTGTTGCTGCTGCTCAGGATGTAATGATGCATCAGTGTAGCATCTTGTTCCTGAAAGGCTTGCCGGAATGAAGGTCGTGTGTGTTTGCTGCCTTGTCGGTTCCTCCGTAGATACCTTGGCTGGTTTGTGCAGCTCGCCATTAGTTTGATATCGGCACGAGCACTGAGCCCCTAATCATTAAGAGCAATCACGCTTTCGCGTCATGCCCATGCCTATATTGTTTCAGACAAGGAATCAAGCCGACCAGCTAAAATATAATTTTACCATGCTTTCAACGCCCACGCCTCTGCTCCAAACTAAAAAAAAATCGAGTTTTTTTACTAGTTTGGATTTTGGCTAACTTTTCGTCCAAAGAATGGAACTTTCAACCAAACCCATATAGTCTAGGTTGAAAATGTTTCGTTTAATAATGCTCTAGATTTGATGGCAAAAGCCAAAGGGACGTGAAAGTATAGGAATTGGAAAGTATGGCCAACGAAATAGATCCATATTTTTCGTACAAAGTCTGAAGGCAGGCTTCAACCTAATTTTTATTACAATGAAATGTAAGTTGCACAAATGTAAAGTCAAAATGACGAAGGAAAATATGAAAATGAGCAAAAGAGATAATCTATATCAATCTTGACCCCCTCAAATCTGTTGGTACTCCTGAGATTGTAGCTCCATATTCCCATTTTTGTGTCCATGATTTGGTAGTCCCTCTCTTTGATTCTTTCTTGGCTGTCTATGTTTCCAAGGCCTAAATATTTGTAAAAGGATATCTTTAATTGTTATTATACACATGAAGCTGTAATATCATCAAAGATTTTCCTATTTCTTGCCAGCCAAATACTCCAAGCCACTCTAATTATAGTAGTTGCAAAATCAGAGCCATGTTGATGTATGTAGTATTGTTCAAATGTTAGAAAAGCTGCATCTATATTTATCTTCGAGTTTATTGTCAACCCTAAGTGAAAGTGATGTACAAACTTTAGTTGCATGAAGGCATATGAAAAGCATGTGTTCAATATTTTCGTCTTCATTGATCTTTTGAAAAAGATATTTTTCATTACCGTCATAAGGATACGAGGCAATTAGGAAGCATGTATTCACTTATGTATGGACATATTTGGAATAGTTATTTGACAATTTTGTCTAGACCGTCTTAGCTACCACGACTCCTATCCACTACACCGAGTTGCACCTGGCTTTCAAAGCGCGGGGAACAATAATGGCTACTACTTTCAATGCATCGCAAGCAATACCGTTGCACCTTAGGAAGCAAAGATCGAGGCATAGTAACGGTTAGACTAGACTCAGACGTAGGTTACATGCATAACTTTTGGCGGGTTGAAGCCTTTTTGTGCATGCTTTGTATAGTTTTTTTTTTGCGTGTTTTACATGTCTAACTTGACCGTTTTAATGCAGTGCTACCACTTCATGTTGTGCATTTGCTCTAGCATACATAGTCATGTGTATAGTAGTTTGCACTTCTCATTTTCAGCTATCACAACTTTAGTTTCATCGAGTTAGACATTTTCTAAAACCACTCAAAGTTATACCATGCGACTCTAGCTATGCACAAATCGATATGTACACCTAGCATACACGTCTAGATTCTAGACTCCCATTTCTCTGAGAAAAAAGGTTTGGTCCAAAATCCGAGAATATCCTCACCCTTGAACTCCTAGACAGGAGATTCCTACCTGGGCTTTGTTTAGTTTTTTCCCAATTCCAGTATTTGGCACTATGCAAAAAGAAGATTCTCTGTCACATCAAAATGCCGACACATGTATGTAGTATTAAATGTAGATGAAATCAAAATCTAATTACATAGTTTGATTATACTTTACGAGACAAATATTTTAAACCTAATTAGTCAGAGTTTAGATAATTTTTATCAAATACAAACAAAATAATAACTCTGCTATAAGAATTCTGGCCCTAATTCATTAACTAAACAAGGCGCTGATGCGGCGACACTCCAACGGCAAAATTCCGAAACTACCCCTCAGCCGGTTCTCCTTTTAGTCCCCACCCGATCAACCCAATTTCCCTTCGCCTTCCCCGCTTCCACCGCAGCCCCACAGGTCCCTCTCTCCGCCGCACAAGCTCGTGTAACCCTAACCCTAAAACACACACTCGCCTCCAGCCCCACGCTCCCATGGAGGGGCGCGGAGGCTAAGCGTAGTCAAATCCTAAACCATATCTCCATGGATTGAGCGGATTCCCAAGGCATGGGTACAAACCCTCGCCTGCAAGAGCTGGCCGCTGTGGCGGCGGCTGCCGCGGCTTCGGAACCACCGCCGCGGGCGCGCCCGCGCGTGGTGCGGATCCTAGTGCACGATGCTGACGCCACCGATTCGTCCTCCAGCGAGGATGAGGCGCCGCCGCCGCCTCCTTCTCGGCGGAGGGCGAGGGGTGGCGGCAGCAGCGTCGGCGTGAGGCGCCACGTTATGGAACCGGCCGGTGCCGGGGCAAGCTCGGCCGTTCGGTTCCGTGGCGTCCGTCGTAGGCCGTGGGGCCGCTGGGCTGCGGAGATCCGCGACCCGCACACCCGCCGCCGACTGTGGCTCGGCACCTTCAACACCGCTGAGGAGGCTGCCAACGCCTACGACGCTGCGAGCATCCGCTTCCGCGGTGCCAGCGCCCCTACCAATTTCCCTGCGGCCTGCTACTCGCCGCCTCCAGAACCAGCCAAGCCTATCATCTCGCTGACTCCTGAACCCGGAAAGGTGATCACCTTGCCACCGCTACCTGTGGAGCCGACCTTCCCTCTGCAGGTGAAGGAAGAGAGTGGAAGCTGTGACGGCCAGGTCAAGGGAGCTAGCTCGGAGGTCAAGGCATTTGCACCGAATCCTGTGTGGGAGATGATCCCCACGAAGCGCCAGAAGTATCCGGGCTGTGCTGATGGCTCTGGCCTGCGTGCCATCCATGCTGCCTCCGTCTATGTGGAAGAAGTTGGCGGGGCCTGATGGCCCAAGTATCTGCAATTACTATTGCTAGAGGTTTTATTGTCTATCTCCAATGGCATCATTAGAACTTGGTATTGTACTATTCTGGTTAGTGTTAAACTGTTGATGCAACCCATGACTCTGGTTGTGTTATGATTGGTGGTGATCTAATGTATATATGGTGACATTTTGATATATGTTCCTGATCTATTTGATGCAATGTGCCATGCTTGAATGTGGAATCAAATGTGCCACAGTAGTTCAATCTAGATCCTTTGACATGAAAATAATACTTAGATGTATTCGATGGTTTTTTCGGTTATTACTGTTATAGTGTAATTAAATGTTCTGTCGTATCTGTACATGTTCAGGTAACCCATGACATGATTATTCCTCTTACATTGAATAGCTTCCTATTTGTTTCTTGGTGTCATGTCCGGATCATCCCTCGAGTTCAATCATTACTTCCTAGTATTTGCATCTTTATATTAATAATGTTCTGCTACTCCTATTCTCTTGTTGTTTGGCAGGTATGTAAACTCTTTTTGTTTGACATAGTTCCTCTTACATTCAGTGGTCTTTTTGTTTGACACATAGTTCCTCTTACATGGCTTTCTAGAATTTCTTTCTTGGTGTCATGTCTGGCTTATCCCTTGTGTTTATTCATTACTAACTAGTATTTGCATCTTTGATATTAATGATAATAATGTTCTGCTACTCCTAGTCTCTTTTTGTTTGGCCGGTGTCTGTAAATTCCTGGTCTCTTTTTATTTGGTAGGTGTCTGTGTTACATACTTGGCAGGTGTCAAATAATGTTCTGCTACCCTAGTCTCTTTTTATTTTGCAGGTGTCTGTAAACTCGTAGTCCCTTTTTGTTTTGTAGATGTCTGGATTTGGTAGGTGTCTGTTTTTTTAAGGCACTGGTAGGTGTCTGTTACAGATCACTTCTGATTGTTGGATGAATTAAACCCTCTATTTGGTACATATTGACTTTCCAGTTTCTGCGCTATATGAAGAGTTCTAAGCAAATTGCATCGTATGTTATGATTATTTAAATTACAGCATAAGATTTGATCATTCAGCATAATTACCAGCCATCGTTGTCGCCGTCAGAGCGCCACTGCCTTCTGCGCCCCAGGAAGCCAACAACATCTCTCAGGCCATGTTACACAAATATAATTAATCGACTGGGGCCAAATATATGTCTGAATGAATCGGCTCAAAACGTGCTAAAAGGCTGAAATTGCTCCAATAATGTGGATCTTACAGTGAAGGAACAGAGTATGGTATCCTGTTAACTAGGAATTGTAAATCACGGTTTATGACATTTTAGGCTCACAATACCACAGGGAACAAACTGATGGCCCTTATTTTTTTATTTTTTTTTATTTTTGCAACTCCATAATGTTAAAAGGTTAATACAAAGGTCAATAAAACACCTAAAGCTCACATACTCAGGCCTCTCTAGTTCATCATGCAGTTTGCAGTTCACCAGCATACCACCACATACTAGGGTTAACCGTCAATAACAAATAGAACGAATGTTCTAGACCATACAACAACCAACGCTGGACCCAACCAACGATCTGCGACTATCTCATCTTCCCAGCAGTTTCCCCTGTCCGGAGGTGAAAACTAGCTGATACCGGACTCCGCTAGTGAAGGCGCATTGCTTCCTTCACGTATGCCCATGGCAAACATTGCCCGAAGGCATGGCTTTCCCATGACGACGGCATAACACACCTGGACGGGGCCAGGTATGAGAGCATAGTTGCTCCTCTACTGTCTACTGGCCTGTTTTCGCACGTTTCATACTACCATTACTGAATGGAGAGACACTCCCAGGATGAGGGCTGTCCTCTCTCAGGGTTGAGTTTAGCATTGCCAGCTCCCTGAGCTGTTGCCTTTTGTAGAAATCTTGAGACTCATCCTGCAGAAGATACCAATATGATCTCGTCAGTTGAATGTGCACATAAGTATACAGAATTTTCCAATAATTGAGAATCAGTTATACACATGTAAAAATGCATACACAAGGTTCAAATTCAGAATAGAACAAGTAAAAGAATCAGGTAAATAAACGGTATGCAGAGTTCAAGGAAAAAGTTATGTGAAAAGTGTGAAGTAGTAGGCAAGTCAAAGGGATCTCACATTTTTCATTTTTCTCCATAAAATACTAGGTTATGTTGAGCTCTCTAAAAAGGGCGTACCCAGTGCCGTAGGCTCACGTATTGCGGGGTCTAGAAAAGGGAAAATAGCCAGCAGCCATCCCTGTACAAATGTGTAGAGGCTGGGGCTTGAACCCTGGACCTCTTGGTCACAGGCGGTAAAGCTCTACTGCTTGCACCAGGGCCACCCTTCTATGTTAAGCTCTCTGTCCCACGTTCTAATTGATAGTTTCTTAGAATAATAAGGCCTAGCCTTACAAAACTATCTCCCAAGTTGAGGTACACACATGTTCCAGTAGGCAGCAGGAAGGGTGTCATACAATAATCAGCAGATGTAGATATATGATGATGTGCAGACAGAGTGATAAGATCCATACAAATCAGAAATCACTCACCACTGGTTTAAGCAATTCTTCTATAATCTCCTGTGCATGTCTCAATCTTGCATCGATGATACTGGCAGGGAACTCGGCCTCTATCAAGATATGCAGTGGATCACTCAGGTGCTCATAGCCCGGTTTTCCTCGTAGTTTGTCCTCCTTGAAAAATCATGAAGTCATGTAGGTAAAGCTTGAAGGGCGGCCCTGGTGCAAGCGGTAGAGCTTTACCGCCTGTGACCAAGAGGTCCAGGGTCCAAGCCCCAGCCTCTGCACATTTGTGCAGGGATGGCTGCTGGCTATTTTCCCTTCTCCAGACCCCGTAGTGCGGGAGCCTACGGCACTGGGTACGCCCTTTTTTTCATGTAGGTAAAGCTTGTTGCAATGAAACAGAAACAGGAAAGGAATAGACAAAAACAGAGCAATAAAACATCTGTCTGATCAGCAGGATCAAATAGAGATAGAAGAACAACAATTTATGCTAGTGGCAAGGGAATGATAGGTAAGCCAGGCTAGAAGTACATTGCACAGTTTGTAAAAGTAATTGATTATATATTTATATTGCAGAGAAACTATGAACATTTGTAGGAAAGATACTGTTTAGAGTTTAGACACATGAGAGAAACTTCGATCATAGCATTACAAGTTCCAGAAAATAAATTGGGATTCAAAGGCTCCCGAAAAACATATTTGCCTGAGAGTTAAATAAGCGACTTTAATTTGGTGGATGTAAAAAAGAACAGAAACTTTTGGTTAAAAAAAAAAGAACAGAAACTTCTCTTACCTTCCCTGGATCCTTGATGGAACCCTTTCCTCTAATGAAAACACGACAACCAGTGGATGCTTCTACGCGCTTCAGAGAATTACCTCTAGGTCCCAAAATGCGCCCCACAAAATTGAACTGGGATAGAAGAGAAGAACATATCAACAAAAAGCTTAAAACAGCTCGTTGGTTCTTTTGTGTGAACTTCAAGAGAAACTGCACAAGTTGGAGGGCATACATTTGGATAAGAATCAACTGGAACCTCCAGACGAAGAATCTTCTTTACAACATGGGAGCTAGGACTTGGTGGTGCTCCTTGCCAGTCCATGCTAGTTCCTTGAGGAAAACCTAATCTCTTTTGAATTGTTCATAAAGTCAAAGGCATATAATTTATCAGTATTTATGACAAAAACACACACACTCACACACACACATGTCTTAACACATGTGGACATGAATGCCAGTACATCTTGCATGTAATTTTCATATTAATTCACTATGACTCTGAAATATCATTGCCAGTTACAAGAAGATATGTGGTTCATATTTATCAATGATGAGAGCCAGGACTCCCAGAAGAAAAAGCACATCCATTTGTGTATGAAGTACAGAAGAGTCACCCAATTGATTGAAAATATATTATGAAGTGTTACCTCTTGTAGTCCACTCCAAGGACTGAACCCATTGCCAGGGAGATTAGCTCTAGGGTTTGGAGAAGACATCGGACTAGGACTTCTAAACCGATGCCTGTCGAAATCGCCAAATCCATGGTTGTGGACAATGCTTGATACCCGCATAATCTCTGGGTGTACAACAAAGGTCAGAACTCAGAACATAACCTCTGGGTGTACAACAAAGGTCAGAACTCAGAATATAATTTCATTTATATGATAAAATAGATAAATCATTGATTAAAACTAGGCTAACAGAGGTCAGAAGATGACACTCCCACTAGATCATGAGAATCAACAAGAAAAAAAACTTATCAGAAAATACCAAGACATGCGCATGGATATAAATCACCTTATTATGCCTGCAATATACAGATGGCCACTTAGCTATACAGAAAATTATTTTTACAGGATGGAGCAACCAAATAACACCAAAGTCAATCAATGGAAGCTTGATCAGTCAATGCATTATTCAATCTACAATGTTAAAATAAAGGGAACCCCAAAATGACTGGTCTGGCAGTATGCATTGAACACAAAGAGTAGAGTCAGGTGACCAAGCACAATTGCCCAATGAAGAAAAAAAGCATTTCAATAAAAAAACAAAGGCTCCACTATTTCCAGCATCAGCAACTGGAAAAGACTGTATTACGCACAATTTCATTCACAAAAAACTGTTAATAATAGGTCAGAAGTTTTGTTTGCAATAAGTAAAGTAGTTATGTGTATGTATTCACCCTCTTGCTGGTAATGTGCACTGAAAAACGTACGATGATCACCACCAAAACATCTAACACTTGCACAATACAGGAGAGGAGCTTTGTCATTGCTTTTGTCTGCTTCTGTCAAGATCAACAACAATCTCTAATCCTTTCAAGCATACAAAATATCAATGGACCATAAGCACAATTGTTTCCACCAAGAAGTTGACCTCAACCATCAACATTATAGATTATAACAGTCAGATCGACCGGCAAGGTGGCATTATCTCCCAGAAGCCCGATCATCTATTCTAACAAATGGGTTAAGCTTGATAATACAAATCTAAACCAAAGAAACATAAGGAATCGTGAGGAACAAAGATCATAAGCATAGAAGTAGAATCCAATGCCATCCAAACTGAGTACTCATCCAAGCATTGGGGGGCATCAGTCCCCAATCCATGATTGCAGATGAAGAGCTCACTCGTAACCAAAGAAAACTCTCATCGGGTCGCAGGAAACAACAAGGCTGAGATCAAAAGGATCTCACCTTGGCTCAGCAGCTTGTTGCATATGGGCAGCACCTGCATGAAAGGCCCCAGCTTCTGGTGTTCGGCGAGCAGCTCGGCCAAGTACTGACTGCACAAGAAACCAAACAAACCGATGAATCATCGAGTGTCAAAGCTATCGCAGTATCATCAATCGATTAAGCCAAACAAGAAGAGGGGCCGAAAGAAGCTAGCAATCTTGGCATCAGCAATCGCCGAACAAAACAGGGAAGAAATCCATGCGCCGCTCTACCTATCAACATCCGGATTGCTTCTAATCTGAGGGGAGAGGTTTCGCGCAGGGGAGAACCCCTGGCTGTAGAGCCCCGACATGGCGGCGGCTCTGCCGAGTGAGGGTTGCAATCGAGGATGAGGCGAGGTGATTGAGACGGATGGATACGTAGCCCAGGAAGTGGAGGCGAGGCGAGGAGGATGGTGTGCGCGGTGTGGGGTGGTAGGAAGAGAGGTAAAAAGGCTCGCTGCTTTAGGGTGCAGCCTGCAGAGCAGCCAGCAGCCAGCGTAGGGGGAGGAGAGAGGGGTTGGCAGGCAGCCGCTGCCGCTCTGGAAACCCTTCTCTCTCTCTCTCTTCAAGGTTGCAACACGACACCGATGGAAATTTGGATCAAAGCAAAAATACAACAATAACTGGGAAAACATGGGAAAAACGCTTCTTCCTGTTTTTCTCGAGTCACGTCAACAAGTCTATGTCTACAAGTTTGCTGCACACCAGGTTGTGTTTTCCTGTTTGTGAAAAATATAAATCGTTTTTTTCTTTCTCTGGAATAATGTACTGTATGCGTGGTAGAATCACCGCCGCGTAATATATATCCGGCTCGCTAAATTGATTCTGTAACTATACGGTGTTTTAAGGTAAAACTTTCAGTTAACATCTCATTTGAAATATTACATTCGTCTAGACTGTCCATGTAGTGCTGGTATATGAAGAAACTTTTTTTTTTTGGTTTAGCACATAGGTAGAAACCTTGTTTTCTAATGTGGTGACACCATATGCGACGAATAAAACATGTCGCTGTTTAAATTTGCGTGGTGTGTAGTTATATCTATCCGTAAATTAGCCATCATGGCGTATAGACTTTTGTTGTGTATAAGAAAAACAACATCTCTTCGTTTTTGTGACGCATTCACGGAAATTGTTCATTGTGTGCATATATATACACTTTAAATTCATAACTCATAACTATATTTGTTCATATATACAACGCGCGTATTTCAGATTTTCTAAGGGCAAGAATATAATCCCAAACAGATTTACCATTGCAGGATATATAATTGTGTCTCTTTTGTTGCATTCTATAATGCCCCCATTTATTCTGAGATGGCCTTTTTTTTTTTTTGTCTTCTCAATCAAAACATGCATGCTTGGTGTGATACAACAGCTGGAAATCTTGGACAAGCTAACAAGCTCTAACGGCACTGTTCCTGGCCGGCTGTCCATTTTGTCATTAGAGCAAAGCTCCAAACCCCCCTTCTCCCTGGCTTTCAGTTTGCATCCAGTACATACATGCGTGGGACGAATTTCCTGATAATAACTCAAATTTGGCTGTCAAGCATTTAATTAGTGGCCGGTATGGGCCCTCATGACCAAGACTGTACCCGGATTCTTGACTGGTAGTATTTGCTCCGTCCAGCAACCAAAGCTAAGCCACAAGGAAGTTTTCATATTACTATTTTAACCACGTACGTAGAGGCCCACACAGAGATGATTTTCCTCGGCGAAATGTGTCGGTTGCTAGTGAGCATGGTTGTCGCTTTCGGTACACAGCAGCAAGGAATCCTATCAGCACCGGGGAGTAGTAGCTTGTAGAGCTAGAGTGAGCCATTGCGTGGTGGGTACGATGCAGAGCTTTCCAGGCCATTGATAGCGAAAATTCAGAAAATAGATACTCCTTTCCTTCTAAATTATAAGTTGCTATGTATTTAGACATATTTTTATGTCTAGATACATAGCAAAATGTATGAACTAAAAATATCAAACAACTTATAATTTAGATGTCTAGATACATAGTAAAATATATGAAAAAATCAAATGACTTATAATTTAAAATAGAAGGAGTAAATAAGTTGTACTATTCCCTTGTATATATTATTATTATACATATATTAGACAGCATATAGAATCTAGTTGATCACTTACTTGAGATTTTTCTTGAGACAAAAAGGTTATGGATATTCCATATTCATCATTACATAAATGCATCAAATAAACTCTTGACTAATTATCTAGGATATGAAATTTATCTATATAAAACAACCAATCTTTTGCACAAGAATCACAATAATGGGTTCCTTACTAAAGTCACTAACAAATTCAATAATCACCATATATAAGAACCCAGCACATCCCTCTCTAAGCCATTAGTAACTACGGATTACTTGAAGTAGCTAGCGATGCAGAAAGGTGGCCATGAATGCTTCCTTTCTTTGTTTGTTTCTTCCAAACGGGAGGAAAGAGTTGTTCGTCGACTCTAGCTAGCCATTTGGTACAAAACGAGGGTGGACCACACTAGCCAACTGACAGAGGCAATACAAGTGTTCTGCCCAAAGGAATAACAACATATAAAAATAGCAAAGAAAAACGGATGAGCATACTTATATGTAATGAAAATAGTAACATCGGCAACCGAATTCAGTGATAAGTTGTTGTGATCTGGTTATCAAACTCCCTCCGTGAGCTGAAGTGAATGTACTCCCTCCATCCCACAAAACATGCAATTCTTATTTTTTGAGTAATCAGTGTTTTTAAACTGTCGGTAATTACATATTAAAATATATAAATATTTATGTTAAGTAATTAGTATCATCGAAAAAATCTTTAAATCTAGTTTTTTTAATAAATTTATTTTAAGACATAAATATTAATATTTTTCTATAAACTTGGTCAAAGTTGACACAATTTGACCAGCATAATTCCTATAATTACATGTTTTTAAGACAGAGGAGTACACTGTGGTGCCACTGTTGCCTTTTGTGTCATAACTCATGACAAGTGATCTTTTGCCGTAGGGCCTTTATATTATAAAAAATTTCAACTTGATAAATAATAACTCTTTTGTCATATTTGACAAATATTGTCCAATCGTAGACCAATTAGGCTCAAAAGATTCATCTCGTGATTTTAAACTAAACTGTGTAATTAGCTATTTTTTTATCTATATTTAATGCTCTATATATGAGTCTAAAAATTAATGTGACGGAGAGAGTAAAAAAAACTTAAAATTTAGAGACAATCTAAACAACGCCTAGTAGTACATGGGTGAACAAAGAAACAGCTGAGCGTCTGGTAAGTCAGTAAAAAGTTCATGATGTAAGCACCCTGATTTGAGATTTGGCTCTCTGTTTTTTTTTTTCTCTTTTCCTCCTCCCCAAGACCCAAACCCCAAGGCCTGACTGACAAGAACCAGGTAAGCTGGATGCTCTGATCTGGGCGTCAACTTTTGTGTTGGCCCTTTTCAGCTGCTGCTTTTACTCATCGGCCTTCACATGCGCTGCATGCATGCTCCGGTTTTATGCCATGATTGAGGACGATCTGAGAGGGAGAGGATGTACAGTACCAACAAACCTATACCTTGGCAGTAAAAATACCGGCAGTAAGGCACTGCGGCTGCGAGCTACAGTTGAATGAATAACAGTAGGAACAGAAATGTCACCAAAGGCTCCGGTTTTGAAACATGCACGGCGTTGAGCCGTTGACTCTCTACGCTGGAGGAAGCAAAAGCCCAGTAATGCTAGGCAGCAGCAGCGCAGGGAGTCAGGGACAGGACGGACACACAGCGCCGACCTTCAAAATCTACGTACTCTCCCACCTTCCAGAAATTTATTTTTAGACTATACTTTAAGTGAATTAACTCGCATGAACCATCGATTACATATATAATTTCTACTCTACCATCTGACTTAAAAAAATACGAAAAATACAAGATCTCTCAACAATTGAGAAAGGGTTAGTATCATTTGTTCCACACCATGATCTTTTCTATAATTTGTAGAATATATCTTCTATTTCAGGACGAGGGATATATTACATCAAAAATAACACTAAAAAAATATATTTTTGGGGGATTTTTTGTATCTATTTTTTTTTCTTTTGGTCTCACGGCTCATCTCACATTTCTCTCTCGTTACAAGACCATGCTTTGAATAGCGCCTGTGCAGCCACAATACATAGTTTGGTTATTTTAAACCAGATGGCATGATCATTGTATAAAGGCAGTCTCTATGAGAGTTTTTATCAAAATTTTATTGGCATTTAATAAGCTGCTACATAAATATTTTTATGACATGACAATGTGTTTAATAAGAGAGAGAAGTGAGTTTATTTCATTATAAAACTCTCTGTGAATCATTGAATTAAATATCTATAAAAGTACAGAATAAAACTCCCTATTCAAAATGGATGATGTTTTATCTATATTCAATTCAATTTTGAAATGACATGACAACCTAAAACAATGTACCGCTCTGGTTGATACTCCCCCCACGTCGTCTCCTCGGGGCGACTCAGGGGCGACCAAGGACCCCCGCCGCCGGCACCCCCCGCCACCACCCCTCCCCCTCGCCGCCGCCGGAGGGAGCTGCCGGGAAGCCCGCGCGGCTCCCTGTAACGGCGGCGGCGGGGCTCTCCGGCCAGTTCCCCTCCTTCCCCCCTCATCCCCCCTCTCTTCTTCCTCCTTGAATAAACGCAAGGGCGCCGACTGATGGTGAGGAGGTGGCCGCCGGCGAGCTTGGGCACCAGATCCGGGGCTCTTGGGCCCGGATCCGGTGCCCCCCCAACCCCTTCCGGTGCTTACCTCTCGGACGCGGCCGGCGGCGGCCCTTGCCACGGCGGCCTGGCTCCGGCCCGCGACGGCCGGCGGGTGCCCCCCGGCCCCGGATCTGGCTGTCCGGCGTCAGTCTGCGGCCCCCGAGCTGCCGAGCGGCGAGCATGGCGGCTGGCCGGGGGTGTCCCCTGCCCGGGCAGGTCGGCCGCCGTCACCTCCGGGCTCCCACTGAGTGCGAGGCTCGGTACCGGCGGGACTGGGCTGCGAGGTCCATGGCTGCACCGCGCCCTGGTGGCGCAGCTGGGCGGCGACGGCGCCGGAGGTGGCGGGCGGCTAGCGCCCTACACGGCCGTCCTTCTGCACCTTCCGATGACCTGCGAGGATGGGGCTGCCGGAAGCCGCCTACTCGTGCGGGCTTTGCAGGGTGGCCGGAGCATCGGGGTCCGAGCAAGGTGGCGGCTGGGTCAGATACGCGTCGCTTGGCCCCGGACCAGCAGGCCCCTGCTTGCTCGGGGCCAGTCCGCGGCGCTCTGGCCCCTCGACCGGTGGCCGCCTGGTTCGGCTACTGCTGACCACGGTGGCCGGCGGCGCGGGCGCCACGCATGGCCCTCTGGACTGTGTCTGTGCCGCCTGCGTCCGGCTCCCGGCGTCGTCTGCATCAACTTCGTGCTCTACGACCATGGACTCCGTCGACAATTCGTCAATTGGTTTGTGTCGTGAAGCAATTATCGCCGGCGTCCCTGCAGGCTGGTCTCCCTGGTTTTGGAGGCGATAGGGTTATAGTTTATGAGTTTGGGAACCTTACGCGAGAGCCATGCACAATCTCTAGCGTCGTTACCTCCTTGGAGGCGTCGATGAGGAAGGTTCCGACCTATGGCTGTAGCCCTGTCCCTTTTCTCCTGGTGAAAACCTACCTCTAGCTATCTAGAGCCGGTGGTGGCGGCGTTGCCGATGTCGTGACCCTCTTGAGGGCACCACCGTGGAGGATGGCTCCAACTCCTGCCGTGCCCTTGTGTTCTTTTTTGTTTTGTTCCCTCTCGCCTTGTTGTCGTCGCCTCTCTTAGGTGAGTTTGGCTCTAGTTGCCGGGTGTTGCCGACGTTTCGACGAGTGTCCTTCTCTGGCGTCTCTGCTCCGTCGGCGCTCTTCTTGGTGATGCCAGAATATCAAATGCCGGGTGGTGTTTCCACCTCTGCCACCATTCCCCTCCAAGGATTCCTCCCTGTGGACGGCGTTGGCTGGTGGTACGTGGGCCCGGATGTACTGGAGGATGTAATCATCGGTTCAAAAGGAGGTCGTCGTGTCCGATGATCCTAGGCTTGAGTGTTCGTCGTCACTCTTAGTCCCCATTCTGCTACACGGAGTGGTCCTCAGATGGAGGACGGCAGTGAATTGGCGTAGCTACGAGGAGTGGTGAAGGGCATAATGGTCGCGGTGAAAGCGGCGAGTATGCTGTTCGGTGGGGGCGCAAATCGACGTCCGGTGGATGCCTGCTAGTGACTAGGCTTATCTTTGAGTCTGTTTTAAATGTTGTTGATGGTGGTGTTGTAATCCTTCTCCCTCTCTTCCCTTTTTCTATCATATAATTTTTTTTAAGACTTTAGGGTTCTGGACCCCCTATGCACCGGTTCGCCGGAATCAATAGGTGAGGCTCTCACTCCTCCGGTGACGTCTTAAAAAAAATATAACGAAACGTCATACTAAGACTGGCCTAAGTGTGCTCAGGCTCCGTGCAAGTTATAAATTCCGTTACGAATAACACAGGCACGCGGACAGCGGCACGCACACTTGCTAACCGTTACTTGCAAGCAGCAAGCAGGCATGGCCACAGGCAAAATAACAAAATAAATAACAAGCAACTGTCACGTCCGGCCGTACCACTAACCACGTTACTTAGCTGCGGCGTTTTGTCCTGGTAATCGCCCTTTTTGGGACACGGTGATGCGGTGGACCATCAGTGGGGGGCTTATGATGACCGAACACCGATCCCATTCCCGGTCGACAATGCATGGCACGAGCAGGCGGCCCAAGGGAACGGCCGCGCAGCTGGTCGGCGCATGCATGCTGGGGTTCCACCGTCGTTCCAGTCCCAGCAGCGGCCGGAGATTCGCGACGCGTCGCGTACCCCACTAGTATCCCGCATAGGATTCCGTCGGCAGCGCACGTTGCCGCGCCCAGTGCCTGTGTGGCTTGAGTCGAGCTGCCGGTGGTGCCGGTGCTGTCGTGCTCGATCCCTCCTCGCCCACGCGCGCTCGTGCGTGCGAGGGCGAGGGCACCACCTACCGCACCTGCCCGCCTGCCGCGGGCGCACATGGCGGCGTCATTGCCCCGGGTGCATCCAATGCGCCCCGCCCGGACCGAGTACGTACTACGCACCGGATCGCAGCGAGCTAGGCGCCAGATACGAGGTGACAAAGATATCTACCGCGGTACGGCGCCTTCGCTGCGGCTGCGGGGTACTGTCGGCCGGCGTCTGCTAGCAGATGCGGCGGCAGAGCATCCAATTCCTCTCCTCTCTGCGTGCCTCCCCGACACCCCCACCGGTAGCCGCGCAGGCTCGGCTGCTGCTGCTGGCCGGCCGATCCATACGTCGACGCGGCCGTCCCGTCCGGACAAACGCGCGATCCGTGTTGTTTTTACTCCGCTTTGGCGGTGTGACGGTGCCACGGTGGCACTCGATCGTGGCCATCGGGCGCCATGCATATGCGTGCATGGCGATGCAGGTTGCCCGTGCCTGTCGACGAATGGAAGAATGCTGCACAGCCTCCACTGACCATTTTCGGTCCACTCCACTCCACTCACATCAGAGGTTGGGTGTCTCGAGAGCCCGACGAGCAAAACAACAAACAGGAAAACCTAAACGACAACCGAGTGTGCGCGCTGCGCGGTGCGGCCGGCGCGTCTGCCAGTGCCAGCCCGGTGCGCGCGCACGCAGGCCGGGGCCATGACCGAACAACGCGTGCGTCGGTCCACCGTCCTTGCAAACAAGCACGAGGACGCGCGGACAGCTCCGGCATTCCGTCGAACATCTCCCGTTGCATGCCTCCCCACTCGCCAATTGATCCCTCGACGGCGTGCGGCGTGCCTGGCGCCGTTGCTGACCGCACCCAAAACTCCAACTCTAACAGCAATGCCGCACGGTGCTCGAGCACGGTACCGGTAGTGTAGCCAATTTTGTCGGTGCAAGTCCGGTACACATGTCCTGCAGCACGTAAATCAGCACGGCACAGCAAGGACGGACAGAAACCACAGACAAACCAACGGGTTATTCAATTTCCATCGGCTTAATTAAACACGACAAAACCACGCCTGACAAAGAATTTTTGGTAAAGCTGGGTTAAGTAGGGAAAAAATGGAATATGCAGCTCGGTTGGCCACTTCTCAAACTACCATGGACACAGAGAACCTGCTTGTGTTCCATCTTTTAGTAGAGTCCTCGGAGTAAACTTCTGGCGTGGATTGTGGTCCATACAAAGCGCGAGAGTGTAATGTAATGGCGTGATCCATGAGCTTACACGGCTAGGCCTCGACGGGTTTCGGCGTTTTTAGTGTGCTGACCTATGTTGAGCAAATTGTTACTTGAGAAGTTGAGATCGTATTCAAGCTCTGAGTATAATTAATATAATACAGTAAAGTTTTCTCTTATTCTTATGAAAATATAAAGTTTACTTGAGAGAACTGGACCAAGAAAGTAAAACAAAGTCTGTATTATTATTATTATTATTTTTGCCAAAGCTAGGGCCCATGAGCTCACTTAGCTGGCACGATCCAAACACTTGATGGTTTGGCTTTTAGTGTGCCGGCCTATGTTGGGCAAACTTTTACTCGAGATTGTATTCCAAACTCTGAGCTCAAAGAAAAGAAGCTATCTCTTCTTCCCAAAAAAAGAATAAATTTTTTTGCTAAAGCTGTTTAGTTGGGAAAATGGAACAAGAAACTGAAAATAATACTATATTTTGTTGTCCAAAACTAGGGTTAGTAGGGAAAAAAAATAGAACAATCAAATAAAAAGGAAAAATAATTTAAGTGGTAGCAAATAAAAAGAGAATATAAAGTTTTTTTGGGGTAAAGTTAGGTTTAGTAGGGAAAAATGGAACAAGAAAATAAAAGGAAGACTATTGTTGCGAAAGGAAGGGTTAGAAGGGAAAACTAGAACAAACAAATAAAAAAATAAAAAATAATGTCAGAAACGGGAGCAATAAGAAAAGACAAGGCTTGTATAGTGTAGGGAAAAATAGAACAAACAAATAAAAAGAAGAATAAAACGATGTCAGAAGTGGGATTTGAACCCACGCCCTCGTTAGAGGACCAGAACTTGAGTCTGGCGCCTTAGACCACTCGGCCATCCTGACTTACGATGTCTATGGATTACTAATATTTTAATCGAACATAGAGCATTCTAATATGAGAGAGGGCACTCGATATTCTGAGATTGTTTATATGCGATGCCAGGTACCCTTTTTTTTTTTCCAGATTATAGCATAGCACTTTGTCAATTGCAGGACGAAATTTGACGAGTTCAAAATTTCACACGTGATCTACATTTTGTTACATAAGAACTTAATAAGAAAAAACAGACATCCAAATTCCAAAGGGCAATTCCCGAGATGACCAATCAGCCTGCACAGCACCCATGAGACCACAGCAATTGATGGAAGATCCTACAGATAACAATAACATAAGTTGTAAGAATAAGAAACTCATCGCCGGCCACCAAGCAGAATAAAAATCCTGAGTACATAACAGACTGTCATACACGTTTTGCTACTTTAGTCGCGACCTTGTTGGCACCGCCCTTAAAGCCAGCGATTTATGTAAGTGTGTTGGGGAAACAAGCCATGGAACCTCGCCATGGATTTTTTTTTTGTGTAACTAAAAACTCTACTTTCTCTTAATGAAGAATGTACAACACACGTATTCGAAAAAATAACATACTGTCATACACCTGAATTAGTTTTCATTTTTCCCCTTCTAATAGTACTCACTATCCCACACTCCCACTGCAACATCTATGTCTTACCTAACTAGTAGTAGAGACATTATTTATAGAAGTCGACACACCCCAAGATCCTAGATAATGATCATCCATAAACTTAGTGCAGCTCTTAAGTCTTAATGATAAGCATACTAGTTTGACTTGTTATTCAAACAGTCTAGGTCAACATATGGACTAATAAATGCATTTTAGGGACCTTGGAAGTTCAGATTTCAGGCATCACATAACAAGATACTCAATTACCTAGACAAGCTCAATATACGCCATAGGTGCATTATCTCCCCGCCTCGGAAATGTCGGGATGATCCTCGTGTAACCACCTTCTCTGTCCCCGTACCTGTCTGCAACCTCAGCAAACAAGGCATGGACGATATGCTTCTCATAAATAAATGCCAGAGCCTGTCTCCTCTTGTGAAGAGATCCATCCTTTGCCAACGTGATCATCTTCTCAACATACTTCCTCATTGCCTTTGCCCTTGGCTTTGTAGTCTTTATCCTTCCATGCTTCAGCAGCTGTGTGGTAAGGCCACGCAGGAGTGCTTTCCTCTGATCTGGAGGTCTGTTAAGTTTAGGAACGCGTCTCCCATGTCGCATCGCAACTATCCTTCCACGAGCATCAATACCAAACAACCGATGCTCAAAGCTTGAGTTCTCTGCAACAGGTTTGACAAAATCAGCGGGTAAGTTTATAAAGGGCGTACCCAGTGCCGTAGGCTCCCGCACTGCGGGGTATGGGGAAGGGAAAATAACCAGCAACCATCCCTGTACAAATGTGCAGAGGCTGGGGCTTGAACCCTGGACCTCTTGGTCACAGGCGGTAAGTTTATAGGAAATTTATAGGAAATTTGAAAAGAATGTTCGAACACAATCCTGGTTTTGTCAGAGCTGCAACTTGGTACTGAGATTTGATTGAGCAGGCCGATCTACAGACATATTCTGACATCATAGCAAGCCAGACCAAGCTGATATGACCACAACAGGAGTGCAAAAATAGTAGTTAAAATATGTACATATTTTCATGATGAACGGTAAATTAAGCAGCAGCTGAGTGCTAACCACGAATAAATAAAGTCATGAGCTAAAATAACATAATTTCTATACGAAGCTGCTAACTCTGTTCCTCTTGAAGCTTTGTTAAAATACTGGGAGGTTTCAAATCATGACAAAGCAGGGCGCATTCTGTGGTGTATATGCATTTATGCACTAAAATTGACACATCTATAGAAATTTGTAACTGTTCCCTAACTCGCTACAAATTCTGTCCCATTCCTGGTACCGCATTCATTGGCTTCGAACGAGGCATTACACTACAATCTCAGTAGGTCGAATAAGCCAGGAATTTGGTACGATTCCTTTACCAGCACCGAGGGAGAGGAGACTCGAGACGGGCGCGAGGCCGGAGAAGGACCCGAGGCAGCCGACCGAGGCCGCCGTGGCCGCCGCCGCGGGCGCGAACGACGACCGGAGCCTGCCCGCGGGGGAGGGGCGGAGCGTGGGGAGGGCGTCGCGGAGGGAAGCCATGCGCCAGGTCGAGGCGGAGATCGCCGGCGACGGGGAGGCGGAGGGGAAGGCCGCCATGGCGGAGGGCGGAGGACAGCGGGCGAGCGGCGGGGGAGTGGGATTGGCTGGAGAGGCTGGCGACGGGCGACGCCGCTCTCGGCTTTGAACCGGATAACGTTTGGCACGCTCGCGCTGCGGATTGGGTTGCTCCATGTTGGGCCGGCTGTAATGGGCTCGATGACCGGGCCTAAATGGGCTTTATTTATTTTTTAATGGGCTGACATCATGTCCGTGGGACCAAGTCAACGTTGCAATCGCCCGGTCTGCGCTGGCACGGCTGTTCTTGGCTTCTTTCTTGCACACATGCAGACAGAGTTCTTACCTAATCCAGTGAACTTCTTTTTTGAACTCTAATCCAGTGTACTTCTGTTACTACTAAGAAACGTTAGAAACCACAGTTCTGCATAGGAAATTCAACTAGAAGCGGTCGTACGAAGACTAGTAGCTGAACTAAAATCGCAGTCATGAGATAAGCAGAAATCTACTCCGTGGAATCTCACAGGAATCAAGAGTAGCTGTTCTAGGTACAAACTGGCCATCTTCCACTCCAAACACTAGATAAGTAGGTATCGCATATGGAAAGAGTGCAAATGAGAACCAGAAATGCTAAATTATTTCTCCGGTCCCACCCATCAGCGAGGCAGCCACGCAGCACGTCCTGATTTTTCAGCTCCACGAGTGGCCATTCCTCTGCCCACTCATTTGGGTTGGTGTAGGACAACGATACCTGCACCCGTCCTACCACATCCTCCTGGACGCCCCTCTCGTACACCCACCACGTGCATCTGCGTTCCGACCCGACTTGTCATTGAGTAGAGACCACGGTGGACCGGGGCCCATCCAACAGCGCGGGGTTGGTGAGTTCAGATCTCCGTATAAACCCACCCGCACCCCCTTCACCCACCTGCGCTGCGCCCAACCCCCTCCCTCCGCTCCGCTCCTCGCCTCGGCTCGCCATTGGAGCGCGCGCGCCAAGCTCGTGGTGAGGTTTTCGAGATGAAGGTGATCGAGAAGATTCGGGAGGCCGCGGAGAATGGCCGGACGGCGTTCTCGTTCGAGTACTTCCCTCCCAAGACGGAGGACGGGGTCGAGAACCTGTTCGAGCGGATGGACCGCATGGTGGCGCACGGCCCCTCCTTCTGCGACATCACCTGGGGCGCCGGGGGATCCACCGCCGACCTCACCCTCGAAATCGCCAACCGCATGCAGAACATGGTACGTGTGGTGCGGCTACCTTTGCTCGCGCTTGCTCCACGGCGCGCGCGATCTGATCTGATCTGTTTTGGCACCGGGAAGTGATGCCGTGAGTGTTGGCTTCGATTCGATCTGCCTGGGCGCGGGGTAATGCGTCGGTGAACGTGGCGATACGCATTCGTTTTGTTGCGTCGGTAACGGTTTTGGGTAATTAGAATCCCTGGATTGGTTCCGCCGCGCGAGAGGGGAATGCGTTTGATCAATGCCAATGTTTAGGGTGGTGGTTGCCTCTGATTGAGTTCAAGTTAGTGTGGGTTTGGGATAAATTCAAAATTCGTGCTCCACACTGGACACTTGGTGGTGATTAGAATAACTTTATTTTATCAATTGCAATTGTTGTCCATTCTAATCGTCTTTTTACATAATTGAGATTGTTCTTAGTTTATTCAGTTTATAAAAGTGATGGGTTGCACGATACGGTTATGTTAGGATGACAGTGTGGGCATGAAGTGATGGCTTTTGAGCACTTTGGATTAATGTATTTCATGTTATTTATTCAGGTAGTTTTTTGATTCTGTCATGTGTACCATGAGTGTTGATCATTCTTAAGGTGAAGTTTATGCCTAATGCGCAGAGCAGTTTTCTGGAAACATGTCATTTTGATACTTCTGGCATGTGGTGTGTGGAATCCATGTGCTCCAACTCCAATTTGTGATTTCTAATAGTGGTAGTGTGGGAGGCGGGTGATACATCAGAGACCAAGGTCTTGGTGGATTGAAGTTCAAGCTCAGAGAGCAAGGTCTTGGTGGATTGAAGTTCGAGCTTATTCACTTAGTTTTCGCAATGGATTATCAGAGGATGAGTTCTGATGCCACTGATTGGATTAGATTGTAAGTATGTGACGCTACTGGTGGTGGGCATTGGTTCGAATGTTGGGTTCATAGAGTCAGTGTTTCCTGAAGTACAGTTCTGTCGATTACATGCATAGTGCTGAATCATTGCCAGGCCAAATTTGGCTGCTGCATATCTGGCCTGAATATTAGATAAGATGTACAATCTTGGTTGGATTTGATCATCCAGCTTTAATTCTATCCTGTTCTCAACTGCTTCAACTTTATCAAACTAATTTATTTCTTATAATTCCTCAGCATCTTTGTTGTATGATTGTATCCCTTGCAGTCATGCATTGAATGCTTAAAAATATTTTATATTGGTTCTGTTTTGTAGGTGTGTGTGGAAACTATGATGCACCTGACATGTACAAACATGCCAGTAGAGAAGATTGACCATGCCTTGGAAACCATCAAATCCAATGGGATTCAAAATGTTTTGGCCCTCAGAGGGGATCCTCCACATGGGCAAGACAAATTTGTGCAAGTTGAAGGCGGATTTGCTTGTGCTCTTGATTTGGTAAGATTGCACTAAAGGCAACATAAATCGTGAAAGTTCATTGGCATGACATGGGCATGATGGCTAGTTTATTGCTGCTGCAACGGCTGTTATATTTTGGAAACTAGATCAATCCATCTGAATCCTCAAAGAAACCACCTCCATTCAAACTGTCTTATGTCTTTTACTTGCAGGTGCAGCATATTAGAGCCAAGTACGGTGATTATTTTGGCATAACTGTAGCTGGTTATCCAGGTCAGCTAGTCATTACATATCTTTAGAGGGGATGGTTTCAAGTCCCTACCCTGTAAATTGGATGCTTTATCTGAAATACCTTTTCCAAATGTCAGAGGCACACCCTGATGCGATACAAGGCGAGGGAGGTGCTACATTGGAAGCATATAGCAATGATCTTGCTTATTTGAAGAGAAAGGTTCTTTAACTTTCTTGATTTTGTTTATTTTTCTCAATTCAAAATGATAGCAGAACATTTTTGTTGGTTCATGAACCAAGAAATATGTTGAAAACAAATGTATGATTGTGTAAATCATGGCGCTTTATATGTTTTCTTGTTCACTTCTCACTCCGTTATACATTTTCTCTGTAGGTTGATGCTGGTGCTGACCTTATTGTTACACAACTTTTCTATGATACTGACATCTTTCTCAAGTTTGTAAATGACTGCCGCCAAATTGGTATTACTTGTCCCATTGTTCCTGGCATAATGCCAATAAATAACTACAAAGGTTTCATCCGCATGACTGGGTTCTGCAAAACTAAGGTAAGATCTGTTGCTGATAGTTCCATTATTAGTAATTGTTTGCGGATCATTCTATTATCAATTTGGCATGGACTTATGCTGTTATGCATATATTAGTTTTTCACTTGTCTTATTTTTTTTATCTCAATACTGAGTTTGAATGAAGAATAGCTTCCCACTTGCGCGTTTAGATAAATGTAGTGCTAACACCATTCAATATTCCTCAAGATTAATGAAATCTTTCAAATACATACCTCCATACTGTTAATTCACAAATAGTTAATTGTACGTTTATGTTAATGAACAAATACTTTTGCATTTCTTTTTCAATGTTTTGAGTTCTCACTAAAATAATCACTTTGAATGTCTAACAGATACCTTCTGAGATCACTGCTGCATTGGATCCTATTAAAGACAATGAGGAGGCTGTTAAACAATATGGAATCCACCTTGGAACTGAGATGTGCAAGAAAATTCTTTCTAGTGGCATTAAGACTTTGCACCTTTACACACTAAACATGGACAAGTCTGCTCTAGGAATTTTGATGGTAATTTCCATGTTTGAATTTCATTTTTTGTTCCAACCTCTTACTAACAACTATTTTGTCCGCACTAGAATCTTGGTTTAATTGATGAGTCCAAGGTTTCAAGGCCATTACCTTGGAGGCCGGCAACTAATGTTTTCCGTGTTAAAGAGGATGTTCGACCTATATTCTGGTACTGTATTGGAGTTCTTTTGTGTTTAGATGCTCGAGGTCTTTGTGACATGCTAACCCAGTCTAGTGAATGTTAATGATTGTGCAGGGCCAACAGACCAAAGAGCTATCTTAAAAGAACATTAGGATGGGATCAGTATCCCCATGGACGGTGGGGTGATTCTCGAAACCCATCATATGGAGCACTTACTGACCACCAGGTAATTTCAGTATCTCTGTGTTCCAGTCTACTTTTTTTTGTGTGTGTTTACTGCAATGTTTTAATGTCACCTATGCAGTATGCAATATTTTTCTGTATCATTCTCAGGGTGATACAAATTATACATCTTCCAGGAAAAAGGGTCGAGTTAGAGTGAACATTTAATATGATTCAGTAATGCAAGTATAATCATGGGCCCGTAAAGGGTGTTTCACCATAGGATTTTTTCACACTGCCACTGCTACACCTTCATGTAGACTTGGATCAACAAATATCTATTCAAAATCACTCAACATGGTTTCTGTGATGACTGTTTGTGATAAAATTCTAATTGTATGTAATCATCTATTCATTTTAAACAGTTCACAAGACCACGTGGACGTGGTAAAAAGCTCCAAGAGGAATGGGCTGTTCCACTTAAATCTGTGGAGGACATTAGTGAGGTAACTTTTAAACTACGTGACACGTTATTGGTCTGCATGGCAAAGAAGTTGTCATCTTTTAAAGTCTTTGTGAACCCTTCTTAATTCTGATATTCTCTATATCCCAGCGCTTTACAAACTTCTGTCAAGGGAAACTCACAAGCAGCCCATGGTCAGAATTGGATGGTCTTCAACCAGAGACAAAGATTATCGATGACCAGTTGGTGAAGATTAACCAGAAGGGTTTCCTTACCATTAATAGCCAACCTGCTGTAAATGGAGAGAAATCCGACTCGCCTACTGTTGGTATGTTAATTGTATTTTGTTTTATAATAGGTGGCCCTGTGTGTTCAATTGAATTGCCCACTTTCCCTATTAGCTTAAGCGTCTAGGTTACTCAACACTGAGAGCAGTATTTTAAGCATCTTCCAATTTATTACAGGTTTCCTTGAATGTCAGTACTTCAGGTTTTAGTCTGTCTTGAAATCTTAAGTAGGAATTGTAGTGTTGAGTCAACACTTAGCAAATTGGGGATTGGGTTCACATCCATTGAAATTATCAGGGTAGTGCCACATTGTCGGAGAATCTCTACGGGATATTGCAATTCTTGGCTTCCCAGATCATCTGGAAATGTCTAGGTTGTCATGTCAAATACTTGCTCGAACTAGCATGTGAGCCTTTCTGGCCTGTTTATTTATGTCCTGTTCTGCAGGTTGGGGTGGTCCTGGAGGCTACGTTTATCAGAAGGCCTACCTTGAATTCTTCTGCGCAAAAGACAAGCTGGACCAACTAATTGAGAAGATCAAAGCATTCCCTTCTCTCACTTACATTGCTGTGAACAAGGATGGAGAATCATTCTCCAATAGTGCACCGAATGCCGTGAATGCTGTCACATGGGGTGTTTTCCCTGCCAAGGAGATTATCCAGCCTACAGTTGTTGATCAAGCAAGTTTTATGGTTTGGAAGGACGAAGCATTTGAAATCTGGACACGGGTGTGGGCTTCCCTGTTCCCTGAGGGCGACTCATCTAGGGAACTACTAGAGAAGGTACTTGTCCACTTCAAATCTTTAGGCTCGAACATAATATTTTGTTCCTTACAATAATGCTGTCAAACGAGCTCCTTCTGTAACATATTTTTAGGAGATTTTTTCCTACAGTTAAGTGTCATGTTTGCCGTTCAGTAATATCTGCTCTACTGCACTTTCTGCTAAGACCTTAGAACATCTTGCTGCACTTGGTCTTGAACTGGACCTGTGTTTACAGCATTGGTTTTTGTAAGACGAGCCTGCATTAGCAAAATATGCTAGTGAAACCAATCTACACATATTGTTCATCTTTCATAACTGCATTTGCAAACACATTTCTTGGCTGCTGGCTTTCAGGTTCAGAGGAGCTACTATATAGTCAGCCTCGTCGACAACGACTACATCCAGGGGGATCTGTTTGCTGCCTTCAAGATCTGATGATGGCTCCTATGGGTTTTTATTGTTGTTGTATGGTTGAATCCAACAATATTCTTGCTTCCCCGACTACAGATCTGATCGCAGTAAAAGTTCCTGTTCATTTGAGCTCGGGGGAGTCCAATAGTCTCATTTTTTTTTTCTGATTTCTGTTGGCTTTACCGGAACCATACGATATCAATAAGAAATGAGCTGTGTTGTGTTTCCATTCCCTCCATGTGCAAATGGCGCAATGGCTAGTTTCAAGATGTAAAATTGGTTCTTTAATACACAGGTTGCTATTGTATGTTAGAAGGACGTGCTGCCCACATTGTTCTGTATTTGCGCTTCTGCTTGGTGGAAATAAAGTTTGATCGAAATCTGATGTTCACAAGTCTTCCCGCATTTGAATTTAGCCGTTTGTTGCATAACTAAGTTTCGACATCTATGTTAACAAGTCTCCCAGAGTTTAAATTTTGCAGTTCGTTGCAGAACACTCCCGTTTTCAAAGTTCTATCCAATATCCATAGGTACCACGTGTCTATGCTTGTTGCATCGAGAGAACCAGTCTACCACCACGTTGCACGCACGTCAGAACCCATCGCCCTTTGCCGAATTCACTTCAAACGCTGCCATTCGAGTGCATCAGACGCAAAATGGGGCAGAACAATGTTTTAAGTGGCGAGTTTCTAAATGGATCATTGCTCTGCAGTAATGCTAAGCTGCTGCACCACAGTCTCTGCTAGTATTGCAAGTATACGGCATGCCAATACAGCACAGGGCACAAGGCAGGGGACACACACACACGGTAGTAGCGTAAACAAGAGGAGCAAAATTTCGTCGGTTCTGTTGAAGAGGAAGTGAAAGTGAACAGCTACATATATGTCTACCGTCTGCGTCGAAAGTGAAACTAAAGAATGAGCCGCGCCAACACTGGGCCGCCCGGCTCCATGGACGCTACACCGACACACCCATAACCCTGTAACCCCAACCAGGTTCAGGTTCCAAGTTGTTCAGGTTCGACTCCTATGCTGTATTTACAGAGTTCGCAACCTTGGAACGCCATCTTCTCCTGATCCATGGCTCTCCATCCTCGCTTGAGCCTCAGAATGGTACCAACCCGGCGGCGCCGGCGGTCTGGTTCCCCTTGACCCTGGGCGACGCGAAGAGCGAGGAGTAGAAGTCCTCCCCGGGCGGCGGCAGCATGTCGAGGCCGCTGTACATGCCCTGGATGTCGTCGTAGCTGAGGTCCACGAACAGGTCGCTGCTCTTGTTGGCGTTGGCGCTGCCGTCGTCCACCTGCTCCTTCTTGGGCACCATCATCATCGCCGCCGCCGGGTCCTGGAACGCCGGGAACGAGTCCAGCTCCGGGAACGGGTCGTTGTCCACGATCTCCGACTCCGGCGTGCGCGTCTCGCCCCACGAGTGGGATTGAGAGTGGGAGTGCGAGTGCGAGGTGGTCATGTCCATCGCCTCCTCTTTGGTTGTGCCGACGCCGACGCCGGCCTCCTTCCCCAGCTGCAGAATCTTCTCCCACTCGTTCTTCTTGTTGTACAGGCGGCACAGCACCCAGTCATCCAGCTGCACGTACAGGCAAATCGATCGAATTAGTATACAGAAGCGAAGAGCTCAAATCAAATGAAATCAAATCAAACACAGCTAGCTTACCCTGAGCGATCCTTTCTTGGCGGCGGCGGCGCGTCCAGCATCCGCGAGCCTATACTCGTGCATGATCCAATCCGTCTTGACCCCACGCGGCGCCTTGCCCGCGTAGAACACGAGCGCCTTCTTGATCCCGAGCGTGCGCCCGCGCGGCGCGACGGGCTTATCAGCACCAGTGGCCTTCCAGTACCCGTTCCCGGCGGCGCGGTTGGGCCGTGACCCGTTGGGGTACTTGCGGTCCCGGGGCGTGAAGAAGTACCACTCCCTGACCCCGAAGAGCGCGCGCTCCGGCAGGTCCCAGGGGTCGAACTTGTACAGGTCCACCTCCGCGATGATGGGCACCGGCAGGCGCTGCCCCGCCGCCTTCCGGCACAGGTAGTGCTCCACCAGCTCGTCGTCCGTCGGGTGGAACCGGAACCCTGGTGGCAGGTTCAGCTCCGCCTCCGCGTCCCTCTCCCTCCTCACCACCGCCGGCACTCCCATGGCTCGGCTTCTTGGTCTGGATGGTTGCTGGCGATGAATGACCCGACAGGCGGCGGCGGCAACACCGATCGGTCGGTCGGTAAAAGCGGCTCGCTCCGGCGGCTGGATGATGGTCGATGGGGTGGATCTGCTCTGCTCGGCTCTGCTCTGCTCTGTGTGTCCTGTGGATGGGTTGTTGAAGCTGAGAAGTGCGGGCAGGGGAGGGATATATAGCGGCGGGCGCGGTCTGGAAGCTTCGGCCAGCCGTGGGATGGATGTGGGGATAGGGGTCAAAGCGAGGGGGTCGAGTCGGCGGCTGCGGGAAAGCGGAGGTGGGAGAGAAAGGAAAGGAAAGGGCACGTGTGGCTGTGAGGTGGTGGGTTCGCGGAAGGAAGGTGGGGGAGGCTCGTGGACGGACGGCCACCTCAGCGGCCCCCGGGATTGGATGGGACCGCGCGGATGGCGTCACGGCCGACCTCAGCTGAATTGGGACC
>CM041628.1:6452258-6466192 GCA_023333625.1 Bothriochloa decipiens | reverse complement strand
ATTACACGTGTCTCTAGTGCGTACGTGGGCGGGAGACAGAAAAGGGGTCGAGGTGATAGATAGATACATGCATGCGTTGTCAATGAATTATGAGAGTGGTACTTGTCGCCTCCCGTGGTTGGAATTGATTTCGTTTTATTCATTCCTCACGAGCCACACGCCCCGGGCCGAGAAGTGGTCCTTTTCACCAAGAGGATTCGTGTTATTATGAACATGCAAGCGTGGCGTGGCGTGGCGTACGTGCTTCTTTCACCGAGAGGATTCGTGTAGCCTCTGTCGTCCCTACTTTATTTAAGCGATGGTACGGTGCCTACCATTGACTGCACTCCTCGATCTTCTTCTGTAGATAATGCTACAGGAGCAGGAGTATCATGCAGTCGCAGCACGCAGACGGCAGAAGAAGACGAGCACAAAAAAAGGCAGGCGGACAGGCGCCGGCATCATCATGCATTTCGTCGGAATCGCGAGCACCTGCTATCTCGGGGTGCGGCCACATGCACGGCACGCTGGGCATGCATCCAGAAGATTCGCCCGCTGCCTCAGCATCCCTATCTTTTCTCCTCCTCTCGTCGTCCCCGGAGTTCGCCACGCAAAAACTATTAAAAAGAAAGAATTGAAGAACAAAAAGATACTATAGCATCGTACTGTTTCTCTAGCGGTTAGCCGATGCGTAGGCGTAGCACCATCCCATGCCGGATCCCCTGCCACGCCCGGCGTACGTGGAGACCAAGCCACCGCGCCGCGCCAGACACATGCCGCGCGACAGGCATGCGGGCAGGCGCGGCAATGATAGGGCCAATTACTAAAATCAGATATGGGCACGTGGTGCGCGGGCCTGCCGCGCGTCGACACGAGTCCCGTCCCTGTGACCCCGGCGGCGCTGCCCGCACCGCGCGGGACGGAAGAAACGCGGACGGGCAGACAGGCAGGCGCCTCGAGGCGCCGCGCGCAGGCCGGGGGACGCGTGGCGAGGCCCGTGGGAGGCACGTGATGGGCTGATTCGCAGGCGCGCGCGACGTGGCTGGGTGAGAGTGAGGTGCCGCGCTGGGTTGTACGTTCGAGCAGCGGCGCCGTCGCTATCGATCGCGGGTGTCCGTGCTGGCGTGTGTGCCCCTGTGCGTACGTGCGCGTTCGCGGACTGGGACTGCCGCTACTACTCCTAGTAGACCAACCGCCGCCGCTGCATCATGTCGGTCTTCCTATGTATCAGCGGCGGAGCGAGACCGCCGGAGATGTTGTAGCAGTAGGGTACGGACGCGGTGGTGCTCGTCTTAGCCGGCGGTTTGACGTGCGCCAGGGAACAGAGGACCTGTGAGAAATCGTGTTTGAGGAAGACCGTATGCAAGGATCGATCTTGCCCCGGAGCCGGCGGAGCGGATCGACGTCGTTCGTTCTTAGACTATCTGCATTCTATCCACATCCGTGTTTCTTTATTTTTATTTTAAAAAAAAAATATTTCGTCCTGATCAGCCAGATTTTCTCCTCTATATTGTTTTTTTCACACTCATCTATCCTTTATATCGTCCTTTATCCATAGCGGTACCATAGGACCGGCGACAGCTAGTCTTATTCATCCAAAGAAATTTTCATCTTTTTAAAGAAATATTCCGTCTTATTTAGCCAGATCATTTGTATCGTCCTTTATCCACGGCGCACCGGCGGCACCTAGTCTTATCCATCCACTGGACCGGCCTGTGGAACTTGTGCTAGCTACGGAGTACTGTACTTAGCTAAGACCAGCTGTAGCCCAAAAAATCGAAAGCAACACGTGCTACACGGCCGCCCGGTGCACTGAACCTGCTGGCTGGCTGGCTGCCGACTTGGCAAAGACGATGGGTATCTACCTCACCAGTACATTCCCGGTTTATTCTACTATCAGCTCGATCATGCCACTATTACCTATTACCATACCACTGCGGCTAATTAAAAGCGATAATCCACTACCAGTCCCAGGAGGGTCTGTCTACGTAGTGTACTGGATCAGATCAGCCTGAGGTGCAAAAGCCGCACCCCCGGTACCGTACGTACGTCGGGAAGTCAAAAGCGTGAGATGAGGTGCGAAAGCTCAGCTGACATGGTGATTGATTCCGTGCACTGAACCTGCTACTAGTTGTACTAGTAATGACATCTTTGCGGCTGCAAGCAAGTCGCTAAACGACGACGACGAGGCCGGCGTTCGCTGGTCAATTAGCGGCCGCCGGAGGTTAGTTGAGCGTCACGGCAGTGTGTCGATCACACAGCCAGTAGCATCGATCGCGCTCGTAATTGCCCGGCCGCGCCGGCGCGTACGTGGCCGTGGTAGCGGGCGTGCGAGACCTCTTGTTCACACCATGTCCGCCTGTCTGTGACCTGTCCGTATGTGTCCGGCGGCGGGCCAAGTGGGTAAAAGCGTAGTGCGGCAACCATGCCGCGCGGGGGCGTGGGGACGGGCCACGTTCTCTGGAGCACTGCCGGCCGGGGAAATTTCTGGTACGGTGATCGCTGCGCGGCCAGGCACGGGAGGACGAAAAGGTAGGGGGAAATATCTGGTGGTCGCGGCACACCGCCGTCGTCACGGCGGACACGTACTGCCTGCGACGGGTGTGTGCGCGCGCGCCCCCTTGGATCGAGCGCCGACCAGATGAAACATGCTTGATTGGCACGGCAGGAAAAATTCGCCGAGCGCGCGCTTAGGTTGATAGCTAAGCTGTACGGTTTGTAATTTGGATTGGGTTTATCACTATCCAAATCAGCAAGCCAATCATCTAGCTCTACTCCTAATAAACACACATCATTTTCAAGAATTTGTCATTTTTTCTTGGATAAATCTTGTAATTTATCAACTCCAAAACAACATTGGGAGTAAAAAAATAGATCCTTTTCAAGAGTCTGGCATTTTTTTTTTTGCTTGGCATGCCAGCTCCAAAGACAACATCGAAAGTAAAACAAGAGCTTGTCTCTAAGAATTTGACGTAATTCATTCTCTAAAACCAAAATTGTTCTCATAAGGGTGGATTCACGGAAAAGATAGAAAAAATACAGAGTGAACACAAAACTTTCTTGTAATTAACTAAACCCATAGATATATAGCTTTTGTCTCTAGACAATTGCGAAGCTAGGCTAGAAGACCACTGGGGAGGAGAGATATGTGCGTGCGCGGAGGAGAGATATGTCAAGTTGTTTGCCAAACTATTAGAGGCTATATTTTCTTATTTTACTAAAATTTATAAGGATGCAAAATTAAAATAGTAAACTCTACCTCCAGCAGTTGGCATGCCTGCTTCGAGGGTGTAGCTAGTGTGTTCTACAAAGGGACATACGTACACCAGTATACATATATAACACTCAGGCCTGTAGATTCAATAATGAAAATTTAGTGGGACGTATGCTTATTCTGTGAAGGGCTGTAGAGACCGGAGGGGTATGTAATGAAGTGGGACGTATGTATATTCTTGTACGGAAATTCTATCGTCTTAATTGAGCGACAGAGTTTCTGCCTTTGTTTCAAAGATAAATCCAATGACAATTTATACATGATACGTAATATAATACATAATTGAACTTTATTAGGGGAAATAAAGAGTACATTGGTGATCCGCACCTCAAATTTGGTACATATAAAAAAAAAAGAAAGGCATGCAAAAATAAAAAGGACCCATAATGCATTAAGCCGTGCACATTAATTTGGAGTGCGTGGGAAGCCTTGCCTCCATACAGGTACGCCTCAGGGTGGACAAAAATAATTATTGATCAGGGGGAGGCAGGGCTAGAATCCATGAGTTGCCTGAAACGAACTCTGTCCCAACAAAGGGCTTGACTTGAGCCTCAGTGAGTTCCAAGGCAAATCCATCCTTCTTAGCCGCATCCGACCCAGGCCCAGAGCACTTGAAGTTACCGTAGTGAGTTTCACTGTGCAAAAAAAAAATAATGCAACCGAAACACCATCACATATAAATAGTATAGTAATAGGGTCTTGTATATAGTTGAAGATCACATATATTTCAAGAGAAAAGGAAGTAATAAGTAAGAAGTCAAGGGAGCAAGTGGTTACCTCTTGGGAGAATTGATGTTACCCCGGTCCAATATAATGGGCACAACTTCATTTCCCTTGTTAGTGTAAGAGTAGACGGCGCGCGAGCCCTCTGATACCCTACCTAGGTAGATCTTTTCTGCTTCTCCCTTGATAGTGCAGTTCTTGAAGGAGAAACCACTATTATTGGGGGCATTCACACTTCCACTCGGCAACTCTTTGGGCGTGGCTATGATCTCTTTGTTGACCAAGATGATGTTGCATTCCTCATAGAGCGATCTGGCAAAGCTGAAGATGAAGTCGACGGTGCCCTTGATGTTGCAGGCCTTATAGTAGTGCAGTCCCGTCTGGTCATACAACGCAACCTGCCCACCGTCAATGGTGCAATTGTAGAACGTTGCCTTTGATCCCGATACTCGTAGCGCAGGCGCCTGGCCTTTCTTCGCCCCCGGCTTTGGCAACGGTGCATCGTTCTTGAAGATGACACCATAAGCGATGAAATAATCAGATGCTATCGTTACGGTGCTGCTGCCAACGGTGCCAAGCGGCTTTCCATCCTTGCCCATGGTGGTGGCCGTGTCGTTCCAGACGATGGTGGCGGGGTTCTTAGGATCGGACTTGATGGTGACAAATGGCTTGCTTTTTGCAGGTACACCTCATGAAATACAGTGCCAGGCTGGAGAGTGAGAACATAGCGCTTGGTGCTGTTATCGGGGATGTTGGTGATGGACTCACTGATGGTCTTGTAGGCACCATTTTCGCCGCCCGAGTTGTTGTTGGGCTCAATCCCATTGTTAACTCTACTAGACTCGGCAGCGGTGAGCTGAGGAAGTGAGGATCCTTACCTCCACCGGCAGATTTACCAACTGCTGTCGTCTGCTGCAGCGTCACCCACTTGTCGAAGTCGCCCTCCTAGTGTGACGGCGCCATAAGTGAACCGAGCACCAGCAGCGACGACAAGAGCAGTGTCTCCTTCCTCATGGCCACCATAACTGTTGCGATAATTTTCTTATGTTCCTCCGATCCTTAGGTTCTTCGTCTTCTTCTTATATATATACAACACATGTTGGTTAGGAATGGAGGATTACGAGATCAAGAAGGAAAGCAATGGCCTTTTTTTACCATTAGGCCTTAATTTGACTTCCGCATGTGGGCGTGTGTGTGGTGTATTCCTTCTCCCATTTTTGTAGCTCGTGGGAGGACGTCATTGTTGGCTAGAAAGAATTTAGGGCTACAATTACTTTGACTTCTGCATGCATGTGAGCGGAGTGTGTTTTCTACCATTTTTGGTTCCATTGGGTGGAGGCCATTAACTACAAATTTCATGTCTTATTTTGACTACGCATGTTCATGCAGTTTGTAGTACATTTTTCACATCTAGAGACTCTGTTTTAAGGATAAAATTGGAAGTTTACCATGTGTGTTCCCAAGACCAGCAAGTCAATTTACATATGTAGGGATAGAAACAAGGTCATATCAAACACAATATCTTTATCTTTATCTTTATCTTTATCTTTATTAATTACTATATCACTGGAAAGTTAAGACCCCTAAGAGCCTGCAGGGAAAGGTGTTACAACAGTTGCATTTGGGAGAGTGCTTCTTGCACCGGGCTGAGCGATCCCAGCCATCCGCCATGGGTATCCCAAGTTGGTACCGAAGTTCGTCAATCAATCCCAGGCATCCTAGAGGCTACAGCTTTGGCTGCTCGAGCAGAGCATTGTCCAGCGCTGTAACACCTCTGGTGTTATATTAACTAAAATATGTCATGTCATCATATACACTATAAAACATTCATGATTAGGTCAACCTTGATGTGCATTAACTAAAACAAGTTTATATTTTATAGGTTCATTGTGTTTCTGGAATGTGTTGTCACATGAAATAATAAAACCCTACTTTCGAATGTCATTTCAAATGTTTGATTTATATTCTATGTACTTGAGGTGTAAACCGTATTTACACTAGTGTCAAGCATAGTGTATAAATCTAAGCCCAACCCTAAAAATGATTTTCATATTTGAAGTTAAATTTGGATTTCAAAGCTTATTCCCAAGTCTTGTAATTTAAATTTAAATTCAAATTGGAATGCTATAAAAATGATTTTTGAAAGTCAACCTGGTCAACCAAGGGTACTATTAGGTCATTGACCTAAAAATGTCCTTGGATAATGTATGTGATCACTAATAACCAACCAATTAACTTAGAAACCAAAACGAGTTTGAGTTCAGCTTCAAAAACCCTTTATTTCAAAACCTAGTTTTATCCCCTTTTCTGTAATTCAAAATATATAAGGAATTTGGGGATACTCTAAAAAGATAGTTTGTAGATATTGACAAGAGCTACAAAGTTGGTACGTATATAAAGTTTTTCAAGTTTCTACAAATAATTTCAAATAAATTTGAAAATACAGTTTTTGAGCATTAGTCTCCTTTTGATTTTAAAACCATAATTCAAAAATTATGTATAATTTGGGAAATATATGAAAAAGGTTTGGTTTGAAAAGTTAAACATTTTATAGTTTTGAATATTTTCAAGTTTTATTGAAGAATAAAAAGTAATTTCAAATGTTTGTTTCTAGGGTTTTATTCCCCTTTTGAATTTGAATTCATATTTCAAAATTCAGATATAATTTGAGAATGCTAGTTAAATGAAAAGTGTAGTTCTTGAAAAGTTATGCAAATGATATTTTTGAAGATTTTCAAGTTCTTATATAAATTTTAGAGTAATTTGTAATTTTAAATGAGTAGCAATTCTGTAATTTTCTTGAACAACACCGAGACCTATCGTTGGCCGCCATCGCCGGCTTCTCAAGCCGTGCCGCCGTCCACCGCCGCACATGCCATGGCCGCCAGCGTGCTCCTAGACGCGCGAAGCTTCGCCATCGCCGTGTCGCTCGTCCATGCCTCGCCCCTGCCCTATAAATAGGTCGGCCGCCGCCATTTCCCTTCTTATTTCTCCCTGCTGCCGCCGCCGACGACCTTGCTCCGCCGCCCAAATTAGCCACCGTCACTTCATCTCTGCCCGCTTCATCTTGCCTGAAGCTCCGCCTTGATCTTACGCTTCGATTGAGCTAGCTCGTGCTCGCTCTTCCCGCCCGAGCCGCCCGCACGACGTCGTCTTCCTCGCGACCGGCCGCCGAGCCGCCGCGAGCTTCCTCGCCGTCCACCGCCGCCAAGGTGGAAAACATATTACCTTAACCCTATCATCATGTTCTCCATGCTTCGTTGCCTCTTATGCGCAGCTTGGTCGGTCTGATGGTGCACAGGAAGCGCCGGAACGCCGTCCTTGCCACCGGAGCGCCGCCGCCGCCATCAGCGCCGCCGTCCACAGCTCGACACAGCCACTTCGAGCTTTCATTAGCGTGCGCACTAGACCCGTGGTGAGCTCCTGCACCTGTCCATGCTCTCAATTTTACCTCTCTTGCGCCGTAGGGTCCGGCCGCCGTGGCTCGCCGCCGGCATGGCTTGCCAGCGCCGCCGCGCGCGTAGCCGTTTGAGCTAGGGGCCAGGAATAGCTTCATTTTCTGGCCCAACGTCTTCACATCGATGTCCTGCAGCTGCCTGTGCCCTCGCTGTCACCAAAAATCGCTTCGGTGAGCATTACTGCCGCGCCCGAGCTCCGCCGCGCCGCCATGGCCGCCAGCGTGGGTGTCGCCGTCGCTCCGCCGCCACGTTAGCTAGCCCAAGTTGCTCGCCGTGCCGAGATGAGCCTGTAGGACCAAACCTCGTCGCTGGAGACCTCGCCGTCGGCGAGAAATCACCGGTCAACCGTCGCGCCGCCGTCGGTCAGCGCGGGGACACTGTGCTTATTTCCTTTTTCTTTTTCCAGAAAATGATTTAAATGCTATTTTATTTAGAAAATCATAGTAATTCATTTATAGCTCCAAAAATTCTAAACATTTTTGTGTGTGTTCTTTATGATGTCATCTACCTAGAAAAAATATGAAATGCCAAATTTGAGTACTTTTTGCATAAGTTAAATTTAGCTCTTTTAATTGAAAAATAGACCTTCAATGATTTTTAATAAATAAAATAATTGGCTTTTAATTCTGAAATTTGTTTTGCCATCTAATTAGGCCAAGAGCTTTCCAAAATAAAATTTTGAGCTTAATTAGACAACTTTAATTTTTATGCCTTTATTTTATGCTTTTAATTAATTAATTAACCCCTTTAGTTAAGGTTAATCATTATAGGATTTGTTTGACTTTGGAATTGATTGATGACCTTGGGTCATTAACCCTAATGACCTTTAGTACTTTAATTAATTATTTACGCTTACCTAGATCATGTCATTATGGCTTAATTAACGTTATTTTATGTGTTTAATAACTTTCTTAAATAATGTAGTTAACCCTAATAAACTTAGTAAGTATGTTTTGGTTGGCTTGCAACTTTATCGTGAAGGAAAGTTGTACTCAAGCCATTAATCTGATCATGTATCCATCAAGCATCATGTTTACCATTCCATCATGTTGAAGCATATCATTGTATCGTATAGTTTCCGATAACGGAGAGTTTAACGTTGTCGTCCCAGATCCGAAGGAAGAGCAGACTCAGAAGTTGGGAGTTGATCCAGAGCCCGAGACTATCTACCCCGACCTTCAAGGCAAGCCCCGGATGCATTCAAACCCTATTCTATTTTATAAAAATTTTACCACTTCAGTTTTGATATGTTGCATTAAGTAATAGGAGTTGAGTGAAAACCCACCAACTGCATTACCTGTCTTACTTCTGTAACTCCTTGTTACCTGTTCTAAAAGGTGCGTAGTGATGCTTAGCCCTGCTTAATTAATTAAGTGTACAAAAGTAAAAAATGAAAAAGATGAGATTGGTTTTATCTGTTGGAATAATGCTTTTAGTTAATAAATCGAGTCCGGACGGCTAACTTGCATTGGGAAAGGAGTCCCTCTATAGTGTTTTCGTCTATTGATGCCCTAGGTCCCGTGTCGATGGTGAACTGGTGATATCGAGAAATTAGAAAATCCACATGCATGAAGTGGTATACAGTGGGCCAGAGTCCCCACGTATATCATGGAGTGACTTATAGTGGGCCAGAGTCCCCACATATGTCATAGTATGTTATACTGTGGGTTTAAGTTCCTATGTATATCGGTACACTGGGTCGAAGTGCTCATGTGTATCATGTGGTGATATATGGCTGCGGTTGTTATCCCGGTATATCGGTTCACCTGCTGCTTAGGAGTTAGAGCCTCCTGCATATCAGTAACCTAGGTCCCAGCTGGGTATAAAAATGGATTCGAATCGCCGTTGCTTCTCGGAGAAGAAGACTCGATCGGTGTTCATCATCGTAGTAACAACTTGAATAATGAGTAAGGTTTAAGAAAAAAGTTAGTTGGTAATTTTGATCTTAAGCAAGACAACTTTTCTTTCTTTCAGGCTTTTCTGCAAAATTTCTTATCTCCTGCAAGCCTTACCTTGTTCCTCTAGCCTGCATTTCCTGAATCTTCACCCCTCTTTTTCGTCGGGTCAGTCTTGTTGAGTACTTTTGTACTCAAGGTTTGTTGAACCCTTATTGCAGGTGAGCCTCATGGGCAGGAATGCTTCGCATCTTGCTGCATGACCGTCGTCGAGGAAAGTGACGACGAATAGGATCTCTCGCTTTTGGGCAGAGCATATAATCAAGGTGGATGTAATAAGTTATATGGTTATTCCACTGCTATATGGGTTGTAATAATCCAACTTATGGTTTGTAAATGGTTTGTAAACTTATGTTATTGTAATCCTTCCGCTCTTTTACTCTGATGTATATTATTTATATAAAACTGTTGTAATACTGCAACGTCTCTTTGTAATGATTGATCCTGCTCGGAGAATCGTGGATGATTCAGGATTTACCTGACAGATCTTTTAAGTTTTATGGAACACATTCATGGTTATTTGGAGTCTGTTTAGACAATAATCATGCGAGTGGGCTATAGGATTTAGGAGGTTCTGCCACAGGCGCACTATGGATGTTGCCCATGTGTACAACATAATGTCCACCAGCCCGTTGTTAGTCTCATCAGTTAAAATACTTAATGTCTCTGTATATCTACATCCGACGCCTCTTTCTAGGGTTCTACAAGCTAATCTAATAGTCATCCACACAATAGACAGCCTGTTCGTTTGAACTTATCAGCCAAACCAGCTAGCCATTCAACAGTATTTTTCTCTCACAAAAAATCAGCAGCAGCCAGAACCAGCCAGCCAGAAACGACCAAACGAACAGGGCGAGAATTTTTGAATTGTGGCCAATTTCAATGCCAGCACTCATTCGATGTCAAAACCAATTCGACTCCATGCATGTCTCTGTATATCTACGTCCAAACAGACCTAAAGCTCCACGCAGATTAGACTAGGCAATAGACACAAATTTAGTTGTCAACAGACACCCACACTACGAGGGACACATGATCCCAAAAAAGACGTCCCAAACGATCACGAGGTCATTGTAGTCACAGTCAAACTCAAACTACACGAGCATGGAACAACCACCTGTGAGGATACGCTACAGTGAAATTTTGGAACTGCCTCATTACAAAATAGTATAAGCTGTGTGGAACATACGAACTGCCTCTCATTACAAAATAGTATAAGCTGTAGTACAGCGTATCTCATTACAAAATAGTATAAACTGCGCTACAGCCTATAGTGCCTTGCAACCAGTGAAAGCCTCAACCTCTGTTTAAGTAGAACTTGGCTACAAAAACCAAAATGTTACCGACAACCATCAGCTTCCCGCGCAGCTGCAAAACATCCATGAATTCTCGCACCACTAGGATCTAGTCTAGTTACATTTCTGTTTAAACATGGTTCCCCTCAACAAACGACACTGAACACACTACAAGAAAACAGTATAGTCCAGGAAAAAGCGACTGACATTCAGATACAGGGGCACCCAACAGAACCCAAATCAACCGTCGCTAGTCATTGTGAAGGCAATGAGAACACAAGACAAGGTGAAGATGATTGTTCCTGCGGCAAAGGTAAGGATAGCCCTCTGCGAGAAACCCTGCCTCTCCTGGCCAGCTAGCTCCACCTCCTTCAGCAGGCCCCTGATCTCGTCGATGTCACTGTCCTTGGCAGCATGGACCAGCCTGCTCTGGATCTCCTCGAGCTTGGCTAGCCGTCTAGCTCGGGTCAGGTCTCTGGCAGACCAGATGAACCCAGTCATCCTCCACAGGAGGATGCCAACGTAGATTGCAGCAACACAGTCCACGCTGTAGTGGTGCCGCTCACGTACCTCCCTCTGTGCGCTGTGCAGGACCAGGAGCCATATTGCAACAGAGATCCAGCCCCCATATGCTTCCTGTGAAACATATAAAACAAAGGTAAGGTCGTACGGGTTAGGATGAAACCTTTGCACAACATGATGAACCCTTTGTGATACATGGATTAAAACTACAATATATACCGTCCAGGCCATTGCAGTAAGGACAGCAACAAGCATATGTCCACTGTACATAAGGTCATTGCAACCGCCACTGGCTTTCTTCAAAAGATGGTACCATGAAGGCCCTTCTCCTGGAGTTGGTCTCAAAATGTCTACAAGGAAGCTCATACGTCCCCAATCCGGCCTATATTCATCTGGGTAAGCTTGAACAGCAGCTGAAAAAGTATACGTGAATAGTTTAGCCTCCACCATTGTACAAAACTGACATATCAGCTAGGTGAACCAAATAGACGCTAGGAAAAATGAACTAACCATATGCCATATCACGCATTATGAGTCTACGAATAGCATTTGAATCAGAAGCATATGGAATATAATATTTCTGCGCCCAAGGATGAGGATGTTGAGGTATTTGATAACGGGCTGCAGCGCACCAAGGTCTTGCAGATGGAAGAATAGTAGCAATGAAAGTTATCGTCCGAAGCACACGACCAATTGCCATAGTGAACATATATCTTGTGGCTATACCAAGACCAGGAGCTTTGATGCAGTCAAACAGAACTGAGAACCCCAGCATGATAAACAGCATCAAATAGTGGTGAAGAGTGATAATGTGAGCTCTGAGTAGATCAACCACGCTTTGAGGGAGCTTCTCATTCAATGATAGAAGCAGCCATTGACCGGTGTCAGGAAGCGGCGCGGCAGTTCTGTTAAAAAAAACAGTGAAAAAACTTTCAGCTTACAAGTGATTGTGTAGATTTTATCCAATTCATGTGTGCATTACACGCAGATTAGGAGGTGATTGCCCACAGCTAAATTTCTCAGGGAAGGTTTAGTAATGCAAGGAGAGATGTTGAAGTTAGCAATGAAACAGTGCTACTCTCTCCTTACTAATGGAAAGGCAACCTCTGCCAGGATCTGGATGCAGCACAATACTTTCAAACAGAAGACGGGTATCACAAATACGATTGTACTCGGAGATAAACCATGACCAGAGAAACTAAAATCTAAGAATCGTATAAAATCCAAATTGATCCGAAGTTCTTCCATAAATGCATCCTTAGATCATTTGTGTTTATTAGATTTTAAGAATGATGAAGACACATATGCCTAAAGGAATCTACAGGCCCCAAGCTGAAGTGATGCTTATGCTTTCCTTACCCCCTAAACTTCTAGATTCTCCTTGATGCTTTACTTGAACTTTAATCACTAGAAAGCCCATCACCACTGAATCAGAACAACAAAGACACAACTATTGACCACCTGTGAAGTAAATAGTCCATTAACCGATTGATTAAAATGTAGAAGTTGTCTTGAGAGCATCACAAGGTTAATGTTATCAAGCAGTTAACAATGTTGCAGAAGTTAATCTATCTAGTCAATAGCGACAACCAATCAACAAAGTTCTGTTTTAACTGAGCGCAGATATGCTCATCTCCGCGAACAACTTCCTGCTGCAAATAAAATGCAATATTGGGAGTGGTTGTTATGTGTAAACCCATGGTTCCCTTATTCTTCCTTCCTAGTAGGACAAAGAAATTTGTACGGGACATCCCAATTTGCTGCCGTCTTCCTTGGCAGCTTAAGTCTCAGTCTAAAAGCTTCAATAATTTCGCACACTCAACAGAAACCCCTAATAAACCTCACCCACACAAGGAGGAGGAGCAGAACACCATAGGATCACACCATCCTCCATGAACAACTAACTCCACATTCGTGCGTATTCGCACGACCTACCGCACGGGAACAAAATCTGCAGCTCACAAAAGTCGAAACCTCTCAGAGATCCAGCGCGCCTAAGCCCCCCAACCCAAAGCAACAAGCATCACTAGGCGAAAGAAGCCGACGCCACGGCAGCCGCGGCCCGGTTCCCGGAGAAGGGCGAGACGAGGGGGAGGAGGAGCGACCTGTGCCACTGCAGCCCCATGACGGCGGAGACGAAGCGGACAGAGATGGCCTCGCAGAGGAAGGCGGCGAGCATGAAGGCGATGGATCCCAGGAAGGGCAGCGCGGCGCGTAGCTCCGCGGACCAGTGGCGGTAGAACGGGGCGCGCGCGGCGGCGGCGAGCGCCAGCGCCGCCCACAGCGCCGGCTGCAGCCGGCCGTGCCACGCCGGCGAGAGGTGCCGCAAGTAGTCCACGCCCACGTACGCCGCCGCCGCAACGCCCAGCCCGCCCAGGCCGAGGAGGCGCCGGGCGGACGACCGCGGCTTCGGCCTCGCCGCCCGCGCCGGCTTCGCCATAGCCGGAAACGGACCCAGCCCGCGACTCCCCGAGATCGGTGTCGGTCACTTCACTTGGTCAGTTTGGTCGGCGCCGTAGACCCGCTGGACTATTGCGGGCGCCGTTGTGCTGTGCGCCGCCCGATCGGAAAGAAGCAACTCGCCGATAAATTATTAACTCGATTCGTGGTCACACCCGGCCCACCTGTGTAGCTCGGCCCACCCTGCCTCGGTCGTCCTGCGGACATCCATGGCGCGGTTGCCTGGTGGGCCTTAAACCAAAGACGTAGGGAGAGGTGGGCCGCATTT
>CM041628.1:6417293-6428687 GCA_023333625.1 Bothriochloa decipiens | reverse complement strand
GGGGCCGGTTTACGCTTGCCGGTGTGTTAAATGGTACCGTTTGCAGCATGGTTCTGCTGTGCAAATGCTTCATCACATACAAGGTAGTCCTCTACACACAGGTCTTGCTCAGAGTAATCGGAAGCCTGGTGAGCAGCAGGCACCATCTTCGGCTGCATATCTTCACCGGCCTCACCCGGTCCATCTTCATGCCCAACAGCAACGGGGATGGCATTATTCTTGTCCTTCTTGCTCTTTCTACTACGTCTTGGCCGTTTCTGCCCAACAGAGACGGCATTCTTGTCCTTCTCGCTCTTTCCACGCCTAGGTCGTTCCTGCCCAACAGAGGTCGCAGTCTCGTCCGTTTTGCTCTCTGCATTTCTACATCCTGATCGTTCTTTGTAAAATAACTGGCAAACCACCCAGTCATTGAGCTGTAGTAGCATGGGAAACGAAACAAACCAAACACATATATATACGTCGTGTCAATTCGTTGAGCATGCATGATTTGATAGATGGAACGAATTAAGAAGCTATAGCTAGTGTAGTAGTGTGCTGGCCGGGCGTCGCTTACCAGCTTGCCTGATCCGTCAGGCTGATGCTAGTTCTCCGGGATGGTGTACTCCCTCATCTTCCACCCCGTCTGTTTCCCCTTGGGCTGCCGGCCGAGCTGGAACGTCAGCGACGTTATCCTCCCTATCACCGCGCCATCTTTCTTGCCGCCTTCGTATACGTCGCCCAGCCTGCTGTTGGATTTCCAAAAGCCCACCTGCTCGCGATCGCCGCCGTCGCGCTCCACGAAAACGCTCCTCGCCGGCCGCTTGCCGTTCATGTACTTGCGGTCCCTCCGCGAGAACGCGTACCAGCACCCGTTCTGGCTCTCCCCACACGCACCTTTGATCGCCATGGGGTGTGCCTGGTAGACGTCGAAGTCCTTGAAGAATTTGACGGGCATCTGTTGCCGACTGTACTTCATCCTCAGGTAGGCGATGAGCTCCTGGTCCGTCGGGCGGAACCTGACGCCGACAGCCTAAGTGTCCGCGTATTGTGGTCCTGTCGCCGCCATTGGGCTGTCGTCGTTTGTGCCTGTGCACGCAGCAGTCTCCTGGCCGGAGGTGCTTCCGGTGCTGCTACTGCTAGCAGCAGCCTGGTCTGGGACGACTTGACCAGCAGGCGGCGACGACATTGTTGCCGAGCAGGTGACGGCAGAGCTTGTCCTCTGCGACGTCGACGACGCGGCTCGGTTCCTTCCAACGGCGACACGCTTGGTTGGCTTAGAGACGGGAGTCGGCTCGGACACGGCCAGGGCGCGTTTGGAAGGCCTGCCACGACGCCGAGGAGCGGGCCTAGTGCCGTCTTCTTGAACCTGCTGCTGTGTGTCTGCAAAGTGCAGGGGAAGCTTCTTCTACTGACGCTGAACCGGTCGTTGTCGCTTGTGTTTGCGTGTAGTAGTACAACGACGCCTGCGGCATGCTCGCCTGCTGCGTCGTCGCCGGCACCTGTAGCTCCGGCCGTATGGTAGTAGGTTCAACGGCGAAGGGCGCGGGGGCTCCTGCGGGTAGTACAAGTAGGATAGCTCCGGCTGTGTGTACACTGGTGGCGGCGCCGGCAGCTGCGGGAAGGAGGTGTCCATTACGGTCCTGGCGTAGAAGGCGAGATCGTCTCCATGGCTTTGCAGCGGTGGCGGCGGCGGGGGCGGGAACGGCGAGGACGAGGAGGCGTAAGCGTCTGAGCCCGCGTAGTACGGCGGGGGAGAGCTCCACCCCCACCAGGGCGTACTGCCTTCACCAACGACGTCTGCCGTCGCCGTCGTCGTCCCGTGGACGACGTCGTCGAAGAGCGACAATGCAGCAGCAGGGTCCGAGTTGTTTGCCGCCGGCGCCGGTCGAGGAGTGCTGGCGCCATTGGCGGCCGCGAGGGGATCGGCGTCGTCGACGGCCGGGCTGATGATCACCATGGCGCGTGCTGCCGGCGGGCGTCGTCCGATGGTCGAAGAATTCGAGCCGCGCACGACCTGTTGTATCGCGCACGGCGGCACGGGAACAGGACAGCGCGAATTGCTTAGGAAGGGGCCGGATCGGAGAGTCCGGGCGAGAGTCCCTATATATGCAATGCCCGCGGAAAGAGATCAACGCTGCTACGCTACGTACGATGGTATTATCCTCTACCGAGCATACTGTACACCCCTGCAGCAGGAGTGCCAGCGAGCTGTTGTGCCTGTCCTAAACTCTGCTCTTGGGCTCTTGGCAAGAACCGTCGTGCGAAAGAAAAACTCTTATGTAAGGTCCAAGCGTGTTGGAATAGTACTTGGGTTGATCCCAGGTAGATTGCGCAGCGGATACCAGCCCGGCTCGACCTGGATCCATGGAAGCCCGCAACACACCAAAGCCACGGAACTCGAGTCTAACTTAATTCAAAATGCTAGACTAACAGGCATGTTACCACTCTTTATATGTTGTTCTCACCATCAATTTTTGATGTTAAATTAAATCTAACAACCTCACTCGTCGTATCAATTCCGGGGGAGATATGATTTACTCCATACCTTTGTATCCGTGATAGTTTCAAGTGTTGTACATATTATTCTTGGTTGTTCCTTATGTTGTATTTGGATGTAGATATTTATAGGCTTACAATTTGAAATTGGTGTTGGTAATACCGAATAGCTGATGTTTGGATGGTTTGGAATTCACAATAGGAAATAAACTTCAATGCCATAGGGTATTCACCCCACTTGTTCCCCTCACCCATGATACCGAGTCGTGACCCTTCGTATTGGGGGGAATTGGTATGTGCTCCGCCCCTGGTAGAGGTTCATCCGCTTCCATAGTCATGCTCTGCGCTTGGCTGAGGCCTGTCCGTCGTCGGCGCATTTCTCCCAGACTCCACTTGCCGACGATGAGATTTACCCTTCCCTAATCCCGTCAAACTTTGTTTCCATCTAGCTCCTGCCATGCTTGCCACTGAGGACCGCTCACTACCAAGATCTGCCTCCCCAAAGCTACAGTCAAGCTCGCCCCACAAATGTCCATCGAGCTCCAGTTGTCATGGTTGCCGCCGCGAATGGTCTAGTGTGGCAAAGGTCAAGCTTGATATTCTTTTGGCATACTAAAGTCGACGTCGATGTTCTATAGGGTCTGGGAAATTCCCACATCGACTGTCCGGAACAGGTAGCCATGCTCGGGATCTCAATTGCCACAAATTCAACCATGGTATCCTAGAACAGGAATCGTGAAGCTCCCATTGCCGAACACATATGCTCCATGGGTTGGGAGGAGAGTGGCAGCGAAGGGGATCAACAGTTGTGCCCAATTAGCAAATAACTATTGACCATCAAAAAAATTCCATCTAGTAACTTTCAAATTATCGAATTTGAAGGTATATATGTTATACGTGTAGATTTACTTGGAAAATACTTTACCAATCTTATAGATTTGGTTTTAGGAATAACAAGTACTTATATTTTTTAAGAAAAGAAAGATGGTTATAGATACACATATATTGAAACCTAGAGTGACAAATATTTCGGACCAGACTGCTAGAGAGAGCAACATGCAAACATATTACAGTTCAATGCCAATTGTTGCTAGACCGATGTTAATCGAGTATAATGGATCCTAGCAAGCATGCAAACGTAGCTGTACGGGAACCTTACCGTACTACAAAGGATTTTGCCAAATTCTCAAGGAACCAAATGCGACCCCCTCCGTTGCCTGCAGTCGAATATACACGTGCGGTGGAGGTGGGACGCGTTGGGTTGACGCGACCCGCAGCACAAGGAAGCTCTGGTTAGGTGGCTCGGCTCCCTCTGGCCCCGTATAAAATTGGCGTGGACGCGCTCCACCGCCAGAAGCATCATCACCCCAGAGAGCCCCTCCTTCCCGGTGCCCGGTGGTCGTGGTCTCCACCCGTTGCCTTCTCCGTCCCCGGCTGCGTCGCCGGCGAACCCACCACCGCGAATCGGATCCGCCGACAAGGTGAGAGCCAAGCTCCGTCCCACCTCACCCCCTGTGGAGGATCGCTCCTCCGCGTGCGACCGGGATCTAGTCTAGGCAGAAAGCTCCCGCGACCGTTTGCGCGCGCGTGCTGCGCTGCGTGTGGATCGATCCGCTCGCCATCGCCTGCGGATCTCGTACCGCGGCCGTGGGTTCGTCGCGCCGCGGTGGAAGCTCGATCCCGAGGTGGATCTGGGTGCTGTGCTCGTAGATCTAGCGGCCTGTGGCTGCGGGAGGGGACGGGCGTGTGGTGGGTCAGCGTTCTGATGATGGGCCTGCGTTTGGTGTTCGTTTGTTGCATGCAGGCGAGAGGGGAGAGATGGGGCTCACGTTCACCAAGCTGTTTAGCCGGCTGTTCGCCAAGAAGGAGATGCGGATCCTCATGGTGGGGCTCGACGCCGCCGGAAAGACCACCATCCTCTACAAGCTCAAGCTCGGCGAGATCGTCACCACCATCCCCACCATCGGTGAGCGCACCAGCCTCCATAAGCATCGGGTTGTGAATATATACGCGGATTAAGTTTTGCACGTGGTATCAGGATTTGTGACAGGCCTTCCAAATAGTCAGTTGATAAAAATCCTGGCTACACATGGCTACGTGAATATCCACCATTATGAACATTTTTCATCATTAAAAATGAAAATACCTGGGTGCAACAAGACCGGAGAACTAGGGTAATGCATTTCTGTTAATGCTTCATAGGACTTTCACCCTCTTGCACGAATTGATTAGTACACAATTTGGCCACTGTGATCACGGAGTTAATCAAACAGCTAGTTGATTAAGTTTTTAGCAAGCCGATGGAACAACAAATTTACTCAAATACAATAAAGTGAAGAATGATAGTTAGTGACTGCTAAAAGAATACTTGCTTGGCACAGCATATGAGACTTGCCAGAGTAGCTTGAACACCACATTCCATTTTGAAATTGTTCACTTAAAATCAAACTGCTTTGTTTACAAGGTATAGGTTTGCACCAACATGCTACCTTTTCCTGCGAGTTACAACATTGTGTGTTCTTTTTTCTCACCGTTGACTTACCTTCAAATACAGGATTCAATGTTGAAACTGTGGAGTACAAGAACATCAGCTTCACTGTCTGGGATGTCGGGGGTCAGGACAAGGTAAGATCGATGATTGAATTGTGTCTGAACATTTTTAAAAAAATGGCATTGCTTCTTCTACATCCTGCTTCTCACGTCTCCAATAGATGATTTTATATTTCTTATTAGTGCCTCTCTTGTCCACTTCCAAGAATTTTATTCTACGTCCTGCTGTTCAATTTCTGAATTTACCTGTTGTCTTTATTTCAAACTGTGTCGTGACTTTCTCCCGATTGTCTGAAAACAGATCAGGCCGCTGTGGAGGCATTACTTCCAGAACACGCAGGGTCTCATCTTCGTTGTGGACAGCAATGATAGGGACCGTGTTGTTGAAGCAAGGGATGAGCTTCACCGAATGCTGAATGAGGTAAATTCTTGTGCCCTTGAGAATCCTTTGTGGTATGTAATTTTGTGTGCTGTGCTCACGTCTATGGAGATGGTAATGCTTGCAGGATGAGTTACGTGACGCTGTGTTGCTTGTGTTTGCTAACAAGCAAGATCTTCCAAATGCTATGAATGCTGCTGAGATTACTGATAAGCTTGGACTGCATTCACTTCGTCAGCGTCATTGGTAACATACACTACCAACAGATTTCTTCTTCCCTCGTGCTATTATATTGCTGTATGTAGTCGTAGTGTCGTATTTCTGCTCTTGGGCTTGGTAATATAATTATACTTGGCTAGCTGTCAGCCAGAGACTTAATGAGTCATTAAATCTTGGCAACAGGTACATTCAAAGCACTTGTGCTACAACTGGTGAGGGATTGTACGAAGGCCTGGACTGGCTGTCCAGCAACATTGCAAGCAAGGTATGCTCAACAATGCCATGATTTCACCGTCTTGCTAGGAAACATTTCCACTTGTGACCTCAAATTCAGTGTTCTTTGCTTTACTCACCTTCTCTGTTTGATGAACCTTGCAGTCCTAAACTTTCAAGCGAGGTTTGGATCATCTAGGAGCTTTTGGATGATGATGGTACTGGATATTTAGGGTTGGGTTGATATTTTCGTATGTAAGATGTATGCCCTGAGCTCAACAGTTATTGAGCTCTGCTTAAGATTTCACAGTTAAATTGTTTCGTGTAATTTGGGCCTTGTGCAAACAGCTAAAAAGAGTTCAGTTGAGTTAATTGGTTGCCATTACATTATCAGATTCTTTCATGATCCATATATTCCGCTTCAACACCATCACATCAGAGTGATACTGTTTTCGCCAACAGGCATAGGTTCTGCACTTGTGCTAGTGAATTATGCTTTATGCAGTGCCACTGCCTAAGCTTACCGTCTATATGGAGCAACCAGTTATGCGCACAAAGCCACGTCATGTAGTAGAATCTCACTGTCGTGCCCGTGCCTGGAGTTTTGACTTACCTCCCTTCGTCCTAAATTGAAGTCATTCTAAGATTCTTAGAAAATTAAAATATCTAGTTTAATTAAAATTAGAGTTTTGACTTACCTTCCTTCGTCCTAAATTAAAGTCATTTTAAGATTCTTGAAAAGTTAAAATATCTCAAGTTTAATTAAAATTAGAGAGAATTATAAAGATTTATGATATTTATTAGTCTTATTTAGATGCAAAAAGTAAAGTTAAAAATGTAGCACTTTATTTGATAATTATAGTTTAATTATAGACTAACTAGATTTAAAAGATTTATCTTATGATTTATAACCAAACTATGCAATTACTTATTTTTTTATCTACATATACTGCTTCATATATATGTCCAAAAATTGATGTGACGAAGAGATAAAAAAAACGTAAAATTTTTTTTTGAAGCAATCTAAATAAGGCTGAAGTATCTATGGAAGTATAGTAATTAACAAAGAATATTATCATATAATTTTAGTCAAACTTGAGATGCTTTGACTCTCTAAGATTTTTAAAATAACTTTCTAAAAATTTAAAGAGTCAGATCAACTCAACTTTAACTAAATTTATATAATAATATAATAATATTTAAGATATCAACTAAATATCAGATTCATCGTTAACTATATTTTCATAATATATATATTTGATATAAAAAAATTATAATTCTTTTTGTAATCTTGATCAAATTTAAAATACTTTGATTCTTTAAAATCTTTAAAATGACTTATAATTTAAAACAAAGGCAGTACAAATCAGGAGGCAAGTGGTTACTGATGAGTGAATACTTAGTTCCAGACAAACATTCAAACGTTATCACCGAACAATCATTAGATGCCTGAGAAGCAGAGCCAACACAAGACGAAAACCCCAAAAGGAGTTAATTTTGCAAGCCAGAGTGCCATACTGCCATTTTACATCCATCACTCCCGACACGAATAATACAAGTTATGCCCCCTCGTTAGGCTATGAGTTCAGCGCATAATCTACACAGAACAATGGCACCCGCAAATCTATCCACCAAAACAAAATGATCAGCTACTGAAATATTCCTTGGCGTGGGATTTTATATGATTCCTGACGCATACTAGCAACAGGAAACTAGTCAAAAAAATGCATGCTCAATGTGCAGTTGGTATGCAGCATACACCAGGATTAAATTCAGGTTAAACTACTTGCAATTTGGGTGCAAGACTAATCTTCTGTTACTTGCAATTTGGGTGCAAGACTAATCTTCTGTTACTTCTGCTGCCGCTGCGGATATCAGTGATGCTGACTGGATCTTTCCAGCAAACTCCAGCCTCATCAGAATTACTCCCCTGGTTGCAGAAGAGATAGAGCATGGTTGAAGTTAGGGAAAATGAGAAAGTAATGAATTGGAACCAGCTACATGATGTTATTAAAGCACTGAAGCCTAGCTTACCTCGAGCGTCTAGACTGGATAGATATATCTTTAACTTTGATTCTGTTCACAGTGCCACTCTGGCTAACTAACACTACCTGCTCGTCACTTTCACCATCTTCTGCCATTGAATTCACAGGCGAAATAGCATAAATATGATGGAATATACAAGTATACAACAAATCAAAAAGCAGAAAGGAGAAACAGGTTCAGAAATGGTACCAGTGAGTGAAAGACCAGCCACAAATACAGCGGCTAAACGACAATCTTCTGGAAGCTGTGAAACAAAATAGAACATACCAAATTGAACAGGTTAAATGAACTCAAAATTTAAAAGTACACGGTCCTAAACTCTGTTGTATGTACATAATGCATCACTATAAGAATTCAGTTTTAAAGCCAAAAAGCACTGAATTTTCGAATACTTCTCAGCAGAAACTGATGACCAAAAGCTGATCATACCTTGTAGCCTTGCAAGCCTACAGCATTGAAATTTGATTGCCGGAAAGCATTTAGGGGCACCCGTTTCCCAATACCGTTTTCAGCTATGAAAAGCAACCATGGAGGGCTCAAATCTCTGACCCTGGAGCAGCCGTCCATAATTTAAAGACAAATATCAGTTAGCACTGGAATACAGGGACTACCCAAACTGAGAAGATACATAAACTAATATGGCTTGGAAACAGGATAGTGCGAATGAAGTTTAATGGACAGTAAACCATCCTGAGGGAAGCAAAAGGTTGGTTTCAGGATTGTAGTATATGAAAACTATGGCCACGTTATCAAATCATCTAATCAATCCTAGTTGCAAAGGGTTCACCCAGACAATAGCCCTGTTTGGGACAACTTATTGCTATTTAAACAACGCTTTGGGTCTGTTTAGCTCGTAGCCGCAGCACACCACACCCAAACTGCTACACGCCGTATCTATGTTTGGTTGTTGCCACATGCTGGGTGTGCCGAAAGTGCGGCGTCCTTCCCTGTGTGTTTCTGGGCCAACTCTCGCCAAATGTGTGGCACTCGTTTTGATTGCCAGAGTTGTGGCGCAGCCAGAGGTGTGGCGCGAAGCGTGTGGCAGGAGCCAAACAAGCCTTTTGTGCGACAGCGCGGTCTAAGAAAGCTGGCCGAAAAGCAGTCCATTTGGGGCACTCAACTTGCTTTTTTTTTTCCATCAAAAGCAGTTGAGAATCTGCTCCAGACAGGGCCAATTGGTCATGATTAGTCGCTGACCAGGTCGATTAGTCCACCCTAGTCGGTCCTAGTCATCCTGTATATATCAGGAGTTTTATATTATATATACTACGTAGTATAGAGTATATAAACACTGTAAAGCAAGCATCAAGAGAAGTTGTTTGAATAAATGACCCTTATGATGCACCACTAAATTTGGGAGGTACACAGTTTTATCATTACATTTGCTGTCATCTTCACATAGCAAGAAGATGGAGGGGCAAACAGCAAAGGCAAGTTGCTACTATGAACAGAGCAATAACATCGACCTCATCTTGGCAATCCCTTACATGTGGATTGCTGAAGGCTGCAGCAGAGGCTGTATCACTGTAGTATTTTTCCAATGCTCCAAAATACCTCATATCCAAACAGGGCCTCCTTTTTTTTACAAACCCATACTACAGTGTCAATTACTAACCAGTTCCAAACTATAGATGAAATTACCTGCTGTCAAATCTTTCAGGCATTTTGTGCACCGTTGCTGGAATTATGTCCATGGCTGCCATCTTATCGCCCTCTTTCAGCTTCATGGCACAGACACCCCTGGTATTCCTTCCAAGGGCACGAAGCTGATTGAAACATGAATATAAGAATAAGGAAATATAGGTTAATACTGCAACCCAAAATGGCAATCTCTTTTGCACATATAGTCAACCAAACAAAACTTGAATGGTATAAAAAACTGAACTTACTGAAACTCCAAACATAATTAAAATATTTATATCAAAACCATTTGTAAGATGAAGGCAAAATTGTACTTCTGAGACAATGGTTTTATTCGCAGGAGCTACACTGAGATATAAAATCTGCTAGCGGTTCCCATTGAGTAGAGTACACAAACCTTATCACATGAGTTGACAATAACCCTCCCGTTCTGTGAAGCCAATGCAACCAGGTCATCATTGCCACAACGACGGACCCACTTAAGCTCATCACCAGGAACCTAACATTTAGTAGTTATTATTGACTAAAAGATGTATATCACGTTTTTTATGATGATATGGTACGTGTAAGAAATGCAAGCAAATGAGATGGTATACCAGTTGAATTGATATGATACCAGTGGATCTGATTGATGAGAAGGCATTAAGAGGTACTTTCTTGATATAGCCATTAACGGTGAGCATCACTAGACATTGGTCCTCGCCAAATTCACTCACAGGAATGATGGACGTTATCCGCTCTCCATCAGATAAAGATAGCAACTATAAGAATGAAGTAGCAAATATTAGCATATCGCCTGCTAAGCTTCATTAGTCCAAGTTAACATTTATCACTGCACCTGTACCAACGGAGTCCCAGTAGCAGTTCTAGTACATTCTGGTATCTTATAAGCTCGTGCTGAGTATACAATTCCCTTGTCACTGAAATTAAACACCATTACATTACATTACGCTACGCTACGCTACATTACATTACATTAGAACAGTGAATACATGCCCACCATTAGTACAAGTAAATTCCAGGAGTATCTGTATAGGTTCAAACATGCTTTCTACTTCCTTCGATAGTACATAAGTCCATTTAGGTCAGTCCTAAGTCACTTTGACCATTAGCATATTAAAAATGTACATATTGACAACATGAGAAAGAAATTATTAGATTCCTTATGAATAATACTTTCATAATATAGTCTTTTTAATTTAAGATGATATACTTTTATAAATATTGCTAGTCAAAGTTTAACTTAGGATAAACTTAGATGACTTATATCTGTGATTGGAGGAAGTTGACAGATTAAAGAAGCTTATGTAGTCCTGAAAGCAAAGAACTTCCAAAGATGCTAAAAGATTTACTCATTCCTGGTTCACATACCTGAAATAAAGAATATGGTCATGCGTCTGGCAAACAATGAAATCTGATGTGCTGTCATTCAGTCGCATCTTTCCAACAGACTTTCCTATGGTTCCCCGATGTTGTAAACTGAACGTGTTGGGGTTCATTCGCTTAGCATAGCCTTTCTCACTAAGAATCTTGTAGATGTTTAACCATGTGAAGAGAGGCAGAAAAAAAGGGTAAATGAGTGAGGATAAAACTATATTGGATAATTAGAAGGTAGGAGAGAATTGCACGCACCAAAAGCATTTCCTCATTAGGGATAATATCGATATCATCGACTTCACTGCTTACTGAATCATCTATCAAAGAACGCCGCGGTGTAGAAAACTTGTTTTTCAAATCGGCGGCTTCTTGTTGTATAAGCTAAAACATCAGAGGGAACAATTAGTAAATGTGCAATAAGATAAGAAATGCAAAGGAACTAACACAGATATACTCAAAGAACTTATAATCACAAGTGTGAGATTTCATGCACT
>CM041628.1:6362543-6417193 GCA_023333625.1 Bothriochloa decipiens | reverse complement strand
TCAAGATCCTCGGATGTGCACCAGCTATATTCAACAAGGAAAAAAAACTATAAACTCAAGACATAGCAGCAAAAACATTGGTTCATAACCATTTTTTTCTCTATAAAAGCACTGCAGTGATATCAAGTGAGGAAGAAATATATCACCATAAAACGGATTGCAAACGGAATGCACTAATAGCATTGACTGCATTATCTCAAAAATGATGAACTGTTAAAAGTAAAACAGTTTAATGAAACATACTGTACACTTATTTAATTTTAATTAATTCCAATTCCCCAGATGTATAGCAATTAAGTCACATGCTCCTTGTGCAGAAGACAAATTCAAATAGGAGAGAGCTAAAAGTTTGGACAAAATTTGATGGGACAAACATGATTTGCCCGTGCATCCAATTCTTAGGAAAGGATTCATACGGTTCACAACATAACATGCCATACGCACAGTGACTTAAACTAGTATCACATGAATTATGAACATACAGCAGATTCCGTAAATATGAAGAAATGTCAAACCTGGAAGATAAGTTCCTTGCTTGACAGAAGCTCATTTAACTTAGAAATTTCCTCTGACAAGGTTTTAGCTTCATCCACAAATTTCTTCCGCTGCAAAAAACAGAGGTCTGTTCAGCTCCTTCGGGTAGGAGATAGGAATTGAGTATAATCAAATAGCTGTGAACAAAATAAAATTCAAATGTAGAAACCTCAAGGGAAGTAAGCTTCTTTAGTGTGATATCCAACAGAGCCTCAGCTTGTTTCTCAGATAGATCAAATTCTGCACATGAACAGGTTAAACATAAGAAACAAACTGTAGTCCAATAACATTTTTATAATCTCCCTTTCATCAAGTTTGTGTATTTGCTTAGGGAAGCAAGATAAGATATAATGTCACATTGCATGTCCATAGTTATAGGAAATTGTTGCTTGAGTCCATTATGGAATGTCGAGGATTTAGGAATCTTAAAACAGTTTGCTTCATTGGCGCAGAGTCTACGATAAGTACCATAGCACCAAGTCACAAGTCAATGCGTTTTAGAAGGAGCTGAACCAGAAGTACAGGACTAGGGTAAGAAGCATAGAAAATTAAGGTAGTCCAAATTACAACATAAAGTGTCTACACTTGTTTCATGTAATGATCAGCATAGCAGCTAAATCAGACAAATAGCTAAATCAGACAAAACATATCACAATAGAACTACAAAATGTTACCCTTTACTAGAGCTCCCGTTGCCGCAGTGTGATTTGATGTTTCTCGTATTATTTGAATCACGGCATCCAAATTGTCGAGGCCAATAACAATTCCCTGCAAGAAGTAAATTCATCGTCGACCTTTCAACATCCAAAGAAGTTAACCAACCTAAATCCATTTACCTCCACAATATGTTTCCTTTCTAGAGCTTGCGAAAGCTTATATCTTGCACGCCTTTCAATTACAGAGCATCGGAAGTCGAGGAACGCCTGAAGCAGAATCAGAGTTTAAAATGGGAAATTAAATCTCATGTTCATAAAGAGTCAACGTCATTATGCAAGTAAGACATTGTATACAAGAAATGTAACTTAAGGATACAAAATGTTAAATGCACACATAAATGGTAAGGGCTATGCCACTAGTGTTCAGATGTCAACCTAAATTATATATCAAAGTACACTCTTGTTACCATTAGCAACATGAAATTATATATCGATAGAGGCTCAGCTTGATTAAATACCAGTGACAAATAAACATCCCTTGCAGTTAATAAAAACTTGACCTGCGGGGGGTAAGACAGCCCCCGGGCATTGCATTAAGAAGAAGACCTTCTCATGCAGGTCAAGAAAACCCCCGAACCCTTGCCCCACCCATACACAGCGGCATCGTAGCCCATGGTATCTAAGAATGAATGTAGTTGATATTGGAAATCGCTATTTGAGCCATCCACAAATGTATCCAAAAGAAGTGGCATAAAACACCTATTATTGCTAGACATTTTAGTAGTGAAATGGTAACATCCTGAACATCTAATCTGAACTCTCAACAAATCCATCTATATAAGGATGCTCAATGCTAGTTAGTTTTAAAGTATCTTTCATGGTTTATATCCTTTAGTCAGTTAAAAACAAGCATCATATCATATATAGCATATTAGCATGCAGCTTGTAAAATCAATGTTTTGCTTGTGAAAAAATACTACGAATAATAATAAATAAATAACGCAACAGCACCTGAAGAATTTCTTTCAGTCCCATCAGTTTTGGCTGCCCATCAAGTATACTGAACAGATCAAGAAGAATAAAACAGACATGAGATTCGAAAATGCAAATTTTTCTTGTCCTATATTGCAATGCTAACAATATGATCCATCCAGAAAAGAATGGAAGTTTCGTTTCCCGAGAAGTCAAACAGTTGCAAGGTTTGACCAAATATATACAAAAAAGTTACTAATATTTATGATGTCAAATAGGTATCACTAGATTAATTATGCAATATATTTTTCATATGAACCAATTTAAAGATATTATTGATAATATTCCCTATAAATCTAGTCAAACTCAGGATTGTTTGACTCCTTGAGAAACAAGATTTACATTCTTTTTGGGATGGAGAAAGTAAGATCTAACTATTAAAATCACTTCAACCACAAGACCATAAGCAGCTCAAAGATGCAGATCAGCATCTAAGATATTTGACTCCTTGAGGAACGAGATTTACATTCTTTTTGGGATGGATAAAGTAAGATCTAACTAATGCAATCACTTCAACTACAAGACCATGAGCAGCTCAAAGATGCAGATCAGCATCTAAGATATTTTGCATTTGTCATCAGGGATGCATATCTGATCAAGGTTTTGGTACTCCCAGCTTGAAAAGTCAAAATCAAAGCATTGAAACATTTTCTATTTCCGAACAACTGAACTCCAAAATTTTATTTAGTTCAGAGAGCACCATTTTGAATGGTATCCACGACATGTAGGATTTGTGACTATTTCATTATGGCGGAAGTTTGACCAGCTGCCCCAAAAATTGGCCAGCCAAGCTATGCCTTCATGACCACACCCCCACCCCCAAAACACACACACAAACTACACCTTCATCCAAACACAACCTAAATTTAGTTGTTCCTTTGTCCATATTATTTTAAGCATTCTACATTAGGACAGTAATATACTTCCAAATTCAGAAATGAAGAAACAGAGAAGAGATTTATAGTTTTATACTGTGATTCAAGAACAATAGCTTTAACTAGCATGCATGATAATATTAATCTCATAGAAAAGAGGACAACAAAATCAAAGACCACATCTGAATGAAATGAGAAGAGACTTTTCTGGTCACTGCCATGTCCTTTTGGGAGGAAAAGATCAACATCAAGAATCAAGAAAATGAGTAACTTGTTTTCCTATTTGCTGTAAAGCACACTAAATTGTAGAAATTACTAAATTGTAGAAATGGCTTAAGCATTCGAGACTACCCCGACTTGCTTAGGGCCCTTTGTTGTTTTCTTTGATTGTATAGGCTTTGTTGTTATTGTTGTACAGAAATGGCTTAAGGATTTAAGCATACTTACGCCACCATGTTGCAGCTAAAACTAGATTGCAGAGCTGTATGACGATACAGGTTGTTCAGTACAATGGCGGGATCTGCACTTCTTTTCAACTGGAGCAGTGTACAAGGAAAATAAGTATTCCACATAAGAAAACAAAAGTTAAAATCCCCAAATAAAAGATGGTGGTGCAAACCTCTATTACTACACGCATTCCAGTGCGGTCACTTTCATCCCTAATATCGCTTATACCTTCCAATACCTGCACATAAGAACACACAATTGTAGGAATATTCATGTTTCCATCATGGTATCACAAAATACACTCAGGTTAAGATCAACCAGAAAAATAAGCCTGCTTCAAATAAACTTACCTTATCTTCAACAAGCTCAGCTATCTTTTGTACAAGAGTGGCTTTGTTAGCTTGGTATGGAATCTGCGCAGAGAAGTATAAATTAGTATGTTCATGCCTTCGTGCTACTAAGTAGGTATAAAGATTTGCCAAAAGAATAAACAACAGTATAGATGTCAGACACTACAAAAACAAAATCTGTAACTCATACCTCTTTAATAATAATAGCTGCGCGTTTGCTTTTCTCGTCAATTGTTTCGATCTCAGTCTTTCCCCTCACAACAATGCGGCCACGCCCAGATTTATATGCTTCCAAAATACTATTTAAGAGGAGTAGAAGTTAGTGAGGTGGAGGTTGGTACACAAGTTAGCACTCGAGTCAAAAGACAACAAGAAGACCAAAGAAAAAGGGACTAAATACCCTTGAGTTCCTAGGATTGTTCCTCCTGTAGGGAAGTCAGGACCAGGCATGCATTCCAGTAGTTCTTGGAGCTTTCAAATGTAAGAAACAGAACACAAAAGTGAAATTATAGTTCTTGGAGCTTTCAAATGCAAGAAACAGAACACAAAAGTGAAATTAAGATTATGAGATATCTACAGACTCAGAAGAACAAAGAACAGTGACAATGTCCAATTCATTTATTATAAGTAACACAAATGGACGAGCTCAGCTCAAGTGTTAATCATATTCCACATTGCCTAGTCATCTCGACAGGGAGCGCAAAACACACAATGAGATTATTGTTCTGCTATCTACTTTAACAGTTAACAAAATAATTCCAATGATTATGCAACAAAGTGTCAAATTCCTAGTGAAAGCAGTTGTTCTTCCTTGCTTCATATAGGATTTGTAGATAATTATCTGATGGAAAAAATATCAGCTGAGCGCTTAGACATTTTGACACATGTATGCATGCAAACAAAAAAGGGGTAGGTAATACAAGATAATTATATATGTAGTATAATGATATTAAGAGATAGAGAACAGAATGGAGATAGAGGTATATTACTCACTGTAGCTTCAGGGTTTTGAATGATAACAGAAAGCACATCAACAAGCTCCCCCAGATTATGAGGAGGAATATTTGTTGCCATTCCAACCTGAACAATTTAAACATTAGAAAGAATTTCATTTTTGCACATAAGTAAATACCCGCTTTTGCTGCTTTTAAAACCTGCCAAGAACTGTTCATTGTGCTGGGGCAGCCGCAGACACAGCAGCTGCCAGCTGTTCTGAACGACCCCAGTATCACTTGTGTAATAAAGTAATTAAACAAATAAGAGCTCATACCGCGATCCCTGAAGAACCATTCAACAACAAGGATGGGACACGAGCAGGCAGCAGAGATGGCTCCTTTTGTGAGTTATCAAAGTTTGGCACGAAATCAACCTGTCGAATAACAAGCAGCAGCATGGAAAGGATGAGAAAAAGGAACAACACCACACTCACACAACAACCACATAAAGTGAATGACATCAGAGAAGTGAGTAAAAAGATATACTGTGTTCAGCTCCAAATCAGTCAAGAACATGGCTTCTGCTAACGACTGCAACACAACAAGAATGCCATTCAACAGGAAAGCAATCGTAGTTGACAGATAGGCAGTGTAAATAACTAAATACCATTTTGATATATTGAGATTCCTTTATTTCAAGTGGTTAAAAGGCAATAGTGCTTAGTAAGAACAATAAAAAGTGTTTATTCCCATAAAAAAACATGTAGTGCTTAGCGTGACTTCCAAAAAACTGTGCTCAGTAGGGATGAATGCAGTACTAAATTAATAAATGGTTTGGGTGTCTTTCACAACATGGAGTTCAGTAGGGATGAATGTACATCATGAATAAACTTAGCAGTTACCTAATTAAAGTGTAACAAGATATTCCATACATTTTTGTGTAAATAAAATATTTTGGATGTATTTGAGTTAATAAAATTTGATTGAACCAAACCTACATCCAATCGACACTCCGTGTATCGCATAGCAGCAGGAGGGTCTGCATCTACTGAGCCAAAGTTTCCATGTCCCTGAACAAGCGGGTACCTCATGGAAAAATCCTGAAAGAACATAACAAAAAAAGAAACTTGTAGTTTACAGAAAATGTGCAAAACAGACATAACTTTAACTGCAGAATGGATATGTGAAAACCCAAGTAGGAACATTTTACAATAATTGATCACAAACAGCTCCAACAATTCAGCTCATAGAAGTCCACCTCAGCATTTTGCTTACTTGGAAGAGAGAGAAGAGGGAGAAAAAGAGGAGCGCTCTTGTTTCTATGCCTAGCTAGAATGAGTTATGAGATGCTCGTGTGGGCCTGCCCATCTCTGTTCCTCCCTTTTTCTCTTTCTTGATTCTCTCTTCACGTACGCATGGCTCATGGGGCCATGGCTCATGTTTCTCCGTTGAACACGCAAGACGCACGAAGTGTAGTCAGTGAGAAGGGCAGTAGCCTCCGGTGCAAGCACGCGCAAGGCACTCCAGTGCGCACATAGCTCCGGCGCAGATAACGTCTGGTGGCGCTCCAGCTCAAAGGACATGCAGCAGTGAACCAGAGGCACTCTGGCGCAGACAAAGCCCGGTGGCAGCGGTGTGAGGGCAGGCTGAGGAAGAGGACGAAGGTGGGTGGGGAAGACAAGAGATGGGACCCGTGATGATGAGTTAAGAGCTACGCTATTGGACTGCTTATTTCTTGTATTAACTTAAACTGATGTGGCAAAATATAAGCTAACATGTTGAATAAACTGTTGAGGGTGCCCTTAAGGAAAGCTGGAATGCAAAACGTAGTAAACCACGGTTTGCCCCAATAATAGTGATTAGCAAAAATATAAACATTATATTTTAGTACAACAGTCACATGCAAATCTCTGTTGAGCATGGAGTGGACAGTTAATGCTATTTCCAATTAACTGATACGGTGACAACAAGCACACTAAGAGCCATGATGCAAAGAGCTGACTGCAGTGTACAATTTTTTTCAGTTAAGAACTTCCTAGATGTCTCTCTTGCAACCAGATAACAATGTACTGACTCATTAATCAAACAACATTCATAATACTTTTACCTGAGCCATTCTAACCAAACTTTCATATACAGCTGTATCTCCATGTGGATGAAACTTACCCAGTACCTGAAAAAATAGGGGGGAAATCGGCAATGAAATACCCAATAGGAAGAATGGTATCACCCAAAGCTGTGGTATCATTGAACAAAATTATAGCCAACTAATACAAATTCCTGCTTGCATACCTCACCAACAACTCTGGCACATTTTCTGAATGGCCTACGAGACGCAAGGCCCATCTCATGCATCGCATAGCTGCAGACAGATTTTAGAAATCACCCAAATGGGATGGGGCAAGGTCAGTAAAAGGAATATAAGGGAAGTATGATGTACATAGACAATTCTGCGTATAGAGTTGTAATATGCCCCAAAAATTTCTATGAAATTGGATGTTTCTTGACAATAAGTCCTTTAGATAATACCAATGATAACTTGATAAGTAATAGGGGAAGACACACAGATGCTAAATAAACATGAGAATATTTCAGATAAGGTTACATCCAGAAACAAATGCAGGTCATAACAGCTACTATGCTTCGTTGAGAAGGGCAGTGTAAGACCAGGTAAGACTTTCCAGACAAACCTCAAGTAGTTATTTGCCAAGCTGAAATCAGGTCATGGCAACTAGGAATTTTGGAAATAATGATTTTTAGAGGAAAAATATATTATTCCCATGGAATTCGCACATTCCAAATGAGGCATAGGCAAGTTGACAACGGTATATCGGCCAAAAGGGCAACTCTTATACAAAGTGAGCATTATCCGTGTATAACTAGTAAATACCTTGAACAGCTAAGATATTTCATAACCATCCAACAAGCAATAGCATTGGTTATAACTGTAATGTACTTCCCTCAGAGCAATTGGTGCACACTACTTGGCCCCCTATTCCAAATCCGTTTCACCATATGCATTGTTGAGCTTTTCCATTCTTCAAGCAAACACACTCAAAATAGCTTATCTGCGACATGTATTTCCTACTCCCATAAAGCATAAAGCAACACAAACACACTCAAAATAGCTTATCTGCCACATGTATTTCCTACTCCCATAAAGCATAAAGCAGCACATGGAATGAAACTAGGAACGCGGAGAGGAGAAGGCGAGAGCTCACAGTATCCTGCGGTGCACGGGCTTGAGGCCGTCACGGACGTCGGGGAGAGCACGGCCGAGCAGCACGGACATGGCGTACGACATGTAGGCCTGCGTAGCCTCCTTGTGCAGTTCTACGGGCAGAATCCGCTCCTTGACCGCCGCTCCACCTCCGCCGCCCTCCCCGCCGCCCGCCGCCGCTGCCGCGCGCCCATCGTCGCCACGGCTGCGGCGTCGCGAGCGGAGGCCGCGCGCGGGCCGCGAGGAGAAGGACGCGGGACTGGGGGACGAGGCCGCGAGGAGGCGGAGGGCTGCCGCGGGCGCTGTGGCGGCGCCGGCGCGGCGACGGGAGGCTGCGCCGAGGATGGAAGCGGAGGGGCCGAGGAGGCGCGGCAGCGGGACGCGGAGCGCGGCGGAGAGGGCCATCGCTCGCCGGGTGCTGCGGGGAGGCTACTGCCGCATGAGGGGAGAATGACGGAGGCGGAGGTGGGGGTTTTGAAAGGGTTTTGGATGGGGATGGTAGGGGAGCGGGACGAGGGAGACGGCGTTTTTTGGGGAAAGGGACACGGAAGCGCAGAGCACGGGATAGAGGAACGCGGCGGCCGGTGCGTGACAGCCGTGCATGTGTGATCCGACGGCTAATGATGCTCGCTCGCTCGTCTGCGGTCCAGCACAAAGCCAGAGAACTCCAGGGTCGCCGTGCGGTCGGCTCGCGCACTGGACGGGTTCGTCTTGGGCCGGTCCTCTTAGCAATATGGGCTGAATCCGTCTGGGCCAAGATTTTGGATGCGCGTCAGAATGGTTTGTTCAGTGTTCGTTCACACGTCACGGCGCAAAGGCAATTTTGGGCCAGTTTGGTATGTCTGCGCCACGCAACACCTATAGCTGCCACGGAGGCAGAGGCCAGTGATTGGTTCGCGTCCATGGAAGCCACGCACAGACTGCGGCGGCCACGGACTCTGCGGCTGCTGTTTGGTTTGTGTCGAAGTTGCGACGGCCACAACATCTCCCAGCACAAAATCTCGTCACAGGTGTGGCGGAGAAATAGCTCGCCTAACTCTTGTCACCGTCGTAGCTGCAGCATGGCGACCACAGCTGTAGACCAGCAAAGGTTGGGCGACGCCACACATGTGGTGGCAGCCTTTGGCTGCCAACCAAACAACCCCTAAATTGTCTTGTAGCAATTCAGTGATACTTAAGCTTATGAACAAAGGAAGGCACATGGGTCACACTAAGCAATCAAATATTGTTCATTTCTTTGTCAAACCAAATCATTGTCGAATTAAAAATTAGTGATGTTCCAACACCATAGAGGTCAATTCTGGAAATATACTTAATTGTACTTATTTTTTAGAGGAATGTATTATTCCATTAATCAACTGAACAAGCTAAATCGCTGGACACCAAGGTCACGACACATTCTGGCACTTCAGCCATCACAGAGGTCATACCCTCGTTACCTAAACTACCAATTGCAGCTATTTCATGTGCCACCCAATTACATTCATGTGGTACAAACTTAATTTGGGGATAGTGAAGTTTTCAACTAGCAAATCCTTCAGCTCATGCACTACACCCGCTAGGATCGATAATATGAAATCATCACCGAGGAGAGCTTCCATAACTTGGATTGTTGTCCAATTCAAGCACAATGTCTCTGGTGTCCAAACCCGTTGTTGCACAAACTCCTTGCATCTTGCTCTTATGAATATTGCCCATCCAAATTTAGATAACAAAGTGGGTTGTTCAGCTGGTCATAAGTTGATTGATTTCAACCGATTTAGGGGTTGTTTGGTTGGCAGCCAAAGGCTGCCACCACATGTGTGGCGCCGCCTAACCTTTGCTGGTCTACAGCTGTGGCCGCCATGCTGCAGCTACGACGGTGACGAGAGTTAGGCGAGCTATTTCTTCGCCACACCTGTGGCGAGATTTTGTGCTGGGAGATGTTGTGGCCGCCGCAACTTTGACACAAACCAAACAGCAGCCGCAGAGTCCGTGGCCGCCGAAGTCTGTGCGTGGCTTCCATGGACGCGAACCAATCACTGGCCTCTGCCGCTGTGGCAGCTATAGGTGTGGCGTGGCGCAGTTTGGCCAATAACCAAACAGCCCCTTAATAGTATTATGCAAGAGAAAATAAACCAAAATAAGGAAAACAAGGCCAGCCTGACATTAGTTGCGAAGTGACAAATATTGTTTTAAAAACATATAGTTATCACTGTTTAAGAAGTCAAATGATATAAGTTTGACCAAAGTTATAAAAAATACTAAATATTAGGATATAAAATATGTACAATAAAATTTAATTATGAAATATGAACTACTTTTGTAGTATAAACCCACGCGGATAACATGAATTAGATAAACTATATAGTCATGTATTACATAGTAATCCTTCCATTCTAAATTGTAAGTCGCTTTAATTTTTTTGACATATGTATTTTTGTTATATATCTAGATATATTTTTATATCTAGATACATAGCAAAATATATGTATAAAAAAAATTAAAATAACTTATAATTTAGAACGAAGAGAGTACTCCATCTGATGTACTGATTAAGATATAACAGGACTACTTGGCGAGTTGGTGGAGCCTGGTAAGCAAAAAAAAGTCAAGGTTGCAACCAATCTCTGCCGGTGAGGCCAAAGGAAAGTCAAGACTCCGAGGTCTTCACCAATCTCGTGCGGCATGATGAGAAAGTAGTTGGGCTGTGGGACCCCCTCTCATCAGGGCTGCAAAATTAAAAAATTATATACTCCGAGGTTAGTGCTGAATTTTTCAGCGCTGAATTTTATATTGGTACGGTATCCATCAACCTCAAGAGGTTAAAAATCCTAAACCATTGAGATCTGATGATAACAGCAAAAATGCAAATGACACCCATCCTTCAAAGGCTAAAATAATCTCGGTCGTCGGCCACCACATTGGCGCGTGCTTTATCATCCTTTGCCTTTCCCTTTTGTTTTTCAATCCTCTTTCACCAAAACAACTTTTATATTTCCCTAATCCCATCTATGTGATGTGTACACAGATTACAAAGACAAGTGGAGTTGATGGAAGGTTCGTCAAAGGGATAAGTAACGGGTCCATGTGCTCGACCATGTGCAGTGCACCTTTGCTTCTCCAACACTTAGAACTCGGCATGGGATGGACAAAATCCTTCAAACGCCTGCTGTCTGTCGTGTTACGCTTTCATCTCCTGCTCGTTTCTAAACACACGGAAACCCATTTTGTTTCTGTTTTTTCAATTTGGAAATTTCATTTTGGCCGTGTTTAGTTTTGGTCGGATTTGGCATTCTGCACAGTGCCACATTAAATCAGTGCACTGTAGTATTTCGTTTGTATTTGATAAAAATTATCTAAACTTTAACTAATTAGGCTTAAAATATTCGTCTCGCAAAGTATAATAAAATTATATAATTAATTTTTAATTTCATTTATATTTAGTACTCTATGTACGTACTGGTATTTTAATATAACGAGAAATAGAAATTCTGTATAGTGAATTTGATAAATTTAAAATCCTAAGGTGGACAATCGAACGTGACAGCAGATTCTCAGCCGGGTGTCGTTCGTACGTACGCACCGTCTGGCACGTGCAAACCGGATTCCGTCTGTGACCGCGAGGCCATCTCGGCGTCTTCGAAGCCGACATGGTGCGCGCTGCGCGGGTGAGCCAGGAACTGACACGTCGCCACAGGACCGGCCAGTCGCGTGACAGTATCTGACAGACGGAAGAAGGCTACGAATTTTATATCTCGACCATCAATCACCGACATTACCCACTAACGATGCATCTAATTAAAAATTAAGAAATGGATCGATTCTAAAAGGGGCGGACTCTTCCTTTCGCTACAGCCAAACGAGTATGCCGGTATTTTAATTCGGTGAGTAACGACGTGTCCTCCTTTTTTGTTGTTTCTGGCCACGTGGTGTAGCTACGTGTCACAGCTATATGAAAGTAATAATGTAACATTTTGCTTTTCAACGACTCAATTAATCTCAAATCCAACATATAGATTGAAAATATTAACGATTAGAGTGAAAATGTATCATGGCTGAGAGCGGCGACAAGAAAATGCAAAGAGAGAGAAAGAAAACAGAATGACACGTAGATCCTACTTGTCAAACATCTCATTGTACTACCTCCAAACATATTAAAAAACAGAGATGAAACGGACCTTATACCCAACAAAAACATGGAACGAGCCCTTTCTGTGCCAAAATTCAGGCACGGACTCCAACCACAAGTTTTTTTTTTCTTTTTGAATTTCAAATTTCAAAAGGCAGCAGTAGGAGGAGGGTTGTGAAAGCCGCTTGAATCCCTGACAAAGGGGCCCAGTTCTGCTCCTCCCGCTCCAGGAGGACACGTCTTCATCGGGCCCACCGGGGTCTTGCCTCGCCTGTAGGCTGTGCAAGCCGTCCTCTCCCTCCGCCCCTCCCAATGTTCGCAGTTCGCACTGCCCTCCCCCTTCTCTCGGTCTCTCCCTCTTGGCGACGACTGGGCGGCCGACAGGCCGTCGCCGCCGCTCTACGCCAGGTTCCGAAGTCCTCACCGGGCCCTTCTCCGGCGACGAGCACCACAGGTACGGGTATCTCCTGTCTTCCCCTGCCTGCTGTGCGAGAACCGAGCTCCCAAACCCTAACTTAACTATTTCTATTTGGATCTGATCTAGCTACAAGTGTGTATGCGTGTATTATGCCTGCTAGCTTCGATTGTTTCGCAAAAAATTGTCGGGTGTAGATGTGTAGTACACCCATGTCCTTTTCCGGGTCCGCCGCTGCTGCTACGAAGTTTCCCAGTAGTCCTAGAAATATGTCCTGCCTTTGTTGCTTCCTCAGTGGGATTACACTAGCTACTGGTTTTGCCTTTCTCTTGGTAGATCTGTTAGTAGTTCCTTAATAATCGTTGCGTGCGTGTGTGTATTTTTTTCCCTAGTAAAAGTTAAGTACTGATCCTCATGGGGAAATTTGTTTCAGGGTGACAAGGATAGCTTTCTCAGGTCAGTGAAGGAAGACATCTTCTTCACGCGGTAGAGCTCCTGACGGTTGCTGGGTTGTGCTATAAGTATCCAGGGGTGGATTTGGACTGGGAGATAGTATAACTCAAAAGTCTCAAGAGAAAGCTTGTTTCAAGATGGATGAAGGCCAGGGAGTTAGGTATTGGTGCCACAGTTGTGAGGAGGTGATAGATCCTATGCCTGAGATGAAGTGCCCAAGCTGCGAGGGCGGGTTTGTGGAAGAGATGGACTCTGAAGACTTCGAACCAGCTACGAACACAAGGTCTGAACGCAACCTCTCTCTCTTGGCTCCGCTGCTGTTTGGTATGTTGGGGGGTTCGTCGCGCAGATCAAGGCTCAGGAGGGAGGCCATGGCTGTCGATGATGATGATGAGGATGACGAAGAAGAGGATGATTCAGACCATGAGGTTGAAGCTTCCAGTAGGAGGCGGAGGAGGAGGGGCTCGTCAGCGCTTTTGAGGATGCTCCAGACTATCCGTGACCGTGATGACGCAAGGGGCTTGGATGACACTGACAGTGATACAGAGAGAGACCTGGAGAGAGCGAGAAGGGAGAGGATGGAGAGGCGGATGGCGAGGGAGAGGATTCAGGAGCGGATGGAGAGGCAGAGAGAGAGGGCAAGGCAAGTTGAGAGAGTGAGTTATCGTGTCGGAGAGAGGACAGAGAGCCTAATACTGATCAACTCCAACAATGAGGCTATTATTCTGCAAGGAACATTTGGATCTGATGACAATCAAGAGGACGCAAGCAACACAAGTTCTGGTATATCACTTGGGGATTACTTTCTTGGTCCTGCCTTGGATACTCTTTTGCAGCGTTTGGCGGAGAGTGACCTCAATCGTTCTGGCACACCACCTGCCAAGAAGGAAGCAGTAGCTGCGCTGCCAACTGTGAACATCGAGGAAGTGTTGGGCTGTTCAGTCTGTCTTGAGGATTTTGAGATGGGAGCAGAAGCAAAGCAGATGCCCTGTCAGCATAAGTTCCACTTCCACTGCATACTTCCGTGGCTGGAGCTCCACAGTTCTTGCCCAATCTGTCGATTTCAGCTGCCTACTGAGGAGACGAAGAACCCATGTGAATCAGCCAGCACTGCAGGGACCGTGAACAGAGATGAAGACAATGCTGCTACAAGCAGTAGTGATACAGATAGTACTAACCGCAATGGAGACAACCATTCTGATAGCCCTATCTTCTCTGCTCTGAGCACACTCTTCTCTGATCCATTCTCATCTGATGATGATGAAAGTGTTCCACACACTTCTGAGAACTAAAGGTAATGATAAATAATATGAGTCTATGACCATAATAATGCGAACAATGAAAACACCAACCCTACTATTAATGTGCTTGATACCTCCCTCAGCAGTTGCGCTTGCATTGCAGACAGTGTTGGACGCAGGCTTGCAATATGGTGAAGGTGTTCTGAAATATGAGGCTGGCATCTTTATATTGTAGTTTCTGTACATATCTCTTAATGGTCGCCCCCAGAAGACAAAACTATTATCTTCGCTTTCCTGAAAACTATGTGGCTTGTAATCTGCTAGTGCTTGCTATGTTTACTCGCCTCAAATAAATCTTAGCCTCTAGCGTGCTTACCATCTCCGGAAGACTTAGACGTGCATGTGGACGCCAATTTGGTTGACAGTATGGCCAATGTAAGGCAACCCTTCCACTAGCTGTTATGGCATATGTATGCAGTGACGTTGCGTCTTATATTTTAACTGTCAATGAGAACTCCTTAGAAGATGGCTGGATAATTTCTGTGAAGGCAAATACCATCAAGTGGTTCTCATTCCACACGACATTGCATTCTGGAGTGGATGGAATGCTGCAGGTGCTGCCTCATATGGTCCTGAATGTCGCCCTTGAGGATATCTGGTATCCTATTGCTGTGTCTTTTTGTGTGTGTGTGTGTGTTCCTTTTATTGCTCTGTACTTCTCGTTTATGAAGTTCTTTTTGGAAAAAAACATGAAATTGGTCTCTGTTGCAGCCAGGTCCAAGTGCATTCGTGTTGGTATTTTGATCGAAGGAGATCGTTGAAACAGCATTTGCCATGTTAGCAGGCCTGGCCCAGTCAGGTGACACGGCTGGGATAAGCTGAGCAGGTTGCTGCCATGCTTATCATCTCCTTGGAACTATTTCCTGAGCAAGAATCCTCCTTGCTGTTAATTTTGATGGTGTGATCTGTGGTAGGTGCGGGTTTGATGCCTGGTTCTCCACTCTGTTGGTTGGTAGGCTGTCAGATGGCCCATTTGGGAGGCATCGAAGTGTTTTGATCTGTCACGCTTTGTAGCAGGCAAAGAGATGGCTGTGGATTCGTAGATAACTGCAAGTTTCTCATTGGCGGAATTTCATGCTGATTTTTATTTATCGCAATTTATTGATTAGCAACGCATGTTTGGGGTATGTCGTTCCAAGTATATGCTGCAGCTATTCTTAATCGAGGATGTGTTGAAGCTCATGGTGATGGGTGAGTCATGACTAGGGTACTGGTAGTCTTGAAATAAAGGGGAGTTTTGGTTCTGATTTTGTGTTCCCATGCCGTCACAGTGTAGCATGGGCCTGGTGAGCGAAGCCATCTTGTGAGGGTGAACCTGACCGAACGGCATCTGCAGCACTTGACGCTAGCATGCGAGGTTATCGAATTCAGACTGAGTTCACGTTTTTTTTTTTTAAACAAAATGTGTATGCGTGAATTCGCTTCGGTGCAGCGTGCGCGCAGTGTGGAGTCGGTAGTTCCGAGTTGAAGCTTCCAGCAGTTGGTGTGTGTTCTCCAGTCCTTGCTTTGCTCTGGACTTGAAGCAAGGCGAGGCTGCTGCAACGCCTTGGCGACAAGTGCAAGCAGTCCGGGGCAGTCTCTCTCGACGCCCACTGGCCACACGCACTGGCACTGCCACTGCCACTGCCCCAACGCGAAATCGCGAATAAATTTTGCACGACGCAGACGCAGACGCAGCACGGCAGCAGGATATTCTCCCGCATGCATCATGCGATGATGCATCGTCCTCATCTAATCGTCTGGAACTCTGGATGTGGGTTTGCCAGGCGAGGCGACGAATTGCTCCGCGATTCCACCCACCAATTCGATATCAATTCGCCTCTTCTGGGTTGTCCTTACTTTTCTCTAAACTACTGCATGCTTACTTTGCCTAGTACATCTGGATTCTGGAACCCCGCGCTTTAAGCCTTCTCATAAGGCTGGGAGTAGCGTCCACTTTATTATCTTAAAAAAAAAAAATTGAGCTTGACTGGAAGACAGGAGGACTAGACGGTCAAGTCCGTATCCATGCATATGCATCTCAAGCTGTTGGATATGCATCTCAAGTAGTAGTAAGTTACTAGTAAACGGCGACTCGATCCTTGTCCTTCCAACAATGGATTACAAGTTTGGTTGTGCCGGCCTTTACGCCTAGCTCTACGCGAGTTCAACCCCCGGTCGCGGCGATTTCGATCGGACCTAGGATTGGGAGATGTGTTTTCTTTTCCTAAACTACTCCCAGCTCGAGTTTCTCTGCAACTTTAGCTTGGTTTGGTTTTGATCATATCGGGCAGTGGAAAAATGACATGACAAGGAGTTAGCAGACGGCCGTGCCGGTAATTCTTTAGTGAGTGACCTAGCTAACGACACCACTCGGAAAGTCGCAAGTCGGAACTGAACTCGCGCGCGCCGTCAATGCCAAACGCGTCGGCGTCGGCTCATGGCATCCAATCCACCGCCGTCTGTCTACTCTGTAAAAGCAGCAGCAGCACGTACGGCGGGGCGCTGCCTGGAAATTTCTCACGCCGTGCGCGGCCGGTTGGGTTGGGCGTACCGTCACCTCCCGTTCCGCACGCTGTTTCTTGTCTGTGTCTTGGTATACCAAAGCAAAAGAGTGATAGATTGTTACAGACAAGCAACCCCAAATCTTGCGCGGATTTAGATAAGAAACAGAACCGACGAGGGAGTATATAGGAGTAAAATAGGCGCGCAAGCGCAACGCAACAAAGCTCTACGATCTAGTTTGCATGTATTCCTTGTGGATTTGCCGGGAACTTGCTCTTCGTTTGCCGCCCATATGCCCAACACCAGCTGCTGCACCTACCTCGTCCACGCAAAGTGAATCAAGTCTTCCCTGTCCTGCATATATATATATATACGTCGCAGATGGATGCATGTCGTCCAAGCAAGCCTTGGGAGTCTAGCTAGACGATTTCTTCGTTCACATCAACAGTCAAGTCGATCGTAGGCAGGTAGGTAAGATTGTTTTTGCACAAACAACAGCACCGTGGTAGCTGCTGCAAGCTGCAGAGATCATGTTGGAGCCGGTGCTGCCGACGGTGCTGGATCTCCTCGTCCACGGCTGGCTCATCGTGTCGGTGTCATCTTTCCTGATCATGCTCGCGCTCCAGCCTCTGCTGCCGGGCGGCAACGTGGCCTCGGCGAGCAGGGGCGTGTGCTCCGCGTCGCGGGCGGTCCTCGTGCGCCTCCTGTCCGGCCGGGGCAACAGCTTGGCTGTGGCGCCGCCGCCGCCTCCGCCCCCTCTTACGCGGCGGAGCCGGAGCCGGCATTGTTGCGAGCGGTGCGCCGCGTCGTCGTGGCCGGACGTCGTGGCGGCCGTGACGGCGAGCCTGCGCCTGGACGACGACGACGACGAGGAGAACGAGGACATTGCGGCGGCGTGCGGCGGGTGCGCGGCGGCGGCGGCGGTTGAGGATCTCCTGGAGCGCAAGGAGGCGTCGGAGCGCGAGCTGCGCGAGGCCTTCTACGTGTTCGACCGCGACGAGGACGGCTTCGTGGGCGCCGGGGAGCTCTGGAACGTGCTGCGCCGCCTTGGGATGCTGCCCCTGCCCCTGCCCGTGCCCGCCGACGGCGCCGCCGCGCCGGCGCGGGAGGAGGAGGAGGAGGACTGCTGCGCCAGGATGATCGCGGCGCACGACGGCGACGGCGACGGCCGGATCAGCTTCCCCGAGTTCAGGGCCATGATGGAGCACGCGGCGTGAGTACGTACGTAGCCAGTTCACACTTCGCGTTTGGGTGGATCATTTTCGTTGCTGTATGTACAGGTAAGTTGCACAGTGAGTGCATCACCGCACAAGTGCCATGGACTAGCTGTGTAGTTAGTAGTAGCACCTAGTACTGTTTTTTTTAAAAAAAAATGGCTGCTATCTGAGGTTCACAGACGCACTGATGTTTGATGAATACTATTTGAGTAAAGACTTTGTATTTCTGTACTCTCTTTTAATGCATTTACAGGAGGAGCCTCCTGAATTTTCCAAAAAAAAAAAAGATGTTCAGATCTGAACTCTGAAATGTGAGTCCCGAATTCCCGGCCGTTCACACCTTTGTTGTCGCGTTGATGTTCGTTCTTTGCATTGCTCCTTGAAAAGCTTGTTAAGTGTGTCATGCGTGGACTGTGAATGAACGAAGCGGTTTGGAAGTCCAGGAAACAAAGCAAAATGTGAATGAATGAAGCGGTTTTCCAGCAAGGAGAAAGTCGACAAACAGCCAAACACTGCGTTATCGGCGGGCGATCGATGCGTACAGCGTGCACATGGCTGCAAGTGAGAGCCTGCCTGCTGATCGGGTCGTCACAGCACGCACCACAGAAATGAGCTTCCGTGGCGTTGTCAAAATGTCCTCCGTGACGGGTATTTTTTTTGTCCGCTGCGGCAAATCCTACGATTTATCACAGCGGGCATTTTTGCTTGTTACGGTAAATCGATTTACCACAACGGGTATCTTAAAACGTCAGCCACGAAAAATCCCTATTTACCGTGACGGATATATTAAGATACCCGTTGCGGTAAATCGATTTACCGCATCGGACAGCCAATAAAGCCCGCTACGGTAAAAGGCCACGGCACGAACAGCCCAATCGCGACCTGATAACACGCCTCATATATATATCAGGATTCTAGGGTTTAGTTGCCACCTCCCTCACTTCTCCTCAGCCCGCAGTCACACTTCACTTCTCCGGTTCTCCCCAGCCCCGAACGCAACCGCGCCTCCCTCACACCCCCGACCTCGCCTCTCTCCCTCACACCCCCGGCCTCTCCCTCACTCCGGCGTCCCTCTCCCTCACTCCAGGCACCTTCTCCTTGTTCCTCAGCGCCACTCCCTCTTCCCATCGACGGAGCAGCGGCGGAGGCGCTGGCCCCCTTCAGCGCGCGGGTGGAGGAGCTCGTCCTCCCTCCCACGACAAGGATTCGGTGGAGGAGCCTGTTCTTCCAGTGGTGAAGGAGCCCGTTCTTCCATTGGTGGCGGAGCTCCTCCTTCCGGCGTGAGGCGTGAGGCGCGACGACGCTCCGGCTATGACGACGTGGGCTTCCGGTCGCGACGACGCGTGGGCTTCCAGCCGCGACGGCGCGTAGGGCTTCCGGCCACGAAGGCTTCGAGGTAGTGTTCTATCTCCCTCACTCCATCTCCCTCACTCCTCCCTCTTGCTCTCTCCAGATCTGGCATGGCGATAAGGAGCGGCCTCGGGCGGATCCAGCATGGAGGAGGCGCCTCCTTCCCCTTCAACGGGCGGATCCGGGCGGTGGTGGCCCTAGCGGCGGATCTAGCATGAAGGAGGCGCCTCCTTCCCTTCAATGGGCGGATCCGGGCGGCAGATCCGGCGGTGGCCCGATCGGATCCGCCCCGAACGTCTCCTTCCCCGCGGATCCAGGCACCTGGGGGCGCTCCCTCTCTCCGGCGACGGCGGAGCTAGGGTTTCGGATCCAGCGCGAGGAGGTGGAACCGGGCGGATGCAGGGACGATGACGGCGATGAAGTGGAGGTCCCGGCGGCGCTAGGGTTTCATCGCTGCGAAAAGGCTCACCGGTGGGCTTTTTTCTTTTTTTTCGAAAATTATTTGCCACAGTGGGCAACATAAGCCGCTCGCTACGGTTAATACTCATTTACCGCAGCGGACGCTTATGTTGACCGCTGCGGTAAATCGAACTTTCCCAGCGGATACCGGCGCCTGCTGCAGTGGAGGCCGCGATTAACCGTGACCTTCCATCCGTGACGTTTACGCTTGCCCGCTATAAAAAATAAAAATATTCGTCACGAAAGTTCTTTACGGTAGTAGTGACGAGCAATACAAACAACCCCCTGATAAACCGGCAGGGCAACAGATCTTCGGTTCTTATTTCTAATTATCCTCGGTCAGTCGTCACGCAGCACGTAGGCGGCGCGAAAGGACATCCAGCCAGTGCTCATGCTCTGGTGCCTGTGCTCAATGCTGATGCCTGATAGAGTGCGGTCGGTCGGTCGGCCGGCGGGTTGCAAGCGCATCGGTGCCGACAGTTCAAGGTTTATTCGGAAATGCTTTCAGTGTAATTAAATTTCATTACTGTAAATCGCGTATCCTCCAGACTATTAAATGTGCATTTATAATATTTTTCGTCCAGTCGGTTTAATTAATCAGTGTCGCCGACTGTTTTTTTTGTGTTCGTTTCGCAAGATCAACTGTATATGACTGTTTAGGATGGGTTTAGTTGGTTAATCTATCTTAACTTTTATAGTGTCCGGTTTGTAGACATGTGAAATAGAGCTATATACATCTGTTTGATAATATTCCTGCTAGATGTCAAACGTACTTGCTCTAAAGTTTAGTCGGAGGAGAAAGTTGTCTCCGCGGATACTGAGGCGCTCGTGGTTGATGCTTGTGTCATCTCCGCGGTTGCGGCAGACCTGTTGGCTGCCTCGGATGCCAGTGCTTGACTCGGCCACGACCAACTCTGCGCCGTCGCCCCAGCAACGCCCGCTCCCCCGATCAATGACGAGCTTTCCATCGCTCCGGCCTCGCATGCCCTCGAGCCTGTGGCAGAACCGAGCACGCCATCCTCGTACTCGTACCACTCTACACCCGTCGTCGCTTCTGCCATGGCCATCCCCACTCTTGTGGCCGATCCGGGCATGGTCGTGCCCCCGCCCCCCCTTGCGCTGGGCCAGACTCAGCGAAGGTGGCCGGTGCCCTCTTCATCGACTCGTTGTTCCCGCCCCTGCAGGAAGACCTGGCGCCGCGAGCTCCACGACGCGCTCGCGCGGAGCCCGCCAGTTTGATTCCTCATCATAGCGACCGGCTAGCGGCCAAGGCGGTGTTTCGGGATCCAAATCCGGAGTTGCAGGCCAAGCGTGTGATGCTCAACAAGTGGGAGCACAGGCCAGAGGATGCCTACATCCCGGACGACACGATTCCGGTAAAATTCCATGAGCCGTTCAGTGTAACACCTCTGATGTTATATTAACTAAAACCTGCCATGTCATCATATGCACTGCAAAGCATTCATGATTAGGTCAACTTTGATGTGCATTAACTAAAACAAGTTTACATTTCATAGGTTGATTATATTTCTGAAATGTGTTGTCACATGAAATAATAAAACCCTACTTTCGAATGTCATCTCAAATACTTAGTTTACATTCTATGTACTTGGGGTGTAAATTGTGTTTACACTAGTGTCAAGCATAGTATATAAATCTAAGTCTAACCCTAAAAATGATTTCCATATTTGAAGTTGAATTTGGATTTCAAGGCTTATTCCCAAGCCTTGCAATTCAAATTTAAATTCAAAATAGAAAGCTATAAAAATGATTTTCAAAAGTCAACTTGGTCAACCAAGGGTGTCATTGGGTCATTGACCTAAAAATGTCCTTGGATGATGTATGTGATCACTAATAACCAACCAATTAAATTAGAAACCAAATCGAGTTTGAATTCGGTTTCAAAACCCCTTTATTTCAAAACCTAGTTTTATCCCCTTTTCTGTAATCCAAAATATATAAGGAATTTTGGGATACTCTAAAAATATAGTTTGTGGATCTTGACAAGATCTACAAAGTTGGTATTCAAAGTTTTTCAAGTTTCCAAAAATAATTCAAAAAAATTTGAAAATACAGTTTTCCAGCATTTGTCCCTTTTTGATTTTAAAACCATAATTCAAAAATTATGCATAATATGGGAAAACTTTGTATATGAAAAAGGTTTGGTTTGAAAATTTAAACATTTCATAGTTTTAAAGATTTTCAAGTTTTATTTAAAAATCAAAAGTATTTTCAAATGTTTATTTTTAGGGTTTTATTCCCTTTTTGAATTTGAAGTCATATTTCAAAATTCAAACAAAATTTGAGGATGCTAGTTAAATGAAAAGCGTAGCTCTTGAAAAGTTATGCAAATGATATTTTTGGAGATTTTCAAGTTCTTATATAAATTTTAGAGTAATTTGTAATTTCAAATGAGTGGCAATTCTATAATTTTCCTGAACAGCACCGAGACCTATCGACGGCCGCCATCGCCGGCTTCTCAAGCCGCGCCGCCATCCACCGCCATACATGCACGGCCGCCAGCGTGCTCCAGGATGCGCGAAGCTTCATCGTCGTCGTGTCGCCCGTCCATATCTCGCCCCTGCCCTATAAAAAGGTCGGTCGTGGCCGACTTCTTCTTCTTTCTCCCGCCGCCGCCGCCGACGACCTTGCTCCGCCGGTAAAATTCGCCACTGTCGCTTCATCTCTGCCCGCTTTGTCTTGCCAAAAGCTCCGCCACATTCTTGCGCTTCTTCTGAGCCAGTTAGTGCTCGCTCTCGCCGCCCGAGCCGGCCGCACGACGTCGTCTTCCTCGCGACCGGTCGCCGAGCCGCCGCGAGCTTCCTCGCCGTCCATCGCCACCAAGGTGGAAAATATTTTACCTTTAACCCTCCTATCATGTTCTCCGTGCTTCGCTGCCCCTTATGCGCCTCTTGGTCGGTCTGATGGTGCACGGGAAACACCGGAACACCGTCCTTGCCACCGGAGCGCCACCGCCGCCATCAGCGCCGCTGTCCACAGCTCGGTTCAACCACTCCGGGCCTTCATTAGCGTGCGCACTAGACCCGTGGTGAGCTCCTGCACCTGTCCATGCCCTCAATTTTACCTCCTTTGCACCGTAGACACCGGTCACCGTAGCTCGCCGCCGGCGTGACCTTGCCGCTCCGCCGCGCGTGTAGCCGTTTGAGCTAGAGGCCAGAACCGGTTTCATTTTCTGTCCCAACGCGTTCACATCGATGTCCTGCACCTGCCTGTGCCCTCGCCGTCATCGAAAATCGCTCCGGTGAGCCCTGCCGCCGCACCCGAGCTTCGTCGCGCCGCCATGGCCGCCGGCGTGGGTGCCACCATCGCTCTGCCGCCACGTTATCTAGCTCAGGTTGCTCGCCGTGCCGAGATGAGCCTGTAGGACCAAACCTCGTCGCCGGAGACCTCGCCGTCGGCGAGAAATCGCCGGTCAAAATCGTCGCCGCCGTCGGTCAGCGCGGGAGCACTGTGCTGATTTTTCTTTTTCTTTTTCTAGAAAATGATTTAAATGCTATTTTCTTTAGAAAATCATAGTAATTCATATATAACTCCAAAAATTCTAAAAATTTTTGTGTGTGTTCTTTATGATGTCACCCACCTAGGAAAAATATTAAATTCCAAATTTAAGTATTTTTGCATATATTAAAATTAGCTCTTTTAATTGGAAAATACACCTTCAATGATTTTTAATAAATAAAATAATTGGCTTTTAATTCTGAAATTTTTTTCCATCTAATTAGGATAAGAGCTTTCAAAAATAAAATTTTGAGCTTAATTAGACAACTTTAATTTTTAGGCCTTTATTTTATGCTTTTAAACAATTAATTAACCCCCTTTAATTAAGTTAATCATTATAGGAATTGTTTGACTTTGGGATTGATTGATGACCTTAGGTCATTAACCCTAATGACCTTTGGTACTTTAATTAATTATTTGTGCTTACCTGGATCATGTCATTAGGGTTTAATTAACGTTATTTCATGTGTTTAATAACTTTCATAAATAATGTAGTTAACCCTAATAAACTTAGTAAGTATGTTTTGGGTGGCTTGCAACTTTATCGCGAAGGAAAGTTATACTCAAGCCATTAATCTGAACATGTATCCATCAAGCATCATGTTTACTATTCAATCATGTTGAAGCATATCATTGTATCGTATAGTGTCCGATAACGGAGAGTTTAATATTGTCGCCCCAGATCCGAAGGAAGAGCAGACTCAGGGGATTGGAGTTGATCCAGAACTCGAGACTGTCTACCCCGACCACCAAGGCAAGCCCCGGATACATTCAAACCCTAATCTATTTTATAAACATTTTACTGCTTCAGTTATGATATGTTGCATTAAGTAATAGGAGTTGAGTGAAAACCCACCAACTGCATTACCTGTCTTATATCCATAATTCCTTGTTACCTGTTCTAAAAAGATGCGTAGCAATGCTTAGCCCTGCTTAATTAATTAAGTGTTCAAAGGTAAAAGAATAAAAAAAATGAGTTAGGCTTTATTTGTTGAAATCATAATGGTAGTTAATAAATCGAGTCCGGATGGCTAACTTGCATTGTAAACGGAGTCTCTCTGTAGTATTTTTGTCTGTTGATGCCCTAGGTCCCGTGTCGATGGTGAACTGGTGATATCGAGGAACTAGAAAATTCGCATGCATGAAGTGATATACTGATGGTTGGAGCTGGGTATATCATGGAGTGACTTATAGTGGGACAGAGACCCCACATATGTCATAGTGTGTTATACTGTGGGTTTAAGTTCCCATGTATATCGGTACACTGGGTCGAAGTGCTCAGGTGTATCATGTGATGATATATGGCTGCGGTTGTTATCCAGGTATATCGGTTTACCTGCTATGCTTAGGAGTTAGAGTCTCCTGCATATCAGTAACCTAGGTCCAGCTAGGTATGAAAATGGATTCGAATCGCTGTTGCTTCTTGGAGAAGAAGACTCGATCGGTGTTCATCATCATAGTAACAACTTGAATAATGAGTAAGGCTTAAGAAAAAAAAGTTGGTTGGAAAATTTGATTTTAAACAAGACAGCTTTTCTTTCTTTCAAGCTTTTCTGTAAAATTTCTTATCTCCTGCAAGCCTTACCTTGTCCCTCTAGCCTGCATTTCCTAAGTCTTCACCTTTCTTTTTCGTCGGGTCAGTCTTGTTGAGTACTTTTGTACTCAGGGTTTGTTGAACCCTTGTTGCAGGTGAGCCTCATGGGCAGGAATGCTTCGCCTCCTGCTGCATGACCGTCATCGAGGAAAGTGACGACGAATAGAATATCTCGCTCTTGGGCAGAGCATATAATCCAGGTGGATGTAATAAGTTATATTGTTATTCCACTGCTATATGGTTTGTAATAATCCAACTTATGGTTTGTAAAAGGTTTGTAAACTTATGTTTTTGTAATCTTTTCGCTCTTTTACTCTGATGTATATTATTTATATAAAACTGTTGTAATACTGCAATGTCTTTTTGTAATGATTGATCCTGCTCGGAGAATCGTGGATGATTCGGGATTTACCCGACAGACCTTTTAAATTTTATGAAACACATTCATGGTTATTTAGAGTCTGTTTAGACAATAATCATACGTGTAGGCCATAGGATTTAGGAGGTTCTGCCACATTCAGAGAGCCGGCCTCCCCGATAACAAGGGAGGCCATGTGAGAGCTGTTGTACCCCCAGCGTGCTAAGCGGCTCTCTTTCGAATAAGTGCAAACCGCTCCCCTCTGTCGTGACATTAGTTCTTTAGTTAGTACAACCTTGCTACTCCGTCACTTAGTGACGATTTGTGTAATGTGTGTCCTCCAGGATGGCTACGGTTTCTCATCGGGACTATCCTTAGAGATTGTAAACTATCTTGATTCCACTTAATGAAGCACGTGCTAAGACACGCTTTCAAAAAAAACTTCATCTTTAGATGGAATAGAGCCATCCCAGTTTAACTATATTTGTGTTGTATATCTATTTTTAATCATAAATATTGATGGTATTTTCTATAACTTTTGCTGAACTTAACAAAAGTCTGGGTCATTACGAATATAGAATCCTTATTTTTTTAATTATAAATATACAACGTAAACGTTTAACACGTACACACACTCATCCTATGAAATAGAGTATTGGAGTATAACACTGCATATCTTATCTATAGACTATGCATTATTGGCGACACACTTGCTGCATCAAGACAGCGTTTTCAGGACTTGACTCTTGAAATCTTGACTCTTCGAAGGACTTGTTGACCGCTCGTCTAGGTGCATCAGGCAGCAGCGGGGAGAACGCGGTTCAGCAGAGCCTGATTGATTTCTGGTCCAGGGAACGGAAACTCGGCTCGAAGCCGTGAATCAGACGGACCCGTGCTGGCCAGGACGGCCAGGATCGTCTGATGCAAAACTTGTTTGATTTGTTATCGGTTCACATGCAGTCAAACCAAGAACAGAAATTGATTGGTCGTCACATCTGCGCGCTAGCTTCTCGCTTGCTCTATGCCACTCCTGCTAAAACTAAAACTAGCAGAGGCCTGTTTCCTCGGTTAAAAGTGCTACTTTGAAAGTTTGAATAAAATGTATCAGTCAGGGCCGTCCCAATAATTTCTAGGGCTCTTGGACAAACAACACATTAAGGGCCTAGCAATCAAATGTTCTAAGACGATGTTGGAGTACATATAGTATAGTACTATTAATTAATAAGATTTATGGTCACCTCAAATGAAACTTTAGAGCTGTAGTGTTTTTTATTTAATATATGCCTTCAAGTATTTCTTGATTCAAAAACTCTTGATGCAAACTATAAAGCTTAGCTTTACTGCTTTCAATTCAGAAAGCAAATCATCTGACCATCAGACCTGTCATGAGAAAAAGTTTCTACATAAAGTGCATTACTTCAGTAAATCACTATCTAACGCTTATTAATATATTGAATTATAAATTTTTTAAAAAATAGATCAAACAATCTACAATGCCCTTTATCCAAGCCATATTCCTATAACTGATAAACGAAACTAGTGAATTGCAGGTACTCACCGCTGATCAGACCATCCATCACTGACAAAAAGATGGATTCAGGTGACGTCGGAACGTTGGCCGCGCGTCGCAGCAAGGCAGCAGCACGCCGTCACCGGCCGACGGCCACGAAGCGAAGGGCCGAAGCCCCGACTTGTGACTCACGATCACGAATAGAAAGGGTCGCGAGACTCACGACGTGACTCCAGGCGAATAGAAGCGAGCGCCTGGATCAGATTGACCTAATGAGCCACCGTATTAGCTAATGATCTGAATACAAGTACCAGGGAAACTAACATTCATCATTTTGCAGCAACCTTATCCTAAGCTTCAAATGGAGAACAGAAGAAATCCCTCAAAGGATGATCTTCTTCAGGTAGATGTACTTCTATACCTTTCATTTTATGTTTAGTTTAAGTTCTTCAATGAGATACAATGCTCTTAGTGAATACACTACCTTGCACAGGCATGGCATAATTGAAGGTCAACAGAGCCACATTTGCCAGCAAGAAATACATGCTATCAGACAGGTAGGTGCACAGTATAGTCTCGCAGTCTGCATTCAACTTGTATCGGTGTTGTTTTGAATTTTGCTCACTTTGATGGTTTTGTGCGTCTTTCCGTTGAAGGATTGTGCTCTGTTGGGGTATGTATCAAAACTCACATATGTGGTTGTCACACAAAGGCTTAAAATGGAATTTGATGGGAGTAGTAACATGACAAAGAAAAGTGAGTATGTTCTTCCTTGTTAGTGTGTTTAATTTTCTATTTTACTGCTTCAGGGAGCAGGTGCCCATTTGTTTTTCTTGTTCTGTAGGACTTCGAGTTCAACAAGATACCTCTTACCCTACTAAATTTGAGGTCCTGTGTGACCATGGTCCTTTTGAGGTAATGTATATTTTGGTTGACTTTACTGTTCTAGCTTGAAAATTTGTCGAGCTACTGGCTTACATCCGTGCTCAGGGAACCAACATGGCGGTCCACTATCGTGTTGTTCATGATGAGAACAATCTCACAGCCCAGGAACTTGAGTCTATGATCATCAGGCTCTCCCTAGTGTATGTTTCAACTCTACTCATGAATTCTTGTGACTGACTATTTGTATGCACCTCTGACATGTCATGTATTGGCAAATGCAGCCGTGATTCTCAGGTGTATCCAGAAATATCTATGAGTAAGTAATTTCATACAAAACAATCCCTTAATGATTCATCTATTAATGTGTATTTTCTCCATAAAAGGGGTGGGACAATTTGAAAAGGGTAGGGGGGCTTTCTGTTTTCTAAAAATACTACATTTGTTTGAGGAGAGTGAGCCTGTTGCATCTGCATGTTGAATTGCTTTCGTTGCATTATACTTACAACTTCTGTTCATATAGTACCACCTGCTCATTTCGCTCGTCTTGCCGCACACTACTATCGATGGCAACCTGAGGCATACGACTCTCGAAAGGGTGAAGGGAGCTGTGATGTTGCACCACCATCATTGGATGGGCTTGTGATAAAACCCTATGGCGATAGGCAATATTGGAGTTTTTCGGCTGGCCTTCTTTTCAGCGCTGCTGCAGCCACAACACACTCTCTTAAGTAGTAAGGCTCTCTGTGTATTAGACTATGTATGAAATCCCGTAGACATGTGCAAGTGGTATGCTTATTAAATTGAACCCTGTTTAGCACACGTGTGATGATGTGAACTGTGCGTCCTTGGATCTTTATTGATCATAGGTGATTTGAGCTTCTGAGTAGAAACAGTTATCAATGTGTATGTACCTGTTTAACACGAGAGGAAGATAACTATTCTTCGTGAGATTTATAATCCTGAGAACTAATAAATATTTTCTAATAAGAGACTTCAGTTTCATTAGACTAGATATGCCCATGAGAAATCTAGAATAATTAGATACATGTACATGTTCAATGCTCATGAGATTTCAGTTTCAACGCTCTGGAGATGGAATGACCAAGAACAAATGCGGCCCACCTCTCCCTACGTCTTTGGTTTAAGGCCCACCAGGTAACCGCGCCATGGATGTCCGCAGGACGACCGAGGCAGGGTGGGCCGAGCAACGCTGGGCGAGGCAGAGTGGGCCGAGCTACACAGGTGGGCCGGGTGTGACCACGAATCGAGTTAATAATTTATCGGCGAGTTGCTTCTTTCCGATCGGGCGGCGCACAGCACAACGGCGCCCGCAATAGTCCAGCGGGTCTACGGCAGAGGCTTTTTCCCTCCATAAAAATGACCTCAGCCTTCGTGTCACTAAAAAGTTAATTTCGGTCTATGTAATTAATATCAACTTTATTTTTCCCTCCATGTCATTCCATCCATTTAAGTCTTTCACGGTGTCAAACTGACATGCAAAAAGTCTAAAATGCCCTTAAATCTAGATACAATGGCATACGGGCCCCACTTTCATCTCTTCTATTTCCTCCCTACCGGTAGTGTTGGTAGTAATAAAAGAAAACCATTTTTCACGAGGAACCATGAACTTTCCACAAATCAATTAAGCCAAATATGAAAACTTCCTTCTCTGAAATTTTTACAAAGCGAACATAGTAAAAAGTTTTTATTTACAAACAGGTCCTTCTTCTTTAGATCAGACAGAGCCATGGCGGGCGGCTGCACCGTCGCAGCCTCGCGGGCGCGCTGGCTAGCGGCTCCGCAGCCGCGGCCTCGCAGGCGCGCGGGCGAGCTGCTCCGTCGCCGCGGCCTCGCGGGCGGGCGAGCGAGCCGCTCCACCGCCGCAGCCACGCGAGCGCGTGCGGGAGCGGCTCCGCCGCCACGGCCGTGGCGCCGGCTACCTGCTCCCTCTCCTTCTCTGTCTGCTTCACCCCACCCTGCTATAAGACTCCGCCAGAGGAGGAAGAAGAAGGAGATGAGGGCCCACTATATAGAGACAAAGGAGATATAAGAGAGAAGGTATTTTGGACATTGTTTCGGACGGAACCCACGTGTCAGGACGGTTAAAACGTTAAAAATAGACAGAAGTCGGACAGAATAGCGTGAAGAGAAAAATAAAGTTGGTGTTGATCACACAGACCAAAATCATCTTTTAAGTGATATAGAGGCTGGGACCATCTTTTATAACCACGCAGGTGCAAAAGACTCCCAAGCTGACCAAGTGAAGTGACCGACACCGATCTCGGGGAGTCGCGGGCTGGGTCCGTTTCCGGCTATGGCGAAGCCGGCGCGGGCGGCGAGGGCGAAGCCGCGGTCGTCCGCCCGGCGCCTCCTCGGCCTGGGCGGGTTGGGCGTTGCGGCGGCGGCGTACGTGGGCGTGGACTACCTGCGGCACCTCTCGCCGGCGTGGCACGGCCGGCTGCAGCCGGCGCTGTGGGCGGCGCTGGCACTCGCCGCCGCCGCGCGCGCCCCGTTCTACCGCCACTGGTCCGCGGAGCTACGCGCCGCGCTGCCCTTCCTGGGATCCATCGCCTTCATGCTCGCCGCCTTCCTCTGCGAGGCCATCTCTGTCCGCTTCGTCTCCGCCGTCATGGGGCTGCAGTGGCACAGGTCGCTCCTCCTCCTCCTCGTCTCGCCCTTCTCCGGGAACCGGGCCGCGGCTGCCGTGGCGTCGGCTTCTATCGCCTAGTGATGCTTGTTGCTTTGGGTTGGGGGGCTTAGGCGCGCTGGATCTCTGAGAGGTTTCGACTTTTGTGAGCCGCAGATTTTGTTCCCGTGCGGTAGGTCGTGCGAATACGCACGAATGTGGAGTTAGTTGTTCATGGAGGATGGTGTGATCCTACGGTGTTCTGCTCCTCCTCCTTGTGTGGGTGAGGTTTATTAGGGGTTTCTGTTGAGTGTGCGAAATTATTGAAGCCTCTAGACTGAGACTTAAGCTGCCAAGGAAGACGGCAGCAAATTGGGATGTCCCGTACAAATTTCTTTGTCCTACTAGGAAGGAAGAATAAGGGAACCATGGGTTTACACATAACAACCGCTCCCAATATTGCATTTTATTTGCAGCAGGAAGTTGTTTGTGGAGATGAGCATATCTGTGCTCAGTTAAAAGTTGATTGGTTGTCGCTATTGACTAGATAGATAACTTCTGCAACATTGTTAACTGCTTGATAACATTAACCTTGTGATGCTCTCAAGACAACTTCTACATTTTAATCAATCGGTTAATGGACTATTTACTTCACAGGTGGTCAATAGTTGTGTCTTTGTTGTTCTGAGTCAGTGGTGATGGGATTTCTAGTGATTAAAGTTCAAGTAAAGCATCAAGGAGAATCTAGAAGTTTAGGGGGTAAGGAAAGCATAAGCATCACTTCAGCTTGGGGCCTGTAGATTCCATTAGGCATATGTATCTTCATCATTCTTAAAATCTAATAAACACAAATGATCTAAGGATGCATTTATGGAAGAACTTCGGATCAATTTGGATTTTATACGATTCTTAGATTTTAGTTTCTCTGGTCATGGTTTATCTCCGAGTACAATCGTATTTGTGATACCCGTCTTCTGTTTGAAAGTATTGTGCTGCATCCAGATCCAGGCAGAGGTTGCCTTTCCATTAGTAAGGAGAGAGTAGCACGGTTTCATTGCTAACTTCAACATCTCTCCTTGCATTACTAAACCTTCCCTGAGAAATTTAGCTGTGGGAAATCACCTCCTAATCTGCGTGTAATGCACACATGAATTGGATAAAATCTACACAATCACTTGTAAGCTGAAAGTTTTTTCACTGTTTTTTTTAACAGAACTGCCGCGCCGCTTCCTGACACCGGTCAATGGCTGCTTCTATCATTGAATGAGAAGCTCCCTCAAAGCGTGGTTGATCTACTCAGAGCTCACATTATCACTCTTCACCACTATTTGATGCTGTTTATCATGCTGGGGTTCTCAGTTCTGTTTGACTGCATCAAAGCTCCTGGTCTTGGTATAGCCACAAGATATATGTTCACTATGGCAATTGGTCGTGTGCTTCGGACGATAACTTTCATTGCTACCATTCTTCCATCTGCAAGACCTTGGTGCGCTGCAGCCCGTTATCAAATACCTCAACATCCTCATCCTTGGGCGCAGAAATATTATGTTCCATATGCTTCTGATTCAAATGCTATTCGTAGACTCATAACGCGTGATATGGCATATGGTTAGTTCATTTTTCCTAGCGTCTATTTGGTTCACCTAGCTGGTATGTCAGTTTTGTACAATGGTGGAGGCTAAACTATTCACGTATACTTTTTCAGCTGCTGTTCAAACTTACCCAGATGAATATAGGCTGGATTGGGGACGTATGAGCTTCCTTGTAGACATTTTGAGACCAACTCCAGGAGAAGGGCCTTCATGGTACCATCTTTTGAAGAAAGCCAGTGGCGGTTGCAATGACCTTATGTACAGTGGACATATGCTTGTTGCTGTCCTTACTGCAATGGCCTGGACGGTATATATTGTGGTTTTAATCCATATATCACAAAGGGTTCATCATGTTGTGCAAAGGTTTCATCCTAACCCGTACGACCTTACCTTTGTTTTATATGTTTCACAGGAAGCATATGGGGGCTGGATCTCTGTTGCAATATGGCTCCTGGTCCTGCACAGCGCACAGAGGGAGGTACGTGAGCGGCACCACTACAGCGTGGACTGTGTTGCTGCAATCTACGTTGGCATCCTCCTGTGGAGGATGACTGGCTTCATCTGGTCTGCCAGAGACCTGACCCGAGCTAGACGGCTAGCCAAGCTCGAGGAGATCCAGAGCAGGCTGGTCCATGCTGCCAAGGACAGTGACATCGACGAGATCAGGGGCCTGCTGAAGGAGGTGGAGCTAGCTGGCCAGGAGAGGCAGGGCTTCTCGCAGAGGGCTATCCTTACCTTTGCCGCAGGAACAATCATCTTCACCTTGTCTTGTGTTCTCATTGCCTTCACAATGACTAGCGACGGTTGATTTGGGTTCTGTTGGGTGCCCCTGGATCTGAATGTCAGTCGCTTTTTCCTGGACTATACTGTTTTCTTGTAGTGTGTTCAGTGTCGTTTGTTGAGGGGAACCATGTTTAAACAGAAATGTAACTAGACTAGATCCTAGTGGTGCGAGAATTCATGGATGTTTTGCAGCTGCACGGGAAGCTGATGGTTGTCGGTAACATTTTGGTTTTTGTAGCCAAGTTCTACTTAAACAGAGGTTGAGGCTTTCACTGGTTGCAAGGCACTATAGGCTGTAGCGCAGTTTATACTATTTTGTAATGAGATACGCTGTACTACAGCTTATACTATTTTGTAATGAGAGGCAGTTCGTATGCTCTACCACAGCTTATACTATTTTGTAATGAGGCAGTTCCAAAATTTCACTGTAGCGTATCTTTACTGGTTGTTGTTCCATGCTCGTGTAGTTTGAGTTTGACTGTGACTACAATGACCTCGTGATCGTTTGGGACGTCTTTTTTGGGATCATGTGTCCCTCATAGTGTGGGTGTCTATTGCCTAATCCAAACCGCGTGGAGTTTTAGGTCTGTTTGGTTGTAGATATACAGGGACATGCATGGAGTCGAATTGGGTTTAACATCGAATGAGTGTTGGCATTGAAATTGGCCATAATTCAAAAATTCTATTGTGTGGATGACTATTAGATTAGCTTGCTAGAAAGAGGCGTCGGATGTAGATATACAGGAACATTACGTATTTTAACTGATGAGACTAACAACGGGCCGGTGGACATTTGTTGTACACATGGGCAACATCCATAGTGCGCCGGACAATGCTCTGCTCGAGCAGCCAAAGCTGTAGCCTCTAGGATGCCTGGGGTTGATTGACGAACTCCGGTACCAACTTGGGATACCCAAGGCGGATGGCTGGGATCGCTCAGCCCGGTGCAAGAAGCACTCTCCCGAATGCAACTGTTGTAACACCTTTCCCTGCAGGCTCTTAGGAATCTTAACTTTCCAGTGATATAGTAATTAATAAAGATAAAGATATTGTGTTTGATACGACCTTCAGCCTGTTCGTTTGAACTTATCAGCCAAACCAGCCAGCCATTCTACAGTATTTTTCTCTCATAAAAAATCAGCAACAGCCAGAACCAGCCAGCCAGAAACGACCAAGCGAACAGGGCGCTTGTTTCTATCCCTACGTATGTAAATTGACTTGTTGGTCTTGGGAACACACATGGTAAACTTTTAATTTTATCCTTAAAACAGAGTCTCTAGATGTGAAAAATGTACTACAAACTGCATGAACATGCGTAGTCAAAATAAGACATGAAATTTGTAGTTAATGGCCTCCACCCAATGGAACCAAAAATGGTAGAAGGCACACTCCGCTCACATGCATGTAGAAGTCAAAGTAATTGTAGCCGTAAATTCTTTCTAGCCAACAATGACGTCCTCCCACGAGCTACAAAAATGGGAGAAGGAATACACCACACACATGCCCACATGCGGAAGTCAAATTAAGGCCTAATGGTAAAAAAAGGCCATTGCTTTCCTTCTTGATCTCGTAGTCCTCTATTCCTAACCAACAGGTGTTGTATATATATAAGAAGAAGACGAAGAACCTGAGGATCGGAGGAACATAAGAAAATTATCGCAGCAGTTATGGCGGCCATGAGGAAGGAGACACTGCTCTTGTCGTCGCTGCTGGTGCTCGGTTCACTTCTGGCGCCGTCACACCAGGAGGGCGACTTCGACAAGTGGGTGACGCTGCAGCAGACGACAGCAGTTGGTAAATCTGCCGGTGGAGGTAAGGATCCTCACTTCCTCAGCTCACCGCTGCCGAGTCTAGTAGAGTTAACAATGGGATTGAGTCCAACAACGACTCGGGCGGCGAAAATGGTGCCTACAAGACCATCAGTGAGTCCATCGCCAACATCCCAGATAACAGCACCAAGCGCTATGTTCTCACTCTCCAGCCTGGCACTGTACTTCGTGAGAAGGTGTAACTGAACAAAAGCAAGCCATTTGTCACCATCAAGTCCGATCCTAAGAACCCTGCCACCATCGTCTGGAACGACACGGCCACCACCATGGGCGAGGATGGCAAGCCGCTTGGCACCGTTGGCAGCAGCACCGTAACGATAGCATCTGATTATTTCATCGCTTATGGTGTCATCTTCAAGAACGATGCACCGTTGCCAAAGCCGGGGGCGAAGAAAGGCCAGGCGCCGGCCCTACGAGTATCGGGATCAAAGGCAACATTCTACAATTGCACCATTGACGGTGGGCAGGTTGCGTTGTATGACCAGACGGGACTGCACTACTATAAGGCCTGCAACATCAAGGGCACCGTCGACTTCATCTTCGGCTTTGCCAGATCGCTCTATGAGGAATGCAACATCATCTCGGTCAACAAAGAGATCGTAGCCACGCCCAAAGAGTTGCCGAGTGGAAGTGTGAATGCCCCCAATAATAATGGTTTCTTCTTCAAGAACTGCACCATCAAGGGAGAAGCAGGAAAGGTCTACCTAGGTAGGGTATGGGAGGGCTCGCGCGCCGTCTACTCTTACACTAACATGGGAAATGAAGTTGTGCCCATTATATTAGACCGGGGAAACATCAACAATTCTCCCAAGAGGTAACCACTTGCTCCCTTGACTTCTTACTTATTACTTCCTTTTCTCTTGAAATATGCGTGATCTTCAACTATATACGAGACTCTATACTATATTATTTATATGTGATGGTGTTTCAGTTGCATTATTATTATTTTTTTGCACAGTGGAACTTACTACGGTAACTTTAAGTGCTCTGGGCCTGGGTCAAATGCGGCTAAGAAGGATGGATTTGCCTTGGAACTCACTGAGGCTCAAGTCAAGCGCTTTGTTGGGACAGAGTTCGTTTCAGGCAACTCATGGAAGGATGATTGGCTTGCTGATTTGGATAGTGATAAACCCAATCCAAATTACAAACCGTACAGCTTAGCTATCAGCGCGCGGCGAATTTTTCCTGCCGTGCCAATCAAGCATGTTTCATCTGGCCGGTGCTCGATCCAAGGGGGCGCGCGCGCACACACCCGTCGCAGGCAGTACGTGTCCGCCGTGACGACGGCGGTGTGCCGCGACCACCAGATATTTCCCCCTACCTTTTCGTCCTCCCGCGCCTGGCCGCGCAGCGATCACCGTACCAGATATTTCCCCGGCCGGCAGTGCTCCAGAGAACGTGGCCCGTCCCCACGCCCCCGCGCGGCATGGTTGCCGCACTACGCTTTTACCCACTTGGCCCGCCGCCGGACACGTACGGACAGGTCACAGACAGGCGGACATGGCGTGAGCAAGAGGTCTCGCACGCCCGCTACCACGGCCACGTACGCGCCGGCGCGGCCGGGCAAAATTACGAGCGCGATCGATGCTAGTAGTAGCGGCAGTCCCAGTGCGCGAACGCGCACGTACGCACACGGGCACACACGGCACGCGGGAACGCGCGCCACACGCCAGCACGGACACCCGCGATCGATAGCGACGGCGCCGCTGCTCGAACCGTACAACCCAGCGCGGCACCTCACTCGTCGCGCGCGCCTGCGGCTCAGCCCACCAGCCACCCGCGGGCCTCGCCACGCGTCCCCCGGCCTGCGCGCGGCGCCTCGAGGCGCCTGCCTGTCTGCCCGTCCTGCGGGCAGCGCCGCCGGGGTCACAGGGGCGGGACTCGTGTCGACGCGCGGCAGGCCCGCGCACCACGTGCCCATATCTGATTTTAATAATTGGCCCTATCATTGCCGCGCCTGCCCGCATGCCTGTCGTCGGCGTCGGCCGGCATGTGTCTGGCGCGGCGCGGTGGCTTGGTCTCCACGTACGCCGGGCGTGGCAGGGGATGGTGCCACTACGCCAACGCATAGGCTAACCGCCAGAGCTACAGTACGAGTATCTTTTTAATAAATTTTATATTTTTATATAATTTTTGCGTGGCGAGCTCCGGGGGACGACGAGAGATAGGGATGCTGAGGCAGCGGGGGAATCTTCTGGATGCATGCCCAGCGCTGCCGTGCATGTGGCCGCACCGCAGGTGGTCGACGAAATGCATGATGCGGGGGTGGGTTATCTGCCTTTTCGGCGCTCATCTGCCGTCTGCGTGCTGCGACTGCATAACGCATGATACTCCTACTCCTGTAGCATTATCTACAGAATACTCCGTAAGATCGAGTACAGTCAATGGTAGGCACTATACCATCGGTTAAAAGGCAGAGGCCAGAGGCTACACGAATCCTCTCGGTGAAAGAAGCACGTACGCCACGCTTGCATGTTCATAACACGAATCCTCTTGGTGAAAGCGCCACTTCTCGGCCGGGGCGTGTGGCTCGTGAGGAATGAATAAATAAAACGAAATCAATTCCAACCACGGGAGGCGATAAGTACCACTCTCATAATTCATTGACAACGCATGCATGTATCTATCACCTCGCCCCCTTTTCTGTCTCCCGCCCACGTACGCACTAGAGACACGTGTAATTCATTCTTCTCATCACCAGTATATGCAGCCCTGCACCCGTGAGGCCATGACCCGCCCCAAAACCAAAGAAATTCGCATCTAGCCTGTCCATGGAAAACGGTGCCTGCCTCTGCCTGGTGCACCTACGGGCGGCCACACAAGAACCACGCCGCCCGCCCGCCCGAGAGGCACCCGCGGCGTGCAAAAGGAAAAGGCGCATCGGTCCCAATTCAGCTGAGGTCGGCCGTGACGCCATCCGCGCGGTCCCCGTCCAATCCCGAGGGCCGCTGAGGTGGCCGTCCGTCCACGAGCCTCCCCCACCATCCTTCCGCGAACCCACCACCTCACAGCCACACGTGTCCTTTCCTTTCCTTTCCTTTCCCTCCCGAACCCACCTCCGCTTTCCCGCAGCCGCGACTCGACTCCCTCGCTTTGACCCCTATCCCCGATCCATCCCACCGAAGCTTCCAGACCGCCCGCCGCTATATATTCCTCCCCTGTCCGCAGTTCTCAACTTCAACAACCCGGTCCACAGGACACAGAGCAGAGCAGAGCAGAGCAGAGCCGATCCACCCACCCACCATCGACCACCACCCAGCCGCCGGAGCGAGCCGCTTTTACCGACCGACCCATCGGTGTTGCCGCCGCCGCCTGTCGGGACTAGGTTCATTCATCGCCAGTAACCAACCAGAACCAGACCAAGAAGCCTGCCATGGGAGTGCCGGTGGTGCGGAGGGAGAGGGACGCGGAGGCGGAGTTGAACCTGCCACCAGGCTTCCGGTTCCACCCGACGGACGACGAGCTGGTGGAGCACTACCTGTGCCGGAAGGCGGCGGGGCAGCGCCTGCCGGTGCCCATCATCGCGGAGGTGGACCTGTACAAGTTCGACCCCTGGGACCTGCCGGAGCGCGCGCTCTTCGGGGTTAGGGAGTGGTACTTCTTCACCCCGCGGGACCGCAAGTACCCCAACGGGTCACGGCCCAACCGCGCCGCGGGCAACGGGTACTGGAAGGCCACTGGTGCTGATAAGCCCGTCGCGCCGCGCGGGCGCACGCTCGGGATCAAGAAGGCGCTCGTGTTCTACGCGGGCAAGGCGCCGCGCGGGGTCAAGACGGATTGGATCATGCATGAGTATAGGCTTGCGGATGCTGGACGCGCCGCCGCCGCCAAGAAGGGATCGCTCAGGGTAAGCTAGCCGGGTTTGATTTCATTTGATTTGAGCTGAACGAAGGAATTTAGCTTCTGTATACTAATTCGATCGATTTGCCTGTACGTGCAGCTGGATGACTGGGTGCTGTGCCGCCTGTACAACAAGAAGAACGAGTGGGAGAAGATGCAGCTGGGGAAGGAGGCCGGCGTCGGCGTCGGCACAACCAAAGAGGAGGCGATGGACATGACCACCTCGCACTCGCACTCGCACTCCCACTCCCAATCCCACTCGTGGGGCGAGACGCGCACGCCGGAGTCGGAGATCGTGGACAACGACCCGTTCCCGGAGCTGGACTCGTTCCCGGCGTTCCAGGACCCGGCGGCGGCGATGATGATGGTGCCCAAGAAGGAGCAGGTGGACGACAGTAGCGCCGCCAACGCTAACGCCAACGCCAACAAGAGCAGCGACCTGTTCGTGGACCTCAGCTACGACGACATCCAGGGCATGTACAGCGGCCTCGACATGCTGCCGCCGCCCGGGGAGGACTTCTACTCCTCGCTCTTCGCGTCGCCCAGGGTCAAGGGGAACCAGACAGCCGGCGCCGCCGGCTTGGGACCATTCTGAGGCTCTGAGGCGAGGATGCAGGCGTGGTGCCATGGATCAGGAGCAGACGGCGTTGCAAGGTTGCGAACTCTGTAAATACAGCATAGGAGTCGAACCTGAACAACCTGAACCTGAACCTGGTTGGGGTTACAGGGTTAAGGGTGTGTCGGTGTAGCGTCCATGGAGCCGGGCGGCCCAGTGTTGGCGCGGCTCATTCTTTAGGTTTCACTTTCGACGCAGACGGTAGATATATGTGTAGCTGTTCACTTCCACTCTCTCTTCAACAGAACCGACGAAATTTTGCTCTTTTTGTTTACAAATTACTGCTACTACCGTGTGTGTGTCTCCCCTGTCCTGTGTTGTGTTTGGCATGCTTGCAGTGACTATGGTGAGTGGCAGCAGCTTCTTAATAAGCATCAGAACAAGGCACCATTTAGAACTTGCCAATTGAAATTTCGTGCTCGCCATTTTGCGCGTGATTCATTCCAACGGCAATGTTTGAAGTGAATTAATCAGCAAACGGGTGATGGTTTTCCGTGCGTGAAACGTGGTGGTAATCTCTCAATGCAACAAGCATACGTTGTAACTATGGGTATTTAAGGGAGTTCTCCAGCGAACAGCGAACAGGTAAATTCAAATTGGGGGAGACTTTGAACATCAGATTTCGATCAATCTTTATTTCCGCCAAGCAGAAGCACAAATACAGTGTCATGTCGGAAGCGCGTCCTTCTAAGATACAATAGCATCCTGTGTATTAGAGAACGAATTTTACATCTTGAAACTAGCCATTGCGCCATTTGCACAGAGGGAATGGAAACACAACACAGCTCATTTCTTATTGATATCGTCTGGTTCCGGTAAAGCCAACAGAAATCAGAAAAAAAAGAGAGAGAGAGAGAGAGAGAGAGAGACTATTGGACTCCCCCGAGCTCAAATGAACAGAAGCTTTTACTGCGATCAGATCTGTAGTCGGGGAAGCAAGAATATTGTTGGATTCAACCATATAACAACAACACAAACCCATAAGAGCATCATCAGATCTTGAAGGCAGCAAACAGATCCCCCTGGACGTAGTCGTTGTCGACGAGGCTGACTAGATAGTAGCTCTTCTGAACCTGAAAGCCAGCAGCCAAGAAATGTGTTTGCAAATGCAGTTCTGAAAGATGAACAATATGTGTAGATTGGTTTCACTAGCATATTTTGCTAATGCAGGCTCGTCTTACAAAAACCAATGCTGTAAACACAGGTGCAGTTCAAGACCAAGTGCAGCAAGATGTTCTTAGTTCTTAGCAGAAAGTGCAGTAGAGCAGATATTACTGAACGGCAAACATGACACTTAACTGTAGGAAAAAAAATCTCCTAAACATGTGCTACAGAAGGAGCTCATTTGACAGCATTATTATAAGGAACAAAATATTATGTTCGAGCCTAAAGATTTGAAGTGGACAAGTACCTTCTCTAGTAGCTCCCTAGATGAGTCGCCCTCAGGGAACAGGGAAGCCCACACCCGTGTCCAGATTTCAAATGCTTCGTCCTTCCAAACCATAAAACTTGCTGGATCAACAACTGTAGGCTGGATAATCTCCTTGGCAGGGAAAACACCCCATGTGACAGCATTCACGGCGTTCGGTGCACTATTGGAGAATGATTCTCCATCCTTGTTCACAGCAATGTAAGTGAGAGAAGGGAATGCTTTGATCTTCTCAATTAGTTGGTCCAGCTTATCTTTTGCGCAGAAGAATTCAAGGTAGGCCTTCTGATAAACGTAGCCTCCAGGACCACCCCAACCTGCAGAACAGGACATAAATAAACAGGCCAGAAAGGCTCACATGCTAGTTCGAGCAAGTATTTGACATGACAACCTAGACATTTCCAGATGATCTGGGAAGCCAAGAATTGCAATATCCCGTAGAGATTCTCCAACAATGTGGCACTACCCTGATAATTTCAATGGATGTGAACCCAATCCCAATTTGCCAGGATGCCCATGAGTGTTGACTCAACACTACAATTCCTACTTAAGATTTCAAGACAGACTAAAACCTGAAGTACTGACATTCAAGGAAACCTGTAATAAATTGGAAGATGCTTAAAATACTGCTCTCAGTGTTGAGTAACCTAGAAGCTTAAGCTGATAGGGAAAGTGGGCAATTCAATTGAACACACAGGGCCACCTATTATAAAACAAAATACAATTAACTTACCAACAGTAGGCGAGTCAGATTTCTCTCCATTTACAGCAGGTTGGCTATTAATGGTAAGGAAACCCTTCTGGTTAATCTTCACCAACTGGTCATCGATAATCTTTGTCTCTGGTTGAAGACCATCCAATTCTGACCATGGGCTGCTTGTGAGTTTCCCTTGACAGAAGTTTGTAAAGCGCTGGGATATAGAGAATATCAGAATTAAGAAGGGTTCACAAAGACTTTAAAAGATAACTTCTTTGCCATGCAGACCAATAACGTATCACGTAGTTTAAAAGTTACCTCACTAATGTCCTCCACAGATTTAAGTGGAACAGCCCATTCCTCTTGGAGCTTTTTACCACGTCCACGTGGTCTTGTGAACTGTTTAAAATGAATAGATGATTACATACAATTAGGATTTTATCACAAACAGTCATCACAGAAACCATGTTGAGTGATTTTGAATAGATATTTGTTGATCAAGTCTACATAAAGGTGTAGCGGTGGCAGTGTGAAAAAATCCTATGGTGAAACACCCTTTACGGGTCCATGATTATACTTTCATTACTGAATCATATTAAATGTTCACTCTAACTCGACCCTTTTTCCTGGAAGATGTATAATTTGTATCACCCTGAGAATGATACAGAAAAATATTGCATAATGCATAGGTGACATTAAAATATTGCAGTAAACACACACAAGAAAAGTAGACTGGAACACAGAGATACTGAAATTACCTGGTGGTCAGTAAGTGCTCCATATGATGGGTTTCGAGAATCACCCCACCGTCCATGGGGATACTGATCCCATCCTAATGTTCTTTTAAGATAGCTCTTTGGTCTGTTGGCCCTGCACAATCATTAACATTCACTAGACTGGGTTAGCATGTCACAAAGACCTCAAGCATCTTAACACAAAAGAACTCCAATACAGTACCAGAATATAGGTCGAACATCCTCTTTAAGACGGAAAACATTAGTTGCCGGCCTCCAAGGTAATGGCCTTGAAACCTTGGACTCCTCAATTAAACCAAGATTCTAGTGCGGACAAAATAGTTGTTAGTAAGAGGTTGGAACAAAAAATGAAATTCAAACATGGAAATTACCATCAAAATTCCTAGAGCAGACTTGTCCATGTTTAGTGTGTAAAGGTGCAAAGTCTTAATGCCACTAGCAAGAATTTTCTTGCACATCTCAGTTCCAAGGTGGATTCCATATTGTTTAACAGCCTCCTCATTGTCTTTAATAGGATCCAATGCAGCAGTGATCTCAGAAGGTATCTGTTAGACATTCAAAGTGATTATTTTAGTGAGAACTCAAAACATTGAAAAAGAAATGCAAAAGTATTTGTTCATTAACATAAACGTACAATTAACTATTTGTGAATTAACAGTATGGAAGTGTGTATTTGAAAGATTTCATTAATCTTGAGGAATATTGAATGGTGTTAGCACTACATTTATCTAAACGCGCAAGTGGGAAACCTATTCTTCATTCAAATTCAGTATTGAGATAAAACAAATCAGACAAGTGAAAAACTAATATATGCATAACAGCATAAGTCCATGCCAAATTGATAATAGAATGATCCGCAAACAATTACTAATAATGGAACTACCAGCAACAGATCTTACCTTAGTTTTGCAGAAGCCAGTCATGCGGATGAAACCTTTGTAGTTATTTATTGGCATTATGCCAGGAACAATGGGACAAGTAATACCAAATTGACGGCAGTCATTCACAAACTTGAGAAAGATGTCAGTATCATAGAAAAGTTGTGTAACAATAAGGTCAGCACCAGCATCAACCTACAGAGAAAATGTGTAACAGAGTGAGAAGTGAACAAGAAAACATATAAAGCGCCATGATTTACACAATCATACATTTGTTTTCAACATATTGCTTGGTTCATGAACCAACAAAAATGTTCTGCTATCATTTTGAATTGATGGCTGCTGGCTATTTTCCCTTCCCCAGACCCCGCAGTGCGGGAGCCTACGGTACTGGGTACGCCCTTTTTTATCATTTTGAATTGAGAAAATTAAACAAAATCAAGAAAGTTAAAGAACCTTTCTCTTCAAATAAGCAAGATCATTGCTATATGCTTCCAATGTAGCACCTCCCTTGCCTTGTATCGCATCAGGGTGTGCCTCTGACATTTGGAAAAGGTATTTCAGATAAAGCATCCAATTTACAGGGTAGGGACTTGAAACCATCCCCTCTAAAGATATGTAATGACTAGCTGACCTGGATAACCAGCTACAGTTATGCCAAAATAATCACCGTACTTGGCTCTAATATGCTGCACCTGCAAGTAAAAGACATAAGACAGTTTGAATGTGAGGTGGTTTCTTTGAGGATTCAGATGGATTGATCTAGTTTCCAAAATATAACAGCTGTTGCAGCAGCAATAAACTAGCCATCATGCCCATGTCATGCCAATGAACTTTCACGATTTATGTTGCCGTGCAATCTTACCAAATCAAGAGCACAAGCAAATCCGCCTTCAACTTGCACAAATTTGTCTTGCCCATGTGGAGGATCCCCTCTGAGGGCCAAAACATTTTGAATCCCATTGGATTTGATGGTTTCCAAGGCATGGTCAATCTTCTCTACTGGCATGTTTGTACATGTCAGGTGCATCATAGTTTCCACACACACCTACAAAACAGAACCAATATATTAAGCACTCAATGCATGACTGCAAGGGATACAACAAAGATGATGAGGAATTATAAGAAATAAATTAGTTTGATAAAGTTGAAGCAGTTGAGAACAGGATAGAATTAAAGCTGGATGATCAAATCCAACCAAGATTGTACATCTTATCTAATATTCAGGCCAGATATGGAGCAGCCAAATTTGGCCTGGCAATGATTCAGCACTATGCATGTAATCGACAGAACTGTACTTCAGGAAACACTGACTCTATGAACCCAACATTTGAACCAATGCCCACCACCAGTAGCGTCACATACATGCAATCTAATCCAATCAGTGGCATCAGAACTCATCCTCTGATAATCCATTGCGAAAACTAAGTGAATAAGCTTGAACTTCAATCCACCAAGACCTTGCTCTCTGAGCTTGAACTTCAATCCACCAAGACCTTGGTCTCTGATGTATCGCCCACCTCTACGCCACCACTATTGGAAATCAAAAATTGGAGTTGGAGCAAAAATTGGAGTTGGAGCACATGGATTCTACACACCACGTGCCAGAAGTATCGAAATAGCTTGTTTCCAGAAAAGTTCTCTGTGCATTAGGCATAAACTTCCACTTTACAATGATCAGCACTCACGGTACACATGACAGAATCACAGAACTAACTGTACCTAACATGAAATACATTTATCCGAAGTGCTCAGAAGCGCCATCATTTCACACCCACCCTGCCATCCTAACATAACCGTATTATGGAACCCATCACTTTTAAACTGAATAAACTAAGAACAATCTCAATTATGTAAAAAACGATTAGAATGAACAACAATGAAAATTGATAAAATAAAGTTAATCTAACCGACACCAGGTGTCCAGTGTGGAGCACGAATTTTGAATTTAACCCCAACCCACACTAACTTGAACTCAATCAGAGGCAACCACCACCCCAAACATTGGCATTGATCAAACGCATTCCCCTCTCGCGCGGCGGCGGAACCAATCCAGGAATTCTAATTACCCAAAACCGTTACCGACACAACAAAACGAATGCGTACCGCCACGTCCACCGACGCATTACCCTACGCCCAGACAGATCGAACCGAAGCCAACACTCAGGCCGTCACTTCCGGGTGCCAAAACAGATCAGATCAGATCGCGCGCGCGGTGGAGCGAGCGCGAGGGAAGGTAACCGCACCACACGTACCATGTTCTGCATGCGGTTGGCGATTTCGAGGGTGAGGTCGGCGGTGGATCCCCCGGCGCCCCAGGTGATGTCGCAGAAGGAGGGGCCGTGCGCCACCATGCGGTCCATCCGCTCGAACAGGTTCTCGACCCCGTCCTCCGTCTTGGGAGGGAAGTACTCGAACGAGAACGCCGTCCGGCCATTCTCCGCGGCCTCCCGAATCTTCTCGATCACCTTCATCTCGAAAACCTCACCACGAGCTTGGCGCGCGCGCTCCAATGGCGAGCCGAGGCGAGGAGCGGAGCGGAGGGAGGGGGTTGGGCGCAGCGCAGGTGGGTGAAGTGGGTGCGGGTGGGTTTATACGGAGATCTGAACTCACCAACCCCGCGTTGTTGGATGGGCCCCGGTCCACGGTGGTCTCCTCTCAATGACAGGTGGGGTCCTGAGCAGATGCACGTGGTGGGTGTACGAGAGGGGCGTCCAGGATGATGTGGTCGGACGGGTGCAGGTATCGTTGTCCTACACCAACCCAAAAGAGTGGGGCAGAGGAATGGCCACTCGTGGAGCTGGAAAATCAGGGCGTGCTGCGTGGCTGCCTCGCTGACGGGTGGGACCGGAGAACTAATTTAGCATTTCTAGTTCTCCTTTGCACTCTTTTCATATGCGATACCTACTTATCTAGTGTTTGGAGTGGAAGATGGCCAATTTGTACCTAGAACAGCTACTCTTGATTCCTGTGAGATTCCACGGAGTAGATTTCTGCTTATCTCATGACTGCGATTTCCAACTAGTTCAGCTACTAGTCTTCGTACCGACCGCTTCTAGTTGAATTTCCTATGCAGAACTGTGGTTTCTTAGTAACATAAGTACACTGGATTAGAGTTCAAAAAAAGAAGTTCACTGGATTAGGTAAGACCTCTGTCTGCATGTGTGCAAGAAGCGAAGAACAGCCACGCCATGCCAGCGCAGACCGGGCGATTGCAACGTTGACATCGACAACCACTTGGTCCACGGACATGCTGTCAGCCCATTATAAAACAAATAAAGCCCATTTAGGCCCGGTCATGGAGCCTATTACAGCCGGCCCAACATGGAGCAACCCAATCCGCAGCGCGAGCGTGCCAAACGTTATCCGGTTCAAAGCCGAGAGCGGCGTCGGCCGTCGCCAGCCTCTCCAGCCAATCCCACTCCCCCGCCGCTCGCCCGCTGTCCTCCGCCCTCCGCCATGGCGGCCTTCCCCTCCGCCTCCCCGTCGCCGGCGATCTCCGCCTCGACCTGGCGCATGGCTTCCCTCCGCGCCGCCCTCCCCACGCTCCGCCCCTCCCCCGCGGGCAGGCTCCGGTCGTCGTTCGCGCCCGCGGCGGCGGCCACGGCGGCCTCGGTCGGCTGCCTCGGGTCCTTCTCCGGCCTCGCGCCCGTCTCGAGTCTTCTCTCCCTCGGTGCTGGTAAAGGAATCGTACCAAATGCCTGGCTTATTCGACCTACTGAGATTGTAGTGTAGTGCCTTGTTCGAAGCCAATGAATGCGGTACCAGGAATGGGACAGAAGTTGTAGCGAGTTAGGGAACAGTTACAGATTTCTTTAGGTGTGTCAATTTTAGTGCATAAATGCATATACACCACAAAATGCGCCCTGCTGTGTCATGATATGAAACCTCCCTGTATTTTAACAAAGCTCCAAGAGGAACAGAGTTAGCAGCTTTGGATAGAAATTATGTTATTTTAGCTGATGACTTTCTTTATTAGCGGTTAGCACACAGCTGCAGCTTAATTTGCCGTTCATCATGACAATATGTACTTAATTACTAGTTTTGCACACCTGTTGTGGTCATATCAGCTTGGTCTGGCTTGCTACGATGTCAGATTATGTCTGTAGATCGGCCTACTCAATCAAATCTCAGTACCAAGTTGCAGCTCTGACAAAACTAGGATTGTGTTTGAGCATTCTTTTGAAATTTCCTATAAACTTACCCGCTGATTTTGTCAAACCTGTTGCAGAGAACTCAAGCTTTGAGCATTGGTTGTTTGGTATTGATGCTCGTGGAAGGATAGTTGCGATGCGACATGGGAGACGCGTTCCTAAACTTAACAGACCTCCAGATCAGAGGAAAGCACTCCTGCGTGGCCTTACCACACAGCTGCTCAAGCATGGAAGGATAAAGACCACAAAGCCAAGGGCAAAGGCAATGAGGAAGTATGTTGAGAAGATGATCACGTTGGCAAAGGATGGATCTCTTCACAAGAGGAGACAGGCTCTGGCATTTATTTATGAGAAGCATATCGTCCATGCCTTGTTTGCTGAGGTTGCAGACAGGTACGGGGACAGAGAAGGTGGTTACACGAGGATCATCCCGACATTTCCGAGGCGGGGAGATAATGCACCTATGGCGTACATTGAGCTTGTCTAGGTAATTGAATATCTTGTTATGTGATGCCTGAAATCTGAACTTCCAAGGTCCCTGAAATGCATTTATTAGTCCATATGTTGACCTAGACTGTTTGAATAACAAGACAAACTAGTATGCTTATCATTAAGACTTAAGAGCTGCAGTAAGTTTATGGATGATGATCTTGGTGTGTGTTGACTTCTATAAATAATGTCTGCACTACTAGTTAGGTAAGACATAGATGTTGCAGTGGGAGTGTGGGATAGTGAGTACTATTAGAAGGGGAAAAAATGAAAACTAATTCAGGTGTATGACAATCTGTTATTTTTTCGAATACGTGCGTTGTACGTTCTTCGTTAAGAGAAAGTAGAGTTTTTAGTTACACAAAAAAAAAAAAAAAAAATCCATGGCGAGGTTCCATGGCTTGTTTCCCCCAACACACTTACATAAATCGCTGGCTTTAACGGTGGTGCCAACAAGGTCGCGACTAAAGTAGCAAAACGTGTATGACAGTCTGTTATGTACTCAGGAATTTTTTTTGCTTGGTGGCTGGCGATGAGTTTCTTATCTTACAACTTATGTTATTTTTATCTGTAGGATCTTCCATCAATTGCTGTGGTCTCATGGGTGCCGTGCAGGCTGATTGGTCATCTCGGGAATTGCCCTTTGGAATTTGGATGTCTGTTTTTTTCTTATTAAGTTCTTATATGTAACAAAATGTAGATCACGTGTGAAATTTTGAACTCGTCAAATTTCGTGCTGTAATTGACAAAGTGCTATGCTATAATCTGGAAAAAAAGAGTACCTGGCATCGCATATAAACAATCTCAGAATATCAAATGCCCTCTCTCCTATTAGAATGCTCTATGTCCATTTAGTTGTTTCTGTGGGTGTAGCTAGAGCAGTACAGTGGTGGTTAGTATATAGTTAAAATATAAGTGCCATAGGCATCATAAGTCAGGATGGCCGAGTGGTCTAAGGCGCCAGACTCAAGTTCTGGTCCTCTAACGAGGGCGTGGGTTCAAATCCCACTTCTGACATTTTTTCTTTCTTCTTTTATTTGTTTGGTCTATTTTCTTATTGCTCCCGCTTCTGACATTTTTTGTTCTTTTTTTTTGTTTGTTCTAATTTTCCCTTCTAACCCTTCCTTTGGCAACAATATCGTGGGTTCAAATCCCACTTCTGACATTTTTTATTTCTTCTTTTTATTTGTTTGGTTTATTTTCTTATTGCTCCCGCTTCTGACATTTTTTTGTTCTTTTTTTTTGTTCTAATTTTCCCTTCTAACCCTTCCTTTGGCAACAATATAGTCTTCCTTTTATTTTATTTTTCCATTTTTCCCTACTAAACCTAACTTTACCCAAAAAAACTTTATATTCTCTTTTTATTTGCTACCACTTACATTATTTTTTCCTTTTTATTTGATTGTTCTATTTTTTTCCCTACTAACCCTAGTTTTGGACAACAAAATATAGCATTATTTTCAGTTTCTTGTTCCATTTTCCCTACTAAACAGCTTTAGCAAAAAATTTATTCTTTTTTTGGGGAAGAAGAGATGGCTTTTTCCTTTGAACTCAGAGTTTGGAATAAAATCTCGAGTAAAAGTTTGCCCAGCATAGGCCGGCACACTAAAAAGCCAAACCATCAAGTGTTTGGATCGTGTCAGCTATATGTGAGCATGGGCCCTAGCTTTGGCAAAATAATAATAATAGTAATACAGCCTTTGTTTTATTTTCTTGGTCCAGTTTTCTCAAGTAAACTTTATATTTTCATAAGAAGAAGAGAAAACTTTACTGTATTTACTCTAAAAAAAACTTTACTGTATTAATTATACGAGCTTGAATACAAACTCAATCCTCAAGTAACAATTTGCTCAACATAGGTCGGCACACTAAGGCTTCATTTGTTTCAGCTCCAGCTCGCTCTGATTCTACTGATTATTCACTATTCTTCTCTCACTATTCATCACCTGATTCATCTGATTCTGAAGCTGAAACAAACGCACCATGAAAACGACGAAACCCGTCGAGGCCAAGTGTTTGGGTCATTTTTCGCTAGCCGTGTAAGCTCATGGATCACGCCATTATTACATACATTCGCGCTTTGTATGGACCACGATCCACGCCGGAAGTTTACTCCCAGACCTCTACTCCAAAATGAAACGCAATCAGGTTCTGTGTGTCCACGGTAGTTTGATAAGTGGCCAACCGAGCTGTATATTCCATTTTTTCCCTACTTAACCCAGTTTTAGCCAAAAAAAAAATACTTTGTCAGGCATGGTGTCGCGTCTCGTGTTTAAGCCGATGGAAGTTGAATAACCCGTTGGTTTGTCTGTGGTTTCTGTCCGTCCTTGCTGTGCCGTGCTGATGTACGTGCGTACATTAATTGTACCGAACTTGCGACCGCGCTGGAGCACCGTGCGGCATTGCTGTTAGAGTTGGAGTTTTGGGTGCGGTCGTCAGCAACGGCGCCGGGCACGCCCGCACGCCGCACGCCTCGACGGATCAATTGGCGAGTGGGGAGGCATGCAACGGGAGATGTTCGACGGAATGCCGGAGCTGTCCGCGCGTCCTCGTGCTTGTTTGCAAGGACGGTGGACCGACGCACGCGTTGTTCTGTCATGGCCCCGGCCTGCGTGCGCGCGCGGAGACGTACGGCCGGGCTGGCACTTAGAAGACGCGCCGGCCGCACCGCGCAGCGCGCACACTCTACTCGGTTGTCGTTTAGGTTTTTCCTGTTTGTTGTTTAGCTTGTCGGGCTCTCGATCGAGACACCCACCTCTGATGTGAATGGAGTGGACCGAAAATGGTCAGTGGAGGCTGTGCAGCATTCTTCATTCGTCGACGGGCACGGGCAAACTGCATCGACGTATGCATGTAGAGAGGAGAGGAATCGGATGCTCTGCCGCCGCACCTGCGAGCAGACGCCGGCCGAGAGTACCCCGCAAGCCGCAGCGAAGGCGCCGTACCGCGGTAGATATCTTTGTCATCTCGTATCTGGCGCCTAGCTCGCTGCGATCCGGTGCGTAGTACGTACTCGGTCCGGGCGGGGCGCACCCGGGGGCGGGGCAATGACGCCGCCATGTGCGCCCGCGGCCGGCGCGGCAGGCGGGCAGGTGCGGTAGTAGGTGGTGCCCCCTCGCCCTCGCACGCACGAGCGCGTGGGCGAGGAGAGATCGAGCACCGGCACCGGCAGCTCGACTGCGAGAGCGCGCGACGCAAGCCACGCAGACACTGGGCGCGGCAACGTGCGCTGCCGGATCCCCCCGGGCGGTGTGGCAATAACGACGCCGGCCCGTCTCCGACCGGGACGGAATCCTATGCGGGATACTCCTGGGGTACGCGACTGGGACTGGAACGACGGTGGAACCCCTCCATTCGCCGACCACCCATGTACTGTACGTACGCAGTACGCGCGGCCGTTCCCTCGTGCCATGCATTGTCGACGGGGATCGATCGATCGGTCATCATAAGCCCCCCACTGATGGTCCACCGCATCATCGTGTCCCAAAAAGGGCGATTACCAGGACAAAACGCCGCAGCTAAGTAACGTGGTTAGTGGTACGGCCGGACGTGACGGTTGCGTGTTATTTATTTTGTTGTTATTTTGCCTGTGGCCATGCCTGCTTGCTGCTTGCAAGTAACGGTTAGCAAGTGTGTTATTCGTAACGGAATTTATAGCTTGCACGGAGTACTGTGGGTACCTGAGCACACTTAGGTTAATTACTTTAATCAGAAGTTCCATTGCATTGTCTTCAAAATTGTCATGCCATTTAAAATGAAAATGAATATAGATGGAACATCATACATTGTATAGTTTCATATAGATATTTAATTTCGTGACTCGACCATAGAGGGTTTCTAATGAAACTCACTTCTTCTTCTCTCTTATATTAAAAACATGGTCATATATATCATCAAAAATATTTATGTGGCAGCTTATTAAATGCCAATGAAACTTTCCCACTAAGAATGCCCTTATACGATGATCATGTCATCTATTTTGACATATCTTGAAACCAAACTCTGTACGTGGGTGCACATGCGCTATTCAAAACATGGTCTTGTAACGAGAGAGAATGTGGTGCGTGGGAATGTGAGATGAGCCGATAGACGAAAAAAAGATAGAAATTTTGAAACCTTACTGTATAGTCTAAAATAAAGTTTGAATGTTTCGCTGTATCATATTTCTGGAAGGTGGGAGAGTACGTAGATTTTGAAGATCGGCGCTGTGTCTGTCCCGTCCCTGACTCACTGCGCTGCTGCTGCCTAGCATTACTAGGCTTTTGCTTCCTCCTGCGTAGAGTCAACGGCTCAACGCCGTACATTCAACTGTAGCTCGAAGTCGCAGAGCCTTACTGCCGGTATTTTTACTGCCAAGGTATAAACGGCACTGCAGGCCGGTTTGTTGGTACATTCTCTCTCCGTCCATCTCCCTCCGTCTCTGATCGTCCTGAATCATGGCATAAAACCGGAGCATGCATGTGAAGGCCGATGAGTAAAAGCAGCAGCTGAAAAGGGCCAACACAAAAGTTGATGCCCAGATCAGAGCATCCAGCCTACCTGGTTCTTGTCAGTCAGGCCTTGGGGTTTGGGTCTTTGGGAGGAGGAAAAGGAAAAAAAAAAAAACCAGAGGGCCAAATCTCAAATCAGGGCGCTTACATCATGAACTTTTACTGACTTACCAGACACTCCTCCGGCTTCACCTGTTTCTTTGTTCACCCATATACTGAAAAAGATCACTTGTCATGAGTCATGACACAAAAGGCAACAGTACCACCACCACCACCAGAGTACATTCACTTCAGCACTTACTCTAGACTAAGTAGATTTTTAGTGAATATCTATCCTGACCCTCAGAGACACACACACACAGAGACGGAGTTTGATAACCAGATCACAACAACTTATCACGGAATTCATGGCCACCTTTCTGCATCGCTAGCTACTTCCAAGTAATCCGTTGTTACTAATGGCTTAGAGAGGGATGTGCTGGGTTCTTATATATGGTGATTATTGAATTTGTTAGTGACTTTAATAAGGAACCCATTATTGTGATTCTTTTGCAAAAAGATTTTGGTTGTTTTATATAGATAAATTTCATATCCTGGATAATTAGTCAAGTTTATTTGATGCATTTATGTAATGATGATGAATATGGAATCCATAACTTTTTTTGTCTCAAGAAAAAATCTCAAGTAAGTGATCAACTAGATTCTATATGCTGTCTAATATATGTATAATATAGTAATAGTATGCACGGGAGTAGTACAATTTATTTGTTTGTTTATTTTCTGAATTTTCGCTATCAATGGCCTGGAAAGTTCTGCATCGTATCCACCACACAATGGCTCACTCTAGCTCTACAAGCTACTACTCCCCAGTGCTGATAGGATCCCTTGCTGTTGTGTACCGAAAGCGACAACCATGCTCACTAGCAACCGACACATTTTGCCGAGGAAAATGTCTGTGTGGGCCTCTACGTACGTGGTTAAAATAGTAACATGAAAGCTTCCTTGTGGCTTGGCTTTGGTTGCTGGACGGAGCAAATACTACCAGTCAAGAATCCGGGTACAGTCTTGGTCATGAGGGCCCATACCACTAATTAAATGCTTGACAGCCAAATTTGAGTTATTATCAGAAAATTCGTCCCACGCATGTATGTACTGGATGCAAACTGAAAGCCAGGGAGAAGGGGGGGTTTGGAGCTTTGCTCTAATGACAAATGGACAGCCGGCCAGCAGGAAGAGTGCCGTTAGAGCTTGCTAGCTTGTCCAAGATTTCCAGCTGTTGTATCACACCAAGCATGCATGTTTTGACTGAGAAAACAAAAAAAAAGGCCATCTCAGAATAAATGGGGGCATTATGAAATGCTACAAAAGATACACAATTATATATCCTGCAATGGTAAATCTTTTGGAATTATATTCTTTCCCTTAGAAAATTTGAAATACTCGCGTTGTATATACGAACAAATATAGTTATGAGTTATGAATTTAAAGTGTATATATATGCACACAACGAACAATTTCCGTGAATGTGTCACAAAAACGAAGAGATGCTATTTTTCTTGTACACAACAAAAGTCTATACGCCATGATGACTAATTTACGGATAGATATAACTACACACCAAGCAAACTTAAATAGCGACATGCTTTATTCGTCGCATATAGTGTCACCACATTAGAAAACAAGGTTTCTACCTATGTGCTACCAAAAAGAAAAAAAAATGCCCCATATATACCAGCACTACATGGAAAAATCTAGACGAAAGTTATGTAATATTTCAAATGAGATGTTAACTGCAATTTTTACCTTAAAACACCGTATAATTTCAGAATCAATTTAGCGAGCCGGAAATATATTACGCGGCGGTGATTCTACCACGCATACAGTACATTATTCCAGAGAAAGAAAAAAACGATTTATATTTTTCACAAACAGGAAAACACAGCCTGGCGCAGCAAACTTGTAGACATATAGACTTGTTGACGTGACTCGAGAAAAACAGGAAGAGGCGTTTTTCTCATGTTTTCCCAGTTATTGTTGTATTTTTGTTTTGATCCAAATTTCCATCGGTGTCGTGTTGCAACCTTGAAGAGAGAGAGAAGGGTTTCCAGAGCGGCAGCGGCTGCCTGCCAACCCCTCTCCTCTCTCTCTCTCCTCCCCCTACGCTGGCTGCTGGCTGCTGGCTGCTCTGCAGGCTGCACCCTAAAGCAGCGAGCCTTTTTACCTCTCTTCCTACCACCCCAAACCGCGCACACCATCCTCCTCGCCTCGCCTCCACTTCCTGGGCTACGTATCCATCCGTCTCAATCACCTCGCCTCATCCTCGATTGCAACCCTCACTCGGCAGAGCCGCCGGCATGTCGGGGCTCTACAGCCAGGGGTTCTCCCCTGCGCGAAACCTCTCCCCTCAGATTAGAAGCAATCCGGATGTTGATAGGTAGAGCGGCGCATGGATTTCTTCCCTGTTTTGTTCGGCGATTGCTGATGCCAAGATTGCTTCTTTCCGCCCCTCTTCTTGTTTGGTTTAATCGATTGATGATACTGCGATAGCTTTGACACTCGATGATTCATCGGTTTGTTTGGTTTCTTGTGCAGTCAGTACTTGGCCGAACTGCTCGCCGAACACCAGAAGCTGGGGCCTTTCATGCAGGTGCTGCCCATATGCAACAAGCTCCTGAGCCAAGGTGAGATCCTTTTGATCTCAGCCTTGTTGTTTCCTGCAGCCCGATGAGAGTTTTCTTTGGTTACGAGTGAGCTCTTCATCTGCAAT
>CM041628.1:6317622-6346150 GCA_023333625.1 Bothriochloa decipiens | reverse complement strand
CTTCATATAGCGCAGAAACTGGAAAGTGAATATGTACCAAATAGAGGATTTAATTCATCCAACAATCAGAAGTGATCTGTAACAGACACCTACCAGTGCCTTAAAAAAACAGGCACCTACCAAATCTGTAACACAGACATCTACAAAACAAAAAGGGACTACGAGTTACAGACACCTGCAAAACAAAAAGAGACTAGGGTAGCAGAACATTATTTGACACCTGCCAAATATGTAACACAGACACCTACCAAATAAAAAGAGACCAGGAGTTTACAGACACTGGCCAAACAAAAAAGAGACTAGGAGTAGCAGAACATTATTATCATTAATATCAAAGATGCAAATACTAGTTAGTAATGAATGAACACAAGGGATAAGCCAGCCATGACACCAAGAAAGAAATTCTAGAAAGCCATGTAAGAGGAACTATGTGTCAAACAAAAAAACCACTGAATGTAAGAGGAACTATGTCAAACAAAAAGAGTTTACATACACCTGCCAAACAACAAGAGAATAGGAGTAGCAGAACATTATGAATATAAAGATGCAAATACTAGGAAGTAATGATTGAACACGGGGGATAATCCAGACATGACACCAAGAAACAAATAGGAAGCTATTCAATGTAAGAGGAATAATCATGTCATGGGTTACCTGAACATGCACAGATTCGACAGACATTTAATTACACTAACGGTAATAACCGAAAAAAAGCCCGCGAACCTGACATGCACGCACCAGACAAATAAATCAACTGAAATAACCATCGAATACATCTAGGTATTACTGTTCATGTCAAGGGATCTAGATTGAACTACTATGGCACATTTGATTCCACATTCAAGCATGGCATATTGCATCAAATAGATCATGAACATATATCAAAATGTCACCATATATACATTAGATCACCATCAATCATAACACAACCAGAGTCATGGGTTGCATCAACAGTTTAACACTAACCAGAATAGTACAATACCAAGTTCTAACGATGCCATGGAGATAGACAATAAAACCTCTAGCAATAGTAATTGCAGATACTTGGGCCATCAGGCCCCGCCAACTTCTTCCACAGACGGAGGCAGCATGGATGGCACGCAGGCCAGAGCCATCAGCACAGCCCGGATACTTCTGGCGCTTCGTGGGGATCATCTCCCACACCGGCTTCGGTGCAAATGCCTTGACCTCCGAGCTAGCTCCCTTGACCTGGCCGTCACAGCTTCCACCCTCTTCCTTCACCTGCAGAGGGAAGGTCGGCTCCACAGGCAGCGGTGGCAAGGTGATCACCTTTCCGGGTTCAGGAGTAAGCGAGATGATAGGCTTGGCTGGCTCTGGAGGCGGCGAGTAGCGGGCCGCAGGGAAGTTGGTAGGGGCGCTGGCACCGCGGAAGCGGATGCTCGCAGCGTCGTAAGCAGCCTCCTCAGCGGTGTTGAAAGTGGCGAGCCACAGTCGGCGGCGGGTGTGCGGGTCGCGGATCTCCGCAGCCCAGCGGCCCCATGGCCTGCGACGGACGCCACGGAACCGAACGGCCGAGCTTGCCACGGCCCCGGCTGGTTCCATAACGTGGCGCCTCACGCCGATGCTGCTGCTGCCACCCCTCGCCTTCCGCCGAGGGGGAGGCGGCGGCGCCTCATCCTCGCTGGAGAACGAATCGGTGGCGTCAGCATCGTGCACTAGGATCCGCACCACGCGCGGGCGCGCCCGCGGCGGTGGTTCCGAAGCCGCGGCCGCCGCCGCCACAGCGGCCAGCTCTTGCAGGCGAGGGTTTGTACCCATGCCTTGGGAATCCGCTCAATCCATGGAGATATGGTTTAGGAGTTGGCTACGCTTAGCCTCCGCGCCCCTCCATGGGAGCGTGGGGTTGGAGGCGAGTGTGTGTTTTAGGGTTAGGGTTACACGAACTTCTGCGGCGGAGGGAGGGAACCTGTGGGGCTGCGGTGGAAGCGGGGAAGACGAAGGGAAACTGGGTTGATCGGGTGGGACTAAAAGGAGAACGGGCTGAGGGGTAGTTCCGGAATTTTGCCGTTGGAGTAGGTCGCCGCATCAGGTAGGAATCTCCGGTTCAGGAGTCATAAGGGTGTGGCGATTTGTGCATAGCTGGAGTCGCATAGCTAGAGTCGTATCATATGATTTTGAGTGGTTTTAGAAAATATCTAATTTGATGAAACTAAAGTTATGATAGCTGAAAATGAGAAGTGCAAACTACTATACATATGACTCTGTATGCTAGAGCAAAAACACAGCATGAAGTGATAGCACTGCATTTAAAACGGTCAAGTTAGACATGTAAAACATGCAAAAAAAACAATACAAAGCATGCGAAAAAAAAGGCCTCAAGCACGCTGGCCAGCCCACGTGGGCCGAAATTCCTTGACTACGCTGACTTGGGCCTGCGGTGAACCCAACTGAAAGTTCATGGTGTCAAATGATCATTTTAGGAGTTCATGGATCTATATGACATAGTGAAAAAAGTCTATGGGCCTGTGATGCATTTTACTCTAATAAAAATTAGGTTAAAGCCTGCCTTTAGACTTTGTACGAAAAATATGGATCTATTTCGTTGGCTATACTTTCCAATTCCTATACTTTCACGTCCCTTTGGCTTTTGCCATCAAATCTAGAGCATTATTGAACGAAACATTTTCAACCTAGAATATATGAGTTTGGTTGAAAGTTCCATTCTTTGGACGAAAAGTTAGCCAAAATTCAAACGGCTAGTTAAAAAACTCGATTTTTTTTTTGTTTGGAGCAGAGGCGTGGGGGTTGAAAGCATGGTAAAATTATATTTTGGCTGGTCGGCTTGATTCCTTGTCTGAAACAATATAGGCATGGGCATGACGCGAGAGCGTGATTGCTCTTAATGATTAGGGGCTCAGTGCTCGTGCCGATATCAAACTAATGGCGAGCTGCACAAACCAGCCAAGGTATCTACGGAGGAACTGACAAGGCAGCAAACACACATGACCCTCATTCCGGCAAGCCTTTCAGGAACAAGATGCTACACACTGATGCATCATTACATCCTGACAGCAGCAACAACACACAAGGAAAGGCAGGGCTAGGAATCTTCATCCTACATTAGCAGGAATCATCAAACTTGGCCATTTACATTCAGGCACAGCTTCACCCTGGTTTCAGAGAGACTCAACACCACCTCATACAACTTCTTCACAGGTAACCAGATCATGGCAAACTTCTACAACTCCACAGATCCTTCCAATCCACCTCACTGGAACATCAAAAGCATAACTGCTACCTTCTTGCAAGCTATGAAGGATTCCCAATTCAAAGGTTCACAAAATCCCAAGGGCAATGAATTCCACGGCCAAGCTTTGGCTCATCAAGCTTTCAAATTCTATTTCTGTATCTACTGTGTTTCTTGTAATGCTGCACATCATAGGCACCTTGATCAGTGCCCCATACAAATGGCACTCTTGAATGTAAAGCTGGAAGCCATGCAACATTCTACATGTAAGATGCTGTTAACAATGATTAAAAAATGTTTTCAAAAAGTAATAAAAAAGAAGCGTGCGGACGCTAGATGCTTGTATGTTCCTTCCGCACCGTTTCAGCTAACGTGCCGACTGCCGAGAGCATCAGATTTGTTCTCTTCTGTTTTCTTTGTTTTCTCTTCTATTCTCTTGTCGGAAGAATATACATACCCAGTAGCCAGTAGGGCAGGTTTCCAGTTTCCACACGACCCCACGAGCACACCCCCGGCTGTCCAGTCCAGGGGGACACCCTTCCTGTTATACCATTTCTGGAAGCAGCAGCGTCAGACTACTTATCCTTCAAGTTCCAGACCAACACAATTTTTTTGTGCAAGCAAAGAATCCCAGAGCAGAGTAGTCCAACCCATCAAAGATTTTTCGTGCAAGAAAACATTCCCAGAGCAGACATGAACACCATGGTGCAAGGTAGCTTCGTGGTGCATAGAACTGGGACATGGCATCACAGCATCAATGAACCATCTCATATAAATCTCAAACTTCATCGAAATCAATGGAAACAAAATAGGACCAGAGCACCAGTAATCCATCAGTATTATCGGACTTGGCATGATTGTACTTAACTCCACCCAAACATCCCAAGAACAGAGCTGTCAAAAATACTACAATATCCAACATCCACATGAGTACACTACAACTGTAAAACAACCGCACAATCACATTTACAATGAACCACATAGCCATCCAAAACTTAAGGGTACAGCTGTTGATGATATGATCAAGTCAACAACATTTATGCGTTCAACTAGTACAATCTGAATGAATCAGGATCGCAAAGAGCAACTAACAGAGGAAGAGGATAACAGTTCCTAGTTTACGAAAAAACTGAGTTTAGCCTGCCCTGTCGGACTGAGTCACAGAGCTACCTAACTGAGCACACATTACAGCAGAATGGTGCTCAGCACAACTAAGCAAACATTTTAGCAGGCTACCACTCAGCAGAACTTCCAATGATTGTTGCAGTTCACACATGTGACAAATGTCGTCATCGGTTCATCAGCACTCCGAGTCTGCAGCTGATAGTAAGTAGTCTTCCGCTGGCCACATCTGCCACACTTGAATTGATCTGTTGTTGCCTTTGGTGCTGCTTCCCGCTCACAGTCAAACAGAGCCTTCTCCTTGATCTGCGTATTCTCTTGCTTCCTTGCATCACTAGCCATCTCATCAGGGGATATATCTGGAAGCGCCTCTGGTGTCACTTCACCAATGAGAACCCTTCTCCGGAAATCAGTGTTGTTTTCGGCCCTCAGGTTGAACATTATTGACCTGTATTTTGTCTTTTGACCTCCAGTGGAACGTCCAAGCTTCTCAAATAGTGCAGACTCTACTTTCACAGCAACTCTGAATGGGTCACATGCATCAACCTCATCCAAGATGTTTCTCACTTCATCTCGGTCATCATTACTAGTCTCTCTGGAAACCTTTGCAAATGCTTCAGCAAGTAGTTCCCGGATTTTATCTCGGGTGGGATCATTGCATTTGACAAGAGATGTAAGCTTTGGGGTACCATTTGGGGCAGATGCTGGCTTCTTTGCATCAGGAGTTCTACCAACTTCTTTGGAGACCCTTTTGACCCTTTCGACCTTCACAGATTGAGCTCTGGAACCATTACTAGCTGTCTTTTCAACTTTGACATTGCCAGGCTTCTGATCCCTAACATCCACATCTCTTTTCTCAACCTTCACGCTTGCTGATGCAGAATTCTTTTCAACCTTCACACTTGCTGATGCAGAATTCTTTTCAACCTTCACGCTTGCTGATGCAGAATTCTTTTCAACCTTAATGGGCCTCGGCGTCTCAACCTTTACTGAAGAGTCACTTGATCTTTCATTCTCTGAACTGCCATTTTTCTTTCCTGATTCTTCAAGGACAACCTTTTTCCAGTACCCAAAGAGGTCTGCAGCGACTGACTGAATCCCTGAGTGAGGATGCTTAGTAAGGGGTCGAAGACGTTTGCCAACCTAACAAAAAAAGCATAGCATGTAAGGACTGCAACCTAATAAGCGGCATAAAAAACTGATCTGGAACAAATATATAAATGTTTTAACAGTAAACAGACCGAATAGAAAGCTAAAGTTCAACACCTTAGTTTTAAGCTGATATATTTTTGTGGCAACATTGTTTTACTCAAGAATTTAGTTAAAAATGGAGCGAGTTCCGCCTGCCAGAATATCTATACTCCTTATTGATGTGGGGGGGATCCAAAATCGAATGCTATGTAATAACATTTGCTTTGCAAAAAAATATAAAGAAGTTTAAACAGAGTAACTGGCTTCCTAAATCAGCGGTAACTATATACTCTATTAGGCACATTGAAACTTCATGTTCCACAAGCTTTCCCGACAAAATCCGCAAACGACAAAACAATTCCAGTAACTTCTTTATCTGAAAATAATTACAACCAGATTCCACAAAATCCGCAAACGACAAAATAACAGTTTGCCTCACTTCTTTCCCGCCAAATCAGAATCCTGTACTTAAACTGAATCAAACACAGGCCATTGTCCAACAGTGGATTGACTATGATATTGAATCACAGATAACACTGAACAAAAGTTGGTGCCTGGAACAAAACTAGTACACCACTGTTTGCAGAGTACAAGTCAATATTAAACCAATACCAAAAAAATGATGAGATTTCCATATCGACCACAACTGAGTTTAGCAAATTCAGGACGCAAACCTCAACACAACGCATATCTATCAGGCACGAATTGTGTCATTTAAAGAATCCCAGCCACCTGCCCCTGCCTACAAACATTCCTAAAAACTGGACGCCCTCTAACAAAAACATCAAAATGTGCAGAAAAAGTGACTACATCATATACCTATCCATCCTAAATAGGGACAGGGGGCAGGAATTCACTAGATCTAACTCCAAACGAAGGTCCTGTTCTTCGCGTCTAATAAGAGATAGAGGGAATACAGGCCGTCGATTCGACGAGCCATGTATACAGGAGACCCAAATTCAATGCGACAAGACCCATATTGCTCACGGTGAGATTGCCGCCGACGCACGCATCCGCCGGGAACGACAAGACTAGAGTGGATTTCTCCGCCACCAAAATCAATCAATCAATCAATCAACCTAATCGAGGCGGGCGGCCACTGACCTGCGTGGAGACGAGGATGTCGGTGTTGACGCGTATGTCGCGGAGCCGGCGCAGCGCGTCGAGGCAGCGGTCAGCCTCCGGCGAGTCGCCGTCTGCCGCCGTAGCGTCGGCCGCCTTCTTGGCCGCATCGAACGTCTCCAGAAGCTCCCTCTCCATGGCTTCGGCGGCGGGGCCTGCTGGCCGGCGAGGCTGGATCAAAACCCTAGCTTTGGCGCCGCCGTCCCTCCCCCCTCCCGCTCAAGTTATCCTGTGTGTGGCGTGGAGGCGGAGGCAGGCAGGAGACGAGGAGAGAGAAAAGAGGTTGGACCTCGGCGGAGGGCAGGCCTTTATAACCAACAAGCGAATCACGGCGCGTGCGGCTTTGTCAGAGCCCGGCGTTGATTCGGAGGCGGATTGTTCTGGAACGCCACCGATCGGACGGCCCAGGAGGCGACACGTCGCCTGAAAGTTGTTAGAAACCAGAGTACTGTACCTGCTAGTCTGCTACTGCAGTTTATAGACTTGATAGGTGAATGAACTGCTAAGCCTCAGGCATGTTTGGCCGGATTGTTGGTGCGTTCGTGAAACACTTGCGATTTTCCGGTTCCCCCCCTTCGTGTATAACGTCTGCTGCCAGCCACACCGCTACACAGAAGATGGCTACAACACGTTACCGGAATTGGAATGAAAGGAGAAAGGTACTCCAACACTGCTAGTACTGGTCACACTCACAAGATCTGTGTCTCCTGGGTACAAAAAGAGAAAAGGGGCAAAGAAAACCTACTCTGAACTTAGCATACTCATGTCCATTGCGCCAACAAATACATGAACTTTGAAGAGGTGTTTCTAGTGTTGCAGGGGGCTTGGGGCAGCTACCGGTACTGTGTACTAGTTCATAGCCAGCTTGAATTTTGGGCATTACTTGAGACCAGACCAGCAGAAGGCCTATTGCCGTCAGCAACCTTTGCCAAGGAGCGGTATTGCAGCTTCACACTCTCTGCGTTGTCTGAAGTCTTCACAACATACCTGTTATCAGCGAGCAATAGATCATAAAAAAAAAGTTGCAGGTTTTCGACTGGTGAGATAAGCATTGTGCTTGATTCCGGGAAGGTCAGTTAGGATGAAATTATTCTAACCATCCATTTAAGCACTGTGCTGTCACAACTGCTTCACGTCCCACAAACCGTTCTGGGGTCCTCTTGTTTCCCTGAAAAAAAAATAATTTCACACGCACTAGTTGTTGCAGAAATCACAACATAGAGAGAATGAAAGCCACCGCTTAGTTGTCTTGCTATAAAATACCTTGATTATGACGCGGTCGAAGACAGCGAAAGGAAACTGCACACCTTTACCTCTACTAGCAAGTTCAGATCGATTTGGATCATCGTCGCCACATTTATCCTCACATAGGGTAGAATGGATTTAAGAACATGCAATGAATATAGCTGCCTGAATTGAAGGGTGACTGGTAAGCTGGAAAAGGGTGTATACCAGTTCATGACGCTCTCTTATTCTTTTCAATGACTTTGCTGAATCTTCTTCACGTTTGAATGCCTGAACTGCAAGGCGAAGAGCTGAAAACATACCCAAAAGACAAGTTGATGAAATGGAAGCTACAAAGTATTGATTCTAAGAAAAAGCTAAGAAAAGAATAGCATGTGGGATGGCAGGTATGCATGAAAGCTAGTATCTGGTAAATATGAACTGAATTGATTTCGTTGAAAGGAAGGAAGTTTAAAAAATCAGCCTGAACAGTAATTAACCGGGAGAGTTTACAGGTAGACATCTATTATGTGCACCATGTAGATGTGAGGGTGGGCAGGCATTAGTCTTGACAAATAATTACTCAATCCATGGAAAAGAATCTTAAAGAAAGGTATACATATATCATTAATCTCTGATCCTCAACTATCAAAAGGTAAAAATAGTTGGTGCCGCCGCTAAAGAGATTCATATGGGGAATGCCTAGTATGACATTTACCAAATAATCTTAGTTGGTACTTCTCAGTTTAAATCCATACCCAAGTTTGGTCGAATGGAGGCCTCAGTAATTGGCAGGCCACATTTACCACAAGCTTTCTGCACCCAAGGAATAGAGACTGTTATATATCACTTTCACATTCACTTGAAATTCCATAAAACCATTGTGTAAGCACTGATTGTTAGGGTTTAGGGTTTCCAGGTCTATCCAGAAAAGTTAATTCTTGCAAATTGAAACTTGCATGTTGTGTAATATGTGACGGCAAGACATTCATGACTAAAAACATTGCTACAGTATTATTCATACCACTTTATAAATCTTTATACTGAATGAACAGAAACACATTGTGTTGGAAGCTTTGTATCATACAAGCTCTTGAAATGCATTGTAAGAAGAGATATGTGTTGCATTACTGGGTATAGGTCAAATCAGAGGTTAATAAACAATGCCCAGAAGTAAAAGCACTCGAATTCAAAGCCGAAACCAACTCACTGATTTGTTGAATATAGCAAACTTGGGCGAACAAAATCTTAACAGTTAACACTAACAAACCCACAGGAGTAGATACAGCAGGATACAAAAAATACATGTTACAGTTTAACGATCTAGTTTCTAGAGCGAAAAGTTGGAAGTATCAGGGGTGAAGGTTCCTTTGACATACCATTCTGTATATATGCTGCATTCCACTACCTCCATATGAATGGCCACATGATAAAATCATTGCATCATCCATGAGAATACCTCTGCAACATGCCAGGAGGATAAACGAAATGAGATTTTTGGAACAACCTTTTTAGTAGGAAGTAATATTTCTATGCTGCAACAAAATCTGATTTGGTTATGAGTTCTGACAAAATGCAGTGCTAAACATGACCAATGATCATTTAAGGCCGGAGGCAAAAACTAGCATATCAAACAAATAATTGGGCACTAACTTGTCCAAGAGCATGTGTCCCATGAGTATAGTTCAACCACTATATGTTATGTCCCATGAGTATAGTTCAACCACTATATGTTATCATCATTTATCAGTAGCATTGTCATACAATGCAATAGACTGGTATAGTATGTACTTGATATTAGCACTGTAGAAGTTTTAAATATATAATATTCTGTGACTACACTACAGTATGGATCAAGAAAACAACAATCATGTTCAGGTACCCACGTCAAAGGATCAGAGAGGTGTGCTCTGAGCAGGTCCCAATAGCTAGATGCAGGACCTCCCTCTCTTCTTCCGACAACTCCATACCCATTCTCCGCCCTCATATCTCTGGGGGTGGTACCAGGATCATCCCCTCCGGGCGATGCAAGCCCAAATTGGTGCCACTGCTGCCCCACTTGGATGGACCTCACTCCAATTTCCCCATTCATCTCCGTGCGTCCAATCCCTGGTGTACGATCAGCAAGCAGCAATGATCACCTTCATCCAGATACAGAAACACCTAAATCCCAACTGGGATATAGAGGAAATTCCACTATTCAGAGTCCACCATAAACGTGGCTTAATCATGGATGCACACGAGTTATTAACTTATTATATTTAACCATTCCACGCCTGCAAGGCTTCAAACAGCAGAATCCAATCTACCAGTAAGAGAAGACGACCTGAAAGCCTCTGAGCAAACCCTTGGTTCACCTGGAGCGGAGAAGGCGCGTCGCTGCGGCGAGCCGCGAGCCCCTCCGTCGGACAGCTCGGCATCATCCTGTTCGGCGCTGTCGTCGTCCATGCTTCCCTCGTCTTCGACCTCATCGTCGCCGTCGGAGGTAGGCGGCGGTTGATGGTGCTGCTGCGACAGGAAGGGACCGGCGCCGCGGGAGGGGAAGTGCGCCGCCGCGGGGAAGGGGAAGGGCAACGGCAAGGGTGTCCCCCTCGAGGAGGAGGCCCCGGTGTTAGCCCCCGCAGGAAAAGCCATGGTGGCGCGGCCGCCGGAGCCGGGGAGAGGGTGGGGATCGACACACGGTGCTGGACTCGCGGGCCTTCACGCTCTACTCTCAGTGCGGTGTGCTGGTCGCAGTTCCCGTTCGAACAGGTCAAGTTTCACAGAAAATTTCAAGAAAAAATTCACATCTTGCCCTAAAACAAGAATGAAGTGCTACGTTTTTTTGGAAATCTTTATACATTACTAACAGAAATCGCAAAATTCTAGGATATAAAACTCAGTATACTTGTGCTGACTAATGTTCTCTTTCTCATCATGTATATCAGGTATCAGAATTTTTGAAAAGTACAGTGAAGTGAACAGTGAGCACTTCTGTATATCATCACTTTAAAATAAAATGGCTTGATTTGTTATAGACCTGTACAGTAGAATCACCCTGTCAGCCTGTCATGGTTTTATTTTGATATGATTTGCCATTCGTTTCATTGCAGTGGAGCTAAATCAGCAGTGAAGGGGATGGATGCCCGAAGGCAAGCATGGACAGGCAATGTTTTCTGGTCGGCTGGTCGATCCCGGTCGACCTGGGACCGACCAGGCGACTAATCGTGATTAATCGTTGACCAAGACGATTAATCGACCCTGATCGACCCCGGTCGTCCATCTGGTCGTCCAGGCATATCAGCTGGTCGACCTTTATATATACCTCTCTCTATATCCTATATTATACACAATAAAGGAAGCATCAAGACTGCATTAGTGTTTAGCTGGTGTCTTAGTTGTGGGAGTTGTTTTCTTCTCTTTTTTGCACTGTCTAGATGTCCATATTCCTATCCCAAACTCCATTTCTTTGCTGACTTGCTGCTGGAAGGCTGGAATACCAAAGGAAACTGGCCGTCCTTGTCCTAGTCGGACGATTAATCGTGATTAGTCGACGACTAATCGGACGACCAGGTTTCTGGTCGAGCTAATCGAGTCGGACCTCCTAAACGAACAATAGTGACCGACCAGGACGACTAATTGTGATTAATCGCGATTAATCAGACGACCTGAAAACATTGTGGACAGGTTCCAGTAAAGCAGCTGCGAGCTATACATAGCTTGCAAAAGTTGCGCTTCAACTTTCCTTTTGTATCATCCATCAATACAACAGCTACTCTACACTGAACAAGTTCCCTCTTGTATTACGCATCACCTAGGCTAGCATCTTTACAGCACCGAAGGAAAACGTCTAAGGGCATGGCGCATCACGCCTTCCCATTGCCTGTCTTCTTTGAGGCGAAGAGGTGGCGGACGACCGAAAGCTTGCTTGTCGCACGAGAAACGAGCGAGGAGCCAGAGGAGCTCCTACTGCTCAGTGACGACCTTGTTTCCTCCGATTCCTCGTCTTCGTTTGGTTCTGAAAGAGGAGGAGGAGGTGTTGTCATCAGGAAAGTTTCAAGCATTCGGATGATCTGGCTGAAACTGGGTCGCAGGGCAGGATCCTCGACCCAGCATGATTGTACTATGAACACCAGCTCCTGTGGGGTCTCTTCAGGGAGAGCTGGGCGCTTTTGCTGTTGATATAAACAAGAGAACAATATTGTTTGACGTCAGTAGACTGCAATCAAGAACAACAGTGTAGTGCATCTGAAAAATAATGTAAAAAATAGCTACTATAGGTATGAGTTTGTTTGTAGTATTACAAGCTAAAATGGAGAGATTTGTTAAAGAAAGGCAATGATGTTATGTAAACCAGTTGGATGATGGTATGATGCATGTTCTCATGGAAGCTAATATGAAGATATGTTAACGCCTAGTTCTTCAATCCCAAACGATGCATGTAAAACAAATTCAGAAGACCAGTCATCATCATGACACATAAGGCTAAGAATTTGAAATTCCAAAACTTCCTTCCATGACAACATCAAGCTCAAAACAATGCTTCTCTGGAAACAATTCTTTGTCATTTAATATTTAACATTTCAGCCTTACACTTTAGGAAGCCAAGCAAGTCCTTCAATGAGGAATTAAGCATACAAGCATAAATAATTTCTTAGCCATAGCATCTAGTAGTAAGAGGCTAACAGTTTTATCCACAAAAGAAGGCAGTACTAACTTGTGCAAGTATGGGCAACAGTATTTTCATCCTTACCTGAAAAGCAGCAGCATATGCAGCTTGTAGATTCGACATGCCTTCAAATGGCATTTTATTGGTCAACAATTCCCACAAAACAATGCCAAAGCTGTACACATCCACTTTATTTGTGTAATGCTTTTTCTCACCACGTCGAAGTGTGACTGTGCTGTATAGCTGCCCAATCACATAACAAAAGAATATGAGCTACCTTTGCACAGATCAGTACTAGAGTATCCTTTTTTATTAAATAAAATAAATGGTACCAAAAACCATAAAAATGATACAGCTAGCTGCTAGCAGCCTAGCACAGTACTACAGGAGCAAATTTTTCTGTGGTTTTGGTTTCAGTATGTAATTAATGCAGAAAATAGTGTTTACAACCTCTGGGGCCATCCATCGGTAAGTTCCAGTTTCAGCCGTCATCATTTCAGTCACAGTTTCTTCACGTGCAAGTCCAAAATCAGTAAGTTTCAGTTTCTTACGATTTGCTGTAAGCAATAAATTATCTGCACAAATATCGATAAAATAAGTATAAGGATTTAAAGCAACATAAACACCAACTACTAGATGAACCAAGAAGGTCAAGGAAGCAAAGCAAAAGGCCAAACAGATTGCAACATTTTGAAGTAGAACCATAAGAAGGAAACTAAGGCTGGTGCTGTCATGCTGATATAGACTTGGGAATATTCAAATGATATCCCATAGGTCTTAGGTCTTACAATAAGTGGGGAAAATGACAACACATATAAGTAGATGTACAAACACCTCACTGAAAATTTTGAGTGGCTAAAGATAATCTAATTAAAGATTGAAGACCATAATTTGGCAATACAAAACACACTCAAATGGACATAGAGAGACCCAAAAGTTGCAACTAAAGGATCAAAGTATAGAACGCCAAACCAAAGAGCTTAAGCAAACTTACCAGGTTTTAGGTCTCTATGTATAATGCCATTGGCATGTAAACAGTCCATTGCATGAGCTATGTCCAGTGCATAGCTGATTGCAGTGTGTGTATCTAGTTGGCTAGGCCGAATGCTGTGCAGGTAACTTTTCAATGACATCCCTGGTAGTAGCTCACTAACAATCACCATCAATGGTTCCTTGCAAGCTCCAATGAACTGCAGGAGTGCATAAACTGTTGTGAGGAGGTCCCAAAAGAATTGACAATTTGTGTAGCCACACAAGCATAACATTCAGACCAGGAAGTACCTTGACAAGATTCTCATGTTTCACTTTACACATCATATTTACTTCTCTAATGAAACGGGCTTCAAATGTTGCTTTTTCTTCAGGGGTACTGCCACGGTTAAGAACCTTTATCGCTACAATTTGATCACCATACCTATTGGAAGCATACAAGGAAAATAGGATTACTGATATAGTGATATGACTTCATAAATATACAAAAGTCAAAAGGTGAATGAAAAGAAACTGGTCGAATAAGTTTAGGGAAACGATATGATGAATTAAATGGCACAAGTTTCCTCATGTGATGAGAATGTCATCTAAACTTGTGATGGCACCAAGATGTGAAGATGGTTACCTACAGTCGTCTATGACAGATAGGTATTTCTCTGGAGAGGATATTATTGGAGGTATACTCTCTACTGCCATAATGACTAACATTTCCTCCAATGTCCTCAAGGATGGCACAGCTAATGACTAATGTTTTGATTAAAAAAAATCCTCCTGCGTGCTAAAAATCTCAACAAAATATTGGAAGCCTGAAGGAAGTACCAGGCATGAATCTGTGTGATACTATAACCGATGGAGGACAGCTGGAGGATTTGGGCGCCCTGAGAAACTAATTAATTGGAAGCATACTAATAGCCATTTTCTGCAAGGGTAGTGCATAACACACATTTAATTCGAGAATAATTAAAACGGCAGCTAAAGCAGATACTCCAAAATCAACCCAACTGATAAAGTAGCTATGACATGGAGCACACAGACATGTGAAAAATAGGCACGGGTATGCACGTCTCCTTTTACTTACTTCCCCTTGTAGACCTTGCCATGAGCTCCCTCCCCAATCTTGTCCCCAACGAACAGCATATTGGGATCGACAAGCAGCTTCCTGTCGATCCAGGACGCCGGCGCCGACGCATCGGAGCTCCGTGCGGGCGCCACCGAATCATCGGCGGCGACCTTGCTGGGCCGCGGCCGCCTGAACTCCTCGCTGCCGGTGCTGCCGCCGTCCCGGCACCCTTCGCTGCCGCAGCTCATCGTGTCTGGCCGCACGCGGCGCACCGCCGCCGGCACAGAGGAAACGGCGCTGTCGGGGTCCGCGAACTTGCAGGACAGCCGCCGAAGCATTAACACGGGCACCCCGCGCGCGTGCCCGAGCAGCGGGAGCCCCAGTCCGCGCGCCCCGCGCTCATAGGGTGCGCGCGCAGGTGATCAATCAGGAATCGGAGCACGGGGGACACGCCGAGGCACGAAACTTCCACCACCGGCTGAAGTTTCGCAGCTGCCGCGTGATTGATGAACAAACCACGGCGATTTTTTAAACCTTTTCCCATAAAAAAAACAAACCGCGACATTTCTGTCAGAACAAAAATCCAAATCGCAGCCCGAACTCCAGAGAGCCGCGATTTTCTTACCTAAAAACCTCGGGGGGAAATAGCCGACAGCTCAAACGCTTCAGAGCCCACGCGGCCGCACGAAAATAATCGATTCCCCCAACGAACTCAGCGGAATGAGAAATTTCGCGACAGAATTCACGGGTGCGGGCAGAACCCTAACCCTAGAGGACGCGGTGAGATTTGGTGCGGCTCCGCGGCGTGGGGTTGGGGGATGGTCGTCGTCGCTCACTCGTCGTGCGGGGAAGGGAAGGAAAAGTCGGAGGGAGAAGGTATCGGGGGAAGCAGAGCGAGCCGCAGTGGGCAGCTTTTTATAGAAGGTCGCTGGGCTAAAGCAAAGCCAAAGCAGGAAGCAGGCAGCCCGTAGGTGAATTGGCATGCCTCCCCGTGTTCGTACCACAGATTGCGCCCGCCCAAAATATCTCTACCTTGCCCAAAGGCACCGTACTAGGTACCCCAAGATCTGCTGCATTTGGTGCTCCATGTGGGGTGGTTTCTTTTCCATGGTTTTGAGGAATAGGTTTACACCCTTCACATATGCAAAAAATGGAAATGGTACCCTAGTGATAGGAGGTAGAGATCACAAGTTGGCTACCACGTATAGGCACGAGAAATGAAACAACTGGTATGATAATTGCACGTATTTTTGTTACATGTCACGTCAATAAGGCGTGTAAAGTTGTATAGAATGATTTGAAATGTAGGAAATGACGATAACATTGGCTACTGTGTTGAGACAAGTAGAATAATGTAAGGTGTGAGATGATGATATAGCCGAACAAAGTAGATGAAATCATGGAAAGCTACATATAAGTGTTTACAAGGTAGGATAAAGATACATAGAGATAAAGATAACACATCAGCTATCACATGTTATGCCATATAAATGGTACACGCCAAGATAATGATGTAGTAAAACACATCAATGATGTGTGTAAAGTTGTATAGAGCAGTTTTAGGGATATGCCAATGATATGATAGAGATAATGCATCATCTAGCGCATGACGATGCATGCAAAATGGTAAGCGGTGAGATAACAATTTAATAAAAATTGATAAAGCGGATACATCTACATAAAAATATTATATTATAGAGGATATGACAATAACGTGATATAGAAGATGCTTGCCTCCAACGTGGTAAGTCATGCAGAATGGACAAAACGGTTAATAACGCATGTAGAGCTAGATAGAGCGATAGTGATACGAGGACGGATGGAGAGAATATAGCGTCTAGTGTATGTCCAAGCGCAAAAAGTGGCAAGTGGAAGGAGGTGTAATAAAATATATCAATAATGTGTGGAGTGCATAAATAAATATGGAGAGAACAATGATACACATTAGAGATAATGAACCGGTTACGACATGTGAAGGCATATAATGTTGTAAGTGGTAGGATGACATTTTAATAAAACAAAATGACGATGCTTGTAGAGCTATATCAACTAGTCTTGAGGTGAGAGAGCAATGGTAACATATGTATAAATAGCTACAACATATTAAGACATGCAGAATGATAAAGGATAATATGTTGATAGTGTGATAACAATGGGCCTATCAACAATGCCATGTAAAGCTACATGTCGGGTACCTAAAAAAGGGTACCCTTAACTCTCGATTAAGGGAATTAACCCCTAACATCAACAAGATAAACCCAGCGTCGTTAGTCCTCGTCTAGCGCAGAAACGCAAGTGCCAGGTCATACTGGGCCGGCCCACGAACGGGCCTCGGTGGTCTGGGCGGCTACCTATCCGACGTACCCCACTCGAGGTAGAGCAGATCACTCGAGGGTGCCACTCGACCTACCCCTCGGTGACAGAGATTCGCCCGAGCGAACGAGCAGCCCTCGAGTGCGACGCACCCCTCGAATACCTACCTCCTGTACGAATCCAGGAGGATTTAATGCATTCTACCTGCTCCCGCCTAACCTCGTGGCCACAGTGACAGTAACAGTTACAAGTACACCGGTCAAATCCTACTTTTACCTCCCATACCCGTGAATCTGGCGGGTCGTACCGCACTGTAACTCCATGTCGTGCACTATGCCCCGTTCGGTGCTCCCTCGAGGCACATTTACCAGTGTCAGGCGCTCCCTCGAGGGACATTTACCAGTGTCAGGCGACTCCTCGAGGCACATTTACTAGTATCCGTACCGCATTTTTCGGAGCTCGTCCTTATCCGCTCAGGCCTCGACCCCATTGATCACCCCCTCGAGCTGGACTTCGTCATCACCGGTCAACACTCCAACAATTCCCGACGCGATGGCCACAGGGATCCGCACAACCGCGCTTGGACATCCGTCTATCACCGACCATCAGCTGTGTCATCTTACGCACGAGAAGGATGGCCGCGTCAACTCTGAACACGTCGCTACAGTACACGCCATGCCCGGCGTACGCTTCTACAACAACACCGACATGATCAGCATCACCTCCCTGACGCCAGCAGCCACGTCCGCCCTAAGATCCATGTACCCCTGTGCCCCTCCTTCGTCTATAAAAGGAGGCGCCAGGCCCTAGTCTAGAGGAGGGCAACAAACTTAGCCAGAAAACATAAGGCATAGGCAACAACGAGAGCCTGTAGCGTTTAAGTCCTAGCTCACTCACTCGCACGCTTGTATTCACCCCTATACAAGCACTTTGGTGCAAGATAATACAAACTCTCCCCCTCAGCTGGACGTAGGGCCTTCTATTGTCCGAACCAGGATAAATCTCGTGTGTTCTTCTTGCATCACCATCCGGATTAGGGAGCACGTAGTACATATTCACTCGTTGGTGCTTGACCCCCGGGGTCGAAACACCGACACTACACGAAATACCTAGAGGATAAGATAACTATACGGTGAAAAAGCACATTGAAAATGTTGTCATGAGGCAAGGGAGAAAATACCAATAAAACAGATAAAGAGCTTCACAAATTACGGTATTAGTATTTGTACTTTTCTACCTAACATTTGGCTTGTGCAACCTTCGAGATAACATGAGTAGATCTGCATAAATTGTCTAGAGGATAGAACAATGATGGATAGACAAGATACCGGCTACAATGAGTTTATAAGGCGTGTGTAATAATGATGATAAAAGGTGGTATATATAATAATTTAATAGAGAGTGCATCAATAACTCCGTGTAAAGCTACGTGGATCGACAATTATTATGTCAATAGGCATAGAAGAAATATGGATAAAACATATAGTTTCCCATGTCACCAAAATAGGCCTAGTGAGATTTACAAATAGCATCACTAGTACTTTTTTTTCTTACATAGTCTCCTACCTGTACAACATTGAGCCAATGTATCATGGTAGAACTTATTCGATGATCATTCGACTTAATATCCAAGGATATATTTCTAAGAGTCTTCAAAAGCGAATACATACGATAATACTTATAATGATACACTTGCATACATTGGTCAGATTAGCTTAAGTATAAATTTGGTTGGACGCCCTCAAAATGTTTTCCCTTTTGCCACATGGTCCAAATGTCTTTCCTTGTTGCCACATGAGCTGCGTGACCAAGCTACTTGATAGCGAGGTCTCATAGTGCATTATTTTAGAAAATATTTTAGTAGAGAAAAAGAAATTTGAAAATGAAGACTAAAGATCTTAACTAGAAAAGAGTCCATTTGGCCCGTCTATTAAAATTTGCAAACCTTGTAGCCTACAATGATGGATATGGATTGTAAGGTATTTAAGCTGGTTTGCAATTCTTGTATACTAAAACAATGGATAAGGATGCAAGGACAAACCCACTTGCATCCTCATGGATTTATTGCAACACATTTTTAAAAACGTGGATGAGTTGCATGGTAGTATGGTACTGTATATACCTGTGGAATATGGATGGGAAGCGTGCACGCACACCAACGAAGTGTTATTCAAACTGTGATCAAGCTAATCCAAAATGACAAGATATTCTAGGTGATGCATGTGTGGCTATCCACGCATAGAACCAGCACCAGAATGGACACGCGCAGGTCGAGCCTGCCGATCCGGGGGCAATTGCACGGTGGACGATTAGCCAAAACCCTCCGAGGAGAGTGAGAGGAATTAAAATACAACTGTGCTGCACTCTGTGTTATCTCAAGGAAGGAAAAACTCGGGTTCGGGGGCTCAGTGCGCGCCTGTGAGTGCGCGACTGGGCGTATTTGACTGGCGCGCGGACTGGGCGAGGGAAACGAGCGTGCGCCAACGACGACATGGGGGCCGCGACCGCCACCACAGAGGCTATTTGGCGCACGCACGTCGTTACGGCTGCTAGCGCACGGATGCTGTTTATAGGAGGTACGACTATTCCGGTCCGCATCCTTTCCTTTTCTGTTTTGTTTTTGTCATTTCTCTTGTCCGGACCCGTCTGTGGGTTGGGGGATTTAAAATAATTTAAATAGTGCAGCGGTTCCTTTTCCCTATTCTTTCCGCGATCGTTCCCCATTTTTCTCGCACTCAACGCGCCATTGGAATCCCCCATCACACCGGCGATTTTTCGACGGCGGCGGCCATCGATTCGCCATCAACGTTGAGGGCCAGGCCTCGTCGGCACCGGAGCACGGCCGGTGGCTCCAGTCCACGTGGAGGTGAAGTGAAGGTAGGCCATCGTTCGTATCGGCTTTGATTTCGAGGACGATCCGTCCTTACGGTCTCGATTCATGGTGGATTCGGATGTTGATTTGAGGGGGATTCAATTTTTTAGGAGGAGGCGGATCCCTTGTGTTGGTCGAGATCTGGCGGCTGCAGCCTGCGTGGCGGGGGTTCCTGCCGCTCCGAGGACATGGACGCTGTCACCGGCGACGACCTCCAACGATTCCAACTCCTACAGGTACGAGCCTCCGCTCTTATGCCACGCCGACGGCTTTCCCTGTTATTCCCCTGTTTGACATGGCAGTTTTTAGGGTTACGCACTTGCAAGTTCATGACGATACAGAGAGGCATCTGTTAGTTCCTAGCGATTTGAGTTGATACTTCATCCCGCAAATTGTCTCTGGTTTTCGCATGCTAGTAGTGATTGTGGTGTTTGTGGCATGATGCCATCCTTCTAAAAATAGCAAACTATCTCATGCATTCGATTATGCAAAAAAATATTGCTCAGATCCTCTAATCTGTATCCATTTAGTTCATATCCATAGTGTTTTTAGTGTTCATGGTGGTTTTTAATTTTTTAATATTCTAGTTTTAGTTTTAGATCAAAGCCTTTGACTGCTGCCCATTTATTTGAGCATGACTTTGGCTCCATAAATCCAGTCTCCTGTAGTATTTCTTAATCCTGGGAGGGGTTTCCTCACTTTTTTTTTGCTACTGCTGTTACTTGAGTTGGATCAGTCATAACTCTGAACTTTGGTATGGTGAATGAGTGAATGTAACTTGCTGTTGTCTTAAACAAATGATGAATGTACTCCACCGGCTGGTGTGTTAGAGTTTAACGTATCGTAGCAGCAAAAGGTAGATCACATGTCATGTAGGCATAGTGACCTTATATTTTGGGCATTATATTTGGATGATCCTATCAAGCTATCACTATACTATGCTTTTTGGACTTTTTACAGATATGTAACTGTGTGGGCATTAGGGGACAGGAGTACCATAAACCCCCTTATTTTTTAATGTGTTCTAATGTTCATTTTTTACGAGCATTTTATACCCAAATTTTGTTGTTATGGTTGTGATCAAATTGTTAATACGCTTGATATTCGAATCTGGTTTAGCGTCAGGATCTGTTGTGTAGAGATTGACCTCAAACAAGTGCTATTCATGTCAGGCTTGAACTATTTGCTAGCTCCTGAAGGGGTTTAGGTTTGTATATTTCAGGGGAGTTTTGGCCGGGGCGAAAACCCCTGGCCCATCTCTCTACACCCGCCGATGATTGTCGGTCTCCCGAGCGAATGCACAGCCGATGACGAATATGTCTAAACAATTGCTTAGACCTCTAAATAATCAACTCATCCTATGTCTTGAAATCAAAAGTCAGCCCAACAATGCAGCAACCCGTGACAACAACAGACAACACCTCTAACAATTGCTCTCATCCTCAACCTCAGACGTCTAATCAAGTCACCCTCTATGTCTTTCAAATCTAAGTCAGGGGAACAATGTCTTCAAAGAACCAACCTCAACAAAGAGGTCCACGTCATCACATTGGTGCAATGCTATGGCTTTTTATATTCCCACCTTTGCCATTTTTTTCTTTTGTTTTGATTTCGATATGCTCATTGGGCTCTTCATTTTTCTCTAGATAAATTTCTTCTTAGAATTTCTTACAATGTAGATAGCTTACAATGTACAAAATTTTTAGAAGTTTACTAATGCATTAGTGGTCTTCATTTTTTTGTTGTTTATATTTTACAATGACAACATTATTTTTATGATGACATCATGATCCCCCGATGTCAATACCAATATTCTAATGTGAATGAAGGGTTTCTACTTTAGTTGAATATTTCTAAGTTATACTTAAACATATAAAGATAATTTTGTTATCACTTTTCAGAATGTCTTTTCTTATATTCAGCTGCACTTACATTTTGCCTTTGGGGAGACAATATGTTCGTTAATTTCACATATACAAGGAAGATAAGTATTAGGCGCATGCATCCAGGCAACAAATGACAAAGCTTAAGTAAAAGCCTTCCCAGAAGTATATGTGGAGAGAAAGAGTGATGCCTACATCTCTTTTTTTGCTAGTGTATGAATTAGGTACAGTGATGTTAAAAGTGCAAAAATCATGGAATTTTGCAATGGTAATAGTTAATGGAATGCTTGTATAGAAAATGTTGATATTGTTTTTACTTTTTTGTTTTTCATTCATGTGAAATATAATCTTATATTGCTCTTTACTTTTTTTGACAAAGTTTTAGGCCAGCATCAATTGTTCCAAGTATAGACCTTTTGTGCAGATTCAAACTGAGGTCCAAAAAGCCATTGTGAGGTCATGTGGGTTCGACAGCGGATTCAAGTGGGCTGACAGCTGTGGCGAGCTCATCCACGCCGACGTCCTTGAATACCTCCAGCTCCTCCAGGTACAGGTCGCGTGCCTTGTCCTCTTGGGCTTGCCCATTCTTCTCTGTTGCTCTCCGTAAGTATATTTCATTGATTGATGGATTTGGGACAGCTTTGGGGGCATGTAGATTTTTGGAGCAGCAGGCATGAGAATGTGTGGCTGCTATATATGATTTTTGGGGATTTAACCTTTTGGGGAGATTAACTTGGATTAGAGTTTCTTATGCTCATGATTGGTGGATTGAATTTTTTATTATTGTTCTATGTTGCTCTCATTGGTTTTTAGCACTTATGTGAGAATATATATATGCAAAAAGAAAAAATAAAATTGTACCGAACTAACATATTTTTGCCATAGTGTCCAGTTGGTTCTAAAAGCTATGTCTGTAGGTCGTAGCTTTGGCCTTCCCTAAATATAATCTCCATAGACTAGGAGCAATTACTTTTTCCAACATATTGAAGCAATTACTCAAGAGAAAAACCATGAACACTTTTGTTCTTAACATTCCATAATGATGTGCACATGTCTATGGATCACTGCATCAAATACATTATGACCTTATATGAATTTTTAATTATGAAAACTCCATCAAATCTTTTTAATAGGAGGAAGCAAAGACATTATGAGAGAGTTTGTCATATTATTTACTCACCGCCCAAGCAATGAAAAAATTGATTCTCTGCTCCATATTAAGACAATGTTATCAATACGGGTGAGTTCTTTTTTTCAACACAGTAACCAGTTTTGTACCTACAAGTATAAAATTTTTAATGTCATATTTTAAAGTATAAAAATTCTGAGTGTAAGTTTTTCAATCTAGCAGTGTAAAGTTTATATTGTGACAGTTCAAAATATTATAATTTCTGAATGTAAAGTTTTAGACCTATCAATATAAAGTTTATATTGTGATAGATCAATGTATTTGAATCTAGCAGTACAAAGATTACAATGTGTTAGTTTAAAGTTTTAAAAATTTTAAGTTTAAATCTTTGAATCTTGCAATAGAAAGTTTAATGTTATAATCTAAAGTTTTCAACCTAGCAGTACAAAGTTTGTAATCTCATAGTTGAAAGTTTATAAATTCTGAGTGTAAAGTGTTCAACCTAGCACTACAGAGTTTATAATCCGATAGTTTGAAGTTTGAACCTAGTGGTACAAAGTTAGTAATACCATAGTTAAAATTTTTATTAATTCTGAGTGTAAAGTTTTTAACCTAAGCGTAGAAAGTTTGTAATGTGGTGATTTAAAGCTTTTTAACCTTGTAGCACAATATTTTTAATGTGATAATTCAATGTTTTATAATTTCTAAATGTAAAGTTTTAAACCTAGCACTACAAAGCTTATAATGTTATAGTGTAAAATTTTCAACCTAGAAGTATAAATTTTTGCAATGTCCAGTGTAAAGTTTTGAACCCAGCTGTAAAAAGTTTGTAACGTCACATTAAATTTAGAGTGTAAAGATTTGAACCTAATAGTAAAGAGTTTTTAATGTCATAGTTGAAAGTTTTTAAATTCTAAGTATCAAGTTCTGAACCTAAGTTTTGTACCTAGAAATATGATTTTTGTAATGTCACAATTAAGTTTATAAATTCTGAGTTTAAAGTTTTTTAGCATTATTCTGAGTTTAAAGTTCTTGAATCTAGCAGTCTAAAGTTTTTAATATGATATTTTTAATTATTATATTTTTTTGGGTGTAAAGTTTTGGAGCTATTTGGTACAAAATTTTTCATATGATAGTTCGAACTTTTATAAATTCTAAGTAGAAAGGTTTGTACCTAGAAATACAAAGTTTATAATATGATAGCTCAAAGTTTTGAACCTAGCAGTAAAAGTTTATATTATCATGATTCAAAGTTTTTAAATTCTGAGTGTATAGTTTATAATATGATAGTTTAAAGTTTATTAATTATGTGATAGATCCAAGAAAGGAATCTAGCAATACAAAGTTTGTACAGTGATAGTTCAAAGTTTATTAATTCTGAGGGTAAAGTTTTTGAACTTGATAGTATAGAGTTTATAATGTGATAGTTTAAAGATTTTGAACCTAACCATACAAAGTTTATAATGTCATAGTTGAAAGTTCATACATTGTTAGTGTATAGTTTTGAACCTATCAGTATAAAGTTTATAGTGTGATAGCTTAAAGTTTTGAACCTAGCTGTACAAAGTTTGTATTTTCGTGGTTCAAAGTTTTTTAAATCCCTAGTGCAAAGTTTTGAACCCGAGCAAGCATTTGTATGCTCCCTGCTAGTAACACGAACAGAGACATCGCTTTCCCATAAAACTTGTTTAAGACAATATAACTTTCTATGCTTAAACTTCCCATCGGCAAACGAGTGTTCTAAGATGTCCCCTAGCCTTATCATGCTTTCAGATTCATTTCTATAGCGATGTCAGCAAGGCAACTATCGTGTTTTCTCTTCTGATATAGCTTTCATGATCAACTAGTACTTTTAGTTCAGTATTTATAATAAGAGAGAGCTAGAATCGTTGCTTACTAATCTGCTCTGTCGTTCAATCCTCATATGCATAAGTATGGTGCTATTTAAACATCACAGATTCATTTTCCTTCATGCTTTGCAAGATTACTCTTACTGCCACTGCTTCTTTATACGATATTTGTAACTTTTCAAATGTATGAATGACTTAGCTTTATCTAACCATTTTTTCTGTTTTCTAGGATAAAATGGTACTAAGGTAATAATGGTATACCTAAAAAAAGATACCATACAAGGTTCAAGACTATCCATTCCCTTCTTTAATATGCTCGGTTGTTCATCCCTCATTTGCATAGGCATGGTGCCATTTAAACACTACTTCTTATTCAATTTATTTTTTCTTTGCAACATTGCTTCTGTTGGTACAGATTCTTTTAGGATATTTGTAAGGAGTTCATTCTACTAATGGCTTAGCCCCATCGAAACATTTTCATTTTATGTTTTCTAGGATTAAATGATACTTAGGTAGTCATGGTGGAACTCAGAAAATATATACCATACTAAGGTTGTAGCTATCCCATGCCCTTCTATAATTGACGATTCTATTAAGCACTGTTTAGGGGACTGCCTTGGAGATTTCAGTTCTCAGTCTGCACCTGAAGTGTTATCCTTTTCAGAATGCTAACTATTGTTTCCATGTCTCATCATGCTCTATTGCTTCCATGTCTCATCATGCTTTTCGGATTTGTGTCTATAGCTTTAGTTGTATGCGATGTCAGCAAGGCAGCTAGCATGTTTTCTTTTCTCATATAGCTTTCATGATCAACTTTTACTTTTAGGTTATTTATTCACTTAATTGTAATAAGAGAGACCTAGAATCACTGCTTACTAATCTGCTTTGCCATTTGATCCTCACATGCATAGTTGTAATGCTATTTAAATACCGCATATTATTTTCCTTCATTCTTTGCAAGACTCCTGTTACTGCCATGATTTTGTATTTTCCAGTCATTGTGGCCCACTTATGTGCCACTGACCACACTGTGCATTGTTGCCCCGGCCTTGTCATAGTTTTGGGCACAAACATCCGAGACTCACAAAGTCTTAACTATGCAAAAGAGATGTGCTTCTTCTGTTTACTGTTGGTAATGGTAGAATCCTACTTGGAGATTTTTTTAGTGTTTAGTTTTTAAGGTTTTCTTTTGTTTAAAAAATTAATTAACTATGTAACAGAGTCATCTATTTTACATGATGCTGTTGTGAATAAAAAAATTAGATCATCGAGCAATTTGACTCTCATCTCTCCCTCTCGTGGGTGTTCTTTGAGGTGTGAGGGCTTCCTCCCCTGGCTACACATGGTGGCTGCACTAGGGGATCGATCATGTGGTGTGTTCATTACTTTTAGGTTTGTAGTATCTGCTTAGATGCACATTGCTGCTGCTGATTTCAATTCTATTGACCTTATTGCTATTTGTTGTAGCAACGTGTCAAGATTGCCATCATAATTCTTCCTGTGCTCTTCAAGGTACAACCCCTAACATTCCTTACGGCCATCATGATGCTTCCTGTGCTCCTAGAGTATGCCCCTAACATTCCTTACGGCCATCATGATGCTTCCTGTGCTCCTAGAGTATGCCCCTAACATTCCTTACGGCCATCATGATGCTTCCTGTGCTCCGCGAATATAGCTTCTAACATTTCCTTACGATTTTCTAACCCATCTCTGCTAATTGTGTTCATGTGAAGTATTAAGATTGAGTACTAAAACATCATTCAATCTAGCAATACAAATTCAAATGTTCTGGTTAGGCAAGATAAACAAATGATCTTTGTTTTCTCGTTGTCATAATTTCTGGATTGAGAGATCATCAAGGTCAACCTGGATATACCAACTTCCTTCCCTAACCAGATCATTATTATCTTCGTACGCTTTTGTCCATGCTTACGGTTGTTCACCCTTTCAAGTTGCTTTTACTACATCGTTTATAATGATGTACAATTACCATATGTGCAGCTGTGGTGTAGAAGGTGACCGAAGTGCAGTGGCAGTGGTGCAGCGCGTGCTGCAATAAGACATGACACCGCAATCACCACACGGGATCCTCCTTTGACTCTTCTGAAAGTCCCTAGTTTGGTTTTGGGTAATTGATAAAACCTAAGGACTAACCTTGTTTCTAAGTGGATGATTTAGAGAAAGGTAGTCCATGCCAAGTGGAGCTCAATGTTGAGGCATGACATGAAGTTATGCAACCTAAGCATGGTGAAGATCAAGATGGGCTTGGCTCGATGGATCGGTTGGAAGTGTGAAGGGCAAGTTGAGGCTTCGAAGCGAAGGACCGTGCGACGGTGAAGCTTGGGCATGACTTGGCGCCGATGGACCGACCAACGGTGAAGAGCAAGTAATATCAAGATCGATGGACCAAGACCGTTGCATGATGACATGGAGTGTCACGTATCATGTAAAGGCTTGGCGGTTGAAGGATCGACAAAATGGGCTCAAGGCAAAGGTATAACCTATAGGGCCATTTTGTTTTTTGCACTCAAGACACCATAGAGGGTGTGAGTGGTTTAGGATCGATAGCCGAACTATGAAGAGGGGAGATCTTCGGTAATTCGGTTCATGAGTGCCACTAGGTCCATCATTTCATGTGATTGCATTTAGGATCTAGTGCACGATGAAAGTCCTTTGAAAATGCTTTGGAAAAATGCTAACACACATGCACATGGAGATGTCACTTTGTGGTGTTAGCACATTTGCAAAGGCGGCGGTATGATTGTAAGGTTGAGTTGGGTTTGGTAACCGCTCATCCACCCCCCGAGCTTGCGAGGGGGGATTCAGCGCCTTCAGGAAAATGAGAGAGATATTTTCTATTGCGCCGGATGCAAATTCGTTGGAGAAAAGAGGGCGTCGTCGCGGGTTTGAGAATGCTCATATTCTAAGCGTCGGACGCTGAGCGCCAGACGCTGGCCCAGCGTCCGGACGCTACACAGAGAGTACCGGTTGAGAGACAGAGCGCCGGACGCTGCGCCGGACGCTGCGCCGGACGCTTGCGCCGGACGCCGGCTCAGCACTGTTCAGCGTCCGACGCTCGTGAGAAATGAAGGCTGAGGTTTCAGCGCGTTTGAAGCGCCGGACGCCAGGGTGTGCGTCCGGACGCTACTCAGAGAGGGTCGCAGAGTAGTTGGTGTCGCCGGACGCTGGTCGCCGGACGCCGAGGGGTACCACCGGACGCTGACGTGTCGTGGGAGTCGACCGTTGGAGGCTGAGCGGCAGAGGCGCCGGACGCGTCCGGCGCTAGCGGCAGACGTGTCCGGCGTGTGTAATCGAGCCGCCCGAGGGGCAACGGCTAGTTTCAAAGGATGGGGTTATAAATAGAAGGTGGCCGGCCCTTGTGGAGGCCTCTTGGCTTTTCTAACACTCTTGTGCATCCTTTGAGCTAAAGCTTCTCCCTTCTACTCATCTCTCTTGCTTGATTGCTAATCTAGAGTGAGATTGAGTGATTCGAAGTGCATTGCATGAGTTGATTCATCTAGTGGCACTTGCGAGTCGTTTGGCCGGTGATTTCTTGTTACTCTTGGAGAGTACCGCTCCTAGCCGGCTTGGAGGTTGTTTGGAGGCGTTGGGAAGAGTTGGTGATTGTTCTTGCCCACCTCCGGTGATTGATTTGTAAGAGGTTCTTGTGCTTGTCCTCGGCGGAGTGCCAAAAGCAACTCTAGTGGAATGCGCGTGTCATTGAGTTACCACGCTTGAGAGTGGTGTCTTGCGGTTCCCTTGCGGGGGAGTGCCTTGCGGGGCAAGTGACTTGAGGGTCACACCGAGGATCCATCTAGGTGTTGGTCGACACAACCGGTGACGTAGCTTGTCGGTGCACAAGTGAACACCGGGTGAACAAAAATAATTGTGTCATCTTCTTGTTCCCGGTGATTGG
>CM041628.1:6304659-6317222 GCA_023333625.1 Bothriochloa decipiens | reverse complement strand
TATATTAGCTAATTGCAAAGTCATATATATCTATCCTGATAACCTTACATGTTTTTATGAACTAGTTTTTTTTGCTACATTGGTTGAATTACTAATTCCTTTATATTGTATTACTGAAAGAGAAAAAACTGGATTCCGTATAAAGTATTATGGAGGAGAAAAAACATTATTTCCTTTTTCTATTTTTTGCTGACAACTGTTGTTTTATATTATGAGAATTTTAAAAATATTTACTTTCACTTCTATATGGATGTGAAACCATTCTCCCGCCCTTTTCTTCACCCATAAACCCGTTGTCCCAAAAAAAATTAAAGCTCGTAGAAATTATATTTGATCCGTTGGAAAAGAAGATAGAGAGGAGAACCTAAACAATTATATGACCCGTACAGAAAAAGATAGACCTATGAATGAAGCTAGACAGGGGACCTACACCGCAACGCGCGTCCATACAAACTGCCTGCCAGCGTCGGTCGGAGGGCACCTGCGCCAGTATCGTTTCTAGCGTGGGTGCGCCCCACAGTCAGTCCCGACGGCCACGGCTCTCCTCCACATCACTCGCGTCGCGTGCGCCCCTCCCATCTCGCGGGGCCCACGGGATTCCAAGTGGTTTTGGGCCGTCCCCGTCCCCATCCACTCGTTTTCCCGCACCGCACTACGTACCCCCGTCCCGTTCTAGCCACCCACTACTAGCTAGGCCAACGCCGTTCCCTTTGATGATTTTTTTTTTTTACCGGCCATCCTATCCCCAGTCGCCGCCCCTTTTTTGCCCGTCCCTCCACGTCGCGGACTCGCGGGGCAGGAGGAATTCGTCGCGTCACGCGGGTCGATCCAGGTCCTCCGCCTCCGCTCCCCGGCTCCGCGCCCTGCGAGATGAGCTAGGCTGCTAGACCCCGCTGCCGCCTGCGTGACTCCGCGGCCGGCGCCACTGCTGCTGCCCCGCACCTCACGCTCACGGCCCGTGCGCCGCCCGCGCCCGCCCACCCGTGCCGACTCGCTCGCACGCGGACCGCGCCGCGCGCCCTACGACCAGTACGAAAATCAGTTAGCGTCGCGGAGTATGGTCGCGGGCGGCAGGTCCGGTGGCGCGGAAGTCTGCTGGCTGCTGCGCGTTCAGACACGCGCGCGGGCCGAGGAATTCAACAACTCAACGACGTACGGGTCGGGGCGCCGGGTCACGTGCGGCGATCCGGCCGGGCGGGCGGGGGCGTAAATCCGAGCCGCCGTGCATGGCGCCGCGTCGAGACGTGACGGCCGTCCGGCTGGGCACGGGAACCACCATCCATGCGGCCGTGTCGGTCGTTGGCGCGCCCCCACGCGATCGGTCAACCAGGACGGACCGTACCCCGTGCGTGCGTGCGTGGCGGTTCTTCAAGTCTCGTACCAGAGGCGGAGGGGGGCCGCCGGCCGGGGTTGACCTGCCAATGCCCATGCATGCCAAGCGCTCGATCGTCGGGTCACCTGTCAGGTCGATCGCGATCATATCCCTCCGATCCGTTGTTGGCTACGACGAGTACCTTATCTGGTCAATGTATGTAATTAAATTAAATGGTGGCCGACGACTTTTGCCCAGCGCACGTACAGTGTCGTCTAGTCTAGGATATGGCTTTGGGACTACACACCACTAGACGTTAGTTTTTGTGGATAATAATGTGTACGCGATCGCGATGGTCCAACCTGCGCCTGCGTGCTGAAATTCCGTGGCATGGATGCAGGCGGATAGCTCACATTTTTTATATTGGGCTACCTAGAATGATGCGTGAAAGATGATGTGCGTGGTGGGTGCAGGAGCGATCGTCGTCAGTTCAGTGCCACGACGAAAAAAGTCTAACATTGCTAGTATTTAACTAATGCTAGCTAGCTCCCGATGGAGCAAATTAAAGCAATTCAACGACGACCATCGAATCTAGTAGAGTTATAGGCCCAAACCTAGTAACCTAGCCACGTTATTACCGACCTAGCTAAATGAGCACCGATTCGTGTTAAAAAAAAAAAAAACTACGCCTAGTTTTGGAGTTTAGGATTACAGCCACACCACTTGGAAGTTAGATTACTCGCCACTTTTCATAGGCAGCGGCGATTCGGTCAGCAGAATATAGAGCCTTGAATTGAACTCTTGAGGTACTACTACATTGTATTATTATGATGGCGATGCTACATTGTATTGAACTCTAGGTAACTAAGCTTTGTTTAATTTGCAGGTAAACAGAACTGTCATTATTGGTGGACTGTAAGTAACACAGCAATTAAATCACAGGATTTATTTACAGGTATGGTGTCTCCATCCTCACTTCTATATGCTCCTACTCAAACAAAACAAATTATTTGGGAGCTTTATAATGAATCTGATTGACGAATGAATGAAAGCAATAATGAATACAAATAAAACCTGAACCAGCACACATGGCGACGGACTGACGGCCGGGCCGACGCGCCAGCGAGAGGGGCCCACTGGGCCAGGCTGCAGACCTTGTAGCGAGGCCTGGTGGGGCCGAGCAAAGCCTCGACCAACGAGACCCAATGATTGTGCTCCCAAAAGAAGACGAGCGAGGAAAACATGGCGGCACACGTTACAGTAGCCGACAAGCCCTCGACGACGGTCCTGCCCTCTTCTCCACACACACCGTACACCGCAGGGCCGTCGACGGTCGATCGCATCGCACCCCGAGGCCTTTACGCATTCAACTCAAATCGTCCCCGTCGTCACCGGCCGGCGCGGGCGGGGTCTTCGTCTACCTCCCTTCCTGGTTCCTGCCCTCTTATTCGTGCCGTTGGGCTCCTCCTGTCATACAGCAGCGGCAGGCGGCAGCCATCATCCGGCCATGCCTTTTGCTTTTTGCGTTGGTGCTAGTCGCAGTGTACGAGCTAAAGACATGGAGCTCTCAGCAAAGGTTTATTTGTCGGGTCAGGTCGTTGATCGGATGACACGGCGCAGTGGAGTGTATTATAAGCGTCACGAGCCCTCTCTGTGCTTGTGGTTTATATTATATAAACCTGATGATATAATACATAATATAATATAATGATAGCAATATGTTTGGTGGAAGGTCACTGTCCGGACCTCCAACATCGATCTTGTTCCTTATTTCTTCCCCCTACTACTACCATCTGTCGCACACGCTTACTGTATTGTGATTTCTGAGTCACGCGTGCACTTGTTCTTTCCCCATTTCCACGAGCGCGAGGTTCAGTGCAGCTGCGGCATCGATCACCAGCCACCAGTCATCGTCACCGTCTCCAATACGCAGCACTGTTCTGTATTATTTGGGGTTCCTCTCCGTCGGACAGGGGTATGGATGAAAATGGTACGAATATTTTTTGACCGTATTCGAGACTGAATTCGTTTAGAGAGGTTTAAATCCGTCCGTATCTATGTCCGGATGTTCAACATCCGATACCGCATCCGTATCCGAATACTAAAATCTCATATTTATGATGTCGATACCTAATCATATCCTATCCGGCATGGTTGTCACTGTCCGTATTCGAATTCAAATCCCGACCTAAATATAAAAATAAATATGGTACGACTAATATCCGTTCGTATCCGACAGGAGACAGGGGCAATCTGTGCCTGTGGTGTGGTTGGCCACTTGGTGTCACCGTTGAGCTGAGCGCCATCGCGTCTTGTCGAGTGTTATTTACCAGGAATCTTCTTGCTAAATAGTGACAGGAAATGGTTGGGGTTTCATTTGAGTTGAGTCGACAGACTGGCTTTCAGATTTCAAGACGTTTCTTTTACAAGCACGGCACAAGTGGGCACATGTCACGTCCCTCACACGCAGGAAACCATCCTCTCATCGACACCAACAGAAAAAAAAAACAAAAAAGATATCACAGGAAGAGAAAACAAAAAAAAAAAGGGCATGAGGCTGTAAACTACAGTACTTTTCTTGTTCTAGTAGATGGGCCAAATAATCCGAGTGGCCAATTTTCCTCCCCTGCCACGCAACTGCTTTCTGCGCCCATCTAGGATCTCACTTCTAGAGGCCCAAAACTAGGCCCAGGAATAAAGCACTGCAGTCTGCAGGACAGAACCCACTAGGGTTGAAGGTTGCACTATAAAAGCCTGGATTCTTCGCCTCCCCCGCCCCCTCCTCGCACACCCCGCTCGAGCCGCCGCCGCCGTCGCCGTCGCCTCACGCAGCGAACCCTAGCCCTCCTCAGCGGCGGCTTGGAGCTCCCCACCATGGTGAGCTACTCTCCGAGACCATCTCCCTCCTCAGTCGCTCCTCGCCGCCGTTGCTGTCTAACCTTTGTTGTTGGTTGTGGTTGCCGCAGACGTTCAAGCGGAGGAATGGCGGACGCAACAAGCACGGGCGCGGCCACGTCAAGTACATCCGCTGCTCCAACTGCGCCAAATGCTGCCCGAAGGTAACCATTCCCTTCCATTAGAGCGTGGTTGTTTGTGATGGATGAATCGAGCCGTTGTTAGCTGCAGGGAAAGTAGTACTCGTACCTGTAGTGATAGTACTGCATGGAATCGTTAGTTGCTATGCATGTAAACATATTTTGTACCGTTATTACATTCTTTCATAAAGGTGAAACTCAGCATGTTATTCTTGTATGCACATGAATAGCTGTAATTCTGTTCTCCATTTAGCCTTATGTTTTGTCAGCTTTGATTCTATCGTAACAGAGATGAAATAAACTTTGTGGATTGGTAATATTGAAACCAGATACAATGTGCGCAGGCATATTATGACTTGCATTGCAATATTAGAGCTTAATTATGTTCTGAACCGTGCATATTGTAGTAGATATATGACGTTTGCTGTACTCACAGGATAAGGCTATCAAGCGGTTCTTGGTGAGGAACATTGTTGAGCAGGCTGCCGTGAGAGATGTGCAGGAGGCTTGTGTGCATGATGGTACTGCAGACATCCTGATTTCTTGCTTAATTTTGTTTAATATAATTTAATTATAGGTTATCTAGAGAAATTGTACATAATATGTTCATTTGCACAGGATATGTTCTTCCCAAGTTGTACGCGAAGGTTCATCACTGTGTCTCATGCGCAATCCATGCACACATTGTCCGTGTCCGCTCACGTGAGAACAGGAGGAACCGTGAGCCCCCGCAGCGCTTCAGGCGCCGGGTATGATTCTTGTACATTCTTATTTTTATTATGTAACAATGTTGATTGTATTTTATGGTTTTTGACTGAACTGGAGTGTTTCCTGATAACTCTATTGAAAGTTGTGTGACCACATACTCGTTGTGCTATGTTATTGTCGCTTTTATAGGCGTTGCATTCACTGTATGTATGTTGCAATGGATGCGTCAACGAAAGCGTATATAAACATGTGTTGGTGCATTGCAGTCTTATTTGTGATGACTGATTTTAGTTCAGTCATTACTTCTTGAATGCAAACATTGGAATGTATATTTCACACATCTTGGCATGCCACTATTTGTCCAATTTCCTTTAGTATTGCATGTTCCTCTGGTACTTGAAAAAGCTATTTCTGGTGCCTTGCTTTGGTGGTACATGTTTTCTTTTTGTATATATATATCCAGATAGCAAAGTGTTTCATGGTGTTATTGGCATGATATTATCGCTTTTATAGGCGTTGCATTCACTGTATATATATTGCAATGGATGCGTCAACGAAAGCGTAAATAAACATTTGTTGGTGCACTGCAGACTTTGTATGTGATGACTGATTTTCTTGTTCAGTCATAACTTCTTGAAGGCACACATTTTAATATATATTTCGCATTAGATTTGTTATGACATGCTATGTGTTTTGTAGTTTCAACTTTATAAATTAATTAATTGTGATATGATACCTTTGCTTTGAATGACCATATATGTGGTCTAGTATCAAATGTGACTGAATGGTCCCTTGTTTGCAAAACAAATAAGCTGAATGTTCTGTTTACTTGCCTTACAGGATGACGGCCCGAGGCCTGGACAGGGCCCACCGCGCCCAGGTGGTGCCGCACCTGCAGCTGCCCTTGCAGCCGCTCCTCGTACCTAAGTTCAGGAATGCGATTCAGGGCCTAGTTTTGTCACCTATGGGATAATGGAGTTTTCCTGTTTTGAGAAACCAATGCTACTGTATCCCTTCGATGTTAAACCTGTAGTAAAATTTATGGTTGCACCTGTTCTCACTCTGTTCATCGATTAAGTTGTCTTCCGACTTAATATAACGAAGCTATGAAAATTCTGGTTGCTTGTTGCAAGTGCATTTCGTTTTGCATTTGATGGTCTTTGATTGTTACTCCCTCTCTTCCTCCAGAATACAAGTGCATTTTAGATAGAGACAACCTAACTAGAGTTGTCTTCTACTTTAATCTTTTTCTGAAGTGCAATGAGTGTAATGATTAGATCTTAAAGAGGTCTATATGTAATTTCGCACTAATTTCGTGAGGGATTATGTCTCGTGAATTATGTGTCAGAGTAATGAGAATATTAGACCCATGAAGCTAAGCCCACGAGGCCCATGTATGACTATATAGCTACCCTTCTAGGGTTAGCCCTTTGTGAAGCAACCACTACTCTGCTAACATGGTATCGGACAGGTTCTTCCCCAGCCGCCGTCCGCCCCGCCCAGGCGCCGCGAACACGCGCCCGGCGGCTTGTTGATTCGCCCCACCCTCCCCCCCTGGGTGCCCGCCGAGGATTTGCACCCCCAACCCTGCGCGCGCCGCCGCCCGCCGAGCAGGGGCTGCGCCGGCCAGAGGATTTCTACCCCCCCCCCCGGGCGCCCGCGATGGCCGGCCGGCCGGCCGCTTTCTCGCCCCTGCCTGGCACCTCTCCGTGGGCGCGCGTCGCGCGCGGGCCCGGCGGCGGCCCTCCCCGTCCAGCTGCCCCCGCGCCCGTCCTCGTGGCGGACGCCGGCGGCCTGGGCGCAGCCGGCCAGGGTGGCCAGGGCCCAGCCGGCCAGGGCCACGAAGCCCAGGTTGGGGACGCCGTCGTCGAGCCTGCAGCGCCTCCACCGGCGGCCGTCCTCCCGGCGGGCGCTGGCTCATCGAGCACCATCTCCGCCCTTTCCGCCGCCCTCACTGCTGCCCGGGCTGAGTACGCGGCGGGGGCAGGCTCGTCTGCGGGAGGCCGCCCTCGCTTGGGAGCGCGAGCGCGATGCGGTTGCTGCCCTGGCTCAGCAGATCGCCGACGCGGAGCAGCTCATCAACCCTCCTGCTTCCCACGACGGCGGAGCCACTTCCTCCGGCTTGGCGGGTCATCGCGTGTCCACCGCTGCGGTCCTCTGGCACGACCCGGCCGACCCACTCGTGGCCCAACTTCACTACCATGCCGGGGGTATCCAGAACATCCGGCTCCTGGTTCCGGTTGTCCTCGAGCCGGAATCGCCCTCCTACGCCCGCTGGCGGGACCTGGTCCTCCTCACCCTCCGCCGTTATGCCCTCGACGACCACGTCCTCCTCGACGCCGTGGGCGCGGCCCCGACCGCCTCGTGGCTACTCCTTGACAGCATCGTTCTCTCTTGGATTCTGGGGACGATCTCCCTGGACCTCCACGACCTCGTCCGCAACACTCCGAACACTCGTGGGGCCTGGTTGGCGCTCGAGGGCTAGTTTCTGGGCAACGCCGAGGCCCGGGCTCTACGTCTCGATGCGAGTTTCCGGACCTTCGTCCAGGGTGACCTCTCCGTCAGCGACTTCTGCCGCAAGATGAAGGGCATGGCGGACTCTCTCGGCGACCTGGGCTGGCCTGTGGAGGACCGTATCCTGGTCCTCAACATCCTCCGCGGGCTCAGTGACCGTTACGCTCACCTCCGGACGTGGATCACTCGCCAGCGACCCTTCCCCACCTTCCTGCAGGTCCGTGACGACCTTGTCATGGATGAACTCCAGCAGGGAGTTCAGGCCGTGGCGGTCTCCACGCCGGGGTCCTCGTCTTCCTCGACTGCACTTGCCGCTACGTCCCCGTCGCGTCCGTCTACTCCATCACCGTCGTCTCTTCTTGGTCCTCCTCCTCCCGGGCCGAGTGGGGGTGGGGGGCCATGGCGGTGGTGGCCGCCGTCGCCGCGGAGGAGGTCGTGGCGGTAGTGGCGGTGGTGGCCGTGGGCACACACCGGCACCGACGCCTCCACGGGGTGCACCCTGGCCCACCATCCACAATCCGTGGTCCGGTCGCATCTCCATGTGGCCCTTCCAGGCTCCTGGTGGCGAGCCTCCCCCGCCGGCGACCATGTTCGCTGGTGCTCCTCCAGGGTTCCACTCAGCGACCCCGTGGGCAACACCCCCAGCGCCTACTCTACGTCCACGCGAGCTCCACCTCCCAGCGACTCACCCGAGCCGGTCGGTTGGGACCCGGCGACCTTGGCCACCTCCTACAGCACCATGGCCCTGACACCTCTTGTTGGGCCAGAGTGGGTCGTTGACTCTGGAGCTACTTACCACACCACTCCCAACCCCGGTATACTCTCTTCTATTCGCCCTCCTTCTTCCTCTCTTCCTTCGTCCATCATGGTCGCAAATGGGTCGTGTCTTCCTGTCACGTCCGTGGGTGCCGCTAGCGCCCATGGCTCGTTTCATCTTCCTGATGTTCTTGTTGCTCCTTCTATGGTCCACAACCTCCTTTCTATTCGTCGTTTTACAGCTGACAATTCCTGTTCTGTTGAGTTTGACTCTTTTGGTCTTACTGTGAAGGATTTGGCTACCCGGCGTCCTCTACTCCGATGTGACAGCTCGGGGCCCCTCTATACCCTTCGGTTTTCGGCGTCTTCTTCCTCTTCTTCGCCAGCTTTTTTGTCAGCTGTTTTCGCCGCAACGCCTTCCTCGACTACTTGGCACCGCCGTCTTGGCCATCCTGGTCGTGATGCTCTGATGCAGCTTAGTCGTAACTCCGACATTCGTTGTACTCGAGCTCATGATGAGCACTTGTGTCATGCGTGCCAGCTGGGCCGCCATGTTCGTCTTTCGTTTTACACTTCTTCTTCACATGCGGCTCATGTTTTTGACCTTGTACATTGCGACCTATGGACATCTCCGGTCATGAGTATTTTTGGGTATAAATACTATTTGATGGTGGTTGATGATTTCTCTCATTATTCGTGGACTTTTCCCTTGCGAGCAAAGTCTGAGGCTTTTTCCACTATTCTTCATTTTTTCGCCTGGGTGTCTACTCAATTCGGCCTTCCCATCAAGGCCGTCCAGTGTGACAATGGTCGTGAGTTCGACAACTCCACCTCCCGTGCCTTCTTCCTCTCTCACGGTGTCCAGTTGCGTATGTCTTGCCCTTATACCTCCTCCCAGAACGGCAAGGCTGAACGCATGATTCGCACCACAAACGACGTCATGCGCACCCTTCTGCTCCAGGCGTCCCTTCCTACTCGCTTCTGGGCCGAGAGTCTTCACACCTCTACCTACCTCCTTAACCGTCTTCCTTCCGCTGCCTGCCCCGCTCCTACACCGCACCACGCTCTCTTAGGTACCCCTCCTCGGTACGACCACCTTCGTGTCTTCGGGTGTGCGTGTTACCCTAACACCACTGCCACCACCCCCCATAAGCTGGCTCCCCGTTCGACATTGTGTGTCTTCCTCGGGTATTCCCCGGATCACAAGGGTTACCGGTGCTACGACCTCACGTCTCGTCGGGTCCTCATCTCTCGCCATGTGGTGTTTGATGAGTCGGTCTTCCCCTTCTCCACCCCTACCACACCACCTTCCACCATCCATGACCCTGACATCGCCTCTCTGTTTCCCACTGACACGGTGGTCCAGCCACTTTTACCGTTTTCCCCTGCAGGTACTACTCCACCGTGCACTTCCCCGGGCCCGTGCCCCGACTCGCCGCACACCAGTGCTGCACCTGAACCTAGGCCCTGCACGGGTCCGGGTGCGTCGCCCTCTGGTGTGGCCCCTGCTCCTCCGCGTGATGCGGGGCCGGGGATGCCCGTTCCTGCACCCCCGACGCGGTTCGCCCAGCCGACACTTGTCTACCAACGCCGTACGCGGGCGGACCCGGCGCCTCCGTCATCACCGGTGGTCTCTTCTCAGCCAGCGACGCCTACTCCACCGCCGCCGCCTCCGGCGGCCCGTGTCATGCCACCGGTGTATCACCCACCGCTCCTTCACCGCCACCCGCGGCATGTTCACCCTATGGTGACGCGGCAGGTACCCTACGGTCTCGGGCTCTTGCAGCGATGCCCGACGACACCCAGGTCTCTCCTGTACCCTCTTCTGTTCGTGATGCCTTGTCAGACCCTCACTAGCGTCGCACGATGGAAGAGGAGTACGCGGCTCTTCTCGCCAACCAGACATGGGATCTGGTGCCCCGTCCACCTGGCTCCAATGTTGTCACCGGCAAGTGGATATGGACGCACAAGCGGCGGGCTGATGGTACCCTTGAGAGGTACAAGGCTCGCTGGGTTCTCCGGGGTTTCACTCAGCGCCCTGGTGTCGACTATGATGAGACTTTCAGCCCAGTGGTGAAGCCGGCCATCGTTCGCACCGTACTCTCACTGGCTCTTGCTCGATCTTGGCCTGTGCATCAGCTGGACGTCAAGAATGCTTTTCTGCACGGGACTCTCAACGAGACAGTTTACTGCAGCCAGCCAGCAGGGTTTGTTGACCCTTCTCGTCCTGACATGGTCTGTCGGCTCAACAGATCTCTCTACGGCCTCAAGCAGGCCCCGCGCGCATGGCACTCTCGGTTTGCGGCTTTCCTGGTGACACTGGGCTTTGTGGAGGCCAAGTCAGATACGTCTCTATTTATCTATCACCGTGGAGCTGACACTGCCTACCTGCTGCTATATGTTGATGACATTGTCCTCACAGCCTCCAGTTCGTCACTACTCAGCCGCACCATCAGCTCTCTTCAGTAGGAGTTTCCTGTGAAGGATCTTGGGGTGCTCCACCACTTCCTCGGGGTCACTGTTGAGCCTCGTCCCACCGGTCTTCTTCTTCACCAGCGGCAGTACACTCTCGATATCCTGGAACGCGCTGGGATGACTAACTGCAAGCCCTGCTCCACTCCAGTTGACATAAAGGGCAAGCTGTTAGAGGTTGAGGGAACCCCAGTGGCAGACCCCACGGCATACCGGAGTCTCGCAGGTGCACTTCAGTACCTTACCTTCACCAGGCCGGATATCACCTATGCCGTGCAGCAGGTTTGTCTTCACATGCATGATCCCCGAGAGCCCCACCTCACTGCCCTCAAGCGTCTCCTCCGGTACCTCCGCGACACTGTCGACTACGGCTTGCTCCTTCACCGGTCTTCCTCCTCCGAGCTCGTCGTCTACACTGACGCTGACTGGGCCGGGTGTCCGGACACTCGGCGCTCCACCTCCGGCTACGCTGTCTTCTTGGGTGGCAACCTGGTGTCCTAGTCGTCCAAGCGTCAGCCGGTGGTCTCCCGCTCTAGTGCCGAGGCGGAGTACCGCGCTGTCGCTAACGGCGTGGCGGAGGCTTCCTGGCTCCGGCAGCTCCTCGCCGAGCTCCACAACCCACTCTCCAGGAGCACGCTGGTCTACTGCGACAACGTCAGTGCTGTGTACCTCTCCACCAACCCTGTTTAGCATCAGAGGACCAAGCATGTGGAGATCGACCTTCATTTTGTCCGTGATCGAGTCACCATCGGCGATGTTCGGGTCCTCCACGTCCCGACCACTTCCCAGTTTGCCGACATCTTCACCAAGGGCCTCCCGTCCTCGACTTTCACCGAGTTTTGCTCCAGCCTCAATGTCACCGGTGGCTAGTTGCGTCTGTGAGGGGGCTCGTGTGTGTGCTTCTACTCATGTCATGTCCAGTCTGTAACTCCGCTGCGTCAGAAGTTCAGACTTCGGGGGGCTGTTAGAGTAATGAGAATATTAGACCCATGAGGCCCATGAGGCTAAGCCCATAAGGCCCATGTATGACTCTATATAGCTACCTTTCTAGGGTTATCCCTTTGTGAAGCAACCACTACTCTGCTAACATTATGTCTCGTGATGCCATCTGGATCAGTTTTTGAGCATTCGATGGTCTATTTTTTCATTGTGTGCTGGGAGCTAAAAGGATAATCCATTTCCCATTGCTCTCCACTCAATCTTCATTTAGAAGCACAATAGAATTATTTTTCTTTTGCTCTCCAACCTGCTCTCCCGTTAAAACCACTTGATCAGAGAACAAGATAATGAAACTAAGCATAAGATATGATAACGAAGCTCTACTGATGTATTATTTGGCTGGTCGCACGATAGAGCTCTGCATTACTTGGGCTGTGAATTGCTCGCCAGACCCCTTACCCCTGGACGCAGATGTGTCTCCCCCCTGGACGCAGATGTGTCTCCCGGACCCCTTACCCCTCTGTGCAGCCTGCACGGTGCACCCCTTACCCCTCTTTGCAGCCTGCACGGTGGTTGCTTCCCAAATTCTAGGCTCATGGTAACTGCTTCCAAACACTACAAATCTGAACATCATCTTCGGTCATGACTATAATTTGTCACGATGCACTTTCATAACTTCTATCTTGCATGTCTTAGACTCCTTCTGTTATCCCTAAAAAAGATTTCTTTTTCTTTTACTAAACTTTAGCATAGGTATGACTTCGATTTTACTCGCCCACATTCTATAACAACCACATATAGGTATGTTTAGACAAGTATCCCCCCCC
>CM041628.1:6247890-6302898 GCA_023333625.1 Bothriochloa decipiens | reverse complement strand
CCCCCCCCCCCCCCCAACAACTCCACCCCACCCCACCCCTATGGTTGAGTTATACATATACTACACATACATTTTTGTAACTTCCCATGCCTGCTGTATAATAACGAGAAGATATGTAAGAGTTGAAAGGTAGATGTAATTCTGCCACATTCACTTGTTTGGAATGAGGTACTGTGGTGCAGTAGGAACTAGTAGCGACCTCACTTTCAGTTCTCTATTTCTTGTTTATAATATTTTGCTTGTGCATTTTCCCCACATGGTGGTGATTCTGATACCTTATTCTCCCTAAAACCCGTGTCTTTCAGGCGGCAGCAACAGCTAGCTCCGTACAAGCTAAAGTGTGACAAGGAGCCACTTAATAACAAGTATGTCTAACTTATTGACCAAAGTCACTTCACTTCATGGAGAGAGCTAACGATTTTTCTTTTATTTGCATGCTTATCTGAGGCTGGTTGTGATTCTCTTCCTTTTTTGGCCCTCCCTTTCAGCTTTGACATGATTTTTCATATAAGTTAGAAGTTAGAACTGTTGATTTGTCCAACGAGATGGTTTCATTTGATCTTATGTCTTACCCTCTACATTATGTCTCCTCTGCAGGCTTGGGCCACCTGACTTCTATCCACAAACACCAAACTGTCCTGAAGAGACATTAACCAGAGAGTATGCACAAACTGGATATAAGGAGACTGTTGAAGGAATTGAGGTGTGTATGGAAACAGAAGTTGTACACAACACATTATGGACATCATGCTATTCTTTTTTCCACTGCAGCACTACTTTTAGGAGTTTAGACAACCATAACCTCTTATTCTTTATTGTATTCATCTGTACTGTGTTTTCACTTTCACAGTTGGGATATATCCCAACAATCTTGTGCATTGACTGAAATTAAATTTTACTGGGCTCGATAGGAAGCAAGAGAGATTGTACTCAATCAAATCTCATACTTCTGTAAGCCAGATGTTGTCATAAAGTGCAAGGAGGTAAGGAAAATTTGTCTATATTTACTGAATTACTTGCAAGTCAATCCTGTTTTTCCATTATGACTTAGAAGTTTGTTTTCTTGTTCGCAAGAAATGCTACTGTAAAAAGAGAGGGCAGAATGGATATTCAGGCACAAGGAAGTGCTATAATTAGTTATCATGTAGCGCTGTTTTTTTTCATGGTTTCATGTCATTTGACATTCCCATCCATGCCCTATTTTTGTGTTTAATCCCACACCAACTCGTGATTGGTCGTGCTATTTGATACTCTTCACAGATGATTGAAACAAATGTTTTCTTGCTTTGTACGTGAAAGTGCTATGCCAGTAACATTGCATTATATGTTCTACTAAATTTTGTTTACCAGCCCTAGAGCAGACTGCTTCTGTGTCCAGTGAACCTTGTTTAGTTATGAAGTGCTTGTTACACCATATGATCATAGTTGGTAACTTGGTATAAACCCTCGCCCTGGAACATTACCTCTGGGTACCCCAAAAGAACTTCTGATGAAAACTTTATTTTTGGGCCTTTGTCTTGTTTCTAACATACTCGAAACTACATGTTCTAAGGCCAATGTTCAAAAAGGCGCTCGCCCTACGCGCGCTTATGCACTAGGTGGAGGGTCACCGCCTCGCCTAACGGGGTAGGCTGGAGGAAAGTCAGTGTGCCCCTAGATCCAGAGGGCTGCGCTGTTTGCGGGAGGGACGATGGGTGGTGGCGAGCTCACCAGGAGGAGACTAGCGGCGTCCATCAGGCGTGGGCATGGCCAGGAGGAGGGTGGACAGGCGGAGGCTGGGATGCGGCCGGAAGGAAGGCGGGCTGCGGGCGCGGTCAGGAGGTGGACAATGGCGGCGGTGGGGGAGGAGGTAACGTTGACGGAGGCAGCGACGGCCGGTGGCGAAGGAGGCAAAACGTCGGGTGTGAGAGAGTTCGGGAGGGAGAGAAACTAGAAACAGAGGCTAGCAGGGAAGGGGATAAGACATGGTGGTGGGTTGTGGTGGGAGAGTTGGTCCGTTAAAGGTCCTTTTCCTCTTTTCCCTCGTTTTATGACCACTGATCTTCTATTTTTTTCTTTTCTTTTAAGTATATATACATATATTAGTCACCGCTTAGAAAAACGCCTATGCTCGCTTAGGCTCTAGGCGGTGGATCACTGCCTAGAGAGCGCCTAGCGCCTTTTTGAACCTTGACTAAGGCTGTAACGCTTGAAATGGATGATATTGCAGTAATTGGAATGTATAATAGCATTGAATTTCAGTTTGTCAACTTCCTTAGTTCATTTTTTTTTTTTGTGTGAAATGGGGTCCCTTCAGGTTTGATTTTGTTCTTTCATGTTTTGGTATTCACAGCTTGCACATTCTACTGAATGTGCTGCATAGATTTGTGTTTTCCTCTTAAGGTTTTGTTAAGCCTTCCAGGCTAGTGGATAGTGGATGTAACCTTCTTGTTGAAGTACGGTCTAATAATTTATCATTTCTTCCTGAAAACTCCTTTCCCCTCTGCTTCTCCTTTTCCTTTTCCTTTTCCTTTTCTCTTGTATGGTTTACTCAGATAAGGCTACAACTAACATTTTGTTGTGTTCATTCTTTGATGAAGGCACTAAAGAAGCGTTTAAGAGCGATCAATGAATCTCGCGCTCAAAAGAGAAAGGTATTAGTTCTGTGTTTTCTTTAGTACTGGTGCCTGTAAAAATGTAATCCCTCCTAATTACATGATGTTGTGTTAAACATTAAAAAATGGTGCCTTTTCTTTTTCAACAGGCTGGCCAAGTTTACGGAGTTCCTCTTTCTGGATCTCTATTGATCAAGCCTGGAGTTTACCCAGAGCAAAGGCCATGTAATGAGGACGCACGCAGAAAATGGGTTGAGGTTGAGCAAACTAACCTGTCATTTGTTGTTATAATATAACGTTTTGTGCAATGAAACCTCGGTAAATATTTCACGTTTGGTATCTAATTTTGCAAATTCTCTAGTTAGATGTTCTGCTTCCTTTTGAGTATTTGATAGTGTACTCCCTCCGTCTCAAAATAATTGCACATCTTGCTTCTCAAGAAGTCAAAATCTTTTAATTTTGACCAAGTATATAGAAATTAATATCAATGCTTATATCTCAAAATAAATGTAATACGAAAGCTTGTTCTAATATCATTAATGATACTTGTTACACATCGTAAACATGATTATTTTTTATATACACTTGGTCAAAGTTAGAAATGTATGACTTCTCGATAAACAAGACATGCAAATATTTTGTGACGGAGGGAGTACTTCTATAATAACAGCTAAGGACATATGGCCATTCTTACTGTGGGTTTGTTTTTGACATTGAAAATCTTGCACAGCATTACTACCGGGGATAGCATGATTAACCTTTTCTGCATGTTGCATCCGCGGAATTCAAAGTTATACAGCTTGGAATATTTGATTTATGGTGATGAATGCCGTTTTTATTTTTGTTACGCTGGTGCTGCAGCAATGAGCTCAGCTCGTTTACTAGTCTCCTTATACAACTGAGATATTTGATTTATGGTGCTGTTTTTGTGTTTGTTACGCTGGTGCTGCAGCAATGAGCTCAACTCATTTACATTAATTAAGTAGTCTCCTTTCTCTACATCCATTATTGTCTTGCAGGCCCTTGCTCAGCCAAACAAGCGACTGCGTTCATTGTCTGAGCACGTTCCTCATGGTTACCGTAGGAAATCACTTTTTGAAGGTCTCATTCGATATAATGTCCCGTTACTAAGAGCAACATGGTTTATTAAAGTCACATACCTGAATCAGGTTTGGAATCTCTTGTAACCTATCTCTTGTTTACTACCAAATGCCACATTGCACCATTGTGATGACGTCTTTTCGATTTTATATAGCTACAGACCCGATCGACACCTAACAGTATTTCAGTAGCTGCTTCTGATAATCAACGATCTAATCAGTGGACAAAGGATGTTGTCGAATATTTACAACAGATTTTGGATGAATTTTGTTCTGAAGAGGGTGCCGTTGTACCTCCATCTTTTAGAGAGCAATCATCACCAGGACTTGCTGCTGGAACCAATCAAATAAAAATTAAAACAGAAGCATCTCCAGCTGTTGGAGACAGTGAAGAACCCTTGGTGCACTTCAAATGGCGATATATGGTTCGTCTCATCCAATGGCATCTCACAGAAGAGTTGCTTGTTCCCTCGGTACTTATCGAATGGCTATCTAACCAACTCCAGGTACGTTCGAGAGTTCAATTGATGTGAAAGTTTATGTTTCAGTTCCTGTTCTTCTATTTAAATTATTGATCTATTTATCTCCTTTGTTCAGGAGAGAGATTCAATTGATATTTTGGAGCTGCTTCTGCCTATTATGCTTGGTCTGGTTGACACCATTACTCTCTCACAAACATATGTGCGCATGTTTGTGGAGCTACTAGTGAGACGTCTCAATGATGCTTGTGTTGTCGATAGTCCAAAAAGGCCTTCAGTTTCTTCTGTTATAGCAGAGTTAATGAGATACATGGTACTTGCAGTGCCAGATACATTTGTGTCTTTGGATTGTTTTCCTCTCCCATCGTTTGTGGTTCCTGATGTATATGGTAGAGGTGCTTTGTTGAAGATAACTAGTGGTGGTGGATTTTCAAGTTCCAAGAGGCGTGATGCTTATCGGTATCTGTCCTGTGGTTATGCTGTTTGTTCAATTCAGAAACGTGCATATGATCTTGCAACAGTTGCAAACCCTAACCTTCAAGCATGTGGTGCAGCCAAAGTGGTACAGGCTTTGGACAAAGCTCTTGTCACAGGAAATTTATCAGTGGCATATTCTTCACTCTTTAATGATTTATCTGATCCGTTAATGGAAGAGAGATGGATTAAAGAAGTCAGCCCCTGTTTGCAGTCCTCTCTGATGTGGATTGGGACTGTTGAGCTATCCCTTATCTGTTCTATATTTTTCCTTTGTGAATGGGCGACATGTGATTACCGTGATTGCCGAGCATCTCCCTCTCAGAATGTAAAATTTACAGGAAGAAGAGATTTGTCTCAGGTACATATGGCAGTGTCTATCTTGAAGAATAAAATGGATGAGATGAATAACTTGTCTCGTTCTAAGAGTAGCACTCGTGTTACCCCGAATAATATCACCAAAGGTTCTTCATTGACCGATGCTTGTTTGACAGCAGCTCCTGTGGATGATTCTTCTGGATTGCGAAGTGATGCTAAGATTGTGGATGAGAAGAAGGATACAAATGATATCTTTGAAAGCCCTGGTCCACTGCATGATATCATAGTCTGTTGGTTGGATCAGCATGAAGTCAGCAGCGTTGCAGGTTTTACCCGGGTGAATGTTCTCATTGTAGAACTTATCCGCAGTGGTATATTTTTTCCTCAGGCTTATGTCAGGCAGCTAATTATTAGTGGAATTACTGACAAGAACGACACAATGTTGGATGTTGAAAGAAAAAAGAGGCATCACAGAACTTTGAAGCAGCTTCCTGAGTCTTCTTTATTTGATATTCTTGAGGAAACTAGGACAGCGGAAGAGCAACAGTTGTATGAGATGATGTCAACATACTCCAGCGAGCGACGCCTTGTCCTCTCAGAACTTTCATGTGGTCGAGGCGAATATACTGCAAGTTCCTTCATTCGGAAGCAGAGTGGTCTTCCAGTTGCATCAGGAGGTGATAGGCATGGAAGAGTGCCAGAACAAGTAGAAGATGTTAAAGCTCTATTGTCAAGTCTGTTGGGTTTTACATATCCTCCCTCAGTCGAATCAGAACCTTGCCAAATCAAAACAAGCTTTCAAGAATCAGCAATGTCAACGCTCTCACAAGTAGAGACTGGAGAAGCAAAAAGTGGATGTGAGGATTGTATGAGGTCCAAGGGGGAGAAATTGGATGATAGCGCCACTCCTTTCCCAGGGTTTCCATTGATTCAATCAGATGAGGAAGATATTTGGTGGTTGAGGAAAGGCACAAAGTTGCACGAATCTTTCAACCATGAACCTGTACAGAAGTCTGTTAAGCAAACTTCTAGGGGTAGGGCAAAAGTGGTTCGTAAAACACAAAGTCTAGCACAACTTGCTGCTGCTAGAATCGAAGGTAACCAGGGGGCATCTACTAGTCATGTCTGTGAAAGCAAGATGAGCTGTCCCCACCATAAACCTAATATTGATGGTGATAATGTCAGAGATTCTGATCACATGAGGGCAGCAAATCTGACTGAAATTAGGAAGTCACTAAAAAGACTTAGATTGCTAGAAAGACGATCTGTCTCTTTGTGGTTGTTGAAATCAGTAAGACAACTTGTTGAAGGAAATGAAATGACAGCTGCTAAAGCTACCAATTCTATAAGCATCCTTTCTTTGCAGCCTGATGATAAAACGGCATCCAAATGGAGGCTAGGTGATGAAGAACTGCTGTCAATTCTCTATGTACTGGATACATGCTGTGATTTAGTCTCTTGTGCGAGATTCCTCGTATGGTTACTAGCGAAAATTCGTGGTGGAATGGGTTCTTCAGGCCAACCTGGGAGGAGTTCTATGCTTACGAGGAACAGAGATCATCAAGTTTGTCAGGTCAGCGAGGCACTTGTGTTCTCATCTCTGCTTAGGTATGTTCATTCTGATGTTCCACTGTTTTCCAAAAGGTTTTATGCAATGATTTGTTTACACAAATGAGAAATAGCAGTAGAGGGAATAAAAAATAATATATATGATGTTTTGGACAAAAACATTTCCAATAAGCATTTTGGACCCTTTTTTTCATAGTATAATATCTTTCGTAGAAAGTGCTGTGACTATTATGTTCTTGGAGTACCTTATATGACTAATCTGAACACTCAGATATTTGCTGTCAAGGATGTTTGACCACTCCTAAAGCATTACATATCTCTTTAAATGCAAGGAGTTATATTTATCTGGGGGGATTTTCTCTTTGTTATCTTGTTTTGGCTTATATGTTTGTGTAAGATGTATGTGCAGAATCTGATTTGAGTTCATTTGGGAGCAGTGTATGCATATTTTGCATCCTTGTTATTTTTTGTCATATCTACAATTTGAGATCTGCTTTTTTATTCTGGTTTTAATGCCTAGACATGCTTTAGTTGTTAATGATCCCATATGTATACTTATCATGAGTGTCCTTGTTGAGTGTTCAATTGGACCTTTCTTTCTAAAAAATAAAAAATTACCCTGAAAAGTAATAGTGGAAAGTTATTTGGTGTCCATCATACTATTTTGAATCACCTAAACTCTGCTTTGCTATTTTGATTGGTCTCAGAAAATGCAGTCCATTTGCAGAGAGGGGACCAACTTGGGGCATCACCTAGTAGATTTTTATGCTGTGACCATGTGAAAAGATTTAAAGACATGCCTAACAGTTTCATCATAGATAGACGTAGGTTAAGCCATGCACTACATAATTAATTAGCAAATAAAATGTGAATTGGTCACTGTTGTATCAGTGAGAGGAGTTTCAGCCAGCAGCTAGACAATGTTGGCACTCGATCCCAGCACCAAGGTGAGCAGCACCTGCTCTCCTTCCCTCCCCTTCTCCCCTGCTCCAAGGTTGAAGAAGAGCTGAGCTCTCTGAACACACACACACAGCACACTGCTGGTTTCAGCGTTGGCTGAAACTGGAAGCCAGGAGGTGGTGGCAAAGAAGCTGCTTTTTCATTGCATTGCATTGCATATATATATATATACACACACATATACAAGCCTCCACCTGCTAAAGGCAGTGGCGGATCCAGAAAAAAAATATGTAGGGGGGGCTGAATAATAAACGTCATAAGCCTAGATCAACAATTTGTACTTGGATTTGAACGGCACGCCTTGCTGGTGAACTGGAGAAAAGTTGCAACCAGCCGGCTATGGGCCTTTTGGCTGCCGTAGTGTGTCCTTTTTTGTTGCCGTAGACTGGGTTCATTACTCATGGGCCAGAATAGATAGAGGCCCAAGTCGCGATCTGAATGAAGGAAAGCTTATTGCTAATCTGTTTTGGCCCAAGACTTGTAGTTGCTTCTGTCTTCAACCTTCAGAAAGCATTTTCTAACTGTGCTCCCATGGCTGAAACTTTTACGGAATGGCTAAAACTTCTATTTTGTTTTTTTTTTTTTTTGGGGGGGGGGGGGGCGGGGTGGGGGGCTCCAGGGGCTCGCAGTCAGTAGGGGTGGCTTTAGCCCCAGCAGCCCCCCCTGTAGATCCGCCGCTGCCTAAAGGTATGGGCTGAGTGCCTCCTACTCCAGGTATGGGCTGCCTCCCTACTCCAGGACGGGTTAAACCAGCACACTACCTGCTGGTGTACTTCTACCAACTAAGGCATGGCCTATTGCTATTCTAGAACAGTGGCAAGGACACGGACAGCCCATGGCTGACCTCTACCAACTCCTTGACCATCTGCAGGAAGAGAGAAGTGGGGGAGCAGCAGATTATGTCTTACAGACAAGGCTCTTTGCCTATCAGTTGTAATGGTTGCATTCTGTTGGAACTTCTAATTCTCATTACTTTGGCTAACCCTAGAAGGGTAGCAATATATGTCATACATGGGCCTCATGGGCCTAATACTCATACTCCAACACCCCCCCGCAGTCTGAACTACCGGCGCAGCCGAGTTGCAGACTGGACATGAAAAGAAGCACACACACGAGTCCCCCCCACAGACGCAACTAGCCACTGGTGATGTTGAGGCTGGAGCGAAACTCGGTGAAGGTCGAGGACACAAAGTTCTGTGATGCCTCTTTTTTCGCAAAGTGTTGGAATATAAGTGAATTGTCCACCTCTCCCCAAAAGCTTAAGCTGATGGGGAGAGGTGGGAAATTCACTTATATTCCAACACTCCCCTTCACGTCGAGGCTCCGATGAGAGATCTCAGCGACGAACGAGCCTCAGAAGTGGAATAGGAGCGAACAACAATTATTTAATTTTAATTGCACTAACCAGGATTCGAACTCGAGACCTCTGGCTTTGATACCATGTTGGAACTTCTAATTCTCATTACTTTGGCTAACCCTAGAAGAGTAGCAATATATGTCATACATGGGCCTCATGGGCCTAGCCTCATGGGCCTAATACTCATACTCCAACACATTCCTATGTTGAACTTTTTTATGCTTTTATATGGTTTTGATACCTTTATTTTGCAATGCTTGCAGGTACGAGAACATACTTCTTGCAACTGACATCTTGCCTGATGTTCTAAGTGCTTTAGTGAACAGAAATTCTATGTCAGAAAGTGTCAGGCATCCTGGTTCAGCAGCTTTTGCTTATGTACGATATTTTTTGAAGAAATACAGAGATGTGGCTAGCGTGGCCAAGTGGGAAAAAAGCTTTCGGACCACTTGTGACCAGCGCCTGTTAGCTGAGCTTGATAATGGGCGGTCCATTGATGGTGATTTGATTTCTTCTTCGGGAGTTTCAGCAGGCGAGGAGATTGATGAGCAGGTCCGCCTAAAGTTGAATGGAAGGAGTTCAAGACTCGTGCAGAATATGAAAGAGATAGTGCAACGGGATACACCATTCAGTGAAATTCAGCGGGGTTTAAAGGAAAAGAAAGTTCTTGCAGCACCCAGGAATGCACCCACTATTGAGAAAGAAGATAGCTATCAAATTGCACATGACATTGTTTCGGGCTTAGTAGAATGTATCAAGCAAAATGGGGGTGCGAATCCAGATGGAGACCTTTCAACGCTTGCTTGTGCTGTTTCTGCAATTGTTGTCAATGCTGGGCATGTGATAGCAAAACATTTGGATTTTGCAGGAGGCAACTATCAAGGTGTTAATTCTATGAGTAATTCGCTCAACTTTGTTCGCCACACTTTGCATGTCCACATAAATTCTCTTTGCTTACTGAAAGATACTCTTGGGGATCGCTTCAGCCGTGCATTTGAAATAGCTCTGGCGGTTGAAGCTTCAGCAGCTGTTGCAGCAACTTTTGCTCCTCCAAAGATGCACCGCAATCAGTTTCAACCATCTCCTGAGGCCCATGATGCATATGGAAATCATACAAGTGATCTCAGCAACTCAGGGAAAGGCTTTGTTGGGAGAACTGCAAAAGTATCTGCTGCTGTTTCTGCTCTTGTTGTGGGGGCTGTTGTTCATGGAGCTGTTAGTCTTGAGCGGATGGTTGCTGCTTTAAAAATAAAAGATGGTTTGGATATTCTTCAGCTCCTGAGAGGTTTGAAATCAAGTACAAATGGTATATCCCGTCCTACTGGAACTTTTAGGATTGAAAATTCCACAGAAGTTTTGGTACATTGGTTTAGGATTCTTTTGGGGAACTGCAGAACTGTCTACGATGGGATTATTGCAGATATTCTTGGAGATTCGTACATTCTTGCACTCTCAAGGTTGCAGCAGATGCTTCCTCTAAGTGTAATCTTTCCTCCATCCTACTCAATTTTTGCCATGGTTCTTTGGAGACGATATATTTTTAACCGCGAAGATCCACAGCTTTATCAGTCTCTATCTAATGCAATAAGTGATATTACCAGACATCAACCTTTTCGGGAGATATGCTTCCGTAATACACATCGGCTGTATAACCTTCTGGCTTCTGATGTTGGTGATTCGGAGTTTGCAGCAATGCTTGAAAGTCATAGCCCAGACAGGAATTCAAAAATATTGCCATTTATACCTCTCCGTGCCCGGCTTTTTCTGGACGCTCTTATTGATTGCAACTCACCAACTATTCAGGGGGATGGTGCTTCAGAGCCTAGTGACCCCAAAGATAATGAATTAAAGCTTTCAGACAGGCTTATGCAACTTCTTGATACTCTTCAACCTGCAAAGTTCCACTGGCAATGGGTTGAGATGAGGCTTCTTTTAGATGAACAGGCTCTTATGGAAAAAGTTGCAGCAGGAAAGACAGCACTTGAATCACTTCGGTCATTATCCCCTAATGCTGAGGGCTTTGCCCTTTCTGACAGTGAAAAGGGGTTTACTGAAGTCATTCTATCAAGGCTACTTGCTAGACCTGATGCTGCTCCTCTCTATTCAGAAGTTGTCCACCTTCTTGGAAAGCTTCAGGAGTCGCTTGTTATGGATGTAAAATGGATTTTACAAGGGCAAGATTCTATTCTTGGGCGCAGATCAACTAGACAGCAGCTTCTTCATATTGCCCAACGAAAAGGGCTTTCAACAAAGGGGCAGGCTTGGAAACCATGGGGTTGGTCCAGCTTGCTTAACGATGTCCTTGCTAATAAAACTGCAAAAAGGAAGTTGGAAGTCACGTCAATTGAGGAAGGAGAACTTGTGGATGACACTGTTGATGCTAAAAAGCCTAGCAAGGCTCCCCCTCATAGTGTTGATAGAAGCTTTGTGTCAATAAATAAATATTTAACTGAGAAAGCTCTTGCTGAATTAGTATTGCCATGCATTGACAGAAGTTCCGCTGATATTCGCGGTATACTTTCTGTTGATTTGATCAAACAGATGGGGGCTATTAGTGAACATATCAAAGCAATAGCACGGAATGGTAAACAAGCTGGTTCAGTTCCTTCAGCAAATGAAGTGCCATCAAACAAATCAAGTGGCCGTAAAGGAATTCGAGGTGGTAGCCCAAACATTGGCAGAAGAGCTCCGGTTGGTAATGACCCAAGTCCTCCTTCGGCTTCTGCTCTGAGGGCAGCATTATGGTTACGCCTCCAATTCATCATTAGGCTGCTTCCAGTAATCATGGCAGATAAGTAAGTTTACATGTTTTGGTTAGAGTTGACCTCAGTATTTGATCCAACATGGTTTTCGGTAGTTATATGGATAGGTTTGTATAGATTGTACGTATGTCAGACGCTCTAGCTTTGTGTGGCATTGTTGAATGTTTCTTCGTACTGGAATTATTTAACAGGAAGAATATAGACCTTTAAAGAAGTTCAAACATGATGAAAAAATCAGCGCATTTTATATTGTATATAGAAGGGTTTGCTTGAATATTATTGCACTCAATCACACTTGTCTACTGTCCACCCTATGTTGCGTACACAATTTGTCAGTGACCGTTTGATGGACTTCTATTCAATAGCCTGTCCTGAAGGGGGGTATGGATCCTTGTGTTACATGTAAATGCTTTAGTGAGGCACTTTTAACACACAATGCAGTATCTGCAAATGTGGTTTTTTTAATAAAGTGAACGGAGTCAAAACTATAGTTCTTTACATTTCCTTGGCATTTATTATTACTTTCACTAGATTAGCAGTGTGCTCAGGTAGTGTGAACTTCCTCTTTACTCTTATAATCGATTGGTTGGTCCCTTTGATTTTCTAGGCTATCGTTGGGGTACTTGATGGCAATTGTTCACTCTTATTCTTACACATACTGACTATGAAAATTCTTAGGAGCATGAGACAAACACTTGCTTCTGCAATTCTAGGCCTGCTTGCAACACGTATGATTTATGAAGACGCAGATTTGCCCCTTCCTCCTACCAATGCAACTGCTTTAAGGCGGGAGGTGGATTCCTTGCTGGAACCTCCCATGGATGTCCTGCTTGATCGGCCTGGTGAAAGTCTTTTTGAGAGGCTTTTATGTGTTCTGCATGCACTGCTTGGCAGCTACAAACCAAGTTGGCTGAAGTCAAGGTCAGCCTTTAGGTCGACAATTAGAACTCAACGGGATTTCTCAGCATTTGATATTGAAGCAGCCAAGGGCTTACAGGTTAGTTCATTTGCTTGAATTCATAAGTGCATACACTAGTTTTTCTTTTAGGTTGTTGCATCTTTCTGCACAAAGTTTGTTTTCCTTTATCTTCGATATACATTGATTGGCTTAGGGCTTCATTTTTTCCCCTTTTTGGATATGGTACAACTAGTTTATTTGTACCTATATATATTTTTTTTTTGACAACGTACCTATATATATTATTATTTTCATGCAGCATATGTAGCCCTGTGGCCTCTTTGGTTGTAATTAGTTGTAGCTCTCTTGCAGTCTGCGCTGGATCACATGGAATTACCTGAAACAATCAGGCGGAGGATCCAAGCAGCCATGCCTCTTCTTCCACCATCTCGGCACCCTTCTATGCAATGTCAACCTCCTCAGTTGTCGTTGGCTGCATTGATACCACTCCAGAGCAGTACATCTGGTGCAGGTCCTCAACATAAAAGTTCTTCTGTGAATTGGGTGCCCACTAATGTATCGAGCAGAAGCAAGGCAGTATTGCCTTCTCATGATCCTGAAATGGAGGTAGATCCATGGAACTTGCTTGAAGATGGCACAAGCTGCCCCTCCACAACATCTGGAAGCAATGGCGCGAGTGTTGTGACGGGTGACCATGCTAATCTGAAAGCGTGCAGCTGGCTTAAGGGTGCTGTGAGGGTGAGGAGGACAGAACTGACCTACATTGGGTCTTTAGATGATGACAGCTGACACATGTATGATTGTTTTGATGGAATTGGAGGCAAGGAAACTAGTTTCACTTGTTGGGCACTAAAGTGATGGTATTTGGCATTTGTGCTGTGTGCAAATTAAAACACCTACTACATCGAATTCTTTGGGAGTTGTGTACCCCAAGGTGGAAACCATGGCTTTAGGTTGGTGTTGGTGTAGAATACATCGCTACCCCCTTTTTTGTTTTAGGTCCTGTGGGGGCGACTGTATATAATGGAAAACATTGATCCAAGTCATGCTGTAGATTTTTAGCCAAAAGCCGTGTACTTGTTTTTGTTTGAGATGTAATTTAGTGAATGTCACATTTTTTTTATCTAAGAGCTAATTGAAGTTGCATCACTCATTTGCTTTAGCTGCTAGTGGATTTGCTGCCGTGACATCATGACTTGGGTCGTACTGTATTATGACAAAACCCACATACCGGTTTGCTATCTGTCTGTGCTTTCGTTATAGACTTTTCCTATATTGTCAAGGCGTGTTTTATTCTTTTGTATCAAAAAAAATGTGCGTTTTATTCTTTTGGCGATACACAACTGTAAATCTAGAAATATTTAACCATTTGAAGTACTAATACCCGATTGGCTGGTTTCAAAGGTGGTTTTGTGTTTTCTTCATTTCCAAAATAAAGTTGGTTTAATTTATAAGAAATTTGTTATCAATTAAATTCGAATAAAAAATCACGAAATTAGTAACAAAATCGTTTCTATCTAAAAATACAATATATCTGTTGGTAGCAATGTTTATAGGCCCATCCACATACATACTTATAGGTCTACTAGTTGGTGGTATCCATAGCCAGTCATCAGCCTATCGATACAGTTCATAGCCAGTCCGGTCCATGTTGATCAGTCAATACATCGGTAAAGTTGATGCTGCTTCGAACTGTTTAACGAAAACTCGTAGAATTTTATTTCACTCCACCCACCTACTCCTAACAAGGGTTTTTACACGGACTCATAACAAGTTTCAGCTCCCACAGAAAATGAACACGTGTCATTGTTGCCAAATTTTATTTCATCCTACAACGAGTGCAGCTCCAACTTTGCCTAATCCACCTAACTAAGGGGTCGTTTGGGAGAGCCTAGCAACTCCAGATCCACTTTTCCAAGCCAACACTTCTAAATCCACGTAGATCACCATTGTGCACACAAAAAATATGGACGCTTGCACCGCTTATAGACGATAGACGATTATCATTCAATTGAGATAGAGGGAGGCGTAGGTTTTATATTTATCTCAACGAAAAACTTACAACTTGTCCACAACACATAGTTTGGTCTCCATAACACCTACTTCAGACAGTCCGGTGCGAGTCTCCTCTCACGGTCTCCACTGATGCATAGTCCAAATTGGCTGCAGTTTTTCTAGGGTTTGATGAAGCGAGCTAATTTTCCAAGCACGCCTCTCAGGTTGCGTATGCCAGCTCCTGTTTTAGAGCTCACCATCATCTACATGAAGTATCGTTGTATGAGACAACAATGTATTCATAAAAAACAAAGCGCGCATACACACACACACACACAAAAAAAAAAGTTCAAAAGCTCACCACTGGGTTTACCATGGACTTATTCCTCTTCAGGCTCTGCAGTTGATTGCATAAACAATTATATTAGGTGATTAACTGAAAAATGTGCATATAGCAGGATAGATTGGTGGGGTGGGGCGGGCTGAGGAGGACCTCTTGGATTTCCATGGCACGGCGAGCAACATCTATTGGGAAAACTAAATCAGTTTTTGTCAGTACAATCTGGTATGGCGTCTTGTGCCTACAATTACACACTTGAACATATCAATTACAGAGAAAGAGGCCACACTAGTATGAATATAGTTCAAAAAGGTAACTAAATGTTTTGAGAAAATTTGGATAGGACAATTAATTATTCTTATTTCATGACAATGCTATTACTTGCATCAAGGAAATAAACAAGAAAAGTGAGTGTGTATTTGCAAGAAAGGCCCAATAAAGGCACCACACACCTTTCCATTAAATCTACAAGCTCATAGTCCAACGGTTTCATTCCTCTTTTCGTGTGCACAAGAAGGCACACTCTTTCTAGGCCAACTCTGGTTGAAACATATTCTTTCACCTACGATTCACAAGACTAGTTGTAAGAAGCAAGAATATGAAGTATCAACTTGATGCACAATGCAACATTTCAAGATTCAGCCGGAGTCTAATATTCAGATTTCAGGGTTACTTACAAGCTCCTCCCATGACTCCTTAACTTCGTCCTTTGCATAAGCAAAACCATATCCAGGTAAATCAACAAGACATAACTTTGATGCAAGTCGAAAGAAATTTATTGTCTGCAATTGAGAATAATGCAAACGAATGAACAAGAAGTTAACACCCATAATCAATTAGATTGAAACAAGAAACACTCTGCTTGCCTCTCTGCTCTTTCCACAGTTTCATTGTGCCATACCTGAGTAAGTCCAGGCTTATCTGATGTTCGCACAATACCCCACTGTCGTGTAAGTGAATTCAGGAGTGAGGATTTACCAACATTTGATACACCTAACATTTCAGTGGGTTAACAATTAGAGACATTGGATAAACCTAAACAACTATTTTTTTTTTTGGTTTCCTTCAGTTACCTGCGAAGGCTATCTCTGGAAGCGTTGGAGCGGGAAATGATGAAGAGATCTTTGCAGCGGCAAAGAATTCCAGCTTATTTCTGAATGGCTGTTAATTTTTTTATGTGAACAACAATGTAATCCACACAACAGGCTGTGAGATAGCATTATACACTATATGGTGCAATTGAAGGCAAAATTAGAAGGTACATTTATGGCATTGATTATATAGCATATTCCTTACAGTTCCTTCTATGCGTTCACGTTCTGTGCTAGTTGAGAACGGAACATTATCCAGAGGAGAAGAAATCTTGACATTGTAGCCAGCATTTTTCATCTCATTTAAACGCCTACGACCTAGTAACTGCAAACAACAGTAAGAGAATGTCACACATGCAATCAAAGGGTAGAACTTTAGAAGGTTGATGAGAGGCAAATCACGCATACATTATCTTCCACATATGAAAGGATTGAGGAACTTGGCTGTATAGCACGAAATTTTGCATTTATTGACATTTCATTCTCTTCTTCAGGTGTACGATTCACGAGAACCTTCTCTGCATTTGAAACTTTAAAAAGAAATTAAAAAGAAAAGGAGAGAAAACACATCCAAATAAAAGCACCATATTACATATTCAACACAAACATTATTTCAGAGACAAGTAAACCCAAGCTTCTTATAAAATTTCAGAATTCAATAGACCCAAAAAAATTCAAATTGCTAGCTTCTCCGCACAACTAAATTATGCTGACCTTGTAAGAGGTTCCGGTAGGTAGGCATTCTTTGGATTTCTCCACGAATTCTTTAGTTCGACATTTTACAGAAAGAGCTGTCATCACATCATACACAGAATTTTCCAATGTTGTACATTTAGTATAAGGAGATTCTACAGGAACTCCCTTAGTACCGTTATTCAAAAACAAGAATATTTCATCTGCTGCATTGGGTGATAGGATTATAGGAAGCAGAACACTATTGCCAGGTCAGAGAAAGAAATTCAAGAAAGAGGGCCATTTTATTGTTGAAGCGTTTAGTTGGTTGTGCACATGAAACAACAGAATAAGAATATAAGTACACACAAATATAATATGCAGTAAATTAAGCACAGTCATATAATAAACAGTTAAAAACTCAAGACAGAATTTGTACCGTCCTGGATAGGAGAATCTTCAATCCGTTTGTTTGAAGTATCATAAGGATCTAGCTTCATTCGCTTTCTCTTCTTAGGAGGAGCAGGTTCCTCAGTGTCAGGAACTACAACCTTCTTAGCAGGTTTTATTTTCTTCCCAGTCTGGTCCAATACTCGTGTAAGACGAGGGCGAGGCTTCTCTTCTTCGGTAATAAGACTTGAGTCATCTGATTTCTTGCTATCAGCAGCTTCCACATCCAAATCAACTCCTTTAGCAACACCCTTCTTTGTACGCCTGACTTCTTTGGAAGCATCAAACTTCTCCCCTTTGGATGCTACAGAGTTCCCAAGTCGACTCTTGACCCCTGTACTAATATCAGAAACTTTGCTGGTACTCCTTTTCCCTGCACGGTAGTCATCCTCATACAGACTTTGAGACTTCAATCTGTCACCATTTCCAGGAGAAACCTTTCGTCGGTTTATCGTGGACGGAGTCTTTCTGGTAAACTTTGATTTGGAAGATGAAATATTCTTGCCACCACCACTATCATCATCGTCCCACGAGTCGTCATCGATCTTCCTTTTCCTCCTGTCAAGCCCAGACACAGGCCTCTTCATACCAACCCGGGGCACTCCCTCACTCTGTCGCCTCGTCGATCCGGCGCTTGCTTGGAGACCTCTGTCTTCTTTCTTCTTGTCGCCCCTGTTCCAACCGGCAACCCTGGTTCCTTTTGCTTTGTCATCTCCTCTTTCCTTGTTCTTCCTTCCAGCGGCAGTCCCACCACTGCTCCAGTTCCTCTTGCCACCAGGGGCAGACTTAGCTTGTGTCATGGGGGTTCAGTTCAACACCAAAATTTCTTGGAAAATGTACTGCGCTAGCACCTAGGGCAGGGGCAGAACCAGCAATGGGGCATGGGTGTACAATGCACACCCGATAATTTTTGCAAAAGAAATCGAAGTTAGTGTAGGCATCAAATAGGCAAATAGAGTTAGGGTTTGGGTTCTCGGTTTCGCACAGCAGGAAAGTAAGAGAAGGGGTGGAATACCTGGGGAAGCTCGTCGCCGGCGAAGAGACCGACGAAGGCCTCTGCACCTGGCGTGGGGCGGCGGCGGCGGCGGCACTAGCGTACCCAGTCGACAGTCGTCAGAGAGCGCACGCGGGGCGGGGTGAAGGATGATAGAGCAGACGGCGGTAGGCCGTAGGCCCGTCCGGGGGTTGTTCGGCCCACTGGCCCAGGGGAGAGCAGCCGCACGGGCGTTCTGATGGGCCGTTCTTTGCCACTAATTTTTATGTTGTTCTCTTTCTCCTTTTATTTTTATTTTATATTTTACTCTTCTTATTAATTTCGCATCCTGGGAGCTGGACACTGACTAGTGGAACACTAGTTTCAAATAAGTGAGACAATAATGATATTATAGTTACTTTACCAGATGAGCCAATATAAAACTTTTTATGTATTATTGAGATTGGACATTTTTTTTCCATTGAAGCTATTTCACTTGAAATTATAGAATAGCATACAACATCTTTCTTATAAAGCTATGACACTTTTTACTTGAGTTAGAAACAAATTCCTTTTCAACATGTGATAGAACACATGACGACAGGAAAATTGAGATCTGAACACCTCAAAGTTAATTTGGGTCATTTGTAGAGCAGCATCATTTAAGAAATTACACAATGCACAGCACACATGGCTCTATATTCAAGACAAACCGACAGTGACTTTTTTGTTTCCAAGTGGTGTGAGCTAATTCCGACGGGCTTGGATTAGGTTGGGTATGAATTTTTTCTATTGCTTTTTACCCGTATCATTTTTAATTGGTGAATAATTTCATTTCTTTTTATTTCATGGATATTTAATTCAACGACTCGGCTAGAGTTAAAAACCGAGCTAAAAAAGTTGTATCTCGGTCTTCTTAGGAACCGCTGCCATATATATCATAAAAAGAATCTGAGAAACTCTGATCCAACTCCCATGAGACAAGCAGTACAACACTAGAGGCTTTGATTTTTGAAACAGTCGTCAATCGCCGTTGCGAGGGCACATCAACAACTTGGTCGACTGAGCCGGCAGGGAGGGAGCAGGACCCACAGTTTCTGAAACTTGCAGTGGCATGATGTTGCAGGTTGCAGCTCCATGAGAGAGAGCATGCAGAGTCAAAGTATGAAACAGGTTCAGTAGTTTCAGGGTTCGGTAGGATGCTTTATACTTGTAAAGACTCCTGCTGGGTAGTGAGATACGACACATGCCTGCAGGTTTACTGATTGGCTGATGGCGATGCTACGAGAGGAACCGTGCAACTCCAGCAGGTACAGCTTGCTTAGACCTAGCAGTATGGTTAGTTAAACTAACGGCGGCGACGGAGACTAATTACCGTAGCTATCCCATTAAACAAGTGCGTCCCTTGTGACCAGTGGCTTGATCTCGATGAGTCGTCACTTGCTTGGTGGGACGTTTTTGTCACCGATCGGCCAAGAGCGTCGATCCTGGTACGCGACATACGGACAAACAGACGATCTCGTCGTCTGAATTTTCTGATGAAATGGCATCAGTCACAAGGGCGGCAAATGAAGCCTATTCTCAAATTGCTAGCATGAGTCAGCAGTCAGCACCGGGCAAAGGTTAAGGTAGCAATGTAACGGGCCAACTACTTGATAAAAACCAATGGATTGGATTGGAGTGAACGACCTGTAAACCTATGTTCAATTCAACGACATCGTTGTGTCGTAGTGTACTTGCAACTTCAGAAAAAGGTAGCTCATGAACTCTGAACTACTCTTGACAACAATTCAAGTTTGGTTTCAGGACAGTAGTGCATCATCACTGCATATGATCGTTGTCTTTTATAGCTGTACTGTCAATCAAGTAGTAAAACTACAAATGCTTCTTGCCTCGAATTGCCTTTCTTCAGTTAAATTATGAAGCTTTATGAGGTGAGACGACGCTGTCGTCTGAAAATAATCTTGAGGGAACAAGACGACAGCAGAGCCAATGCATGTGTGAATTCTAAACGCGTTGCTGTATCACTAACTTCCAACAACTACGTAAATAAAACCATCATGGAGAAGAAAAGGTAATACCTCAAATCGAGTCCTGAACAATGCTTAAGTAATGCATCAGCTGTACTGTACTGTACTACTATATCCAAGGCAATGTGAATGTGTATTTCTTCAGTTAGTGGGCGGAGCGCGACCGCCCATCTCCATCGCATGTCCTCTTCAAAGAAGCCAATTTTAATGTGATACTGCATCATCAGCTGCTTAATGATCATTATTCACGACGACCAGTACAACGTGATTCTAGATTAATTAATCGAATGATCGAATGAGAGCTACTAGCTAGCTTCCAACTCACTCTCTTTCGTTACCTCATGTTCGTGCCTAGCACTAGCGATGAGGCCAGCAGCAGCTTCGAACCGAATCCAGCCTAGCACAAGTCAAAGCATCACTGTGTATATAAAGTCCTAAGCTTTGCTCGCTCCAGCGCTGGGAGCTAGCTTTTATGTACCCTGAGCATTGGAAACTTGATGCTCGGCGTCGGGTGGTTTTCAGGCAAATCATCACGTTGTTTCCAGTGAAATTCCTGCCACCGCTGAAATAAAGCTTACACCCTTTTGCTCATGTATCCCAAGCAGCAGCTCGCTCTGCGGCCGATCTCCACCAAGAGAGCCGGCAGCGTCGCCGGCGAGGTGGCCGCGGCGATGGAACGGTCGAGCCTGGCGGCCACGTCGTTCCGGGTGTACTACAGCCTGCGCCCCGGCGCCGTGCCGTTCCTGTGGGAGTCAAAGCCCGGCACGCCCAAGAGCGGCGGCGGCGCGACGGCAGCCGTGTCGCCCGCGCCCGCCGAGATGGTGATAGCTCATCAACATCAACTCCCGCCGATATCGCCGCCGTCGTCGTCGTACCACTCGTTCCAGATGAAGAAGGGGAAGAGGTGCCGGCCGAGGTCGTCGTGTCAGGCGGCGGCTGGCCTCGCGAGGGCGCTGCTCGCCGCGCTCGGCATCAGGAGGAGGTCGCATCGGCGCCCATCAGCCTCGATTGTTTGAGCTCACGTCGAGTTTGTCTGCTGCGCGCGCGCTTAGTGCACAGGACATCAAGCTCATACATACAAATGACATCATATATATACATATACACTATACGACTATACAGTACAACAAGTACATAGCTAAATCTGTTTTCACAAGAGATATATTTTCTGTATTGTGTATATGTGAACCAAGAGTCGATCGATTGGTTATGTTTAACTTTAACGTGTAAATTAAGGTGGTGCATTTAGCTATGTGATTAAATTTTGTGCTATGTTTTATATTCAGCTTTAAATAACAAATAGTGTTTATTATAGTAAGTAAAATAGAAAATTCAGTGGAGACTCTAGCACAGGAGCCCTTAAACAAGAGCCTTTAATTTTGATTTTGAAGATCCTGTTTTGTAGATTCACCCTTAGCACTGGTTCCGTAACATGTTCTTTTGTACGGAAAAGGATGTATGGTAAAATACAGTTTTTTTTTAAAATCGCCGTAAAATACAGCTGCCCGAGTTGGTTCACAAGAGACTATAAAATTGCACGTTTCCGAACGTTCAAAAAAAAAAAAACAATACGTTTCCGGCTCCCTATAGCTATTTGTTGGGCCTTCAGTGAAAAAAAAAAAGCCCAAACCAGTTCTCCAACGTTCCGACTTCCTCGTCGCCTCCTGTAAGGCTGTGTAGCTGCGGAACCGCGCGCGCTCCAATACAGCGGCCGCTCACTTCGTCGGTTCGTCCCGCGCGCGGTTCGCGGTTGTTCTTCTCAACTGCCGCTTCCGCTTCGGCGCGGATCGGCTCCTGTTTCCCGCTCATGGCCGGACGCGGCGACAAGAAACCGGCGCCGTCGCGGAAGGGCGGTTCCCCTCACGGACCGGTAAGTGCAGCGATGCTCCAACCCCTCCCTCTATCGTCCGCCAAAAAGCCGATCGATCGCCCCCACTAGTTTTATTTCGGCCCCCTAACTGCTAGGGTTCGCGGTTCGCTGCTGTTTTGTTAGTGTTCAACATGGTTTGGTTCTTATCTGCATCTTCGTGGTTTGATACTTGATAGGGAAGTCTGAATTTGTGAGCCATCTCTTTTTTCCTAAACCTTTTTCTAGGCCGATGCAAGTACTGTCCATTATCTCTGCAATTAGGATATGAATGAATAGGTGATCAGATGACACTCTTTTTGTGCAATGTATATGAGTTGTAGTTTTCTAATTGAACTGGAACAAGATGTACGGTACTCAACTTTGAGAATTGTCTGATTAGTTATTAATTCTGAATGTGAATTTAAGTAATGCTGGATATGATGGTAGGTATAATTTTGATAAACCTCGATTCTTTTTTCATGCTTCTGACAATTCATTTGTACCTTTAGGTCTATGGAAGCTCTTTGGCACCTCGAAAACAGGAAGCCGGTACATTCTCTCCTTCGGTTAGCAGCAAAGATTCACTGCAAAAGTCGGTTACACCAGTTCAATCACAGAAATCTGTAGACACCAGAAGCAGTCAGTGTAGTACAGGGTCTGACTCTGGAGCTGCCCCACTTGATATATGCATGAGTGTTTCTGCTAACACATGCACTGTCAAGTTAAAACCTTCTATATTCGAGACCAACAGAGACAAAAAGCGAGACAGGGAATGTTCCAAGGATGTAGCTCCATTGCAATTGAGATCTGGGATGGTTCTGTTGAAAAGATTCATAAAGCCTGATGATCAGGTATGACTATGTTTACACATGTTATTGTTGTAATTACAGGGTCAATCACGCTCACGCAGGCATTATCTGTGCTTAAACTTTTTATATAGAAAAAAGTCCCTTAGCTTTGCATAAACATCTTCTTGTGGAAAGTAGTGCTTTATCTAAATAAATTGTAATGTTTATGAGCAATATAAAGAGTATGGAATGTTTTGTTCTCCATACGATTTTTCTCATTTTGAAAATTTGAGTGCTCATTTTCTGTAGTTTTGTATTCAATGTCTTATCAGCATATTTTGTTGCAACTTGCATAGTTCTCAAATTTCATATTTGCCATGAATGCACGGAGTCTGGCTGATGATTTGATTACCATGATATCTTAAGCATGTCAACTAATGCACACTTGGTGCTGAAAGTATACAAGTGATGGTTTTCTTTCTCATATCAGGTTAAAATTGTCAAACTTTGTCGGCAACTTGGTGTTGGTCCTGGGGGATTTTATAGACCTGGCTACCGAAATGGTGCTATGCTAAGACTGTGGATGATGTGCTTAGGGAAGAACTGGGATCCAGATTCATACTCATATGGAGACAGACGTCTGTATGATGGTGCTCAACCGCCGACCATACCAGAAGAATTCAAGAAGCTCGTTCAAGATGGCATCCAGGCTTCGAACAAATTCTTGAAACAACAAAAAGGAGCTGCCAATGCTGTGCAAGAAATCCCTGCGATGTCACCAGATATCTGCCTTGTTAACTTCTACAACAGTAGTGGGAAGTTGAGTCTTCATCAGGTACAAAAGAAACTCTCTTTTGATGATATAATGCAAATATCAGTTTCTTTTTTTCGCAAACATGCACATTGCAAATATCAGTTTCAGAACATTGCAATTTCAATCTGAGATCAATCTAGTCAATGATCTAAATCCTGGACTGCTACTTAATTTTTCTTTAAAAACAAGGGATAGGAAAACTGACTCCTGCATAGCTAATTCGTTAGATGTTGTTTTTGGATGAGCACCTGCAGTTCTGCAGGCAAGATAAAAGCAGAAGCTAATTATTAGGCTTTACATTTTTTTCTCCCTCGAATTGTGACTTTCATGTTCTTGGGCATTTCTAGTACAGAGTCCTTAATTCCACTGATCTAACAATTGAAATGTCATATCATTGCGATCTTGTTTGGTGATTACTCACTTGATTGTATCATTCTGTTATTTGATAGGACAAAGACGAATCAAAGAGCAGCCTTGACAAGGGATTGCCTGTCGTTTCTTTCTCAATAGGCGAGACTGCAGAGTTCTTGTATGGCGATGTTAGAGACGAAGAGAAGCTTTCAAAGGTTGATCTTGAATCTGGTGACGTCCTGATATTTGGTGGTAAGTCAAGGCTCATATTCCACGGGGTTTCCAACACCAAACCTAAAACGGCACCAAGGTGGCTGATGGACGAGACAAATCTTCGACCTGGGCGTCTGAATCTCACATTCAGGCAATACTAGGCAGGTTTCTTTTTTTACATAAACAGAGGGGAATACATTTCCCACCAGCCCACCTTGAGCATTGCTTTGGAACAGTGAAGAACTTGCTGTTCTATCAGATGAAGGTATAGCAATTAAGTCATATAATCGAATCAAAGCCGATGCACCAAAAATAAACTACACTCGTAAAGGCTCATGATAGTTGGGTTACTTACAAGTAGAGATCACTTATCATTTCCTATAATAGTAACTGAAAACATGACTTTGGATACTCAAATGTTTGTTGTCATGGTTAATTTTTTGCCTTCATCATGCATGTGAGCATATACGACTTGGCGTGCTGATTTTTAACGGCCCCACCTACCACTTATTGGTCAGCATAAAGTCAGCCGGTCCATGAGTGTGCACATTCTACTCTTGACGCAACACGAACTTATCCTATTGCAAACGGAGCAGCCGAGCAGCAGAACGCCTAAGCTGCCGATCAGCACGTTTTTCTTTGTTGTTTTTGCGCCCCCTCTCCCTTCTCCGTCTTCACCGCTGCAATAGGATTGCAAAAGTGGGCACACATGTTGGTTTGGACATCCTCGGAGTCCGGCAAATGAGATAATCGAGCTGATCGTGGAACCTAGAAACAGTACCGTATATGCTGAGTGTTATTGTATACTCTCAACTGGAGTTTAAGTTCCAAGTAGCTAGGTGGATTTTCCGTGCGTTGCCGTAGGAATTTAAGGTTAGTTTTGGTGGTGATTCGATGAATGAAAGAGAGACGCATGTGGCAGAGACATCACAACTGTGTGTATTGAGAGATAGGATTATAAATTGTAAGAGCTTTTGAGATAGCTATTGGTGCCGGCAGTAAAATACTGAACTCGGTGCAATGACAAATTCTAATGGCATTCTACTCTAGATGCAGAGAGAAATACCCCATCTGTGAAATAATCCATGCCTTCGTCCTGTTTTTTTAATGTCTTCTTCCCGATTTTGGCATAAAAATATATAATCTCCAGTAAAGGAAGACCATGATACATCTTCACTAACCGGTTATCTTTTGATAAAAAAATGTATGTGACATAAGAAAACAGCATCCAAATACAACTCTTGTAGGAGATGAGGAAAAAGTACTGTATGAAAGTTTTTCCCTTTCATCTGCATCACCTGCTAGAGCTTATCAAGTGCGAGTTGAACCATCGGCATCACGTGGTGAAGTCTATGATGGTGAGAAAAATCATTTCATGGACTGACCTGATGACTGGAAATTTCACAAATGAGTAAAAATTATATTATACACCTAAATTTGAAACAAGAAGTATGGAAATCATTGAGTATAATATAATTTTAGGTATATAATATAATTTTTACTAACGACCGACAACAAACTCCCTTGTTTACCTGCTAGCTGGATATCATTGAGTATGTAGTGATATAGCCTTCTGCAGGTTTCAGGATGGCTACGTAAGAGACAAAACAACTATGAACATGCCTTGCCGAATTGTCATTGAGAAGGTTCATATATAAAGGGAGGACACCTCTGTACGTGGAGAAGATGGGCAGACGGAGGAAGACCGATGGGCAGAAACGGAGAAATGACTGTTCAGGCTTTTGGATGCTTCAATTCAATCGTTCATTTGTGGCCACTGGGTCAGCAGTAAAAGCCAACATGCAACTGCATCAAGGTGAACAGGCAGAGGTGCGCTCACGGTCTCGAGGGGCTTCGCCGGGAGGACTATTGGGCTATCAGATGATGTAAGCGGATGATGTGACGTAAGGATAGGCTAGAGAAATAGGCTAGTGAGTCTTAGCTTTACGGGAGTTTAAGATTTACTCTAAAGTATCCGTGGAGAGATGTATTACGCTCAACATGTCTCAAAGGGCAACATATACTATATCAACCAGCTTTCTGTGCAAACTATAAAAACTTAATCTAATCTGATGGCTGGAGATAAAGGTGTTAGTTTAGCACTTAACCACCCCACTCATTTCATCCTCAAGGTGGGTTATTTTAGCACTTAAAACCCTCACCTCTAGTATTAGAGTTTTCATAGTTTGTACAGCAAACCGGTTTCCATAGCATATGTTGCCGTTTCAAAGTGCCACAAATTGAGCATTATGCACTGCTATGTGGAGGTGATTGCCAAGATGTTGATGTTTCTCATCTAGGTGTCATTTATGAGCAATGACGCTATCAATATTTCTAAGGTCAGTCTTAACGTGGAGTTTCATGACGTTGTTACAATATGTTGTTACAATACTACCATGTCATTTGAAATAAAATAAAACTTGATGAAACACCCACACTCAATGGAGAATTTCATTATATGATTTTAATTTGAAGACTCATAAAGAGTTGGTAGTCATGGCAAGAGTTTCGTATACACTACCATGTCATAAAAAATAACTATGTGACAACCTATTTAATATAAATGGAACTCAAGTAAAACTCCTATTGAGAATGGCCTGAGCAAACTAATCTTGAACCAAGTGTCCTTTTTTATTTAGAAAATAGACAACACTTTCATATACAGGCATGTTTGGAGGGGAGAGCTCCTATGGTTCCTCTCTCTCGCAGTTCATTTCTAGAATGAGCCGGGGCTATTTTATATATGTTTTTTTTTCTATATGCGCCAAAGTGTTCTACGGTACTAAATATTATTCTACCGTTTCCTCAGAGTCGGAGCCGCTCAAGTCATACCAAACGAGGCCTAACTTAGCATGTCATTATAAAGTAAGGACCGACTCTGGGGCTACATTTACCTACATCAAACTAGCCGCCTAGTTAGCCAACTTAGCAAATACATGATCTACCATATTACAATTTCGACTAACAAAGACAAAAAAAAAATCGACTAACCAAGTGTCCTTTTGATTTTACCACGAAGACGTGGTGGGCTCAAATAGTGCAAGAACTGTCTGCAATCCGATTACACCAATTAGGACAAGTCTTGAGACAACTATACCATGTCAATACAAACCGAAGATGATCGGTAGTAATGCATCTCGTCGAGGATGACGATGTAGTCGATGTGCGTCTCCTAGCCGTGAAATCTTTGAATGGATGACACGTCTGAAGGTCAGGGCTATGGAATTCGCACTGATCTTTTCAAGGGAAAAAAAGGGAAAAACTGGCCCTGCACTTCGGCTGTGTTTTTTTTTTTCTCTCCTTCTAGTAATAGAACTTCCGGCAAACCTTCTGTTTTGAAGAAAAAAAGCTTGATAGCTACGGCCTAACTACTGACCATTCTATCAAAATAGTACTTGTATCGTTGGCACAAAGTCACTCTTGGGAGTTTCTTGTAGAAAGGGAGACATTCTCAAATTGTACCTATCTTTGCGACAACCTTCGCAAAGGCAACACCAATCACAAGGAACCCCCAAACGGAGTGTACAACATGCCGTATGCCTGTATTGCACAGACCTGCCAGGATTCGGGATGAGACAAACAAAAGGAGCAGTACAACTGAAGGCGGCGCGACCTTGGAACCAAAACTGGAGCGTGTCATCGCTGGAAATGCATCTCGTCCAGGATGACGACGAGCGCGACCACGAAGGCGTAGTCGATGCCCGGGTTGACGGTGACGCTGTACGAGTTCTTCCCCAGCAGCGCGCTCACCACGCTGAACCGCCGGTCGATCTGCAACGGACGCCAATCCATTCAGTCCAAGAAAGCAAAAGAAACCGCACGAGCTGACGGCTGCCGGAGCAACACTGCTGGAGACACTTGCCTTGGCGATGACGGTGTCGGAGTCGCCGAGGGTGACGGCGCAGGCGCCGTCGTGGTAGCTGCCGGTGATCCTGAAGTCGCAGGCCTGCTCGGCGTCGTTGCTGGCCAGGAAGACGCTGACCTTGGTGGGCCCCCGCAGCTGGATCACGGACGGCTTCACCACGGTGAACATGAGGTCCCGCCGCCGGGTGCTGTCGCCCCGGAACACCTTCCACCGTGTGTTCAGCATCAGCGCCTGTGTTCCAATTCCAAGCAGCCGCACCCGCGCGTCAGAACAGGAGGGCACCAGGCGGGGAAGGGGAACAGATCGATCGAGCGCGAGAGAGAGGTCAAGAAAGAAACGAAGTAACGAACCGATTCTTGGACGGTGAGGACGGGGCGTCGGTCGGCGTCGACGAGGACGCAGCGGCGGCGCAGGCTGAAGAGCACGCCGTCGACGCGCAGCACGAGCGCGCCCGTGTCCGCGTCCGTGACGGCGAAGTCGCTGCCGGACATGCTCAGCGCCTTGGCCACGGCCAGCGTCGCCGCGTCCGCCGCGCAGAACCGCGCGTCCACCACCGCCAGCGCCGGCACCGCCGCGTCCTCCATCTCCATCTCCATCGGCGCGCGCAGGCACGGGCTATAGGGAGGGCCGGGCCGACGGCTGCTGCGGGCGAAGGAAAGCAGGGGGCGAATGCGCTGCGATGCGTTGCGTGCGACCAGACTCTCGGCGCACGGACGCGTCTTCGTCTTCCTCCCTTCAGTCATTTGTCTGATTTAAAATTAAAATAATTTATTTTTTTTAATTTTTTAATTTTATATTTGATCATTTGTCTTATTTAAAATTTTTTATATAAATAATAAAGTAAATAAATTATTATTAAAGTATATCTAATGATAAATTAAGTCATAATAAAATAAATAATATCTTTATAATTTTTTGAATAAGACGAACAGTCAAACGTATCGACTATAAGTCAAAAACAGTACCCCTTCCGTTTCAGATTATAGTTCGTTTTGTTTTTTTGGTGCATGTATTTTGATATATATCTAGATAAATAATATGTCTAGATACGTAATAAAATATATGATCAAAAAAGTTAAAATAAACTATAATTTTGAACGGAGGGAGTAAGTTATTTTAAGACAAAGGGAGTAGGTGCATACAGTATATGCTAGTAGCAGCGGTACTGGCAATGGCAGCTTGGTTTCCACCGTCAAATTTGACAAGCTGACAACACGGTTTCAGATTGCGCTGCTGCATCTAGATCTCAGATTCTTCTAATTGATTAATGAAAGGAGTAGGAAGAGGAGGAATTCAGCAAAGACGAATCTGCGTTCACTTCGCCAGGTAGTACACGTGTGAGCAGCAGAGGTGGGGAATGGGGTATGCACACGCTTTTCTCTATTCTTTCTATCGTCGTCCCTTCTTCTATCTTTATTCATGATCACAGCCCGAGCTGAGTCATGGCACTCGAAAGGGGATTAAAGAACCAAATCCTCCGTGCGTAGTGGCTTTCTTTCCCTTTCTTCTTCTCTTTGCTCGAGAAGCCAGCACTGTGACAGCACGCGATGTCATCGTGAGGGGTCGACAAGGTATGAACCGATTCGCCGCCCACTTCGGTGGCGGTCGCCGGTCGGCGGTCGGGAAGGCAGTTTTTTCAGCGGGCCGACATGCCCGCCCTGCGTCAGCGTTCCAAATCCGTGGCCAGCCCATGCAGAAGACTGGGTCCATTCGCGGCCCAGCCCACGGGCGCAGCGCTGTGTAGTGTAGGAGGCCGAAATTTATCTGTGGAGGAAGGCGTACGGCCCAACCTGGCGGCGAGCCCCTTTCCTTCCTTTTATTTCCAGTTGGCCGGTGTCCATCCGTCACTGACCGCCGGCACGTGCCGATCTCGTCTCCCTTCGGACCGGTCGAGCAGCTCCGCACGTTACGGCAGCCGGCAGGGCAGGCAGCAGCGCCATGCATCCCCAGCTACCACAGCAGTCAGCAGGTAACGAAGAGTAAAGAGAGGAATGGCGGCACTGGCGACCACCCGGCCGGCCGGTCCCGGCAACAAGGCGCGCGCTAACTCCCAACCGCCACAGAGACCAGTGGCCCGGCGCGCCATTATTCCCGCGGCGCTCGGTGCCAAAACGCCAGTCCTTGGCGCCGTCGTCTTCCTCCTCCTACCTCCTCGTCGGCCTCGGCCCACAGCGTGATCTCGTGCCCGGCCGGCAAACGGTCACGGAGCCTCTGTAGCAACAGACAGCGCCTCTGTCCCCTCAGTCCTTGTCGCGTGAGTTTTCCGTGGGTGAACGTGAAACCAGCAAACCTTAACTTTTGCCGCCGAGTAGCTAGTTAGTCATCTCCGGAGGGTGAACAAGACAGCGCGATGTGCAGTCGACACTGTTCTTCTGCTTCTGCACATGCTTATACCTACCTGATTGAAAGACAGCCATGCATGTGTTCTTTCTTTCTTTCTCTCTGAAACGGAAAGGAACAGTGTGCGTAACTAACACCAGTTCCGGCACTGTAGCTGTATGTGCTGCAGGTGTCGCGGACTTCCAGTCGGTGTACTCGGCGCGATGACTCGACCAAACTTCATCGAAAAGGATACGGTGCGGTCCACATCAGTTTAGGTGCTACGGCACACCTATTCTTTTAATAGCACACAAAAACGTTCGCCATTAGATCTTCTGCTGCTAGGTACGCTACACCTGTATCCGTGGCCGTGAGCCAAAACACATGTACTAGACTGCAAGCGTACGTATGAACATACACACACGTGCAGCGAGAGAGAGAGAGAGAGAGAGAGAGAGAGTGCAGAGACAGCTCCTGCTCATGAGTTTGTTCTGCGTAGCTAGCGTAGCAAAAGAAGAAGCGGCCGAGCTTTAGTGTAAAGCGCTTTATCACAAAAACAAGCAACACACTTCAGAAGCAAGCGTCTTCACTAAACAAAGCGGGGTTCGAAAGTTCGATCTTCCAGGATAAAATTCGAGAGGAACCAAATTCCAGTTATTACCCCGGTGCGAGTGCGACTGCTTTTTTTGCTGTACGAACGTGCCGGTCCTGGCGTACAGCGTACTGTTCTGCCGTGACGACGTCTCGTCCGCAGCACGGCACACAGGTGCTAGGGGATGGAAAGCTCACTGTCACCGGCCATTAAAGGCGTCCGATACCAAGTGATAGCACCGAAATTAACGCGCGTTAGTGTGGTCAAGTACGTTGCGCACGCACCGTACTTTACTTGCTGGGTGCACTCCGCTATCTAGCTCGCCTCACTTGATCAGTTCGTGTTTCCTTTGGCTACAACTGTTCCGGCTGCTTTATTTTGCTGGAGCTTTACCAAACGCACTTGCTGGGTGCAGAGGGTGCTATACTAGCTGCCAACTGCCATATTGGATGACAGGATGAGATTAGCCGAGCTGCCTCAAACAAACCCAAATGAAATGATGAACCGCCCACGTCCACGAGACAATAATAAATAACCCCCATCTCCTGCCAGCTCAGCACGGTTCATCGCTGGGCCCCTCACCGTCAAGGAAAAACCCAAACCACCACATCTATCTAACCCTTTAATAACGTCCAAAAATCAATAAACAATGCCGGTGCGAGCGTAACTGACCTCGCGGCCCCACCTGGCAGCCGGCGGAGCCCCGGGGCGGTACTAGTGGACAAGAATATCTTCACGGGAGCACGAGGGGCGCGGGGCCCGGTCGTCAGCGCCACGCCCGCCCGTGACGCCGCTGTGAAAGAATGTGCTAGCCGTATGTATAAATCTCGTTACCCTCACTTCGGGCCTCGTCTTCCTCGCGTTCGCCAGCCGACACGCTGAAAAATTCACGCGCTAAGCGCACCCCGCGAACTCTACCAGATGCTCTCCGGGGCGGCGCGCGCGCCAATGGCGGCGTCCTGAGGTGCTCGGGGTCTGGGTGGGCGGCGTTGGTGAGGGCTTGAGGGTGTGGAGAAGGCTCTCGGCGGGCGGGGATGATACGGTACCAGATACGGAACGAGTATGGGCTGGCGGATCCGGAGATGTACGCGGCCCCCGGGGACGGGGAGGAGGATGACCCGGAGGAGCTCCTCGAGGGCGTCGCTATGGCCGGACTCGTCGGCGTGCTCCGACAGCTTGGGGATCTCGCGGAGTGAGTGGCGCTGCCTGCTTGCTCTCCGATTTTGTGTTTAGAGCTCTATAATATAGGTTCTGTGCGTAGCTTGTGATTTCGGTGTTTTTTCCCTATTTCTTCTGAGGCTTGTTCTGTCGCAGCCGATTGCAAATTCGATTGGTGCTGGTTGCCCCTCGTTTTCTCGGGAGGTGTTTGTGTACAGTGCAGTGTAGTTTGGTTGCTTATTTGGTTGAAATTTTGGGCGATTTCCTCAGCTTATTCGCTCAATCTGAGGGGCCTCAGTTGGGCGAGGAGCTCGCCCTCGTTTTGTTTTCAAGCTGCATTTCGCTGGCAATGGTTCGATTTTCTTTACCAGTCACTTGGTGTGAATTTTTTTAGAAATGATTTTAAGGGCGAGTGCCATATTTCCGCACAGACTGGGGCCTCGAATCGAATTTGCATCCATTTCAGGGGTGCTGAGGTGCGTGAATGTGGGAAGCACATTGTCTGGTGTCTTTGTTGCACGCATTGGAGGTGTTTCGAAAGAATTTTGTCTGTCACGGCTCGCCTAGTAGCTGACCATAACACGAGTGATGATATTAGACTTTGGAGTGCATATTTCTAGTTCGCTGTGCAAGTCAAATCTGTTACGTTTTATATAGGTAGATATATCAGCTGACTTGCGCAGATGGGTTGAGGTGGAAAGACGCTGCATAATGTGAAGTATTTGACCTTGCTTGGTCACAGCTTTCTATCTCTACAGCCAATAATCAGGGCTTCATCAGAGTATTTGACCTTTGTTGGGTCTATTGAAGGAGAATTTGCATAAACATTGGGGTTTACTACTGTCGAAATACCTAAGGGCATTGCATTGTGAATCTCATAGCCGCAGAGAAATACTCCCTCCATTCCAAATTGTTTGATGGTTTGGCTTTTCTAGGACTGACTGTATGTCTAGATACAGAGTAGAAGCAATGTATTAGAAAATTACAATTTGGAGCGGAGGGAGTACTTCTTGATCCAATGAGAGTGCTTGCAATGTATGTGGAAGGTATAGATTACCATTAGAGCTCTAAACTTTGCTAGCCTTTTGGTCTACACATTAAAAATTGGGGTAATTTGAGGATGATTAGAAGAATTTGCACTATAGTTGTTGTTTTCTTGAATTTTTGTTGTTGTTCGGTTTGAACCAAACTTTACTGCTTACTCAGTGTACTTTTTTATTTAAAAAGGATTATAATGGTGGCCCAGTACTTTCCTTTTTGTTAAGTAACTAGATATGCCATTCAAACTACTGGCCTGGTGTAACTTTACCGATGAATGTCTGTTCTATTTTTTGGCTCAACTTCAGCATTAATTAAAAAACATATTTAGTTGTTGTTGAGGAGTTGGTGTTACTACTGTTTTTGTTGGGACCGGATCCCAGCAGGTTAGAGTGAAGGTGAAACGGATGACCTAGACGGCTTCTCTCTCTGTATTAAATATGGAAATTACCATGTGGGCCCGACAGCAAGTAGTGCTACACCCACCAGGGGGTCCTCTCTTTTATTACACAGGGGGCCTGGCCTTAAATAGTGGCTCCCCAGCCCAAGGCTGAAAGTACAAGCGTGCCCCCAAAGGGAGTTTCCAAACCCTAGACGCTGACTCTATTACACGTGGGTCCCCTTGGGGCAGGTTAGGCCACCATTTCCTGTCCACGGCCGCGGGCCGTGGCCCATCACCACTCGCAAGAGGCCCATCAAGCCCGCCAACTGTCCTCATGCTTCCCAGCTGGCTTCGGCACACCGCCCGGGTAGAAGCAGCCTCAGGTTATCGCCTCCTCCATGCAGAGCCTCCGGACCCGATGAGGATGTGTCGACTAGCCTCCGCTCGGCGGCGGTGACCATCGCCGAGCCTCCTCCGCTGATCGGTCCGAAGCCTCCGCCGAAGGCTTCCCGGCGGAGATCTAACCTCCGCCTGAGTGACGGTAGCCTCCGCCGACCTCCGCCGTCGACCGGTTCCACGCCTTTCCCCAAGACCTCCGCCCGGAGATCCGGCCTCCGACGGCGACTCCAAAACCATCAAACATGGGCCAAGTTGAATACGGTCGTTACTGTTAGCCAGACAGAAATCGGGGGCAATAAGCTCCTCCGGTCCTGGGGCGCATCCCCAACATTCCCCCCTTGAGGGTTAGGTCCAGCGGAGGCGGGTCTAGCCATCAACACGCCCCTGGCCGCGGAGGCTGTGATTACCTCCGACTCCCCCCTGGCCCGTTGAACGTTGGACCGGAGGCTTCCCTTTTTACCGTTGTCCGGTTTTTAATCTTGTGTGTTGATTTGAGTCTATTCAACTGCTACTGTCCGATTCGTGAATTGTCTTGACCGTTGGGCTAAGAAGTCGAGGCGCCGCATCGCTGCCTATATAAAGGGGGTGAGCGGTGAAAACGACCCGTGCTCCTCTTCACTCGCCTCCGCGTAGCTTGCTCTTGTTGCTTGTTGCCTCCGCTTCCATCGCGTAGGTTTTCTTCCTTGCTTGTTGCCTCCGCATTTGCTTGTGCCCCGGCATTCTGTCGCCGTGGCACCTAGACGCCCCTGCTGTGCACGTCGTCGCCCGTTCTCTGGCCCGTATTCCCGGCTCCAGGGCATCGGAGTCGGAGGCTTCCTAGAACTCTTTGAGCAGTGCATGCTGGCTGCCGCGGAGGTTCAGGATCTCGAAGAGTCTCTGTCGGACATTGAAGCCTCTCCGAGTGAGCTGATGGCTCCTAAGGTTGATGTGAGCGACGCGGAGGTGACCTATTCTTTTGGCCGGAGCTGGATGACCCAGGATATGATTGCAGAGCTCGAGGTCAAGGGATTTATTCCTGCTGGTCGCGGACGTCCTCCTCGTGGGGAGACTGTTCCAAAACCCGAAAAGGATGAAGCTGTTGTTTTTGAGGATTTCTTCACCTGCGGCCTCCGCATTCCGAGCTGCAACTTCCTCCGGTATGTCCTTGAATGGTTTGGTGTGCAACTTCATCACATGACTCCCCATGCTTTCCTGAACCTGAGCAAGTTCTTGTGGGCTGTTGAATCTTATGGGGGAGAACTGAGCGTGAACACCTTTGCTGAGTACTATGAGCTGCAGAAGCAACCACGGTATGTTGGTGGTAGGCTGGCTCAGTTTGCCTCTTGCAGTTTTATAGCCAAGAGAAACTTGGGTAAGGGTAAGGAGAAGGTTGCGATTTCTTGGTGTCAGAGGGGGAAGTATGAGCCTGTGACTGGTTGGATTTTTGGTTTTATGTGAAGACCGGCAGCGTTACTCGGCCTGAAGATGATGGGAGGCAGGTCACCCGCTTTCCTTATGCCTCCGTGATGACGCGGATGAATCCGTTAACCTGTGTCAGACCTGATTCTGTCGAATCCGACAAACGGAGGTCATGCACGGAGGCTTTCAGGGCAGCCTGTCGCTACTCAGGTGGTAGGGACCTTGTGGAGGAGATGATTGCCTCCGACTTCTGGCCTCTCCTTGTGGCAAAGACAGGAAGAAGTTTGTCCTGCAGAAACTGGACCTTCCTGTTTTTGGTGTCGCTGGTGGAATCCTGTTTCCGCATTTCGGGCTACAGCTCCCTGAGGGTCAGAGCAAAGAGGACTTTGTCCACGCCACCGAGCAGAAGGCCGTCGAGATACTTGGAGAAGTTTCCGAGAAGGAGTATCTCGCCCGGAGGTCTGAGGCTGGTACCATGCCCCGCCTCAACAGGGTCTTCGAGGAGCTCGGCATCCACTACACTGAGCGCGAGCTCCCTGAGAAGCTGAAGAAGAAAAATGAGAAGAAAGAGTTCACTGCTCCCGACGCTGCTACGAAGGCCGCCGAGGGAAAGAAAAGGAAAGCTGGCGCTTTGGCGCGCGGAGGCCCAAAGAAGCAGAGATTAGCCTCCGCTGAATCTGCGGAGATGGAGGACGTTTTTGAAGACCTTTATGACGAAGACAGGGACATTACTGTCAAACCGGAGGTGGGGACTGAGCTTCTGATGGAAACTGATGCTTTAGCACTGCTCAGTTCCGAGGGCCCGTCTCGGCGGTCTCCATCGTCTGCTGCTTCCCCGGAGGCATCTCATGCCTTAGCAGCTGAGGCCTCCGGATCGCCGTCGGTTAGGCCTGTCGCGCCGCCTGTTGTGCCTACGCATACCGAAACAGCGTCTGCTAAGGTTTCTACAAAGCCTTTTGCTAGTGTGTATCTGGACGTCAGCTCCGATGAAGATGAGCTGGAGGAAATCGGTGTTACGGCTCATCGCGCTGAAGGACCTGCGGAGACCGCCCCGCTCGGAGCGGAATATGCTGAGGTCCCCGAGGATGCGTATACTTCGAGCCAAGGTAACGTTCTTATTCGGAGTATGACCTATGTGGATTTCTTGACTTTGAAGGTTTCTTGTGGTCGTGCCTCTAACGGGAAAGTTTCCTTTCTCGGTGAGCATGTGAATGATATACATTTTTTCGCTGAGATTTGGTGTTTTTCTTGTTCTCGTTGTTTGACTTGTATTTTTTTGCGTATGCTTTCAGATATCCTTACTGGTGAGGCCGCTCAGCCTGCCCCTTCGCCGCCTCCGGCTTCGGGTGTTTCTTTTCCCGGAGGAGCCGTTGCTGAGGCAGAGCCTACAGCTTCGCGACCTCCGGTGGGCATGGTTGGCGCTGGGTTTCTGCCGTCCGTCCCTTGCCCTGATGTGGGCGCTCAAGTGCTCTCCTTAGCTGGGCTCAAGGTATTGGCCAGCTGACTGACTCAATGGGCGGAGACTTGTACCGGCGTCTGGCTGGGTTGCCGTTTCAGACTTTGATGGACGCCAATATTAATCATCATATTATTGTAAGTTTGGTTTCATTCTTTTCGTTTCTAGCTGTATACTCTGTCGAGTATCTGATTTGAGCATTGTTTTATTGCTATCTCCAGAGCGCCGCCTTGTCCATGGCCGTTGAGACCAGTAGTTGTGCTGAACTGGTCAAGAAGGATGAAGCTATCAGGGTCTTGAAGGCGGAGGTCGATTCTCAGACCCAAGAGAAGGGACGAATGGCTCAGAAGGCCTCCGATTTGGAGAAGCGGCTATCAGCTTTTGAGGTTGAATCCGATGAGCTAAAGAGGTCTCTTGCTGTCGCTAGAGAGGCGGAGGCTTCTGCTAAAGAAGCGGAGGTCATTGCTAAAGCAGCGGAGGCTACCGCCAACCAGCGGGCGGACAAAGCCGCTGAGATTTTTAATCTCCTACGGCAAAAAGTGGATGACGAGCGGTGGCTGGCGGCGGCTTTTAAGGATAGGGTTGAAGAGCTTGAGAAGGAGCTGACCGCCACGAGGTTAATCGGGCTAGAAGTGGCTGAAACCTATGTCTCCGCCGTCCGGGCATTTGGTGGTGCGGTGACTCCGGTCGATCATGAGGCCTCTACCTCCGGTGTCTTTTCCTGGATCAAGGGAAACCTTGCCAATCTTATTGAGTTTATGACCGGAGTTTCTAATTTCAGCGCGAAGACCTCCGCCACCTATCTGTGCAAGCTCTTTGTGTCCAAGGACATTGCCCAAATTGGAAATTTTGATTGCCCTGAGCTAGGAGATCCCGCTGAACTTGGCAGAACGGATCGTTTTGTTAAGACCATCGTGCGCAGCTTTATGGAGAAGTTCTGGTCCAAGTTCGGTCGGTCGGAGACCTTTGCCATGGCTAATTCCAATGTTACCCGTGAAACGGTATGTATGGTTGGCTTTTGGTGCTTTATTTTGCTTGCGAGAGCTGCATTGGCGATTCCCTTCTTATTTTCTGTCTTTTTCAGCAACTGAAGTATGGCAAGCACAGCGGTCACGGCCCGACGACTTCTGGCGGCACATCTGCACGCACCCGGGGATCTGCTGATGCTGGCGCCTCCGCTACTCAAGTTCTTCCTGCAAGTGCTGAGACTGATGCCGTGGTGGAGCGAGCGGTGGCCTCTCCGGGAGCTCGAATGGAGCCTCAGGACTTGACCGGAGCGGAGGAGGTGTAGAAATTAATCTTAATTTTTTTTAAATTTTATCTTTTGCTGACTTGGTGCCGGTGCACACGTGTAAAGAACAACTTGAGATGCTCTTGTTGAATTATTAATGGTCGAATCGTCCTGCGCAGGTCTGCATTTTGGGGCCTGTGCAGGAGGTCGAGCCTATTACCTTTATGCGCGATGATGTTTACGTTAGCGGTGAGCTGTGGGATTATTGGAAGTCTGCGTTTCCTAGGCGCACGGTGGATGACATTCGATTTTGTACTTAGCGATTTGGACGATGAGCGCTCTAGCTTTATTCGTTCTGTTGCATGGCGTGGTCCATCTGGACTTTTGTAATTGTCTTTGTTTGTGCGGAGGTTGAGTGTTGTGATGGATATATCATTTTCGGGGTTGTTTATTTCGACCTCCGCTGTGCTACGGAGGCGTACTTTAATTAGTCGGAGGCCTCCGTGCCCTATTGTAGGTGTTACCTTCGGAGGTGATTTCTGTTTTCCTCCCCGGAGGTTGTAACCACTTTGAGACATATTTGTGTATTAATAACTTTATTGTTAGCATACGGCGGATATTACAACCGTTGTTTCTCTTCGACCAACGCTGGTCTCGTTTTTGCTGTGTTCGACTTTGCGGTCTTCAGCTATGTCTCCACGCGTCCCGACGCTTATTATGCGGAGGTAGGCTGTTGTTGATTTCAGCGGAGGCGGGAGGACGTTACGAGTTCTTACGCGGTATCCCCCCTTGTCTCCGTTCGGACGATGATCCTGACTGGCTTGCTCTGTTGGCTTCCTTCTTTGGCGTTGTCCCGGGGACCACAGTTGTCTTCGGAACATTTCTTTTGCCAGTCTCATTACGAATTCTTGCGCGGTATCTCGTTATTTTTGGTCGTCCGTATGCGGACGTCTGCCTCCATCTTCCTTACGCGGGTTTTTGGCTATGTGGAGCTGGTTGCGGTTGGTCCTTTCCTAACGCTTATGCGCGCAGACGTTGAGCTCTACTTTTATAGCACCCCTTGTGTACTTTGCGTATCTTTGTTATTTACTGTTTTGTACTTTTGCCTCTTGAAACGTGCTGGTACGGGTATTAATTCTTTTAATGATAGGTAGCTGTAACTGGTTTATTCATGCTTTGGGGGTCCTTATAAAAAGGTACATCCCTCCTTTGATCATTTAGGCTGCTTCTTTGTGTATGCTGTACTAATGGTGTTTCCTAGTAGCTGTCTTTGTGTTGGTACCGTGTGAGAACTCGTAACGGAACAGCCACATCAATGAACCTGTTGCCGACGGTTAGGGACGGTGATGCCTCTACTTGTTAACAATACTCTACCTGTCTTGTCTTTGTTTACTCAGAGATGGCGGCCGGCTGCTGCTGATTAGTGTGGTCGATGTAAGGATTTTGGATGCGGTGGTTGCTTGCTGATGGAAGGTGCAAAGTGGTGTGTTGACAGATGATTTCGGAATTTGCCATGTACAAACCGGCGTTAGAGGTTCACCTCCTCTCCGTACCGAGCGTCTGTTGGACTTGATTGAAGTGGCCTGGTTTTCGGAGTTACAGGGTGGTATGTAGCCGGGAGGTGATAGGGGATATTCTTTAGTTGATCAGGGTTTGCCTCCGTCATTGCCAGTGCCAGAGGTTAAAGTGCCGGCAACCTCCGTTCCACTCCCATGTCTCGTGGTAGCAGGTTAGCTAGGTGGAGTGGCTGGATATTTTGACTCGGCGGTTGTGCATTTTGGTCTAGCAGTTAAATTTGTGTGCTTTGCATATTGTTCCTGTTATGAGCAAGGTGCAAAGAGCCTTGTCTGTTGTAAGTATAAAGTTGAATAATAAATGATCGTGCTTTAGGCCTTGTCTCCGTTCTGGAATGATTTTATCTGCTTCTTAATTTTTTCCAACTATATTGTCTCCGTTTTGAAAGGTGTGTGATGCGGAGGTTACATGACCTGCGAGCTCATAGATGGTACCTTTGCTTGCTTTAGCACTTTATTTCGGAGGTCACCATTGGTTAGTGTGATGTTTCTTTTTTCAGTACTGGTGCCTGCGTTGGTTTACAGGTCTTCCCCCAGTTCGCTTCGCAACTTGCAGTTGCGATTGCCTGCCTCGATGCCTGATATGACAGGACTTTTTCGAGATTTTTGGGCGTTTAGTGGAGGCTAGTTCATTTCTTCTCATTTGTCCGCAACCTATGGTTGCTGTTGCCTGCCTCGATGCCTGATAGGACATGGCTTTTTCGAGGGCTTTTGGCATTTAGCGGAGGCTAGTTCATGCCTTCTCATTCGTCCGCAACCTGTGGTTGCTGTTGCCTGCCTCGATGCCTGATAGGACAGGGCTTTTTCGAGGGCTTTTGGCTTTTAGCGGAGGCTACTTCAGAGGTTGCTTCATGCCTTCTTATTTTTCTTAATGGTGGCATGAAGCAACCTTGTGAATCATGAATAGTCGTCGAATATTGCAGCCGCGGTGCTGGCTGCTTTCGACTGTCCTAGGTATTACTTTTCGGGGTCCTCTTTATACATTTAGAGGTTAATTACATACGGTCTTACCTCATTAAAAACCTCACCTCCGATTTAGAGCCCCTTTTATGAGGAAAAGAGTGCAAGCCGTTTTTCAGGAAAAGTAAATTGCAGGAATTTAAATCTAGGGACCTCCGCTTATAATTCTACGGAGTCCTTACATTCTATGTGTAGTATTTCCACAGGCTATCAATGTTCCCGGAGTGGGTTGACATTCTTCCTTCTGTGTCTTGCAGATAGAATGACCCTTTCCTTCCTCCTTGCTTGGCTATGAATGGTCATTCCCATTTTGGCTGTAGCTTTCTAATGTTTTGAGCGTTTGGCCTCCGCCTCATTACCCAGTCGCCATCCTTGATGTTTTTAGTGACCACTTTTCCATCCCTCCATTTCCTGGTTTGGTCTTGGTATTTCTCGATGTTGTCGATTGCCTCTAGCCTGTATGCTTCGGTCATCTCCTTGGTGTACTCTTCATCCTTTGCGAGGTTTTATTTTATTGTGCGTAGGCTCTGGTATTTGATCTCCTCTGGCATCATTGCTTCCTCTCCGTACAGTAGCTTGAATGGAGTGAACCCGGTGGCTCTTGATACGTTTGTGTTGTGAGACCACACAACCTCTGGCAGCTCTTCTACCCATTTGCCCTTTTTGTGATCTAACAATGTCTTGAAGATTGCTGAGAATATGATCTTATTGGACCTTTCCACTGCTCCGTTACTCTCTGGGTGGTAGACTGAAGCGAAGGCTACTTATGTGCCAATGCTATTGCAGAATTCTTTGAACTTGTCTGAATCGAATTGCTTTCCGTTGTCGACTGTGAGCGTCCTTGGAACCCCGAATCTGCAAATTATGTTTTGCCAGAAGAATTTTTTGACTGTTTCGGAGATGATTGTTGCGAGCGGTTTGGCTTCTGTCCATCTTGTGAAGTATTCTACTGCTACCACTGCATATTTGCTTCCGCCCTGAGCCGGAGGTAAGGGGCCTACGAGGTCCATCCCCCATCGCTGAAGCGGCCAGACCGGAGGTATTAGCTGTGTTTGTGCTCCTGGTGATGCCTGGTGTGGTGCAAAACTCTGGCATGCTTTGCAAGTTCTTACTATATGCAATGCGTCCTTGATATGCGTTGGCCAGTAGAACCCTTGCCTAATTGCCTTCGCTGAAAGTGCTCTGGGGCCAATGTGTGATCCACATGTTCCTGAGTGGATATCTTTGTAAGAGGTCTCTGCCTTCTGATTCTGTGATGCACTTGAGCAGTGGTTGGACTATTCCTTTCTTGTATAGAACTCCGTCTATTATCGTGTAATTCCTTGCCCGTACGGCGAGCCTTGATGCAACTATTTCATCTGATGTCACATGGACTCCATTGATAAAATTAATTATAGGTTTCCTCCAATCCTCTGTGTCTACTAGGAGTACCTCCGCAAATGCTTTTGTTGCTTTTGCGGTAGCTGGTAATGTTAATTCTTGATAGAAGCTTTCTTCGGGTACCTCCGTTTGATTTGCTGCTGCTTTGGCTAACTCATCTGCCTCCGAGTTGTCCCCCCTTGGGATGTGCTTTAGGGTAAAGCCATGGAATCTCTTTTCCATACCCCTGATTACTTCTAGGTATGCAGCTAATTCTGGGTTCCTTGCGACATAGTCTTTCTCGACTTGTCCTGTTACTATCTTTGAATCAGTTCTGACCATGATGTATTTCGCACCAAGTGCCTTGGCCTTGCCGAGCCACAGGATTACTGCTTCGTACTCGGCTACGTTGTTGGTTGCTTTGAAGCACAGTCTTGCTGCATATTTTGTTTTGATGCCCGATGATAATATTAATACCGCGGAGGCTCCTGCACCTTGGATGCCCCACGCGCCATCTGTGTACAGTGTCCATATTGAAGCCTCCGCTTTGTCTTCTGCGTGCTGCGGAGATGTCCATTCTGCCAAAAAATTTGCTAGCACTTGCGACTTGACTGCTGTTCTTGAGATGAACTTGATGCTAAACTGGGATATTTCTGTTGCCCATTTACCGATTCTGCCTGATGTTTCCTTGTTGCCTAGGATATCGGCTAACGGTTGTGCTGTTGGCACCAGGATTTCATGCTCTTGAAAATAGTGTTTGAGCTTCCTTGATGTTGTTATACTGCATATGCTATCTTTTCAACCTCCGAATAATTCAGTTTTGCTCCTTGCAGCACTTCTGATACATAGTATACTGGGTGCTGTACGCTTTTGTTGTCAACTTTCTTTTCTTGAACTAGCACTGCGCCAATAGCTCCTGCGGAGGCCGCAACATATAGTAGCAAGGTTGCCTCCGCGTCTGGGGCTATAACCATGAGGTCTTTTGTGATGTAGTTTTTGAGCTGCCGGAATGCCTCCGACTGCGTTGTGCCCCATTCGAATTTGTCCGAGGCCTTAAGTGTTTTGAAGAATGGTAGACTTCGTTCTGCTGATTTTGAGATGAATCTGCTGAGCGCTGCTATTCTGCCTGTCAGTCGCTGTACTTCTTTCTTATTTTCCGGTTCTCTCATTGTTAACACTGCTTTTGTTTTATCTGGGTTTGCTCTTAACCCTTCTGGACCAACAATGTAACCGAGCATCATTCCTTTGCTTACTCCGAAGATACACTTTTCTGGGTTCAGTTTTAACCCTGCCTCTCTGAGACTAGCGAAAGTTTCCCGGAGGTCGTCCAAATGATCTCTGGTCTGCTTGCTGACTACTGCTAGATCATCAACATAGGCTATGATGTTTCTTCGGAGTTGAGCTTGCAATACAGTTTGAATCATTCTTGAGAACGTTGATCCTGCGTTTTTAAGCCCTTCCGGCATTCTAACAAAACAGTAGGTCCGAAGGGGGTTGTGAAGCTTGTTTTCTCTTCGTCTTTCTTTCTTAGCCATATCTGGTGGTATCCTGAGAAACAATCTAACAGAGAGAAGCGCTTGCATCCTGTTGCCTTGTCAACTGATGCATCTATCCTGGGTAATGGGAAAGGATCTTTTTTGCAGGCCTTATTGAGATCTGTGAAGTCTATGCACATTCTCATTTTGCCGTTCTTTTTTGGCACTAAGACAACATTTGCTAGCCAGTCTGAGTACTTGACTTCTCTAATGACCTTGGCATCTAATAACCTTTGCACCTCCGCCTTCGCTGCAATTATGCGTTGATCGGACATCTTCCTCTGTTTTTGCTTCTTGGGTCTAACATTTGGGTTGAGGTCGAGGGTGTGTTCAATCACATCCCGACTGATTCCTTGCAAATCTGATGCTGACCATGCAAATACGTCCTTGTTTTTTGCTAGTAGCTCTAACAAGTCTTGTCTTTCTACCTCCGATAGATTGGCACCTATGGTAACTTTCCTGTTAGGGACTGCTTCTTTCAATGGTAATGTTATTGTGTTCTCTTGGTCTGCCATGTTGGTTTTTTCCATAGGCATGCCCGGAGGCTCCTCCGCTTCTACGGTGTTGATGTTTCTGTGTGCTTTGTAGATTGCTTTCTCTATGTTCCTTGCTTCTTTTTGACTTTTCCGCACTGTGATGATTCCATGTAATGCTGGCATCTTCATGCAGAGGTAGCACATGTGTATTGCCACATTGAATTTGTTTGCGAATCCTCTTCCCAGTATCGCATTGTACTGGTAGTAGATGTCGACCACATCAAAGGTGATGTATTCTGTCCTGGCACAGTCTCCATCTTTGAATGATACTGGTAGTGATATCTTGCCTAGGGCGTTGATCTTCTTTCCACCGAATCCAATCAGTGGGGTGTCCGGTGGCTGTAGTTGGCTCCTGCTGAGTTTCATTTGGTCGAATACGTTCGCGAAGATGATGTCTGCTGAACTCCCGGAGTCGACTAATATCCTGCTTACTTCCCAGGCTGCTATGTTTTCCTTTACGACCATGGCATCTGCGTGCGGATAGCTTTCAACTTGGAGGTCTTGCTCTGTAAATTGTATTGACATCTTGGACCATTCTATTGTTTTGTAAGCACCCTGGGCTGCCACATTGTTTACCAGCCGGAGGTGGTCTTTCTTTTGCTTTTTGGTTTCGAACTCTAGTGCTGAACCTCCGGCTATAGGTAATATCATACCAATGGTTGGTAGTGCCGAATGCGGATTTAACTGGTTTTCTGCCGGAGGCTCTGCCTTCGCGGTTGATGGTTGGGATAGAGTATACTACGGAGGTGTTGTTAATGCTTCATACTGTCTTTGTTGTGCCACCGGAGGTGTCTGCATCTGTGTTGATTCGATGAGCGTTACGTGCGGAGGTCTTTGATTGATGTAAGTTAGACCATTTTCTGCTTTGTTCTGGGTGTAGCCCTGGTGCTGCGATGTTTGCTGATAGACTGGTCTCCAGGCCGGTAGTGCTGCCGGATAGTACTGTTGAGCCAAGTTGTGCTGCGGTAACGGCTCTGGAACGTATCCTGGGAAACTTGGGTTGTATTGCTGATAGACCTGCGAACTGTGAGCGTGATTAACACCTCTGCTACCTTGCTGCTGGGGTTGTAGCTGTGACTGTTTGGTTTTCATCCTGTCAAGTATCTCTTGGGTCTCCGGGCAGTCCCGTGTGATGTGTCCTTTGTCCTCTCCGTGGAAGAGGCAGTATTGCTTCCTTGATTTCTGTTTTTGCTCCAGTTCCTAGACTTGTTTCTTTTGCTGTAACCTTGCCCTTCTTGATTTCTTCTTGATTTCTCTGGTCATAATTTTCTCTTTTGTCTCGAGTATTCGGAGGCTGGCTAGTTTGCAAATTGAAAACTTGTTTTTGCTAATTCTGGTATTGTTGTCTTTGCTGGTTCCTGCTTTCTCTTCTGTTGCCATTGCTTGAAGGTTGTTTACTTTGACCGTCTGCTTCCTCTAATCTTTTGCGGAGGTCATTGTCGGACCTGCAATATTTTTCAAACTCCTCATGTAGCTGGGCCATTGTAGCTGACTTTTTTCTTGCTAAGTGACTAGCAAACGGGCCGATTCTAAGTCCTTTGATTGCTGCTTCTATGGCTACCCCATCAGGGACGTCTGGCGTTTTGGCCCGGAGGTGTAGAAATCTCTGGTAGTAGTCTCTGAGGGGCTCGCCCTTGAGGTGTTTATTGCTGAACAAGTCTGATGATGTTAGCGACTCATTCATGTAAGCTTTGAAGTTTGCCAGTATCCGTCTCGTAGGTTTTCCCATGAGTACACAGTGCTTGGTTTCAACATTGAATACCATGCTAGTGCGTCTCCTTCTGCTGCAATCACAAATGATTTAGCCATTACATGATCGTTGCCGCCGGCGGAGGCTACTGCAGCTTCAAAACTCATTATGAACTGTCTCGGATCTGAATTGCCGTTGAACCTCGGCAGGGACACAGGCTTGTAACTTCGAGGCCATGGTGAGCTTTGCAGGCCTTCGGACAGTGGTGATTTTGGGTCAAAGACTCTTGGTGCGGGTAGGCTTGGAACTATGGCGTGCGTAACCTGCGCGTTCATGGCTGGGGACAACTTGTTGTGACTGGCTGAGCGACCTCCGATGGATTTGCTTCCGGAGGCTGCATGCTCTGTATTTCCGCTTGCAGAATGGCCATTTGCTGCCTTATCTCGTCTGCTTGACGCGATGATTGTATCGTTCTTTGTGTGGCAGCCTGCTGCGCCCTTAACCTGTCTTTTTCGTCTTCCATGCGGTGTATCTCATCTCTCAGCCTGGTCAACTTGTCTTCTTGGGTCTGGGCTGGCGGATGCTGCTCAGACGGGTTCGCTTTTTGCGCAGCGTTGTTGTTGTCTTCATCACCTCTGTCCTCTGGTGCGGAGACATAAGTGCTCCTAATGTTTCTCCTTGGCCTCCCGCGAGCTGAGGGTTGTGGTACCTCCATGGCGGCGGCGGTACGTCTCCTAACGGGGGCCTTTCTTCTGGGTGGCATCTGTGGGTGTTATCTCCGGCCAGACACAAGCGGTGGGCGCCAACTGTTGGGACCGGGTCCCAGCAGGTTAGAGTGAAGGTGAAACGGATGACCTAGACGGTTCTTCTCTCTCTGTATTAAATATGGAAATTACCATGTGGGCCTGACAGCAAGTAGTGCTGCACCCACCAGAGGGTCCTCTCTTTTATTACACAGGGGGCCTAGCCTTAAATTGTGGCTCCCCAGCCCAAGGCTGAAAGTACAAGCGTGCCCCCAAAGGGAGTTTCTAAACCCTAGACGCTGACTCTATTACACGTGGGTCCCTTTGAGGCAGGCTAGGCCACCATTTCCTGTCCACGTCCGCGGGCTGTAGCCCATCACCACTCGCAAGAGGCCCATCAAGCCCGCCAACTGTCCTCATGCTTCCCAGCTGGCTTTGGCACACCGCCCGGGTAGAAGCAGCCTCAGGTTATTGCCTCCTCCACGCAGATCCTCCGGACCCGATGAGGCTGTGTCGACTAGCCTCCGCTCGGTGGCGGTGACCATCGCCAAGCCTCCTCTGCTGATCGGTCCGAAGCCTCTGCCAGAGGCTTCCCGGCGGAGATCTAACCTCCGCCTGAGTGACGGTAGCCTCCGCCCAACCTCCGGTCGACCGGTTCCACGCCTTTCCCGAAGACCTCCGCCCGGAGATCCGGCCTCCGACGGCGACTCCAAAACCTGCAAACATGGGCCAGGTTGAACACGGTCGGAACTGTTAGCCAGACAGAAATCGGAGGTAATAAGCTCCTCCGGTCCTGGGGCGCATCCCCAACAGTTTTGTCTTTTAGAACATCTTTGCATCATCTACTGTTTCCATTTGCTCAACTAGTGAAGTTCAATGTTGTTGCAAAATCACAATATTTTTTTTTAAAAAAAGCAATTCTGTATGTTATTTTTTAGTTAGTACCAGTGTACATGAAAATCCAATTATTCTCATTAGATAAGTTTTCATCATAAGAGAAGTATTGGATAAAGTTTCAAGCCAAGTAGTCAACGTGTTTAAAATATAGTTGTTAATCTCTGATACTTTCTGACACGTCTCATAATAGTGAACATGCAGTTTTACAGTTGGCTTCTCATTCATACTGAATTGTACATGTGCAACAGGTTTGCAGCTGAAATTTTTCATGACCTTCACGAAGAGGTTATGGCAACTGCTTCTAGAGGACATGGTTTAATGCTCCGGTTGCAGCAATTAGAGGCAGAATTTCCAGCAGTTGAAAAGGCTATTATATCTCAGACTGAGCATTCAAATTACCCTCATGATGATGGTTAGCCAAAAAAAAAGCTCTATGTACCTCCTTGCTAATTTCTTTTGGATTGTTTTTTCAAAATATATCCACTTTCTCTTGTAGGAATTGAGTGGCGTGCTAATCTTCAACTTAATCAGAATGTGATCACACAAGGAGATATGCCTCGTTTCATTATGGATTCATATGAAGAATGCCGTGGCCCACCACAATTGTTCACGTTAGATAAGTAAGTAGATGTTGTCTTTTATGAACATTTACTATTTAAATGTTTTTTGCAATTACATACTAGGATTATTCTTCAGGTTTGATGTTGCTGGTGCTGGAGCCTCCTTAAAACGATATTCAGACCCCTCTTTCTTCAAGATGGAACATGCCTCCAACATGATAGAAACAGATGTTTTAATTGAAAAGAAGCCTCGTAGAATTAAGGTAAGTAAAAAAAAGTAATTCTGGCCAATTTTTTCTAAATTAACTCGCCAATTGTTTTCCACTTTGTCCTGGATTCTTGGCAACTTTGCCTTATTGATTATTTTGTTCGCAAAAAGAACCTATGAAGCTGGTTGCATATTATGGTGATACTGTTGACTTGGCATTGCTTTCCTTTAAATTAATTGATCTTGCCAAAAGAGGATCAGTGTATACATTGGGGACAGGAGTCAAGCTAATTAAATTGTATGTGGGATTGGACGTTAAATTGGGATGATGATAGATTTCGGGATTTATTGGTAATAGTTAAGAAGCTGTCATCTCATATCGCCTTGTTGTTTTTTAAAAATTGGAACCTGGCCTTTTTCCTCAGGTAAGTACTATGTCATTATGTAGATCCAGATGCAACCAGTTCTTTGAGGCCTCATAGTTTCCAGAGAGAACAATGCTGTTAATCAAAAACTTATTTACATTTCTTTGTTGTTTGTTCAGAAGAAGGCCATGCGTTGGAGGAAAGGGGCAACTCTTGAATCATTACTTGCTGTGAACTCTGGGTAAGTTTGGTGCCATTTTCTTGGGCGTGACTAGTGAGTATAAGATTCATCCAAAACAACCAATCTAAAGTCTTAGCTGATATGATTTTAGACTGAATTTTTCCATGTTATGATACATTATTTTTGTGCAAAACCTGCAGGCCTCTCATTACCCCGAAGGATCGAACTTCTAGAAAAGTTCCACCTAGGACAACAAAGTTGAAATCCAGGCAACCACGGAGTCCTGATCATAAAACTACTAGCAGAATCTGGCGGGAGCATCTGCAAGAAGTAATTTCATCGCAGCAAAAAATCATCTCCAGATATTCAACGAGGCATTACCATGTGAAACTTAGATCAACTGACTCAAGTGAAACTGCATCTCCTTTTGGAGAAATGGACAATTCTGGTGACCATGTTCAATCTTCTGGTAAATTGGATCTGACTAAAGTTGTTCCAGTAAACGAATCTGATGCCGTGGAGACTAAATCTGAACCCACTGATGGATCATCTTACTTGGAGTTAGGTGATAAACAAATTCTGGGGAAACGACATGAACCTTTACAACAAAACGGCATGGTCTATGGCTCAGAAAAGCTGCAGGATCGTCCAAACTTGGATGTTGGAGAAAGCAATAACAGATCACGTTTGACATGTGAAGAGAAGCCGCTATTGGCTGGGGTTCCTGCTGATCAGAAAGATATTGATGGCCAGAGGCCTGATGACATTGTGAGTGATCAAGACAACTTCATCGATGCTTGTAATGACATGGACTCGGAGGATGAAGAAGATCATGGAATGCAAACTGAATGTGATCCCAGTGCCAGCATTGAACTGGTTGAATTGAACTGTTACAACAAGGTGGGTGAAAATGCATTGTATGCAGAACCTCCAGAAGTATGTCCTGCAATAGACTCGTCACCAGGGTTGGACAATTCAAGCAGTGGTGGAGAACTAACCTGTATGGACTTGCCACTTTCAAGTGATTCTGCTCCCACAATGTCAGCCACTAATGGTCCAAACTCTGGTTCACAATCTGGCAGACAATTGAATGGTGTTGACTGGCCCAAAGACGAAGAGCCTTCTAATGATGTGGATCTAATGGACGTGAGCTCATCATCTAGTGTAGTTTCTGAAAATGGCGATGCACAAAACAATGATGGTCTCGTTAGTTGTCTGCAACACACGGAAGAAGCTTTTGACTCTCTGAGTGATGATCATGCTGCTGATATCCATAATTCGGATAAACAGTCACCTGATACATCTAGCAACTTGGATGGTAATTCTTATTTGAAGTAGCAAGTCTCTCGATAAAATACATTCTCATTTGTTACAGTAAATATAACTTCTTGTTTTTGCTTTACCTCTTTTTTCGTTTACTAACATTTTGTCTTGTCTGGTTAGATATGGCTATCAGCTGCAACAATTACACCGATAAAGTACATCTTCCAGTGGAGCATGTCCAGGATGTTGTACTAGATGATATTTCAATGGTATTGAGCAAACCTAATGATGTTTCAGAAGACCAAGATAAAATCAGTTCTGGGATTGCTGATGATTTGTCTCTCCACCCTACCAAACCAAACCAAGAGGAAATGCAGGAGTTGAAGAAAGAATTGGAAGAAGACAGATCTCTAGAATCAGGAAGTTCACCTAGCAAACTTGCATCGCTGTCAGAAAAGGATCATGTTATGTGGATGAACAATGTAGAAGTGGGCAATGTTACAATTCCTAAAGAAATTGGTGCAGATACTACTCCAACAGGTTTGGATCCTGATGGCTTCCATGGGTGTCAAGATGGTATGATGAAATTAGTCTTTATGTTTTTCCTTAATGCTTCAAAAAATGCTATAGTCGCATGCCTCACTTGATATTGCATTTTGAATGCTTTATTTGGATGGGTGTTCTGTTTATACAGGAATTTCACCGAAACATTCAAGCATCCACAATGATGTACTGTATGAATCATATGATGATGAGATTGCTGAAGACATGCACTCTTTACTAGGTGATGGTATATCAGCTACTTTCAATAAGCATGTTGCAGAGGACCATCAAATTGTTGTGCTTGAACAAAGGACTTGTCCAACTAGCCTTAACACATGCAAGGATGATTCTGTGCAAGCATGTGCCATGGCCAGGGATTTCACTGATGCTCAAAAGCTTCCAGGAGTCATTTCAGGTGTATTAGCTTCTCAAGAGGAAACAGAATCTCATGTAGGAGAGACACTTGCACCCATGTCCTGTGCATTCAGCAATGATACCGAAGCACTAGAGATTGGTGTCCCTCTAGCCCATAGTCCTACCTTTCTACCTAGCACCAGTAGTTCCTTTGCAGAACAACATGAATTGACTGAAACGGAAGAAATTCTGGAGGTTGGTGAATTTGCGGTTGCAGAAGAATCAACTACTAGCGGATTTGCAGATGACGTGGTACCTCCCAAAGAGTTCATTGATGCTAACATATGTCCTGAAAAGGCAGAGGTTCTGGCTACAAGTTCAACTGAAGAAGCCACTAGGCTGGATTTGCAATCCAGGGAAGATTTGGAAACAATGGAAGCTATTGAAAGAAATCTTGGGACAGTAGATGAATCAAGAGAAGATATCTCTAAGAAGAGTATGTTGCAGACAGACAATATCCCTCCTCTTATTGTAGAGACTACAAGTGAAAAATATAGTGACAGAGATGATGGTACAGAATTTATAGGAGAATCTGATTATCAAGAGGAATTACTAGAAGAGGCCAGTCATAATGCTGAAGATCTCTCTCTCTGTGATTTGAACAAGGATGGTGCAGTAACCCTGACAAGTAACACAGTTGGGAAACAACCAGTGGATGCTGATCAAGATTTGGCGTGGGGGATGCATGCTCAAGATTCTAGTAGTACAAACCCGTTCCTGGATCCTTCCTACTTGATGAGTCATACTGAAACTTCTTCCAGTATGAATTGCCAACCACGTCTCCCTGAAGAAGAGGATTTCCTTTCAGAACTTCTAATACAACATGACAATATGGGAGTAACTGCTGATGCCCTTTGGGAACCTGCAACTCCACCTGATGAAGCGCCATTACCATCAGAAATTATGACTGAAGATGATTTCAGATCCTTCTGCCAGGAATACCATGAGATGGATTTTTCATCTGTCACTGACTGTTCTCACAGTGAACCAGCCTTAGATTCTAACAAAAATCCAAATGCTTTTCTGGTCAGAGAGTCAGATTGTCCATGTGATAACTCTGCCTTGCCAGTGAAGTTAGATCAGGCCTGTGTTCATTCTGAATGTGTTGAATGTTCATGTGCTGTGGATAGACAAAGTACTACATCAATGACTGTTTCTGGTAAAGAAAATCTCAAGGACAAGGGCAAGACACCAGGAGTAGATTCCCATTTAAAATCTCCTGAGTTTTCCTATGATAACAGAAGTCCTGAATTAAATATGCTCTCTGTTCCAGTGGATGTACAGCAGGAACTGCATGGCTTGTCTGGAGTTGATTCTTGTAGTAGTTCCCCTTTGCTGCATAAGAACACAAGTGAAGAATGCTGTTTTCCTTTAAGCAACGACATTGTTGAAGTGAAACAAGAGCTGGAAATCCATGCTGACCTTGTTCCACATTCTTCTATTAATGAAAAACAAGATGGATTGGATGTTGTTGTACCAGTGGAACCAGAGGTCCATGCCTGTTCCTTGGATGAATACGACAGCCAAGGCGTTCCACGCTGTTCAACTAGTGAGAAGAATGAGGCCCTTACTTTGGGCAAACCTGTTCTAGTCCAGGGGGCAGAAGTTTGTGCCTTTGGTGGATTTGAATTTGATCCTCCAATGATTCCATCACCTTCAGTTGATGAGAGTAAGGACAATCTAGAAGTCAGAATGAACATGATCCTCCAATCATTCCATCATTCTTTGAGGACTTCTTTTCAAGCAGAACCGAAGTCAGAATGTTGCACCTCAGGGGAACATGATTCTCAAATCGTTCCATTTCCTTTGCATAATGAGAAGATCTACGAACTGGATGGTCCTCCTTTGAGCAATGCTGATGAACTGGATCAGGAATCAAAAGTTTGTGTTCCACAAGGACATGATGCTCAAATCACTCAATGTTCAACTGATGAGGATATACATGAATTACATCGCCCTCCTTTGAGCAGTTCCGCTTTATTAATGGTTCTTAAATCAGAAGACCATGTCTCGGATGATCGTGATTCTGAAGTCACTCCATGTTTAGTTAAAGATAACATCGATGAATCTGTAGATGCTCAACCAAACCTTCTTCCTGGGGAGCTAGAGCAGGAAACTCATGCACCCCCTGAATTAGAATTTCGAGTTGATCCACAGGCAGTGAAGGAATCTGATTGGTCAACTGAATTTGATTCCCAGGGTGCACCATGTTCTTCAAATATACCAGTACTAGCTGACACAACAGTGTTGACTTCTATTTCTGCCATGCCTAGCAGCAAGGAAACGTATCAGTTGTCTCCTGGTCTACCACCCACTGTACAATTTCAAAATGATTCCTACAAAGATCCTCAAGCACCACCCCCTCTCCCTCCTCTCCAGTGGAGGCTTGGAAAGCCTCGGCTAGGACTTCTGAGTGGAAAAGGCTGTATGACTGAGCCTGCGAGGGTAATAGATCCTGTTTTGCAGATATCAAGCCAAGAGAAGGATATTAGGCTAGGTTTGGCTGATCCAACGGGTATATCTATAGAACCAGTACCCTCTCAAGAAATCAAAGAAGATAAATGTGAGAGATCTTTGATAGATCATAATGATCAAAATGTAGATTTTGGAAGATCAGTGATCAGGGTTGCAGTAACTGATGTTGCAAGGACTGAACACAGGCCATCCTTAGAGACTTCAGAGGACATTAAGCAACTGGGGCATATTTCTTCATCAGCAACAGGACTTGAGGAACACCTGGATGCTGGGGTCACAACAACAGCAGCAGATGAGGAACATCTGGATGATTCTGGGATAACAGATGGAACAGCTTTATACTCATCAGACCCCCTGTTTCCATTACCTGCATATGAATTGCAGGACCCTCAACCAGCTACTAGTGAGCATCCCAGTCAAACACATGGAGCTGCATCTGCAGACCCTCAACCAGCTACTAGAGAAAATAGTGAGCCTCCGGGTCAAACACATGGAGCTGCATCTGGGGATGATAAGTCAATGGATGCTGTTGGCAGCATGGAAAGCACCCCAACAAAAGGACTTGTTTCTGAAAACAGGTGTTACCAGCAACCTCAGCATGGTGAATCATCCTCACAGACTTCAGATCATGAAGAGCATATTACAAATGCATCAGAGGATGGTGTTAAGCATCAGTCTGGTACAAGCGAGGCACCTTCAGACATAGCAAAGCATTCTGCACCAGGCACGCTGTTGAAAGGGAATGTCCAAGAGAGTCAACTTTTACAAGAACATAACATGGGTAGCTCCGAAGACGATCAACCAGGAGGCCCATTGTGCAGCTTAGAACCAATGGCACCTCAAGATTGTCCACACGATGAATATAATTTGGAGAGGGAAAACAGAAACGAGGCTAGAAACCCAGGCCTGTTACTGGAATGGCCTGGTGATAAAAATGAGTTGGTCACTGGCCTTGATGAAGGTTGCTATGTGCATGCTGAGCAGCCACCTGTGATGGGATGGACCGTTGGACCTCAGATGCTTCATCCTAAATATGGTATTTTAGTAGAAGAGAGCCAATTCGAGCAAAATATCGCCGATAATCATTTGATCAGGAAGCCTATTTCGGTTAAAAACATCCCAAGGAATCCTCTTGTTGATGCTGTTGCTGCTCATGATAGAAGCTCGGTAATTAGCCTTCATCCTGATATATTTTTTATGTCCTAGTTATGATCCCTGTATTAACCTAACACAATCTATATTTTTGCAGATGAGAAAAGTTTCAGAGCTTGCACCATCAACTGACAAGCCGAAGCCTAATGAGAGAAACATATTGCTAGAACAGATAAGAAACAAGGTTGGCAGATGAAATGCTTTCTCCATTGAGAAACAAATTAAACTCAAATATGTGTGCATTCTTCCTAACTCGCTGTTTGCTTTCCGGTCAGACCTTCAGCTTGAAACCAGTTGCTCCAGCTATGCCCACAGCCATGAGATCCCCTGCTAGAACCAGTACTAGAAACTTGAAGGTCGCTGCTATCATAGAAAAGGCAAATGCCATCCGACAGGTTGTCTCTCTACGCTTAACTTCAGCTTCATTTGCGACAAGTTGGCTTCCATTTTGATTTGATGTTATTATTATGTTAATGTTGGCCTTTTGCCGATCTCTCTTGTTCGTCATATGTAACAGGCAGTGGGAAGTGATGATGAAGACGCAGATAGTTGGAGTGATACATAATGCCTAGCTTTTGCCCTCTTGGTGTTTCTTTCCATGGCAGAAAGATACCAAT